>JAHLMH010000026.1:0-588757 GCA_019915035.1 Auriscalpium orientale | reverse complement strand
ACTCAGCGGATTGATTCCTAGAGAAACATTTTCAACACACTCACGTTTTGTCCCGGCAATCATAGGGACGTGGAGGAAATCCCCGACGCGATTACTTGTGAAGCGCGCACAGGCGAGAAGCTTCCGGGGGCAATTGTCGGCTCCCAAAACTGGTGGTCAATGTTCCAGAGATCATTGTATTGCTGAAGTTTGCCAAGGTCTTAAAACGTCGCTACTCAGCACGTACACGAGGAAAACATTTAAGCTCCTCTCACCTCGAATGGAACCTGCTGCAGACAGGAGAAGGAACTAGGCCCAGCTGAGCAATTCATCGCCTTTATCAGAAGGTCAAACGGCTTTCCAGGTTGGTCGAAAGTGCTCGGAGGGGGCGAGTTTTACTACCTTCATGTCAGAGAGCAGCTCAACGGGTTTACAAAGTGTACGTACAAGGGGCCGGTCGAGGAGTCCATAATAGCAGCTCGGAAGAGTGGACGCGGAGATGGAAAGAGAATCTGGGCTTCGACACTTCCAGCACCAGCAGACTGTGTGTCTGTTATTGTCTATTATTGAGAAAGAAACGAGATACCGACGGACCTGGCCCCAGATTGTCACCTTCGCTGGGTCTCCACCGAATTGTGCGATATTCTCCTGGACGAACGTAAATGCGGCACGCTGGTCCTGAAGGCCCGCGTTCAGAGAAGAGATCGGCACATGCGAGCTCGCAAGCTAGAAATGGTGAGATGAGACGGGTACTTTTTTTTGGAAAACGATGAACGCACGAAACCGAACGTGTTCAGACGATAGTTACTGTCCAAAACATGAATTTGAAAAGCGGGAGGGTATCTGATGTACCCACATCGTGACCAAGATGATCGGTTTCCCAATTGCGATGCTACGAGTGACGATGTCTGCACAGATAAAGTATCTGAGAAGATAGATATAAACGGGAGGAAAGCTAGGAGGACCCACGGATACCGTCATATCCGGACGATGCCGCGCTGTATCAAAGGTGAGCTTCACGAGCAGGTGAGTCTAGAGGGCGAAGCTCACCCGGTGTTGAATCCCCCCCCCTTGCTCCCAAGTCAGCCTCATCATGTTTTGGCGGCTCGGATATTGAGCTCACATGAATCCACACTAGGACGGGCAATTTCGCCCCAGCACTCGTATTTTGCGGCCTCCAAACCTGCACTCCGTCAAAGTCCCTTCACACCACACGACAGATTCTATGGACTCACATTCAAGAACAAACAATCCTCTCCTGCAGGCGCACCTAGTCCACCTGCCGGCTGAGGGCACGCGTCTCCGAATGCCAACGCATCCTGCACTCCCGGCAACGCAGTGGTTATGGCGGTCGGAGGCCGGAAGCGCAGTGTGCCCGTGGGAGGCTGCGCGTAGCGAATACCGAGGAAGCGGTCGGTGCCGTTCGTAGTGAGTCCACGGAAAGTCCCACTGGTGAGCGTAACTTGGGGAGCGGAGGTCTGCGCAGCTGCGTGCCAGAGGAAGAGGTTCAAGAAGAGGATAGTGACTAACATTAGTGCCGATGAAGAGGCGTCGGCCGAGGTATTTTACCAAGATTTGTCCATAGGAAGGCAAGTACTTATAGCGTGTCGAGCCGGTCGGAAGGCTGAGGGCAGAAATGCGGACTGCGGACTGCGGACTGCGGATTGCGTAAGTTTGCGAAGAGATGTTCCCATTGGCCTGGAATACTTAGAACCACGAGGACGCCATACGCGAGAACAGCTAGAAGAGAGTGACCGATCGACAAGGCATGTTAATGACAAATAGTACTAGTCTCCCCCGAGGCAGAGTAGACAGCTTCAACGCTTCGCAAAAAAATAGTACGCGCGGTTGACTCCGAGATGAACGAGGGTTTGAAGGCCTGGGCAAAGCAGCGACGCCGACGCTCGAAAGCACCAGAGAATTCATGCATAAGCTCCACCATGCATGCACCATGCAGAGAACCGAGGTGGGTAGGATCACATGAGTCCAAGTTGACTCCGAGCTACCACTGCGCCTCGATGGCCTGGAGATGATGCAGAGCATTGCCACTGCCACCAGGTGTTTGGACTCTGGAGCTGAGGCTGTTGTATGGCCCTCACGGGCTCCAAGTCATCCCGCCGACAGTCACACATTCCCTTCCCTGGTTTCCGATGGTGTCAAGATGGACAGCACCGCTATCACTGCACCTCGATGGCCTGGAGACGTATGCAGAGCGTGGCCATGCGTTTGGGGATCCAGGCTGTCGTATGGCGAGTGATGCCGCCGACGGCCACGCATTTCCTCCCTCACGCATTGACTCCTCCCTTGGTTTCCGACGGTGTCCAGACGGCTAGCACCGCGGCCATTGCACCTCGGTGGCCTGGAGACGAGTGCAGAGCGTGATTATGTGTGTTGAGAGCGTGCAGCTACGGGCTGCCCGCTCTGTTCCCTCATGGCCGCTCCCTCTTCGGATAGGATTAGACAACTCGAAACGCGCCCCCAGGGGCCGTAACCTTGCTCATACGAAGAGGCGAGAGTGATGCAAGTTCAAGGAGCGCCGTTCTGCGCTCAGGCTGTTCTGCGACTCGGAGTTGCTCAGGCGGCCCGAGCGGCTCAAACAGAAGCAAAGGTACGCAAATAAGAGCATATACATTTGTGCCTGGCACAGAGACCTAATTGGCGAGCAAGGTACTTAACACCTCGCAGGGGACCCCAGTCCTGACAAATTTCTTTGCTGACTCTTGTATGCGTCTCTCCCTCTCTCCGTTCACCATCTTCAATTTCTGCAAACACACTTATACTCGATATCAAATCTCTCCCTACAGAACAATGGCCCGCCGCGCGCTATCCACTTCTCCCGACCGCAAGGAAGCTCCAATAAAACGCCCCCGTCTAGACACTCCCGCGCTCACACCTGATGACTACCGCAACGGCGTCATGCTCGCCCCCATGGTGCGTTCTGGCGCTCGTACGTGCTCTCTTTGGTCTCCGGTGATCTTACGCTGACTTACTCGATCGCCCGATGCCGCATGGTTTTGTCATCAGTTCCGACAAGATTGTTTGCGCTCAAGCACGGCGCGAAGCTCGTTTGGGGCCCCGAGATCGTCGACAAGGCCATCCTCCACGCTGAGCGCGTCGTAGATCGTGCGCGTCTTTCTGTGTATTCCTCGCTCAAATGCTTATGCCCATTTACTCAGCTGCCACTGGCGTGGTCTCGTACAACGGCCAGCAATCCAAAGCCATGTTCAGCACACACCCACTCGAAAAGCCCTACTTCATCTACCAGATCGGATCCTCATCCCCGGAGCTCGCCGTGCGCGCAGCACTTACCGTACACCAGGATGTCTCCGGCGTAGAGCTCAACTGCGGTTGCCCCAAACCATTCTCCACTCACGCGGGCATGGGTGCCGCGCTTCTCTCGACCCCTGACCTCCTCGTATCCATCCTCGAAGCTTTGCGCGCTGCGCTGCCTCCCCACATCAGTGTCTCCGCAAAGATTCGATTGCTGCCTACTCAAGAAGAAACGTTACGGCTCGTAGAGAGGATCGTAGGAGCGGGTGTTAATTGTGTCACGGTCCATTGCAGGACGCGGAACATGCGCCCGCGAGAGAAAGCGCTGCAGCACCGGATGAAGGAAATCGTGGATCTGGTCAAGGGCTTGGGCAAGGATGTAGCCATAGTGGAAAATGGGGACTGCGTGGGGTACGAGGACGCACGGCGGATACGCGCTGTAACAGGTGCGTTCTTAATGCGCAAATATACAACGCAAGTATGGCTTAAGACTGCGTGCAGGCGCAGACTCGGTGATGATCGCGACAGCTGCAGAAGCGAATCCGACGATATTTTCGCCAACACCGCTCGCCGACCTTGACACTACTTTCGTACCATCCTACATCCGCCTCGTTCGTCTGTTTTCCGTTCGCCTACTGCGTTCCCGCTAACTCTCCTCACAGTGCCGCTACCTATCCAACTACTGGGGTTCCACCAAGTTCTGCGTCTCTCAGTTCAAAGGCGCGCGAATATCCTCCTCCAAGTCTGCCGCCACCGCATTGCGCACCGCCGTCATCAAGGCGCGTGGGTACGAGGATCTCGACGACGTGATTGGTGGTTGGACGGGAGACGAGGAATTCCGCGCCATCGAAGAGGCGATTGCTCGCCGTGCGTCTGATCCACCACTGGTCATGCCCGCCGAGCTCGCACCACCAGCACACACGACGACTCCGGACGCCGAACCCGAGCAGCCACGCGTCCTCGAAACACCCGCCGAGTGGCGCGGCAACCCTGATCCATCCGTCGTGCATGACGCCCCGCTGCTCCCGGCCAACGAGCGTCGCGCGACGGTGCCGGCCGGTGTGTCGGGACACGACGAGGCGACGCCGACGCCTGCGCCGCTCGTGTCGGTTATGTGATGGTATCTCATCGACATTTGTTTATTTGTTTTTAGCTATAGATTTTATGAAGAATACACCCCCAACCTCGAACAGACGAACTTGGACATAACATCATATCATGAAGAGCATTGTCTGGTTTCATGGAAGGTCTTCAAGTTGCCCTGTGAAGAGCAATTCTGCTCGTCGTCGGCGAAACCATATGACGAGTGACAGCTGAGTACGAAGCAAGGGGCTCAAAAGAGATGATATCAATCTTCAGGAACTATTATACGAAGTTAGCTGGAGCACGACATGACATCAAATCCACTCACCCGGCGGAATATCAACCTCCTCATCGTTGAGATACCAGGCACCTGCCATCCTTGGTCAGCCACGAACCTCGCCACAATCTGAGCACTCACGATCGCCGGTCTTCGTCTTCTCATTGCGGGTCATCCCATCGCCCAGCCAGAAGAACCGGTTCTGCGTGCCGTTCACGTTGAGCGGTTCATACGAGTAGTCCTCCCAGCGCGGGTTCGCGAGCACGCGCACTGCGTGCAGGCAGGTGCCGGGCCAGAGGCCGACTATCTTGCCGTCGGCATTTTTGTACCAGGAGTTGCAGTCCTCTGTCCACACCATCTGAAATGTCGGCGTCAGGCTTGGCTTTACCGCTATATGGGTGCGCCTACCTTTGGGAAGTACTCCTGCAAACGAGCCCCAGTAGAGGGAAGTCAGTATGTGGATGAGCGGAGTAAACAGACCACGCACCTCCATGTACTCCCTCCAATCATCCATTGCTTCCTTCTTCACCTCGATACTCTTCAGCCTCTCCCTCTGCAGTTTCAACGTCGCATTCACCGCATAGTCAACCTGCCTCTCCAGTATGACAAGCAATGACCCAGAATTGACGCCCGAGTTAGGGCCGAGCGAGAAGAATAGGTTCGGGAACCCGTCAACTGCGACAGACGTGTACGCCTCTGCCCTCGCAGCCCACCGCTCGACGAGGGGCTTCCCGCCACGCCCGAGTATTGGAAACGGGAAGAGGTAGGTCGTATTGAAGCCCGTCGCGCACACGAGCACGTCGAGCTGGCGGGAGGTCCCGTCGGCAAGGACAACGCCTGTCGGAGTAACGCGTGTGATTGGGGTCGTCTCGAGAGTTGTCTGCAGTTATAGGAACACATTTAGCCGCGAACTGGACTGGACTGGGAGAGATAAATGGATACAGGTGGGTACGCACGTTCTCAGATACGAGTGCCTCGAGATATCCGGGGCCAGGCGTCAGCCGTCGACAGCAGACAGAGAACTCGGGGATGACTGCGTAACGTCAGAGGTGAGTAAGGCCTGTCTATATGATGATCGTGGCTGGACCATACTCTTGCCTGCGAGCCCAGGCTTATCCGCGAGCTTCTTCTCCATTTCCTTCTTGAATGCCGCAGCAGCAGCCTTCTGCATCTCAGAACCCCGAATCTGCACATCTGCGACGGACTGAATTCTATCAGCATCGGCTTTTGGGGTGTGGGAGAAGTATGCGTACATTGACATCGTCTTCCACCGCATGCCGAAATTCACGATAGTACTCGGGATCCTTGAACTTCTCCAATTGTTCTGGGGTGAATGAGTCTGCCCAGGCACAATCAGGTCCTCTCCATCCCTCAGACATCGCAAGTAACGTACAGTCAGTGCTCTCAGGCTTGCGTCCTGTGATTTCAAGCAGTCTCGTCACCGAGAAAGAGGCCGAAATCCATGTCTTGCTGCGCACAAAGTTCGTGAGCTCCGCAACCCTTGGCTGCAGCGCTGCGACAATCTGTATGCCGGACGAGCCCTGTATTCATGCGTCAACATAGGAGCATGCGCATCGTGCCACGCCTGCTCACATTCCCAATGACCCCGATCTTCTTTTCCGCCCAATCTTTGACGCTGTCCTGCCACGATTCGACGCCTTCGCCGCCGACATCCCAGTTAGCGCTGTGAACGAGCGGTCCCCCAAATTCCTTCAACCCCTCGATGTCTGGCCACTTCCACCGACTCAGGCTACCTGCTCCTATGAACAGCACGTCCGCGACGTCGTCAAACTCCTCGTCGACATCGCCGCCACTGCGTCGAATGCGCAGGTGCCACTTGCCCGTAGGCTCGTCCCAGCGCGCATTAAGGAGTTCGTGTTTAAGGCGGATATATTTCATGAGCTTGTACTTCTCTACGACGCGTTGGAGGTAGGCGAGGATCTCCGAGCCAGGGGCATAGAAGCCCGACCATTGGGTCTGACGGGGAGATGTGTGTGAGCGGAATGAGATGCCTGGTAAACGGACGCGTACGTTCGGCTCGAAGGTTAATTGATACTGAATAGCACCGTTGCCGTCAGGACATTGCAAAACATTGCGTGATGTAAGCGCACCGAATGAGACGGAATATCGCAACACAGGCCCTACATGTGCTTAGTTAGTTTTGCGCACCACATGCAGAGCACGACGCTTACCGGATACCTATTCGCCCACCACGTTCCCCCTATACCTGCCGCCTTGTCATATATCGTCAAATTCAAATTCGGCACCTTCTGCGCGAACCTGATCACGCCATCCTGGCATTCGCAAACATCTACGCAAGGGCACCAGACTACGCACCGTATTCCAGCGATGATGCCACTGTATCCCGCACCGATGCAAACCACCTTCATGGGCCGGTAGTCATCGATCTGGAAAGAGCCTGCCTTGAAATTCGGGGCCTCCTTGGGCTCTGCTGCATTCTCGCCTGGTGCAACGTTGGGAGGATTGCCGTTCGCGTGCGGCTGCTCGTTCAATGGCGGGGAAGTGGCGGCGGGGGCTTCGTCGCGCGCGAGGATCTTGGAGAGGCGTCGCAGGAACATGTCGAGGAGGTCGTAGGGGAAAGGGGAACAGGAAGCTGTCGTTTATTAATGACACGGAGAGCGGCCTCCGATGGCAAGCCCCACAGGCCATGAGACCAGCTGACAGTGAGTACTTACATCGGAGTTACGCTTGTTACTAGGCGGGAGTCCGGGAAAGAGCTGAGAACGCAAGCAGCGACAGAGTTCACTCGCGATACAGTATATCCATCAAAACGCGAGATCTCGTCACCGGCGTGTGGGCATTACAGCGGACGGCTCGCAGTGCGAGTGAGAATAAAATGCGCGGATAAGGAATGTGGCAAGCGGCGTGCGGGCGTCGTGGTGGGATCCTGTGACTGGGACGGCTAAACGTTGATGAGCACTGGAGGACCTCACAAGGCCTCACAAGGCCTCACAGGGACGATCGAGGACCTGCCAAGCACCAGCAAGCTTGAACACAAGATGGTCATCGAATGTAAGCGCATGTTCCTGGTCCGCAAGTAGGCCAGGTCTTCGCGATTTTTGGCGTGATATTAAAACCGTGACAGTCACATCCCCCACGAATTTGAAATTGTGGGCCTCTGCTGCTGAATCGTCCGGTTTTTGATATATGTAACCTGTTCTTGGGTGCTGAATCAGCTGCATTTTTCTCCTGGCCTGGTTTGTAATCATCGATTTGGTGCTGAATCATCCACATATGTGTTATTCCAGGGCTCGCCGGGGTCCGGTATTCACCAAGTTCTCCATGACTAATAGTAACACACGCCCTTCGGTTGCGTCACGCAGATGGTCCTCGGACTCCAAGGCTTATACCTACGCCCTCCGGGCACAGCCTGGTCCGCCCCCTTGGTACGATCTGCTCGGATGACCGTCAAGGCTTTTTTCTGATATTTTTGAATAATATTGTACAGAGTATATGTAGAAACCATATTCAACATAAGGCGAAGTCAGGAATTTCTATATACTAGAGTCGTGTTGAGATATTCAAGAGGTCAGATAAAGAGTTGAAGGATTTGAAAAGGACTTTCAGGTCGAGGAAGAGATATGCAAAACGCTGCCGCACTAGCCTAGCACCTGTGAGCTAGCTTCATACCGAGTCAGACTTTGCCAGTGTAAACGGTGCCACGTGATCATCGCTGCGCTCGCCAGTCCGAGTCTCGTTGCCTCTCAGGTCATCTTCGTCACAGTCACCTCGACCCCCATGGCGCCCCCGACAAACCCCGAGCAGTCGTTCCGCGCCAATCTCAACCAGTTCCGATGGGCTCGCGGGCCCTCCGACGACTCCCAACAGCAGCCGGCCTCCGATGGCGCGAACCCGTTCTCGCGTTTCTACAACTCCATCGGCGGCGCATACATCCCCCTGCGGTCCGGTGCGCAGTCCAACGAGGAGGAAGCGTATTTTGCCCTGTCTCGCTGGGAGAGGTGCGTGTGGATGTGCGGCTCGTGGCGCGGTCGAGGGCTGATGATCATTCGACGCGCAGGCTACTGGGGTTTTTAGGATGTTTGGCGGGGGCGGCGGTGTGCTTTGCGGTAGCATTCTTCACTCTTCCCCTATTGGCACTCCGCCCGGCGAAGTTTGCATTGGCATTCAGGTGCGCTTCGCTTCTTGCCTTTGATCTTTTCTTACTCAAAAGCGCCGTAGTCTCGGAAGCCTGCTCGTCATGTTCGGGTGCGCATACAGCCTTTCTGTATACTCTCTCTCTGACATACCTGTGAACGTTGGATAGGTTTTCGGTGCTTATAGGCCCAATTAACCACCTCAAGCATCTCATATCCGCAGAACGCTTACCGTTCTCCATCGCGTACCTCACGAGCCTCGGCCTAACGCTGTACTTTGCGCTCGGCGTGAGCCCTCCTGTCAATTTTGTTTTCAACAACGCATTTACGGCTCGTATTCTAGCCGCACTCGTACCTGGGCTCCCTCATCGGCGCCATAGTCCAAGTACGCGTCGTTCATTCGACCCATAGAATACACGCTGACACGCGCCGCAGGTTCTTGCGCTCGTCTCCTACGTTCTCGCGTACTTCCCGGGCGGCGCACAGACGCTCCGCTTCGGTGGGCAGATGGCCCTCCGCGGCGCTGGCAGTTTGTTGCCTTTCTAATGCGTTCCATGTCCTCCGACACATGCAGGCGCTAGCATTATAGCATGAGCATAGACCGACTCGGACACGGGTTGCGACCCCCACCATGCGAGCGATTACTTCTCATATTTATAGCACATTTTTACCGTTTCCATTGCACCGTGTACCATGTAACCTACGAACCGTGTCCTACGCACTGATAACGTTCACATCGTCCTCACCGGGCAGTTCACCCGCCTCACATAGTCACGCAGGCGCCCCGCCATCATTTCCACGGACGTCCCGCCCGCCCCACTCATTCTCCTTCCTCAGCCTGTCAGTGTGTCAGTGTGTGAAGTCAGCTTATTTGAAGCACGTGATTGAATCGAATGATTGGACGTACGAGAACAACGTACGGGACATGATGATAATCAATGTCTGCACCTGTCGACAATTGTTACTCTGCCGCTGAACACCTGAGACGCCGCAGGTATGCTGGCGGCGATACGGTATGGGCGCAGGTATGCTGGCAGTGATACGGTATGGGCGCAGGTATGCTGGCAGTGATACAGTATGAGCGCTGAATTCGCACTGGTCGTTCACGCAAGCTCCGCGCAACGATGCAATGCAAACAACGTGTTTGACAATAGCGCGGGTACAAGCACACGGGTCTCACGGTCCATGCTTGTAACGATCAACTAAAGGTGAGTGCTATACAATAGCCCGGGATGTGCGGCGCAAGCTTCACGTATGGTATACGCACAACTCAAATTTGACTTCACGCTAGGCATGTCCTGGCCACTGTCCTCCATCGCGCTCAATGTTGGAGCCACATATACGCCTCTCGACGTCCAAAAGTCTCTGCCTCCGAGGAAATACTAGCACAAACGGTCGTACGCTCATTCTTCTTGCGTCTTCCTCGTGCGTGCTGCGGCAGTGGCTGCTAGTGCACAGCGGGGATACCGGCTTGCTGCTTTTGATGCATTTGTACCCGCGATGGTCCGCTGCTATTCCTGGATGAGAATAAGCTTACCGCCGGACGGCGAACAAGAAGCATAGCTTTCTTCCTGGGGATGAAACAGCGCCGAAGTCACAGGCGGACAATAGTCGCGGGGTTGGAACGGCCGCTCATTTGCGCATCGGTTTTGTCGCGCAAATTTGACGGCGTCACTCTCATTGTGTAGGTGTCTTGTGTAGGTGTCAAGCTGGTCGTATGGGAGAGCGCATAAATACTCGTCGACCTTCTTGTTCCTCCAGAAACAAGCCACACTACTACTACTCACCCACAACCCCAACATCGGCACAGACCATATTCGATCCTCCGACACACTCCGCGTCAATACACACTCCATGGACTCCTTCGATGTCATCGCTCCTTCGTCTGTGACCACGGCTCAGCCATCCGGCCAGGCGCCTCAAGAGGTGCCCGCCGACAACGAGCACAACGGTCACATCGGCCTCTCGTACTGCGTCGTCGCCTGAGGTTCATCCCCTTAGGCTCCCTTCTTCATCGTACGTAACTTCTTCAGATGCCCGCGACACTCTCTCACTCCCTCATTTGTCCTCCACAGATGATGCGTGCGAGCCCATGCACTGCGTCAAGAGCCTCTCGCACGGACATCTGCGCTTGTAGCGCCTAATATCCTTACTTCATTACTTCTTGTGTGTGACTGATGCGGACTATATTGTAGTTACATCTCATACATACATATTTATGCGCTCGTTTACTATATCGCCGATGTGGACATTATCCCCTACTTTACAGAAGCACAGAAGTCAGGACTTCTGGCTGGCCTGCGCCTCTTCGGTGCATTAATGGATCGTATATTTAATGAGGATAAAGCGCAAGAACGCTGCCTAAACTTTCGCCTTCTCTACGACTAAAGGAAGCTGAGGCGCGCTAGAATTTGATCCCTTCACGTCGGGCGTGGTCAGAATGCTGAAACTCCAGATGACTTCTTGCTTCGTGGAATTTGCGGATGAGAACGGCCAAGATGAGTTTCGATAGGCCGCCAATGAAGTCAGTGAAAGACAAAGAGATGAGGAATGAGGAGACGAGCCCGTCTTCAATTGCGAGAACTTGAAATAAATCGAACGTCTGAGGGCGTGCGTCAGCTAACACTCACATGCAGGCCCTCGAACCCCCAAAGTAAGTCGGGCTATCCCAGAGAGCTAGCTCAACAGCTGGTCAGGAGCCCGGCAACAATGTGCCGTGCCACGTACGTGGGTGAATATATCCCTGGTATCCTTTACCTCAGGACCATCGTCGTGAGCCACCTCTCGGGCTTCCACTCCTAAGTGTCGGGGTCCCATATGTCCCGGCTACGATTCACACCGAGGACGTCGACGATTCCCATTGGGCAGAAAGTTTGATGTCTCTTCGCCTGCGTCTGTCTTGACTGAAGATACCAGCGAAAGTAGATATTCAGTTTCGCGCAATGCATTGTACCTGTGAATTGACACGATGAAATGCATAATGCCGTGTCAACTTACAGAGCCGACAGGCCAGCAGCGGCCGCTGACGACCAATGCATCGGACACACGGCGTTGCCCAATGCATTTGAACGATGTCCTTTCCCTCTCCTGTCAAGTCGACATTTTCGGTGGATATCATCTTCTTCTTGTCATCATAAATCTTCTTAGCAGATATATGCATAGTGTCGGACAGCTCCATAACCCTATGCAAGGCCGGCCATGGAAGGGCACGTCCCATGAAACGTCAGGTTTAGGCGGCAGCCTAGAAAGGTAGGGAAAAATAGTCGAGTGAGAAAGATTTTCGCTAGCGCCGGCCTATATGATGCGGGAGTCCATAGCAAGGATAGTCAATAGACGACAAGTGTCACATGTGGGAAAACTGACGGGTAGGACTTCAATGTGATGCTGAACTCGTTGCGCTCGTCGGTGACGCTCCCAAGGCTGTGTCCGAGGCCGGCTTGCGATATGGATTCGAGCGCGATAATTCCGAGCCGCTCAAACATGTCAATCTCTTTGAGGGCCGTCCGCAGTTTGCGTATAATGAGGTCTTGAAGCTACGGTGCAAATTTCAGCACAGCGATCAATGCCACAAAGATTGACATCAAAGATCACATGTGCTTGACCGAAAAGATCTTGTTGAGCATCTGGCAATGCTTTCGATGTACCGCACCTGGAATGCGAATCGCACGAGTGAGAAGCTGAGAGCGGGGAAAGAGCACTGGCCGTCTGGGTGAAGCGAAAAACCTTTGACAGCGAGGAAACTTGGACCAAAAAAGTGTCGATTACCTCTGGGTGTAAAATTAGGTGTGTTCAATCGCTGCTATCCATGGGTGCTTACTCCAGGAAGGAGGACAGCTCTTCGAAAGTGTCTTCTTCCTGCACGAGAATATAGTTCAACGCTCCTGTGTCCGATACTACTATTATCCTGCAAACATGCCAATAATCCAACACAACTTTGAGAATGACTGAAATGACGAGTTACCCGGGTACCCCGAAGAAAGCGTTGATCTTGACAGTGCTCCCATATGTCCGCAGCAATCTCTCATGGAGCGGATGGCCAGGGCATTGAATAGTTGCGTGATGGTACCTAGGGTGCCTCATCAGCATTTTGAATTGCAAGTAATGCGGTAGATATACTGGCCAGAAACGAAAGAGAGGCTGGGAGGGCGCACACTGCACAGGTGAAGCTGCCTGATTCGATGCGTCACAAAGAAACGCACACCGAAAGTGCAGCTGCAGAAGGCAGCAAGCTCCAGCGAGCGGCGAAGCACATAGATGAAGTGTCAACTACACGGTACATGCTAGTAGAAGTATGAAGGGCAGCACATCCTTGACTTACTTCCAATTATTAAAGCGTAGTGGGCCAGATGTCGCGATGGCTCGGACGATTGTGCTAGTGACAGGGAACAAGCGAGCACCTACATGCGTGGTGACGGCGTCCTCGGAAGGGAGAGGAGCCGCGGGCAATGAAGGGGAAGAGCTAAACTCAGGGAGTTTCCTCCACTGGCAGCAGACAAGTTCTGCCCAGAGCGTTGTATGATATGACACGTATACCGGCTCAACTCCCTCAAGCCCGCCTAGCTCAATCGGATAGAGCGTCAGACTCTTATCCGACAAATAGCAAGGAGGGGAATATCTGAAGGCTGCGAGTTCGACCCTCGCGGTGGGCTAGTTAATGTTTTACATTTCGTTGCAGTGGTGACTTACGTAAGTTTCATAGTTACGCACTCAGCGCCACACTGGCAAACCAGTTACCCACACTGCTTTGTTCCCCGCGACTTTCTCTTCTTCCCCGACTTTCTTTTCTTCCCCTTCACCAAGGCGTTTCGACGATGCGCCCAGGTTCTATTCTGCCTTTGGCCCTCAGTGTTGGGCTCGCGAGAGCCCAGTACACCGTATACCAGCCACTCAACCAGCAAATCATATTTGGCGGGAACCCGGACAGCACGCCTACTGCCGCTGGACCAGCGGCGACATACACTGGGGCAGCAGCCTATGACCCTACCGAATTGGTTGCCCCGGCACCACCAAACCCGGGGATTCCGACGCAGTTCGGCGTCCAGCTTTACAGTGGGGGCATGACGAACCTCTCCAAGCCGCAGTCAGGCGCTTTCTTCGGATTCTCCATTGAAATGTCCGTTTCCACGCACGTCTGTAAGTCAGAACTTCATCTTCCGGGGTGCAGATGCCTAATTTCTGGTTGTTTGCGTAGTGGGCAAGAACAGGTGAGCTGCGGCTCGACATGCGTCATTCGTGCTACACTCACGCTCCACAGCTCGCTCATCAACGTGCCATTCTTGAACCTCATGGCCAACATCAAGGAGCGTGCGGGCTGGGTTCAGGTCCGTGTTGGTGGCAACACCCAGGAGAACGCCGAGCTCGTCGCGGCTGGCACACTTCCCAACAACTCTATTCTTGCCAAGGACTACAGCTCGACCTTCACCGCAACCGGATCGCACCCGCTGGCTTACACCAGCGACCTGCTCTACATGATGGCCAACATATCCGATTTCACCAATACACATTGGTTCCTTGGTGTGCCGTTCTTCAACACCACCCCTTCGCGCTTGAGATCGTCGAGCAAGCGCAGTCCATTATCGGGGATCGCATGCTGGGCTTCCAGGCCGGAAATGAGCCCGATCTGTATGCAGTCCCTCCGCGTACGAATCGTCCAGTGGTACGTGCCCACGTAGCAGTTGAATGTGAGACGGCTAACCTGTAGCCGTGTCGCAGGGCTATGCACCAGCCGACTACACTGGGGAAGTTGGCTTGCTCGTCCAGCAGACGAACAACGATCCTCTCATCACGCAACGGCAAAATCTCTTCCTCGTGCCCAGTATCTCGGCGACTGTTTGGACACCTGAGCAAGTCTGGGACACCGGGATCGTGGAGAGTTACAGCAACAGCCTTTACGGACTCAGTGTCGAGAGGTGCGTAGCTCTCTCCACCTTTATGTCATTAACTTGACTTGCCAATACAGATACCCGAACAACAATTGCGCCGCGGTCTATGGTTCTGGCACGCCCGTTGACGTCCAGGCGACGTTCCCATCCTACCTCAACCACGGGGCGGCACAGGGGCTCATCCAGAGCTACATCAACTCGAGCAATTTCGCGATGGCGAATAACAAGCCCATGATCATGTTCGAGACGAATACCGCATCGTGCTCTGGCTTCCCAGGAATCAGCGACAGTTTTGGTGCGGCATTATGGTCGCTCGATTGGGCGATGACCATGGCATACTACAACTTCTCGCTCGCGCTCTTCCACGTCGGTGGACAGAATGCATACTACAACCCCTTCACGCCACCGCCCACCAACCAGTCGACTTTCCGCGAGTGGACGATTGGCCCCGTGTACTACGCGGCGCTCGTCATGGCGGAAGCGCTTGGCCCCAGCAATGCCTCGCAGGTTGTCGATCTCAACATGAACAATGGTAATACTTTCACTCCGGGCTATGCGATCTATGAAGGTGGCTCGCCGACAAAGTTGTTACTTTTCAACTTCGTCACCGACAATTCGACCGCGTCCGACTACACGGCGAGCATTTCGATCGGTGGTGGGCAGACAGGACAGGCTGCCGCTAATCCTTCGCAAGTCCAAGTCAAGTAAGTTCGGATGACCTAGTACCAAGAAATCCCTCATGGACTTTGCCATAGATATTTGCGCGCGGAATCCGTATCTCAGAAGGGCAACTTTACATGGGCTGGACAAGTAAGTCCTGCGTTCCATGGCGCTACACTGTATAATCTAACTCCTCTGCCAGACTATGGGCAACAATTTCGAGTCCGACGGACGGCTGAAGGGTGACGTCGATGTGCAAACGGTCACGTGTGATGGCAACAACGTCTGCGCTGTCAAGGTGCCCGCACCGAGCGTTGCGCTCGTCTTTCTCACCGCCGATTCGTACAACGAGGTGACGCCGAGCAACACCCTCACATTCCCCACAACGGTGCAGACGCGCACGGTGAACACGATATACATCGACCCTTCCGCTATTGAGACGTCAAATGGGCACTGGGGCATGGAGGACCACGTTGGTGCGACGTCGTTTGGCCACAAGAGTGCAGCGACGCTCCGCCGGTCGATGCCAGGCGTCGCGCTGTTGATCGCTCTCGCGGCCGGTGCGTTCGTTGCGGGGCGCGCTCTCGTGGCTGCGTGAGGAAGGATGAGTAGTGGTAGCGGTAGTTTGGCTGTGAACGGACATCGACTATTTGGTAGTTGCCTCGGCGCGGTGTAGGATACCCGTACTGTGTTCGCCCCCGCGGTGGTAACGGATAATTCGGATTATATCGGGCGTATATAGATTGCCTACTATTGGTATAGTATCCAGGTGCCTTCATGATCAATGAGCTCCTTATATAACTTCGGCTCCCATCGCTCGCAAACGTCGCAAATAAAGTAAATTTCCTGCGGGCCGCGCCACAACTCTGAACAGTCCTGCGATTCGGAGTCCAGCCCAAGGTGCTCAGTGGCAGGGTACAGAGTAGGACACGTGTTCTTGCTGGTACCAGGCAACTGGTATCAATTTGACAGTTTCAAAGAATTACGCACAAACACCAGATGGATCCTCTAACCGACACGGTCATATTGAAGCTTTGCCCGCAACGAGTCTGTGCGAGTGTCCCGTTCTCGCTAGACTTTGTTCTGCAGCAACAAAATGCTCAGGTGGTCGGAGGCGATGCAGCACCCACCGTGGCCCAGTCAGTCCCTTTTCGTAGCTGATTCCGTAGAAAAAACATTTGTGGACGCCAAACGTTGGAAGTAATGTGCTTACGTATACGGACTCTAGGCTATGGGGCCATGCTATGCGGTTGCGAAGGCCCTAGCTCCTTACAGTTTGTGCAGTTTGATCCATTCGTTTGGCTGGTGCCTTTGAGGTGTCTATCAAATGTGGCAATAAATCAATGTGTTCCGAACTAATACATCGTCTAGACCGTGTCTCAGACACACCCAACACCAACCACCCCAAATCTACTGATACCACTTCTCTTGCAACTTTTTCCTTCTCACCATCGGCTTCGCGACCATGATCCCAATCGCGAGCCCGCTGATCGTGAATATCAACTGTGCCTTGTTGAAATTCTCGCTCAGCACATCGAACCTGCCTGACGGCGCGGTGCGTGTGAAGAACAAGTCCAGACCGTATGCGAAAACGAGCGATGTTGACTCTAGTAAGGCGGGTGAGGTGACGATGCGTCGGACATTTGCAACCTAGGGGGTTATCACATGTTGGTGAAGGTCAATGGAGTGTGTAAGGAGAGAAATCACTGACGTGGTAGTTGTGGGAGATGACGCGACGCGGCTCATCAGGGATGATGGGGTCGTACTGGACGAGCCACTCCTCTTGCTCCTCCGTGGTTGGCTTGTTCTTGGGTCTGCGCGGATTGAGCATCATGCGTGTGAATGATTGGATCTGGCCTTTTGTATTTGCGACTAACGCGGGTATGGTCAACTTCAATCTCTCATGGTCCGATGCCTGCTCACCGAGGACGTCCTTTGACGTGACTCCATACTTCGTAGCTGTCGTCGTGATCGCAGTGACATCGTGCGGGAAGACAAACGCCCTTGAGTACGCAGTGACTTCAAGTGTTTTGTTCGAGAACGAAGACAACTCAGAGCTGAAAGACAAGTCATTAAGCCGAGTAGTCAGGCATGCCGTTCCGTGCTCACCTCCTCGTCTTCTTATCCACAGCACGCCCTTCATAGAACTCCACCGAGACGACCCTACGACCCTTCGCCTGTCCGATCCACTGATACTCCTCGTCCCAGTACACATACACCAGCCAGTTCTCCACAAAAGTGGCCTGCACATCACACGAGCCCTTCGACGCCGGTAACGCCACATGGTAAATCACACTGCCCTTCGCGCCGTCGATGACGTACACCCCGCACATATTTGCGCCCGTCGTGATGGCAGCGAAAGTGTGCGGGTTCAGGTACTTGTACAGCGTCGAGCGGTTACCGAGCACCTTGCCGAGCGAGGCGACGGGCCCGGCAGGCCGCGGTATGATCGCCAGGATTTCTTCGCTCGGCGCGAAGGAGGATGCCCAGGTGGAATATGCCACAGCTCGATTGTCGAGGCCGACTCCGAGTGCGAGGCGGTGACCCGTGAGCTGTCGGGCGCCGGGCCCACCTGTGCGCAAGGGGAGGTTGAGGCCTGGTGCAGCCCTAATGAAGTGCTTTTTGTTTTCTGGCCCGTCAGGATAGAGGTACACCTGTGCCCTGAATTAGCAATCCGAAGTGCAGAGTGTGCGCCACCCCTACCTGGCGGTACTCATCGAGCAGGACGACGGTCTTGGTATCTCCATTGAGCAGGTATGCTTCGATGATCGGACCAGCGATGAGGTCCTGCCCTTGGAGGACATTGCCAGGCGGCGATGCGCCATGTGTGTCGTCACCCGTGAGCGCGTCGATATGGAACAAGACCGTATCCACCAGGCTCTGCGAAACATCTCAGGTGAAATTCAAGATGACAGCGGGTGTGGTACTTACATTATCTGCCTTCCGTTGGCCCACTATCACAACTTGCGGTTCGCGTCCGTCGCTCACCGTCCTTGTAACGAACAGTTTCACTGGAATGACGCGCCCACCGACAGCTGCCGCCCACCCAAGTCCAAAGATCCGGCTCCACAGAATCTCACCCGTGTTCGAGTCAATCCCATACACCTTTCCTAGGTCAGTTGCAGCGATGATGACCTGGCGGAAGCCGAAGGGGTCGCGCGACAACGGGGTCGAGACATCGGCGTCGATTGGGTCGGCACGCGAAGTGGCAGTTGCGTAAGAGCCAGTTGCAAAGCGCTTCACGAAGTGCGCTAGGTAATGGGGGAAGTCCTGAGAGCATTCCGCGTGTTTGATAGGTCAAAAATGAAGGGCAAACAAGACTCACTCTAGCGTCGGAAAGTTGTCTGGTGAGCCTTCCAATGAACGACTCGTCACCCGTGTGCGATGCCGTCGACAACGGCTCCGGAAGTTCGATCATTTCTGCTACTTGGATCCGAGAGAGACCCTCTTCCCGCGTCCATTGCAAGCGGTCTCCCTGCCACAGTTGGACTGCGCCTGTTGTAGTTGTCAGCGCAACGTATGGGAGCAGATCCAGCTCTTTGACATAGGCTGGGTGGATTGTCGCCTACGAAAATCGGACCTTAGAAGCCAAGTACAGTAAAATGCGGAAATCCGCAGACGTACGTGTGAAATTATCCCGTGGCTGTTGCTGTCAAAGGCGAAAGTGAAGCCAGACACTAATCCTTTGCCGTCGGCAAGAAAGGGGGCATAGACGTGCACGGATGCTCTCTGTGAAATTGACTCAGACTTGCGTCGATACTTCCATGGAAACCTCTTACACTAAGCGAGTGGGACCAGTATACACGGCCTACATATGGATGACCGTCCTTGTCGACGCCTCCAGTGTATAAAGAGTCAGCATTCCGATCTGATTTTGCCTATTACCAACCGTAAGCAAAGACCAAGATGACAGTGGGGGAAAAAAACTGCTCACAGAGTCAGCGAATTCCCAGACGATCTTCAACCCAGACGTCTCTGCATCAAGTCGGATGACGCGGCTCGATCCATCTGGTTGCAGTGCGACAAAGTATCCGTTTGCATCCATCCCTATGTCAATAATCTTGTCGTACGTCGAGCCCTTAATTGATGTTGGCTTCTTGTTGAGCTTAGGGACCAAGGCGACTGAGCGGATGCTCCCAGCCTCGAGCCACACAATATGAGGGGAAAGATTCCTGTCAGTCTGGCCGCTAAGGGTGATTAGCTCTGACGGGCCCTCCGAAATGGTCGACGGGATGTCCACACTGGAGAGTACTTCTCCAGTAGTGGGAGACACAGCGGTGACGTGGATGGTGTAAGACGCGAATGATTTTGCGAGCCCGAGAACATAGATTGCGGCCTCTGTCGAGATCAGCTTCGCATATATAACCAAGGAGCTGACCTCATCAGCTAAAACGACGAGAAGACTGAGAGATGGAGCTCACGTCTGGTCAGGCGACGTCCAGGTCCACTGCACATCTCCTGTTGGGTTCAAGCGCTGAAGCACGTGGCCGCTTGTGAGGACGAACATATCCGGCGTGTCGGACGCGAACGCTACGGACGTGCCAAAGTCGTCGGGCTCGAGGAGGCGACCATCCTCTGGGCGGTGAAGCCGTGTCTCAAGCAGCAGGTGTCCTTGTGTGAAGTCGAACGTCCGCAGCGTTGCGCCACCTGGGCCTGACAGAGACGCAACGACTGTCGTGACGCGTGACGAGTGAAGAAAGTCAGGGAAGGCGTGATCTGAAAGAGTTGATTCTCACTATTGTTGTGCCTTTGGTAGTACACGATATTGTCGTCGGATTTGAAAATATACCTCCATGCTAAGAGCCAAAGGTCAAGCGCGGGGGACGACAAAAATGCAGGCGCCCGTACCAATTGAGCCATTCAGAGGGTGCAGCGCTGCGAGGACGCTGCTGCTTGTTGCGGTCAGTAGCAGCCCTTCCGTTGGCGGCTTCCCAGGTTCATGTGAAATGAGGGAGACGTGGACGGCGAATGGGAGAGCGGTACACCGATCTGGGCTTTATACCAGTCAACGACACCAGCTTCATCCTCGTGAAGAGCGAGGGATGCCGTGGCCCATGCGGCCGTCAAGAGTAGTGAGAGCCAACGCATTCGAAGGTCCTCTACGCGCGTAAATGTTCGGTCAGTCTCCAATAATGTACACTGGCACTCACAGTCTGCCAGGTAAACTCCTCTCCTCTCTCTCCTCTTGCCTTCGAATGGCACTCGGTGAACAGACAGGCGGCGGCGGCCAAGGAGGCTCCTGCTGCTCGACGCGAGTCTGATACTATAGGCTGTTGCCTTGCTTCCGGCACGCAAACTACGCACCAGAAATACACCCGAGGCGGTGAGAAATACCGAGTCAAACGCGTAGTCACTGGGTGTGGCAGGAGAATGAGCGGACCGCTGTCACAGAAGTGGCTTACGTAACCGACAATATATAGTGAGCCCCGCGCCGCGGCAGTTCCTGGCTCTCCCGCTGCTCTTTCTCCCACTTGCATACACCTTCTTCATTTTCGATTTCGATAATGTCTAAGCCTGGCACACCCTCTCAGTCAGGGACGCCGTCTCTGCTCTTGCGTCGGCAACTGGCAGAGCTCACCAAGCATCCCGTCGAGGGTTTCTCAGCTGGTGTGTACTGCGCCCTGCCGCCTCACCCGTCTCCAACACCTCGTGTGCATGCAGTCTGACAGACGATCGATGAAGGGCTTGTGGATGACAACAATCTCTTTGAGTGGGAGGTCCTGATCATTGGGTGTGTGTCTTCCCACCAACCCCACCGCGTTGTACCCATCGCTGATCACCGACCAATGCCACTACAGACCCCCGGACACGCTGTAGTACGCGAAACTGACGATCGCGATCTTTGTATTGGTGCTTACCGATGTGCAGCGAGGGCGGATTCTTCAAGGCGCGCTTAAGCTTCCCTCCCGAATTTCCCCTCCTTCCTCCCAAGATGCGCTTCATCACTCCGATGTGGCACCCCAACAGTGCGTCCTTACACAATGGTTGTTGCGCCATTCTCTGACATGCATCAGTCTACGCAGATGGCCTCGTCTGCATCTCCATTCTCGTGCGTGCCCCTCTTCCACACTATCAGCTGACCCATCTGACGCGCGTCCAGCATCCTCCCGGTGATGATCAGTACGGGTACGAAGAAGCGAGCGAGCGCTGGCTTCCCGTACATACGATCCAGTCGATTGTACGTTGCTGGATTCCAATCTGCAGCGCGAATCTGACTCGATTCCTCGGTTCACAGCTCCTCTCGGTCATCTCTTTGCTCTCCTCGGACACACCAAATCTTGACAGCCCGGCGAACGTTGATGCCGCGAAGGAAGTGCGCACAGACCTTGCTGGTCAGTGTGCACCGTGCAGATCCAATCTGCTTCATTGCTAACGCCGATGTGGCTTTGACAGGATACAAGAAGAAGGTTCGGAGACTGGTGCGCCGGAGTGCAGAGGAGGCATTCGATTGATGTCAATATCTCACTGCTCGTCGCTTGTATGGCATTATAATCTTTGGTCAGCTCTGTTCTATTTAGTCGCATAGGTATATATTGTCGCATGTCAGTCTATCTTGGCTCAATTCGTGTTGGTAAGTGTGAACACACTTACCCTGCGCAGACGCAGAATAGCCCGACTCTGATACGTATACCATCCACGTGTCTCCCGCTCAACTCCCGAATTCGAGTTCAGGCCTCAGACCGGCCGATTACGGCCGCAAGTCTGTACGCAGAGACATACGGCCGCGCATGTGCAACGACAGCTAGTTGCGACCCTCCAGGCTGATTCCGCCTGCGTAGCGGCCCGCAAGGGTGGGCAACGCTTCCATGTATCGCAATGATGGGTGCAGTGACGCTCTACAAGCCTGATCAAATTTCATGTTCTGTCTCAGTGCGCGTAGATACAATGCAGTCGTCAATCCTCTCCACCATCATCGGCAGCTTTGGACCAAATGCATCGGAACCCTTGACTCCGGGAGTAGTAATCACGCCGAATCGCCACTCGACCTCTTCCTTCCTTGAAGGCGAGAAGCGGAAGGATGGGATGAGCAGGGCCAGTGCTACTTCTATAGCGTTCGAATGTAAGTTGATACGAAGCGCTCTTGATGAACACATCCGAACTTACTCATTTCTAGCTGCGAAAACTTGAAGCCGCTGTGAATGCCAATCAGCGAGCGTCCAGAATGAAGCCGAATGCTTACATGCATGCTCTGGATCCGCCGAGAAAAGTCAACCTGAGAGATAAACAGAATCAGCGCGTGATCATAAAATATGCAGCACTTATGCGTTGCTCGGGACTGACGTATTAGAGTAAACCCCAGGGATGCGTGCTTCTTCCACCGTCTCCGGTAGAGGTGCCAGCCATCGCTCAGGCTTCCACTCCTCCGCATCAGGACCCCAGATGGCCGTCGACCGGTTGACGCCGAGGATGTTGATGACGACGTCAGTGCCATTCGGCACGTAAAGTGAGTCGATGACATTGCCGGTCGCCGTTCGTATGGGGTGACTGAGAGGCACAGAGATGTCCTTGCGGCACCTAAAGCAATAGCTGACAGTGAGAGCTAAATTGAGATGAGCTGCAAACGTCGACTTACGTCCGGCTGACAAACGTCACAGGAGGGTAGCTAAGAGACAATGAGCTGTAAAAGTAAGGCAACACCAAACAAACTCACACCCTGAGGCTTTCGCGACACACCGCTTCTAGGTAGGGAAGTGCGACAAGCTCGTCATACCCGAGCTGCCCGCCGTCCGCCGTAGTCTGCGCATCGAGCAGCTCTTGACGAAGCCTGCTCTGCACATCCCTGTTCTCTGACAGGAGGTATAGGATACGAGAGAGAGCCGATGAAGTAGTATCCGTGCCCGCGAATAAGAACGTACTATTGACTAATTAGTCAGCGCAAATTATAGTTGCCATAGTATGCGACTCACTTCATTTGAGCGAGAATTTCTTCCTCAGGAAGTCTGTCCTCGTCGGAGGCGTTCATGTTGGCCTTTACTGTGAGTCCGCAAAAAAAATGTTAGCTGCGAAACTTGATAATTTACCGAGACGTACAAAGGATGCTGATAATGTCCTTCCCCTCGCCAATCTGATTCACCGTTTCGACGTCACCTTTGGCTAGCAAAGATCTCTTGTCCTCAAAGACCTTCTTAGCATTAGCGCTCATGACATCTACGATGCCGATGACCCTGTGCAGGCTCGGCCACGGGAGCCACGACGCCACGCCACGGAGAAATCTTGCAGGTAACTTCGAGACTCGGTGGAATTCATGCGCCAGAGCATGATCCCCGAGACGCCCGGGCTGTATATTCTCAACAGTTAGGAACGTCTCCACTGCCAGAGGAGTCTCTTACAGGTATTCTTTTAGCGCTTGACCGAAGTCGTTGCTCTCACCCTCGAGGCTCCTAAACGTGTACCCGAGTCCAGCTTGCGCGATGAGTTCCAGAGCGAGGCGCCCCATCCAGTCCATCATGTCGAGCTCTTGCGGTCCCGATTTGAGCTTAGAACTCAGAACATCATGAAGCTGTATCCAACCCATGCTCAATTGCCACTCCAACAAACTAGAGAAATCGCACTTCGTACCTGATGCGTGATTTTTTGGAAGAGCGGTGTCATGTAGCGCATATGTCTGATTGAGAACACGGGATTGAGCATCTTGCGCTGCTTTCGGTGATGAGGTCCTGTACATCATGAGTAGGGGACCACCGTTAAATTCATGACAAGAGCAGACCCATGGTAGAGAGCAAGCTATTTCCAAAAACGTGACGGTTCGCCCTAGCAGACGATTTGTTGACTTGGTCAGCATTCCGGTACTGAGTATGGCCATAGGTGCGGTACGTACTCGAGAAACCACGAAGCCTCTTCGAACAGGTCCTGTTCTTTCAGCAAGATGTTATGGCAGGCCTTTGGATCGGCGACCATGATTTGTATATCCTTCCGGTTATGGTGGTCAACTGTCTGACTATCTGAAAGCAGCGGGTGGTTGTACACCAAGCATTCCGTTAATCTTTATGATGCTCCCGTAGGCCTTGGTGAGGTGCTCATGGAATGCCTTCGCCCGGGGGTTGAAGATTTGACCGAGATTACCTAGAAATATTGAGCTACTGAAGCCGGGTAAACTCCTTGACGTACGTACCTCTCAAAACGGACGCACGAGGAGGACCAGGGATCACGCGTAGGGGAAACTGCCTCACCCTATGTCGCACTGCGAAGAACGAGAGAATGACGGCCCATGCCAATAACCCAACCAGAGCGAGGATGACAGCAACCTCCAACGAGGGTGTCAATATGGTGCTGACGACCTTCAAGAGCATGATGGGCAACGAATCGACGTTCTCAATCTGTCCCCACTCGTCTGTATTTTATCTGGAAGGGCAACAGTCATGTGGTCCCGCGGGATCGCGGTAAAACCGCACCTCAAGATCACCACGGCCTCGCGGACAGCACAATTAGGACACGTCTATAGACTGCGACGTGCGTCCTAAAGACTATCATGAGAAAGTTAGCATGTCTTCGGCGGAGTCAGCTTGTCCATATGATCGCTGAGAAGCCGGAAAGTTCGGCACAACAGAGAGCCTGCCAGTTGCGATAGGCCAAAGAACGCATGGAGGACAGGACGTCTCGGAGCCCCGCGTCATCCCTGATGACCAGAGGAGTCCGAGTGACAGGAAAGACTGACTTGTGACCGACAGAAGGGCTGGGTGATACAGAGCTTTCCCGCGAGCAGCACAGAGAACTTGAAAGAATCGACAGATGTGCCGCAGCGTTGTCTCGGCAATAAATGCGCATGTGCTGCTGTGGACTTCCATGGAAGTGGGAAGCCCAGGTGACAGATATCGACCGGGAGTTTTGCTTGCCAAGATCCTGACCGCTGCAGAGGGAAGCTTGCATACAGATGTCGTATGCCCATCTCGGAGAATTGCAGCGCATGCCAAACGTCCGTCACCACAACCGTGAGAGCTTCTTGAGAAGTTGTTTGACGGAGGGCCAGGCCGTTCTGCCGGGTTCTTCCAGTCGTCCTCGGACGATTGACACTAGTACTGCTGTTTACGGAAAGCTGTTCAGCTCAAGGAACCATATATTCCGGCGAGAGATTTGTAGACGATTTGCCCAAGATTTGCCACGTACGGAGGTCAATCACAACAATGCCCTCCAGTTCGATCCTTTCCCATCACCACTGCAACATCTCGACGATGAGTCGGTCATAACTCCTCCAATCGATGCTTGATGGATGCCAGGGAGTTTGTTTCCCCATTACCTTGCAGCTTGGCGGGTCGTCATAAATGTGCCAGGCACAGATATATGTGCTCTTGTTTGCGTACCTTTGCTCATGTTTGCGCCTCTCCAGCACGGCGGCTCGCCGGACTGGCCAGCCTCGAGCCTGCATCAGAGCAAGGTGACGGCCTCTAGGGCGCGTTTCGAGTTTCATCAAGAATATATGGCATTGAGGCTGTGTTTGAAGCCGGCCACGGGGGTATACTACTGAAGACCGCGAGAAGTTGCAGAATTCGGACCTCAGTGAAACGTGAAACGTGTGAATTATACCAACTACGCTACATAAGCAGCTCAGGTACATAAGACCTCGTTGGTACGCAGTACAAAACAAAGGATAATCAGGATCGTAACAAAGGGCGGATGTGAGCCAAATTGCGCGGTAATCGTGAAGATAGGGAAGAAGTGTGGTCGCGCAAACGAACAGGCGAGGTCGATGGAGTCTGGAGACTCGGCAGTGAGCGGGAGTGACTAAGTCGCCGGGCTGTCATGGTCACGTGCCTTGTCCCTCAGCGGTACGAAGACTCGGTCAGCCTCCCGAGTCCCAGTGCACAGTGGCAGGCGCGCCTCTCCAACTGCAACAGATTCTCCTTTGATGCGTCGCGCTGTTTCTGTCTACACTCACTTGTCCCTGCATCTTCTGCGAATCTATTTGTAGCCTTGCGCACCAAGTTCAACTCAACAGACGGTCTCGGCGGAGAGTCGGTGAGACTGGTGAGTCTATAATCCATCTCTTGACTCATGAGAACGGACAATTCACAGCTACTTGGTATACTAGGTGTATTTGAATTGCTACCATCCCAACTTATCGCGGCTTATTGAGCCTGGACGCGGTGGACCATCAGTGCGCTTCTGCGGGAAGGTTTAGTCTCATACTGTGGACGAGATGGAGGCCCGAGCGGAAGAAGAAGATTGGGAACAAATGAACAAGACGGATTGGCGGGGCCTAGGGCTAACGGATCCAATAAAGAATGTTGAGGTGTGTCGTCTTTGCCTCGGGATAGCTGCGTAAGCTCACGACTGTCAGGACAAATGGCTTCTCCTGCCCGCATTCCTCAAGGTCAAAGGCCTTGTGAAGCAACACATTGACTCATTCAACTACTTCGTCGATGTCGATATCAAAAACATACTGAAGGCCAATAACAAAGTCACCTCAGATGTCGATCCGCGCTTCTGGCTGAAGTACACTGATATCCACGTCGGCTTCCCCGACCGAACGGATGCGAACGCTATCGACAAAACTGTCACGCCGCATGAATGCAGACTGCGAGACACCACGTATAGCGCGCCCATCCTTGTCACCATCCAGTACACGCGCGGGAAAAGTGTCGTCCGCCGCCCCAATGTCAATATCGGCCGCCTGCCAATTATGCTTCGAAGCAACAAATGCGTCCTTACGGGCCGGAACGAGGCACAACTTGCGCGCATGACTGAGTGCCCCCTCGATCCCGGTGGGTACTTTGTCGTCAAAGGGACAGAAAAGGTCATTTTGGTTCAGGAACAGCTGAGTAAAAATCGGATTATCGTCGAGACTGATCCAGTCAAAAATATCGTGCAAGCGTCTTGTACCTCGTAAGTGCATTCTGCTCACACGGTCTTCCCATACTGAGCGCGGCGCAAGATCGACGCATGGTGGTCTCAAGTCAAAGACGTATGTGGCTACCAAAAAGGGGAAAATTTATCTACGGCACAACTCCATTCATGAGGATGTGCCTATTGCAATCGCGCTCAAGGCCCTCGGCATCCAATCCGACAAAGAGATACTTTTACTCACCGCCGGCAACTCGGACATATACAAAAATACTTTCGCGCCGAATCTGGAAGACGCTGCGAGACTCGGGATCTTCACGCGGCAACAGGCGCTGGAATGGATCGGTAGTCGAGTTAAGGTGAACCGCAGGGTCGTCGGGCCACGACGACCGGCATGGGAAGAGGCGCTTGAGGCGCTTGCAACCATCGTTCTGGCGCATGTACCAGTGCTGGGGCTTGACTTCCGCTCGAAGGCCATCTTTGTCGCCACTATGACAAGGCGCGTCCTGATGGCTATGAACGATGAGAAGATGGTGGATGACCGAGACTATGTCGGCAACAAGCGTCTGGAGCTGTATGTGGCCGCTCGTCATGTGGCGTCAAATGGCTGACGTTAGGAACAGGGCTGGCCAGTTGCTTGCCCTCCTGTTCGAGGACCTCTTCAAGACCTTTAACACCAACCTGAAGTCATCTATTGACAAGGTGTTGAAGAAGCCATCGCGCACGAACGAGTTCGATGCATGGAACACGATGCAGTTTCAAGGCGACCACATCACGGCCGGCTTCGTGCGCGCCATCTCCACCGGCAACTGGTCGCTCAAGCGCTTTCGCATGGACCGTGCCGGCGTGACACACGTCCTGTCGCGACTGAGTTTCATCTCGGCACTGGGCATGATGACCCGTATATCCTCCCAGTTTGAGAAGACGCGGAAGGTTAGCGGTCCCCGAGCTCTGCAGCCAAGTCAATGGGGAATGCTGTGCCCTAGCGACACGCCGGAAGGGGAAGCTTGCGGTCTTGTCAAGAACCTCGCACTTATGACCCATATTACCACCGACGTCGAGGAGGAGCCGGTGATCAAGGTCGCGTACATGCTTGGCGTGGAAGGTGAGCCGGGGCCTCTGGGCGCCGTCCTTCGAAATCTAGAGTATGCCGGACTCTCACACGTCCATTAGACATCAGCCAGGCCACAGGTACCGAGATCTACGGCCCCGGTACATTCGTGGTCCATGTCAACGGTACAATCATCGGTCTCACCCGGTTTCCCGCCCGTTTCGTGCACAATTTCCGACGCCTTAGGCGCGCCGGGAGGGTGAGCGAGTTTGTCAGCGTGTACATTAACCACCACCACCGCACGGTCAACATCGCCAGCGATGGCGGCCGGATTTGCCGTCCCATGATTATAGTCGAGAATGGCCGCCCCATGGTCACACCCGAGCATGTCCAGGTGCGCAATCCCCTACCCAAGTCAATTACAGATGCTGATGGCAATTCAAAGCTGCTCAAAAACGGCACTCTCGAGTTCGACGACTTCCTCAGGCGGGGGCTCGTCGAATATCTCGATGTCAACGAAGAGAACGACTCGTACATTGCGTTGTACGAGAACGGTATCGTTTCAGCAACGACTCATCTCGAGATTGAACCATTCACGCTCTTGGGTGCGGTCGCCGGCCTTATTCCATACCCGCATCACAACCAGTCACCTCGAAATACCTACCAGTGTGCCATGGGTAAACAAGCAATTGGTGCTATTGGCTACAATCAATTCAATCGCATCGACACGCTCCTGTATCTCTCTGTTTACCCGCAACAGCCCATGGTCAAGACGAAGACGATCGAACTGATAGGGTACGACAAGCTGCCTGCCGGGCAGAACGCGACTGTCGCGGTCATGAGCTATTCAGGTTACGACATTGAAGACGCTCTGATTCTGAATAAGGTACGCGCTTGTTATTTATGTGGCATGACGTCAATGCTGGACTGATGTGCAGGCGAGCCTCGATCGAGGGTATGGAAGATGCCAGGTTTTGCGCAAAAACATGACACTCATTCGGAAATATCCCAACGGAACGTTAGTGCACTTACTGCGCTTTGCTGTGTCTTCGTATTCACTGGCAGATGATTGTAGCTATGACCGGTTAGCCGACGCGCCGGTGGAGGAGAACGGCCAGGTCCAGAAGAAATACGACATCATCCAGTTGGACGGCCTCGCCGGCGTCGGCGAGCGGGTCGACCCTGGCGACGTCTACGTCAACAAGCAGTCGCCCTCGAACGCGAACGACAACTCGTTTACCGGGCCCGCGGCGTCGGCACCTTACAAGAACGCGCCCATGACCTACAAGTCTCCGGTCGCAGGGCACATCGACAAAGTGATGATATCGGACACAGAGAACGACCAGACGCTCATCAAGGTACTCGTGCGGCAGACACGGCGGCCAGAGCTGGGCGACAAGTTCTCGTCGCGGCACGGACAGAAGGGGGTGTGCGGGCTGATTGTGAACCAAGAGGACATGCCATTCAACGATCAAGGGGTTGTTCCTGGTAAGCGCACCACCTCCTTTGCATCGTGCGTGGGCTCATGCGATGTGGTCACACGCCAGATACCATCATGAACCCCCATGGGTTTCCCTCACGCATGACGGTGGGCAAGATGATAGAACTTCTCGCGGGCAAGGTACGCGCGGCTGTGCGTGCCCTATCGATGCGGTTAACCCTTCCTGCGCAGGCGGGTGTGCTGGCAGGGAAGCTACAATATGGCACCGCCTTCGGGGGCTCTAAGGTGTGTGCGCTTGAAATAGTGTTCACACGCGCTGATGAATGATCGATGTACGGCGCGCGATAGGTCGAGGACATGTCCCGCATCCTGATCGAGAATGGTTTTAGTTACGCTGGAAAAGACATGCTTACGAGCGGTATCACCGGAGAACCCATGGAGGCGTATGTATACTTCGGGCCGATATACTACCAGGCACGTGTGCCTCCACTGCACTTTCTGACGGTATCTGGAGACGCTGAGTCCTAACGCCACTCCACTTTCGCAGAAACTCAGTAAGCAAGGTTCAGAGTAGCGCCTTGGCATGTGGACTGACTGGAAGCACAGAACACATGGTGATGGACAAGATGCACGCGCGAGCAAGGTACGCTTTGGCCGACCCATTCAAACTGACTGACCTACCGTCTTACCCACCTTCATTGCAGAGGTCCGCGTGCGACGTTGACACGTCAACCGACAGAAGGGCGCTCGCGCGAGGGAGGCCTGCGCCTAGGCGAGATGGAGCGTGACTGCCTGATCGGTTACGGTGCAACTCAGCTGCTGCTTGAGCGGCTGATGATCTCCTCGGACAAATTTGAGGTGAACGCGTGCCAGGAGTGCGGCCTCCTAGGTTACCGTGGATGGTGCCCGTACTGCAAGAGCTCCAAGAAGATGGCGCAGCTGACCATCCCATACGCAGCAAAGTTGCTATTCCAGGAGGTGAGCGTCATTTCCGATCTCTCGTCCCTTCTTTTCGTTTGTTCGTTTGGTTTGGGACAGGTGAGGTGGCGTGCTGACGATCGATGGTTGCTTGTGCAGCTGATGGCGATGAATGTCGTGCCGCGTTTGGTGCTCGATGATGCTTGAATGATGGATCCCAAGATGACAGAAGAAGCTGTAAGTAATGGAGGTCTTTGCATCAGCAGACCGCAGTTGTATACCGGAATTGCACAGCCATGGCTTCTCGGAGAATCAAGATAGACGACAGAAGTTAACGGCTTTTCTTCTGCCCATTACGCCGGAGCCCCAGGGAGGTGCGATAGAAAGACGCTTGCGTCGGTTGCAGTTGCCCTCCGGCTTGACATGGCTTGGACAACGTTTGTTCTTCTGCGTGCCTGGGACTCGCAGACGTCTACGTCGTCGCGACAAATCTGCTTACGGATTTCCGAGGCACGCCCGATCCATCGTGCTCTAATCTTCCCCTATGTCCTTAGGCTGGCACTCCCTGCGTGCGTGGCACGCGCGTGCGACTCGCTATACACGTCGGAATGGCTGAGAACAAATCCAAAGAGAATCACACCGCATTCATCATGCATCAAGTTGCGACAAGTACCGCCGATCTCATCGCACGAGATGTCAGGCTGAAGTGTGATTCGCAGGGCGTTCTGCTGGCTTGCTCCGCCCGCTATCTCTTGGACAGCGCGCGCGCGCAGCAGCAGCCGTGCGGTGCCCGGTTGGGGCCCTTCTCTGCACGTAATTGAGACCGCCGGCGGCTCTGGCGTTCCGCATTTGCGCATGGCTTCGCGTGCGATTCCCATGCATCAGCCAGTCTCCATGCATGCCCAGACCAGCGCGACAATCAGTTATGGGCGCTGCACACACTCAGAGAGCGCGTCGGACAGGCCTAGGGACTAGGAATCTAGGAGACGCGGTCTTTGACGGGATCAGGCTGGTGGCTGATACACTGTCGCGAATCACCATTTTCTCCTTCGCTGACAGTACGTTATAGTCACCGGAGAGGGGAGGCCTAGGGAGCTTAACTCTGATAAGCATTGAGGCCTTGAGGGAGGGAGTCTTGAACCTGACTGAAGCCAAGGTCCGATTCTCGCACGCGAGGGCTAGACGGCGCTCTGGAGCTTCGGGCTTCCAAAAGCGCCAGCAGCTGTACGGTCGTCCAGTCTAACGCGGGTGAAGAAACTGTTCTCTTGACAAATTGAGCGAGCCGAAGGAAACGAGAGGAAACGACCGACGCCGCCAGACGAGAGATGTCGGCACGGGCGATGCGTACCCATTCGGACAAAACGCAGCGCTCAGGCTCTTGATTGCGTCTTAGTGGGTCTCAGTGCGCTACACGGTCGCCGCGCTCACCGCGGTATTCGCCTTAATTATGGGTGATATACCTTTGGTGAGGTGCGAACCTGAGAGGTCATTCGTGAAACTCGGTGTCTCCGACTCGACGCGGAAAGACCTTGACTCCGATCGCTTACGTATCGATCATGGTTGACCCTCATATATTTGACCTCCCGTACTTCTGACTGACTATTGACCGACCGATCATGAGGGTCCTGGAGCACCTGAAGCCCTGAATATTGACCTGAGCCGTTTGCGGCGTTCCAACGAAGTTTCGGACCTCAGCCATCTCAATTTCACCCATCCGATCGCCTGTATCGTCGCAATGCGGGCAAGACATTTTCGCGAGAGATCTTCTGTTGCCAAAGCTTTCGTTCTTAGTGGCTGGCAGCGAGCGGAGGTGAATGTCGGAGTTTGCATGGGCGCCGGGAAGCGCCGAGCGGCCCGCTTGTCAACCGCGCACGACGTCCTCGCGTCCTCTATCCCATCCACTCCGTACCCACCACACCCACATCCAAGACCATGGCCTCACGCGGAGGCAGCGCGACCGCTCTCAGGCGGCTCATGACTGAGTACAAGCAGCTGACATCTGGCGGTGCGTGCGCGCTACCCAGCGCCGCTTGCACTGACTCATCGTCCCATCCATCCACCGCGCATATCAGGTTCCCCGGATGGCATGTTCACCGCCGGTGAGACATCCTCGTGTGCGCGCACGCACGTACAACTGACGCGCCACAGGCCCGGTCTCCGAGTCGGACTTCTTCACCTGGGAGGCCCTCATCTGCGGCCCGAAGGACACGCCATTTGTGCGTCAGCCCTTGATCCTATGCCAGCAGCGCCTCTGACGGATGCAATGATGCCATGCGAGCAGGAGGGGGGCGTATTTGCGGCGAAATTGACCTTCGTGAGTGCTCCGGCGATGTATGAGTGCGTGCGTGTGCCTCGTATTTACGCTAGCCTGCGCGCCAAGCCCTCAGATTACCCGCTGTCTCCATTCAAGATGAAGTTCGACCCGCCCTTGTTCCATCCAAATAGTGCGTCCGCTTGTTCTGAGTTGCGCACCTGCGCCTCGTGTTTCCTGCGCCGCCGTCGGAGGCGCGGGCTGCGCCGGCCAGTCCATCTGCGCCCGGAAATGGATCCCGTCCGCGCAACTCCCGGCTTGCGCGCGTCTGCGACGCACCCACTGACGCGCATCTGCTGCAGTCTATGCCGACGGCAACGTGTGCATATCGATCCTGCACACGCCGGGCGACGACCCGCTGATGTACGAGCAGGCGTCCGAGCGCTGGAGCCCCGTACAGAGCGTCGAGAAGGTGCTGCTCAGCGTCATCTCGATGCTCGCGGAGCCGAACCTCGAGAGCGGCGCGAACATCGACTGCTGCAAGCTCTACAGGGACAACCGCGAGGTGCGTGGTGTCTTTTTTTCCGCCGGGCAGAATGGAAGTGTCTGGATGGTCCCTGTGGCTTGGGCTGGAGTGTGGACTGCTGAATGGGGTGCTGACACGCGTTTGTGGCCTCCCAGGAATACGAACGCGTCGTGCGCGAGCAGATTCGCCAGCAGCTTGGCCTGTAGGTCATCTTCTGCGATGCGCCGCCGTATTTGCGCATTTGGGACCGATGCTGGGCCTTCTCTCTACATACTCCACGCCACGCCGCAATTCAATCTTAATATACCATTGATCTTCAATGGCTGTCACTCTAGCTTCGCCATCCCGCGTGGTGCAGGGATTTCCATGCCATCATCTAGTAGTTCGGTTGGGCAATTGCACCTTACCGGACTGCCGTTCCTCCGCATGCATCTTCGCCACTTACGTTGACCACGCGGAAAATCAAATATCCGGGTAGCCTTGCGGGAAATGAAATACAAAGTTGTGCGATACGCAGCCGCTGCATCAGCATGCGCTCGCCGATGCAGGCGCGCGATCGCATATGCGTGATGAATCGATGGCTCGATGACGATGGTGGCAGAGGGGAATATTCGGCCAATATTATTAACTGTTTCCCGCGCAAGGTCGGCATATGGAGACTTTAATTTGGCCATTCTATTATCGATGCAATTATGCGTAAGGCTACTAGCTAGTGGGATATCCGACATTACAGGGCGTTGTGTAGAACGCAGTAGCACAACAACAAAAAGCAAACAAAAACAACAACAGAAGCGCGATAACATTGATGAAGATATTAAATCCGGAGTGAGGAGGATAATGTGGGACAAAATACGAGTGTGTGAGAAGAGATGGGATGATGGATATGGATATGGGCGTGCGCGCGAGCCAGACTTGTAGATTGCGCGCAAGATCGCTGCAGCCGATGTCCGCGAAGATGGAAAGCGCAAGCGTCTGCCTACGCGCGCGCCTTGAACACGCGATCCCCCCAGGTCGGGCCCTCGCGCCCGAACACATGCCGCTCAACGTACTCGTTGCGCAACGTGCCATCCGGATCCACGTCCTCAAGCAGCGCGCGGAATTCATTGAAGCGCGGATAGAGCTTGGCGAGCTCCTGCGGGCGCAGGCCGTGCGCCTTTGCCCAGTGCGGGCGACCCCCGTGCGAGGCGAGGATGCGCTCGAACTGGCGGAAAAGCGCACGGTAAGGCACGTTGAAGCCGTACGGTCTGCGCGGCGATGTCAGTCGCTGGGGGACAGGAGGGAGGGAAGAAGCAGGGACAGACTTGTACTGCACTACGCCGATCCAGCACGTCTCTTGGCCGTAGCACGGGCTCAGCCACACGTTGTCGGCGGCCGAGAAGCGCACCTCGAGCGCGCAATGCGGGCGCAGCCCGTCGGGGTCGGCAAACTCCTTATCGAACCACTGGCGCAGCTCGCGCAGGCACGCGTTAGCATTGGCGTACGGGATCGCCCATTCGGTCGTGTGTTGGCGGTACTTGGCAGGGGTGAGCAAGGGCACGACGGAGAGACAGAGAAGTGCGCACCTTGCAGTCGATGTTGAAGATGTCGAGAGAGTTGTCGACGGCGACGGTGTCGTCGCGCACGAGCCAGGCGGTGAAGCGGCCGACCCAGAGGTTGAAGGAGGGGACGAAGAGGCCGACGAAGAGGAGGAACTGGAGGAGGTGGTAGCCGATGAGCGAATGCCAGAGCCAGCTGCTCGCCGGGCGCCTCTCCTGCCAAATAGCGATCAACAGGAGCACACAAGTGCGGGGGAACAACTGGGGCGCACCTCAAGCGTCCGAACCATGGCGCTGGTGCGGATCGCGCCCGCCTGGGGCCACCACCACATGCGGACAAACTCGGCGCTGCGCACGATGCCGTCAAGGTCGTTGACGACGGCGTCGAAGGGGCGGGTGCGCTGTGTCTCGCGGAGGCGGAAGGCGGGGACGACGCGGAGGGTGAGGTCGAGGATGATGCCTGTGCTGCCGAGGCCGCAGAGGGTGGCGGCGAAGAGGTCGGGGCGGTCGTTGGGGGAGCAGCGGACGGTGGACTCGTCTGCGAGGAGGAGGGTGGCGGCGAGGACGTCTGTGGAGAGGACGCAGTGGCCGATGCCTGTGCCGTGGGTGGCGGTGGTGACCATGCCTGCGAGGGTCTGGTCTGAGATGGAGCCGACGTTGCGCATGGCGAGGCCGTGGGCGGTGAGGACGGCGTGGAGGGCGGCGAGGGTGATGCCGCCCTGGGCGCGGACGACGAGCTTGTCCGGGTCGATCTGCGGGCGGACGGGTGAGCGGTGCCGAGATGCCGGCGGGGCAAACACGCGCACACAGAGGGACGCGGAACGGCGGACGGACGCACTTCGAGCACTCTGTTGAGCGCGGCCATGCGGACCATGTAGCCGCTGGTGCAGGCGAGGTCGCTGGGCGAGTGGCCGACGCCGACGGCGCGCAGGGGCTTTTCTTCGATGCGGGCGAGGCGGAGGGCGAGGCGGACGTCGTCGTTGGTGGTGGGGTCGAGGATGGCGAGCGGGGTGCAGCGGAAGGTGCGGGCCCAGTTTGCGAAGACCCTGTCGCGGGCGGTGAGGGGCTGGAGGGCGGCTGGGATGTCCATCTGTGCGGGGGCGAGGAGCTGTGCGCGGGGGCGATGGCGGGCTCGAGTCGCGCGAGTGTGGGCCATAATATACCAGCGCCCGATCGATTGGCCACAGATGCTCGCTGCATTTGCGCTGCATATCTTTTTCCTGCTGCGTCGGCGCTTCCCGTCGCTGCTTGCCGCCCGCCACCCCCGCGGCCCCGGGCGCGCGTTGCCAGGACAGTCCGCCCCCAGCCGCCCTGGCCGCCCGCCCTGGCCACTTGCCCGTCCGATCACCCCGACCGTGCCTCGCCCGCGTTCTGCTCCCGCTGATCACACACTCGCACGGAGATCCCCGTCCATTCCCTACGCAAAGAAATCAAACACAACCCGCCCCCACTCCTGTCCCTCGTACAGCAGCACCCCCCGCACCTCCGCGCTGTCCAGCTCCAGCCCCAGCTCAAAGTCTGCACACCCCCACGTCAGCAGTCTCGCACACACACGCTCGGACCATGCGGCGCACCCGTGTAGAACCCATGCGGCTTCGGCAGGCTCGCGTTCTCCTGGAACGACGGCAGCGACGAGATGTCCACCGTCCACTTGCACAGCTCCGTCGTCTCGCCCTGCGCCCGTCAGCACGCTCCCCGCCCACACCGCCTCCACGCACCTCGTCCGTATACCGCATTATCTTGTCCACATCCGACGTGTACAGCGTCGCCACAAAGATACGATCTGCGCCCGTGTCAGTCAAGCGAAATGAGATGCTCTCCGCAGATTGGCGCACGCACCCTGGCTGGTCTGCGAGAACTTGCTGCAGGGCCGCAAATAATATGTCACTGTCAGTCCCCTCGGCGGATGCCGCCCATGACGCACCAAAACTTCGTCGCGATCTTCTGACTGCTTACACATATGAGCACAAACCACAAATCGGCGGCACGCTGCGGCAGCACGCACCCTTTGCGCAGGATCGCGCCTTTCGCCACCAGGTACTGCAGCCTACACCGCGGCCATTCGTCAGTTCTCAGCCAGTGCCGGCCCTCGAACACTACCGCACCGGTTTTCGCAGATCGCAATCCCCGCGTTGTTCTGCCCCACGTAGGCGGGTCGACGCATGTGGTCCTCCGCCTCTGCGGGCAGTTTCACCTGTGTGGCCGTGAGCGCTGTCTCGGCGTCGGGTGCCACGCGGCCCACCTTCATCATGTACGAGCGCGGCGCGACTATCGACGACACAAGCTGCCGCCGCGCGAGACCGTACTGCGCCGCCCCGCGTGGCGTCGCAGTGTCCGCGTCCGGCGGCCTCGCAATGACCTTCACACGTGCCCCGAATTGCTCCTGCCGTCCACCAAAATCAATCAAAAAACAAGCGGTGCGAATTACCCGGAAGCGAGGGTGAAGGCGTGTGGCGTTGGAGGTCCGCCCGTTTGTTTTTGTTTTTTCGTTGTTGTTCGGCGGCGTTGTTGTTTGGTTCAAGTGCGTAATAGTGGGCGGAAATAATAAGCGTCACTGAGCAGTGATGGCACACAGCGCGCACGCACCTCGACCCGACGGAACAAGTACTCGCTCCCCGAGAAGCCGCCCACGAGTAGCAGCGCGTCGACCGGCGCATCGACCTTGTGCATCTGCTCCTCGATCAGCGACAGCACCTACGCCACTCATTAGTCCTGAATCTCAATCTCAAGTTCAGAAGAGCGGCGGACCTGATTGACGACGGGGTCAAACACCTCGCGCCGGAGGAGGTTGCCCGGGATGCACAGCTCGCCGTTGACAAGCCCCACCGAGGGGTCATCCGGGTCCTCCACATTAAAGCACGTAAAGTTGAACATCGTGTCTGCCCGCACGTCAGCCTTCTTCAGCCCATTGTCATTGCACGAGGGTTCGCACCGTCGTCGCTGCGCCCGCGGTACGCGAGCTTGTCCGTCTCGCTGAACGCATTCTGGAAATACGCAAGGCTCGCCGCGTCGAGGTGCGCGGGGTGCTCCGTAAGCAGCACGCGGACGAGCTCGCGGAAGCGCAGGTCCAGGAACAGCGAACCACAGTTCGCGCCAGAGCGCGCGCACATCTCCGCGATCTCGAGATGCGCGGTCTGCCCGATGATCTTGTACACCGCCAAGTCCTGCGCCCAAGTGCGTCAGCGTGACAGGGATAAGAGACATGCTAATGCGGAGACTTGCGACGGTGCCGCCGCCAGCGTCGCAAATCATGAACGTCTGGCTAGGCTTGAGCTTGTGCAGGTCCGTCAGGTGCGCGCAGTGCACGGCCGCCGCCTCGGGCTCTCTACACCCCATAGTCAGTATCGGCTATCGGCTCGCTGCGCGCGGCACGTACGTGATAATGTGTAGCCGGTTGCGCCAGTTGACATCGCCTGCATGAGCCGAGCGGACGAGCCCGCCGTGCAATGCCGCGTCGCGCATCAAGTCGCCTCCCTTGGCATCCCACGCGGCGGGCACTGTCAACCACACATCCGCCAAGTCTACGTTCCGTCATCTGTCAGCATAAGAGCGTGGAAGGGCGGGGAGGATGCCCACCGAGGTCTGCGACGGCACCGATCTCTTGCGTGATGCGCTCGCGTGCGTACTCCCACATGTAGAGCAGGAAGTCGGTGATGACATGCACGGGCTTCTTCCCGGGCTGAAGGCGGGTCGCATTGGGGCAAATGGACGGTGTGGGGAAGCGTGACGTACAGGGAGGGGCGGCAGGCGCGGGTCCGCCGCGGACTGGTCGCGCAGCGCATGCGGCTCCAAGAACAACTTGAACCTACGACAGCCCACCACCGTCACTTACTGACACTTCGGAGATGCAGCGAACGCACGCACCACTCGCATTTCATCGTCCCGGGGAGCGGGCCCGCGTTTTTCGCCTCGAGACCCCACGCGAGCACCTTGCCCGTGTCGTCGTACAGCAGGCACGTCGGAATCTTGCGGTAGTGCTCGCTCGTTCCCGGCCACACGAGAATCTGCTGCACCGCGCCGCCCGCGATGCGTGACGAGCCGTACGCCTGCACGCGCCCGCAACGTGAGTCATCCATCGCCACAGAGGTTGAACCGCAACACGCACAACACCAGAGAACGTCGTTCCTAAGTGCACCGTGAGCAGACTGGGGATGTGATTGAGAGCAGGACGCACCGAGGTCAATGGAGATGGACAGCTTTCCCTCGTCGCCGGAGCTCAGCGCGGGCTCCTGGCCCACACTGGCGTACGCGGGGTTCTGCGGGCCGTATGTGCTCAGGATGTTTGCGCTCGCGGGGTACGCGGGCATCGGACGCTGCAGCCCCACGCTCGCGCTCGACACCGATGCGCGCTGGTACGTCCCGAACTGCCCGACACCGGGCGGGGCGGGCGGCGGCGAGTGCGACGCGCCCGTGCCGAAGGAGATGGGCGGCGACGTTGGCGGGTACGGATGCACAGGTGCGGGCGGGGGCGTGGGGCTGCCGTCGAGCGAGGGGAATGCTGGTCCGAGGTGCGCGCGCGGCTGCTGGGTGATGAGCGGGGTGACTTTTGTGGCGAGGATGACGCTGTTGCGGTCGTCTGCCGTGCGCGCGCTTCCGCAGCACGACATTGTGTTCGTCAGGAGGGAGAGGTGTGCGGAGGGAGGGGGAGGGGGGAGGGGACGTCGGGCGTCGTGCACAGCTCGCTGCCACCGCCTGTGCAAGCGGGACGCGGTGCATTTGTTCTGACTTTCAGCGCTGTGCTGTTTTCGGCACTGCACGCCCCGCCGGCGTCAATCTAATCGTGTCACGGGCGGGCGCTGGGCGGGCGCGCTGGGCTGGACGACGTGTGTCGGGCATTATTGCAGAGGATGTGGGGACGAGTTTACGCTGGACGCGACGTGTTTTGGTGATGACGCGGTGTCGCTGACAGTGACAATGTCATGGATCTAGTTGTCCTCGCGATTATCTCAGCTCAGCCGCGCGGGTGCACTATAGCAAGATCGTCACCAGTCCTAAACCACGTCGAGCACACCCTTTGACATTATCATATTGTGATGCGCGCAGCGAGCCGAGCGACTGCGCGAACAAATGGAGACCGACTCGAAATGACAGAACTTTGATTTTTTACAGGGAAAATGATTTACTCATGAGCCGCCGACGAGCAAGTGGCGCGACAGGAAGATAAGATCGGAGGAACAGAGCGCCGGGAAGTTGTTGGCAGCAACTGCGCAGGGGAGTGACATCGTCGTCGACTTGGCCGTTCTTTGTATCACAGCATTTTCTGACTTGGTGACATGTGCCAGTGCGGCGCATCAACTGAGAACTCGGCACAAATATGCCATTTAGTAGCAGGAACTCGAGCTTTTCGGAGGGTGCGACAGATTACCAGGCACCTGCCCAGTATGCCACAGTAAAATCAAGATAAAAGATCAAAATACGATGCGGGGTACGTAGCATTTCCGCCGCGGCAGAGGACGCGGACACACACGCTCAAATTTCAGGAACCCGACGGACAGCCGGACAAGTCTAAGTAGTAGTCCCTCGTCAGCGCGGACGTGCAGCTGGAAGGTTCGTGGCGCGACCCACCTCCTCCATTCACAGGTCAAATAAACTCCGCAGATCCTGCAGGCCTGCGCCGACGACGCATGTGGACATCAAAGTCCCCGTCGCCAGCGCTGAACACGCAACGTGTGCACGCAGCAGATGTAGATTTGATTGCCGCTCTGCTGATATCACTCAATTGTTATACAAGGCATTTTGCAACCGCGCCGAAGACGTGGCCTGACGGGAAGCCGCACGTTATGAGGCACCCTGCGGCAAAGCATACCGATAGGCGGGGTCGGATGAGGTCACAGCGCGATTCACGCCGTGCATCGTGTTTTCGCAGGCAGTTAGCCCGACGAAGAAGGGCACGTATCGCACGTCGCGAGGCCCCAAGTTTGAACTCGAGAAGGTGGGTGGCTGTTATCGTCCGGATCGTGCCGGTGTGTGGGTGCTGACGGCGACGGCGATGGACGCTGTGAGTGGGTCGAGAGGCGTCCTGCGTGTGTAGAATCTGTTCCGGCCGGCCGCGGGCGACGGTGTCTGTCGAGAAGGCGGCGGCGGCGGCGTGGAAGTGTGGTGGATGTGTACTTGATGCACATGGAGACGGGTTCGATTGGTTTTCGGAAATCTCCTCAGAGCCAGAGCAGGCATTCGGTGGGTTTACATGCAGCAGCAGCGGCCGGGATAGACACCAACGCACCCATGCCAGACAGGAACCGCGATAGCGAGTGAAAGTCGGCGAGACGCAGACCGAAACGGCGTGTCTGTACCGTGAATTTGAGATGGCGTACGACGCGGCAAGTTCCACGGTCATCTAGAGAGTAGTTTCATGGGCCAAACTGGTGCTGCCGGAGGAGCTAGAGTGTGCGGACGAAGAGTTGGCGTGGCGAGAGCTGGCCAGACCGAGACTCGGAGCGCAAACTGCACCGGGGTTTGCCGCGGAGAGTTCCCACCGGCGACGCGTGCTCAGCTTGTCTCGCACCACAGCGAGCGACATGGCCTCGGGCACCCAGCTTGCACACCAGCTCAGGCGCGTCGCCGCAGACTGGCCCGCCGACCCTCTGCGGCCGACCCTCCAGCTCAAGACCTTCCTCACATCCCTCGCCGACCACCCCAGCCTCACCCCAGCCGCTGTCGCCGCTGTCCGCACGCTCCACCAGAACCGCATATCGCGCAAGGTGCGTCCACGCGCACCCGGCAGCCGCATGGTTCTCTGCTGACTCTGCATCTCTGTTCGGCCGAAGTTCCCGATCCCGGAGAAAGTGCTCAAGCCCGCATCCATGCCGCTGCACTACACGCGCCTCCGCGAGGGGTACGAGAAGAGTTTGGAAGGCATCGGCCGCCCATGGTGGAAGATCTTCTTCGGCGTGTGGTAGAGCCGGCCGTACGTACGTGCTCTGGTGCCGTCTTGGTCGCCTTCAGTGGTCTGACAGATGCTCAGGCTATTGATTTGCACTGCATGTGGGTTTAGCTTCGTGGAGTTCGGAGCTGCGCTGTGTCCACTCGGCTCGGCGGGCCTTCATTACCTGCATGTGTTCATCGGAGCCAGAGCGTGGGTTGCCCAAGCGAGAGGAGAGCACACGTACTCATGTCCGACTGTACCGTACCGCAGACGCCCACAACTCCGACAACTCATCTCTTTTGACCCACTCGTCAGGCGGCATGCCTCAGCGCGCGACCCAGACCTCTTTGTCCACATCCGCTGCGGCTTCAAGGCGGCTTCATGTCAAGTGCTTCGATAAATCCTTGGCTGCGCCACTATTACCTCCAGCGAAGGGCGGCATTGAAGGCGCGTTACTACACCACCTGAAACCCTGCCGACCGCTGTCTCCCTTCGCGCCAGAAGACCTCCTGGCGCTGCATGCTGGCATCCTGTTTTTCGGTGGCGATCAGGCTCTCCCCCGGTGACCGGTGACAACTGTCATTGGGATAAACATTCACCGCCGCTGCAAGTTCGTACCAGCGCCATGCTCTGTTTCGTGAGCCCCGAATGGTAAATGCCGCACAACCGGGACGAGATGTGGCACTGATGCGTCACAACCTACCGACAGCTGTAGCTTGTGGCATACCCATCTCGGCCGACTACCGGAACAGTATTGAAATCTTCGCCCCCGAGTCGTTTCCCTGCTGTCCATCTCGCAGCAGCTCCATATTTCGGGTCGGTCGAAACTTGTGGCACTGCCGGTGAGTCCGACCGTTGTTGTCAGGCTGCGCCACCAAGCCACATACGTTTATTCGCTGTGCGCCTCCGTTTAACGTGCCACGCCCATATGTCTGGCATGTATGTTCGTATCCCCAGGGAAATTCGCGCATCCGGAGCTGCAAGTATGTACTAACGACGGCACATCGGCCCTCCAGCTGACTGACAAGCCTGAGTACCCAGTCATGGCCCTCCGTCCTCGTCGTGGGTACTTTCACATCTCTCCACCAACCACCATCACGGCCCTACCCCACTCCTAATCCTTCTATCTGGCATTCAATGATCATCATGCCAGGGACTCTCAGGACTTGTCATCCTGCAAATAATTCTGAGGCTGACGCGGCCCAGGATCGCGGAACGTGCCGCGTGCGCCTGGACGAGCGAAGTAGGAGCTGTCCGTTGCGCTTGTCGATGTCGGAGTCCTTGGGCCCCTTCTATGATGGCGGATTAGCGACCGGCGACCCCGTCAATGCCTGCTCTGCGATTGGCCTCGCGCGCGACATCGTGGGCCGCATTGATAAGACGCTGCGACCGTCTCGCCGCTTGCGTCTCTGTCTCAATCGAAGCAGCAGGGTCGGTCAGACCGTTATGGACGCTGCCAACGGGCCATCGGAACGGCGTGTGCTTGGGCGCGTCCACTGCACACGTTGCATCATCCATCTATGCATCGACATCCATGATGCATGATGAGACCGTGCCTATCGTGTGCGCGCGACGGTCATTAATGTTTAGAAGACGTATGGCAACCTTGTCAATTTGAATAACTTATTTGCCTTTGTCTTGCAGCTCCGCCTGCTCACCGGTCAATCTTCCAGGACCGGTCGCAGCCGAAATCGATGGACGGATGCATGGCTCGGGAGCTGGAACGGAAGCTCCGGATCCGTTAGGGTCGGGAGAGCAGCTATACCAACTCGGCGGTGAGCTTCAGGGTGTGAGAAGGAATAAATTGCGAGGAGAGGTGTCGTCGCGGCAGACACTTAAGGTCAGATACTAGTTGCTGGGGGTGTCAGCAAAGTATATTACGATCAAGCGCGGGGAACCCATATCTGGATTTGAATTTCGACTGAAGTTCAAACGCTATCATACGCGGTTCCCTACTCATCATCCTCCTCGAGCATCTCGCCCTCCCCACGCCGTGCCTGTAGAGTGGAATTTGTCAGGCCGCGCAGACTAGGGGAGCACGACCGGCCAACGCACCTTTTCGACGAGTTTGCGCTGCTTTTCCCGCGCCTTGCGCTGCACCTGCACGTACCGCCCCAGCGGTGTGTCCCCAACCTCCACGCCTCCCTCCCACGCCGCGACCTCGCGCGTCTGACCCGGTGCAAACGCGACGCCCGCGCGCCGCGCCGCGACCCACGCCGCGCTCTCCTCGATGCGCTCGACAAGCACCTTCACCGTGCCCGCTGCCTTGCCGCCGCTCCTGCCCTTCCCCTTCGCCGCGGCCTTGAGCGCTTTGCGCAGCACGACGATGAGCGGGACGACGAGCTCGGGAAACGCGATGCTCGCGTGCACCGCGGGCACGCACATCCACTCCGCGAGCAGCAGCGCGCCCGCGTCCGCGACGCCCTCTGCATACACGCGCGTGTGCACGTACTGCGCCGGCGCGCGGATAGCCGTGTCGAAGTCGAGCGGGCGCAGTGTGGAGGACTTCGGCTTGGAGGTGGTAAGTGTGGAGGTGAGGATAGGGAGGAGGTAGGGTGCGAGTGGGATGTATGTGTGCGTGTGGCGCGACAGGTGCGTAAGAGAGCGCACGATGTGGAGGTGGAAGGGGTACGAGCGGGAGTGAGAGAGTAGTCTGTCGTGATGCGTGAGTGGTATTCTTAGGTGAGCGAGCAAGCGGCTTACTTGATCGCACCGGTGGAGACTTGCACGAGCGGGTATATGAGCGGTTGGAGGTCGCTCTCTTTGCCGCCACGGCCGGCGGTCGCCTCGACGTCGCACGCGCGCGCGAGCACAAGCGTCCAGAAGTCAACGCAATGCACGTACTGCCAGTTGTATACCTGCTTGTACGACTCCTGCACCGCCCAACGGTACTGTCAGCTTGACTCTCACCCTATACGTTTAGGCCAACCTTTGTCTTAATTTTCATGCTATTCCGCAGATGAATCGCGAGCTGGCGGATATAGCTGAACGCGTGCTGGTAAGCCGCGCCATGGTCGAGACAGAAGATCTCGGACGCGGAGTTCTTCATCAAGGTGATGGAGGGCAAGGTATGTGCGCTGGTTGACTTAGATGAGCTCACGAGTGTTTGATATGTACTCTGAACGTAAAATTAGCAAGAGAAAAAGCCTGCCATGTAGCACACTGCACCTTAAGTACTAGATCCAGAATGGACTCATCGGTAGACGATGCGAGCTTCCGGATGGCGAGGAAGGCAGCTATTCGAACTGTGTCGTCGGCTGTAGACCATAGATACAGGCAGGTCTAGGAACAGGAACATCAAATGCGCACGAAAGACAGAAGCAATGGTGCCGCGGTTTACCTTGAGGTATGCCTTAACAGTCCGATGACTGCTTATGATGTACGGGATCAGCTTCGCGCTCTCCGTCATCGCGAGCTTGACCAACTCTGGGTCCGAGAGCTGGCCAACGATGGCAATGACATTATGGAAATACGATAAAATGAGCTTTTGGAGCGCCTTCATCTTTTTGGTTTGTACTGGCGCTTTGCTGAAAAGAAATACAGTCCATGAGAATGTTCGCTGGGGAAGGACCGAAGATGAAGCACAATTTGCCGTTTGCAAGCGTCTTGTAGGGCACGTGGTGGTCCAGGATTATTGGAGTGTATACGAATGCAGTCCGAACCAGCTTGTCATATACTATGAAGACGGTGTCGGGCTATTGTCAACATTCAAACGGACACAAACACACCTGAAGGGCTATCTATTGTCCACGCGAGAACCTTATCCTCGTCGTTCATGAGCGCCGCGGCGCGGAACGCGACCAGGAGCTTGCGCAGGGCTCGCAGAGACCGTTGCTGGCAAATTTGGATGACGATGAGCATGGTGAGGGTAAAATGCGACACACCTCCAGAAGCGCCTTTTGCCACTTTTGCAGGACGGGTTTTGTCAAGATAGGGATTGTGGTCCCATTACCTTCACTTGCGTCTTCGCCATCCGAATCCACATCGATAGAGCTGGGATCGAAATCGAGGAGCTCGCGGTCGTTTTCTTGGAGGTACTTGAAGAACTCGGGGTCCTTCTCAGCGAGCTTTGAGAGCTCATGCAGGTGGGCAGCGCCTTCATCTGGTCAAAAGCGTGAGGAGCGCGCGGTGTTTTCCAAGGATAGCCCGTACCATCGTCAAGCTCGTCTACGGACGCAAACGAGTGACTGTCATCGTGCTCTTCAACCCCACTTTCTGGTTCCTCGCCAGAATCTCCCTCGCCGCCGCCGACCTACAGGGAGATTGAGCATGCTATCTCATGAGATAGCTTGCAGCACCCACCTCATCGTCTTCATCCTCCATGAAATTCCCGCCCAGGAAATCATCAACAGACATGCCGTGGAATCTGCGCCAACCGGCATCAGCACGTCCTGCGCCACCACAGGCGGAGAAAACGCACTTCTTAGACCCTTTCTCCTCCCTGACTCGGCCATCTCCATCGTCATCACTGCCCCCTTCATCTTCATTCGGCTTCCCCTTTGCGCTCTTCTTCGTACCCTGCTTCTTCTGGATTTTCTTTTGGATTTGCTGGTGCTTGCGACGCGCCTGGATGGTCTTCTGTAGCTGTCCGCTCGCTGCAAACTTGCGTGTTGCTTTTGTACCTTTTTTCGCCATCGTGGAGGGAGTATGGACGCGACCGAAGGGGGAGGATGCAAGAAGCCGGTCAATATTTCGGTCGGTGGTTGCCGACGCGGGGGAGCGGCCCGACGGGTGCGTGACCCGGGCTGCGCTACTCCCTGTCAACTCCCTGTTCCTTTCTCGCCAGCTTCACAGATTGTGGAACTCGAGTCTTCAAAAATCCTCAAAGATGACCACGGTCGCCGAGACACTGAGCTCTGCTAATGACCTCCTCGCTCAACATGCCGCCCTCCTAGCGCGCGTCGGCAACTCCCAACGCGCGCACCGTCGCCAGCTCCGTGCGCTCCCCTCACCGCCCCAGCAGATCCTCAAGCTTCCGCTCATTCCATCACGGCGCGAGTCGCCCTCGCCCTCGCCACCAGCATCGCCTTTCCTCGCTCCGAGGCAGACGGTGCCGCGCCCGGATCTGCCGCCGGCAAAGAGGGCTCGGGTGTTGCAGTACGCAAACTACGTACCCGAGGAGGAGACAATTCGGAACGACTATTCGCAGCGGTATGTGGATGGCGGGGAGTGGCCGCAGGATTGGGTGCTTGGGGCGGAGCCGGAGCGTCGATTTGAAGAGTTCGTACCGTTTCTTCTCTGTCTCCATCTCGCCCTCGCCACGGCAATTACAGGTTGAGGACATTTACTGCACCGACCGTGTGTCCATTAGCTTGCATGAAACATACCGCGACGGGTCTATTGCGCTTGTTGCTGACGCTGCCTCGTACTTCATTTACATTAGATACCCCAAGCAACAAAGGCTGCTTGCTTTGAAGAAGGCAGCCGTGACAGAATACGCGCTGCCTCCCGTCTACCTCTCCATGACAGAGCTCTCCACGATCCAGCCCTCCAAATTTGACGTCATCCTCATCGACCCACCGTTTTCGTCCTCGTTCACTTGGGACAATCTCCAGGAGATGCCAATCCCGAGCCTCGCAGCCGACCCCTCATTCTTGTTTTTGTGGGTAGGCAGTGGCGCAGGGGATGGGCTGGAGCGGGGAAGAGAGGTGCTGGCAAAATGGGGGTATCGGAGATGTGAGGATGTGTGCTGGGTGAAGACGAATAAAGAATCAAATCGAGGACCTGGGGTCAGGACCTCAGTCCATTGCCCGGCTCAAAACTGACTGACGCGACATTACAGACGGACCCGCCAACAACGTCCTTGCTGACTCGAACGAAGCAGCACTGTATCATGGGCATCCGCGGCACCGTGCGCCGATCCACTGACAACTGGCTCGTTCACTGCAACGTCGGTCAGTGTCTACCTGCGCCTTCCTCCCGCCTGCTCTGAACTAGCCCGCAGACACCGATGTCATCCTCTGGGAAGGTGACCCGACCGACCCGACTCTGAAGCCCCCCGAGATGTACACGGTCATCGAGAATTTCTGCCTGGGCCTGCGGCGCCTCGAGCTCTTCGGGCGCGCACGCACGCTGCGGCGTGGGTGGGTGACCGCGCTCGCGGACGGAGAGCTTGAGCGCCTTCCCGCGGTGCAGGAGCTCGCGCGCGGCGTCGAGGCGCCTGTAAACAAGCTCGGACATGGTGTCGGCGCGGACGCGGCGGTGCGCTGGGAACGCGAGGCATGGGAGGCGAGGTTGCGCGAGTGGGTCCATGGCGCGAAGGCGGTCGTTCCGAGTTCTGCGGGTTCGTATGTCCGTCTTTCACTGACTATTGTGCTCACTGGCCTCACTTGACAGACATCGACGCGCTCCGCCCGAAATCGCCTGTCCGCGGTGGCACCACGAATGTGAACGCCGGCCCGCAAGGTGGCGGTATGGGTATGGTGATGGGCCCGCGCGGCGTCATGAACATGAACATGAAGCCTCCTGGCTTTGGCGTCGGTGTGATGGCGCCGCAGCCCATGATGGGCGACGCGATGAACATGGGGAACATGGGCATGAACAACATGAACAATATGGGTGGATGGAACATGCTTGGTAACTTAGGCGCGATGAACATGGGCATGCTCAACGGGATGGGCATGCAGGGGTACGGTGGGTACGACGGCATGCAGGGGATGCAGGGGATGAGCTGGGGCGAACAACAGGGCGCGCAGGGCCCTGGCGCCCGAGGGCAATTTGGGGGAGCGGGTGGAGATTGGGAGAGCATGGGGGATGGCTCAGTGATGGGTATGGGTGGGATGCCGGGGATGATGAACATGGGTAACATGGGCGGGATGGGCGGGATGGGTAATATGGGTGGTATGGGCATGGGGAATGTCGTGGGGATGGGCAATGCGGGGATGGGCAACGCAGGCATGGGCATTGCGAACGCAGGAATGGCGAACGGAGGTATGGGCATCGGCAATTCGGGGATGGCGAATATGAACATGATGGGCATGGGTGGGATGGGCATGGCACGAGGGCAGTGGGAAGGGTACGATGGGGGGAATGGCGGGTACGGCGGGTACTGACCTTTATTCGGGTCTGCGCATGACTTTGCTTTCGTTCGGTGTTTTGATGCATACTGTGTAAATTATATCCCTCAATCTATGTGTAGCATTTTATAAACTCATGAAAGGCGACTGCAAGAGTTGAGTATCGACGGATTATTTACTTAGTAGGGTCGACGAAATCGTAGGGTCCATTGGTAGCTGAGCGTGTATTTTGAGGCCTGGTGAGCCGCCGTCACCAGTCTGCGGAGGAGGAGAGAAACAACTTGGACAGGGTTAGTCGCGAGGTGACAGAAAGTGTAGCAGATGCCAATAGATTGAGGGAGTCTGCTCAGTAGATAAGGGTGAAGTCTCCTTTTAGATGACCTAGACGGCCACGCGGCAGAGCGCGGCAGGCGCCTCATGCTGTAGTCAAGCTTCTTGCGCGTTCACCTCATGCACCCATCTCTCGTCGCACGCGCGGGGCGCTCTGCATGGAAAGGTACCTGTCTTGCTACTCTCTCAGGGTGGTCTGTGTATCTGAACCGCGTACTAGGACCTTTTTTTGTGTCATTCCCGAACATTCGTGAGGCACTCGCCAACAATGTGTCAATAACAACACAGGCGCGATCGTGCACCATTCTGCCCAATTTCGTGGGGTGCGTCATGACCAGATGCGCTCAAATGTTTATGCTGATCAACCATAGGATTCGGTTCATGGTTCACAATGGCAAAGACTACATCCCGGTGACTGTGACGCAGGACATGGTGGGCCATAAGCTCGGCGAGTTTTCGCATACGAAGAAGCGCTTCGTGTACAAGTGAGTCTGTTCTCTCCCGTTGTGATATGCATGGCTCATGTGAGCGGCCAGGGCAACCAAGAACAAGTAGACAGCATCCACGTCGCATTCTCTGCAATCTGCCTTTCGCGCTCCCGCATGCATTCTCCACTGCTACTTTAATAGCAATAGCATACACCACTCGGAATTGTGTTCTGTCGGCTACGTGGGACGGGCCGTCAGGCGCAAGGTGTGTCACCGTGTGCATTGAGCCTCCCCGCATCGTGTTTGGGGCAACTCTTCATATCCGAAACGAGTGCGAGCAATTCGCTGTACATGAGGTGTTCCTCTGATTTTCTTTCTCGACGGCGGCAGCAGCAGATCTACCGAAGCACGTATGGACCTGTGGTGCCATCGAACAATACGTCCGACCACCATCTGCGTACGCGATGCTTATATGGTGCACACTGAGTGCTACCTGCTTGGACATGTCGCGAGGGGGTATGATGGTTGCTTTGAAGCAGTGTGGATCACTTTCTGACGCCCCGCCGCGTTGATATCCCGCCCGTCCCTATTATTGCGGCGTCAGTCTCAACGAATGATTGGGGCATACACCTCAGCGTGCATCATCTCTTGTGAAGCCACTTGCAATGCGTGCATCAATCAGCTGGCATATATTTAATGCTGTACACCTCAGGGTTTGGGTCTTCACGCGCTGACCTACTCCAAGGAGCTTGCATCACAAAGCAGTGTAACAGGTGTAGGATCTTAGCATTGTAAACCAGCCGATGATAGATGCAGCGAGGGTTACTGTTATTGTTCAGATCAGGGTCGTGCTTGCGTAAACAAAGCTGGGCCACTATCCGCGGCTCGTAATCTCATATCCACGCGCTCGTTGTCGACGACGACGACGACGGTCTGCTCGACATCCCGGCGCATTTCCCATCGATCCATCCAGGCCATCACATCCAAATTCCGCTGCGCGCCGCTAGGTTACGCGACACTACGAGCGTTATCCTTTTCGGGCCACAGGATCACTCCCTCTTTCCTCCTTCTCCCTCGTCACTACGCCCCCATGGCCTTCAACCAGGTCACAGCGACATCGCTGACGCCCTCACGGCCAGCCCCGCAGGTCCCGATGCGCCAGGCATCCACCAGCAGCACGGCGGGTGGCGCTTATACGAATGGCTCGTTCACGCTGTCTCCAAGTGCCGTTTCCACATCGTCCTACTCGACAGCTTACTCGGGCATTGGTGGCACGCCAGGGATAGGCGGCTTCCCTAATCGTAGTTCCGACAGCCCCTCCACTAGCGGCATTGTGCGCAGCGGCTTCGTTGGGTTCAAGGAGGACGCGTTCGCCAGTTGGATATGGAGGGAGAAGTTTTTGATCTTGAAGGAGCAGAGCCTATCGATACACAAGAACGAGGTACGTTGTCCGTTATTTGCTTGATGTTCCCGAGCGCCGGGAGGGTGGGGGACGTCTGCTACCAAGGGCATTGGTGGCATCGCGATCTCGCGTTCTGGGATGCCATAGAGCGCCGAATTCGTGCTGGCCCCTGCCGAGTTCGACTCCAGTGTTGCAATTACTCATGGTACCGATACTAGACCTCCGCACCTCAAAACATCATTCAACTACGGGACCTCTCAAATATCGAGCGTACAGACCTCAAGCCGTATTGCTTATTGGTTGAGACAAAAGACAAACGGTACTACTTAGCTTTGAAGGGAGACGAGGAGCTGTACGGGTGGCAGGACGACATTTACTCGCGGAGTCCGCTGAGCGGCGTGAGCAACCCAACTAATTTCGTGCACAAAGTCCACGTCGGCTTTGACCCCGTATCTGGTGCCTTCACTGTGAGTCCTTGATGTAACCTTCGGCATTCTGTCTGCCATCATTGGCCGAACTCTGACTATTTCTCACCTCAGGGCCTGCCAGAGCAATGGAGCAAGCTACTCACCAAGTCTGCGATCACGCGAGAAGACTACCAACGCGATCCCCAAGCCGTGCTCGAGGTGCTTGAGTTTTACACGGACCACCAGAAGCGCGAAATGGAGGAGCTGGGCCTGTCTCCAGCGACAAGGTTAGGCGGAGCATCAGGCTCCGGCACTTGTGCGTCCCCTGTTTAGCTGCGCCATCACTCGTGCTGTGCTAACACGACCTGCTTCAGCCACCGGCCCTCCTGCTCGATTCAATGCAGGCACTGGGCTCGGTGGGGCTGGGCTCGGCAAGTTGCCCACACTAAATGAACGCCCTCCTATCGGACGGCAAGATTCCGCGCCCGCTACGCTCAACGGCGACAGCAACAACCTCGCTATGGGCGTGCAGCGCGCGGCCGACATCGTTAATGGCTCGTACGCACAATCGATGTCAGGTCCAACGAATGGTGCTGTCCGCCCTGCGCTAACTAGCCTCTCCAGCCCTCTCACTGCTACACGTGCCGCGCCTCCACGCCCCCTTCTCACCGCCAACCGCCCTGCTCCCCCGACACCTGGCGGCTCCGGCAAGCCCGTCACCACCGAACACACGCCGTCATCAGCAGATCTCCGCGCGCGTGCGAAGGCGCAAGGTCCGAGCCTCGACCTGCCACCCTCGAAGCCCCCAGGCGACTTGATGCCGGAGCGGAAAGATTCCCTCAGCGTCGCACGGCCAGATCAACGGGAGAATTCTCGAGAACGGGAACGCGAACAGCGGGAGAGGGAGCGCGAGCGGGAGAGGGAGCGCGAGCGCGAGCGGCCGCCTCTCGTCCCTGTCAAGTCGTCTCCTGCGAATCCAAACGCTGCGACTCAGCCTGCCGGCGCAGTCGCTGGACAGCAGTCTGTCAAGCCGCTGCAGCCCAAGAAGCCATTGCCGTCGATCAACAATAATTCCCCGCCTGTGAAGGTGACCCCGGCCGAAAACGACTCTGTCGCGGCCGCGGCGGCTGCCTTGGAAAAGCCCAAGCCGAAAGAAATCGAGAAACGCATCAGCACGATGACGGAGGTGCAGATCATGGAAAAGTTGCGCAGCGTGGTAGATCCCAGCGATCCAAAGCTCATCTACAGTAAGATTAAGAAGATCGGGCAAGGGTGAGTGATCGTCACTGCTGGCGTGCGCCTCGAGGCTCTGGGCTGATGCGATTACCCGCAATCGTTCAGCGCTTCGGGACACGTGTACGTTGCGAAGACGCTGGCCACGGGCAAAAAGGTAGCAATCAAGGAGATGGACCTGCAGACACAGCCGCGCAAGGAGCTCATCGTGAATGAGATTATCGTCATGAAGGAGTCGAAGCACCCGAACATCGTCAACTTCTTGAACTCGTACCTAGTGAAGTCGTCGGAGCTTTGGGTCGTGATGGAGTTCATGGAGGGCGGCGCGCTGACGGACATTATTGAGAACAACACGCTTGAGGAGGACCAGATCGCGTCTATTTCCAGCGAGGTGCGTGATATTTGTCGTCTGCGCGGATGTCATGTGAATTTGCGACGCGGGGAGCTGATGGGTGTTCATTTCTTGCAGACGTGCAAGGGTTTGGGCCATCTCCATAGCCAGTCTATCATTCACCGGGACATTAAATCCGACAACGTTCTCCTCGACGCGCAGGGTCGCGTCAAGATCAGTACGACACTAATGAATGACTCTACCTGTCTTCGTGGCGACTGACGCACGTCTTGCAGCCGATTTTGGCTTCTGCGCCAAACTGACGGACCAGAAGTCGAAGCGCGCGACGATGGTGGGCACGCCGTACTGGATGGCGCCGGAGGTCGTCAAGCAGAAGGAGTATGGCGCGAAGGTCGATATCTGGTCGCTCGGTATCATGGCGATCGAGATGATTGAGCAGGAGCCGCCCTATCTCGACGAGGAGCCCCTCAAGGCACTCTACCTCATCGCGACAAACGGAACGCCGACGCTGAAGAAGCCCGAGGCGCTCTCGCGCGAGCTGAAATCATTCCTCAGCGTGTGCTTGTGTGTGGATGTCAAGAGTCGAGCAACGGCGAATGAACTCATGGAGGTACGCTGGCAATGTTGTATCTCCAGGAACCTACATCTGATGGTATTCATCCCTGTAGCACGAATTCCTCAAGAAGGCATGTGCGCTTTCCGGTCTGGCACCGTTGCTCCGGTTCAGGACGAACAAACAGTCGTCGTAGATGCCCTGTGTCCCGGCCCAACTCGCTCCGCGCCACCTGACTCCATGTGCTCCGCTTCCTCCCTCTCCTCTTGGTTATGTTCCCCCAAATCACCAACCGCCAACAGCTGCTCTTCGTTGTGTCCGGCTGCGTTACTTATATATCCTACCTTGAGCCCGCCTCGGGTGTCGTCTGCTCCCTGCCTCAATCCGTCTCTTACCTTTTGTCGCTGTTTCCATGTTTCGTTCATGACTTATATGTAGTTACTACGACACGTGGCACGTTGACGACCGCCTCCCGCCAATAGGATACTGATGATATAGCTACAGCTACCACCGGAGCACGCGGGAATGTCTGGACTCTGTATCAACGTAATTGCCGGGATAATATCTGTAGATGAAGCTGGCCGGCGAAGCGCGTGTCTCAGAGCCTCCTCCAGCTTGTATGGCTTCAACCTGCAATTTTGCGTCCGCGAGAGATTGAACTCACCTCAGTATGTTTGCTGGGGGAGCACGTCCCACGAACAACGCAAGCGTGTTGGGAGTCCTGTGATAGGCGACAGTTGATTTTCCTTTGAGAGTGTGCATTATGGCAGGTACTGTCTACACGATGCATTCTCGCACTCCTTTAGTTGTTGTTGGTCTGGGCAGAAAAAAAAAAGTTACATGACGGGGAAATGACCATTGAATTCAAGCTCACCTACTTGGCTAGTTCTTCACTTGCAAATATCCAACTTGAGTGGTCAAAGGCAACGGAGAGAACATCAGATCACAGAAAACACAATGAAAAAGCAAGTACACTTGCAACACAGGGGTCAACGCTGCGGGATTTGCATCTGGGTTATCCATGGGCGTCTCCGTGGTGAGCCAAGGACCGCCCAAAATCACGACTGCAAGAAAAATGAGCTTCTGTCAAGATATCATACGTGCAGCAAGACTTGATTTATACTTACTCATCTTCAAATCCGATGGGTGCACTCGGAGCCCCTGCGCGAGCGGCTTGGCCCACTTGGCAAAGTACGCCGACGCGCCTTGTCGAAGGAGAAGAGGTAGATATCGCGGACCGCCGCCTTCTCATAGTCCCGCAGGCTATGTAGACCGAAGTGCAGACCTGCTGTTATTGATATTGTGGTGGTCAACATCAGAAAACTGGTCCCGTCAGGCAGGTCAGGTCATACCGGGTGATCCACGCGTCGGAGGCTGGATGCTCGCTCTCGTGCCAACGCTGCAGCGTATCGTCGATAATCTCCACTGTGAAACATAAATGCGCCTCCAGCTGAAGGGCGAGAGTACTTACAGTGAACGGTTGGTGGGCACCTGGGCCGCCGACACCAATGTCTCCGACAGTGGAGTTGCAAGCAAAGGAATAGAAGCCGTATTGACACAGTCTGGACACTTGCGCTGCGTCAGCGTGGGCTGCTCTGTGGGGCTGCGCAGCAGCCAAGGAGGCGCTGTGTTGAATGTTCAAGGGCGCGGTTGACCTTTTCAGGAATGTGGATGGCCTTCTCAAGCTACAAGGCAGACAGAGATACTTAAGGGATAAGTAAAGTATAAAAGCACCAATGACCGTCATATACTGATAGAGTATGGTCATCGGCAGATAGGCGTCACGGACGATCTTTGTCCACCTTGTGAGAAAAGATTGTCGTTGCCTCGCACTGGGAGGCCGAGAATGAGGTTGTGACTATGGTCAACAGCATAAGTAGCGTCCTGAAGCTGTTTAGTCGGAACGGACCAAGATTGCTGTGACGGAGGCCTACTCGGAATGAAGTCCTTGCTGACCTAGAGACAGCTGTTGCTGAGCGTAGATCACGGGTGAGTCCCCCTCCCGGGAGTGAGCGTTGGGGAATCGCAAGTTAGCAGAAACGGCTCACAGCAATATCTCGGTACTCATAACAAGTTTCAGTTTTCAATTCACTGGCAATTTCTGATGCTCACTTACTGCTCTTAAAATTGAGAGTGTGCCTTCCACCTCCGATATTTGCGGCGTCCACCACGTCTGCAGATACGACATAATGTCTTGCTTCGGCGCTACCGGCAGGACGCCAACGCTCAGTCCGCATCGATGTGATACTAGAGTAGCGAGACTTGATCTTCATTTTCTTTTCCACGGACAACTGGTAGTAGAAACAAACACATTACAATACTACTCTTGGTCAATCGTCTAGCGGACACACGCCTCTCTCAGCGCTCAATGTCCGCGCACAGTATGATACAACTTCTCTTCCTCCGCAAGACACGGCATGTGAACCGATTACGCGTTGCCATCCTTCTCCGCAGCGAAGACGAGGAGGTCGACGACACGCTTCGAGTAGCCCCACTCGTTGTCGTACCACGCGATGAGCTTCACGAAGTTCTTGTTGAGCTGAATGCCGGCGTTGGCATCGAAGATCGATGACGCGGTATTGCCGATGAAGTCTGTCGACACGACGAGATCCTCCGTGTAGTCGATGACGCCCTTCAACGGGCCCTCCGAGGCCTCCTTGACGGCGGCCTTGATCTCGTCGTACGTCGCGGGCTTCTCGATGCGAGCGACGAGGTCGACAACGGAGACGTCGTTTGTGGGGACACGGAATGCGAGACCACTGTGCAGCGCGTCAGTTTTCCAGTAGCTTGTTGAGGATCCGGAGAATATGCGTACGTGAGCTTGCCGTTGAGCGAGGGAATGACCTTGCCGACAGCCTTGGCGGCGCCGGTGGAGGAGGGGATGATGTTGCCGTTGACACCACGGCCACCACGCCAGTCCTTGTTCGATGGACCGTCGACGGTCTTCTGGGTGGCGGTCGTTGCGTGGATGGTGCTCATCAGGGCCTCGACGATGCCAAACTTGTCGTGGATGACCTTAGCGAGAGGCGCCAAGCAGTTGGTCGTGCAGGACGCGTTGGAGATCTAAGCGAAGTAGGCACGGAACGGAGATAGTGAGATGGCGCAGGTGGGAGAGATAAGACTATGAAAGACGTACGACGGTGTACTTTGAGTCGTAAGAGTCAAGGTTCACACCAACGACGAACATGGGTGCATCGGCTGAGGGCGCAGAGATGATGACCTTCTTGGCGCCGCCCTTCAAGTGCGCGGAGGCCCTAAAGACCGTTAGATGGGCACCAAAGCGCGTACAGCAGGCAAACTCACTTTTCGACCGTGGTGAAGACACCGGACGACTCGACGACGTAGTCAGCGCCGACGGAACCCCACTGGATGTTGGCGGGGTCACGCTCATTGAAGACGGTGATGGGGTGGCCGTTGACGACGAGCTTGCCGTCCTTGGCCTCGACGGTGCCCTTGAAGCGACCGTGGACGGAGTCGTACTTGAACATGTAGACCATGTACGACAGGTCGATGAACGGGCTGGGGTCACATGAGCCCAGAGATGGGACGCGAAGAATGACGCAACTTACTCGTTCACTGCGAGGACCTGGACGCGCTCGTCGAGGAGAGCATTACGGAGCACGATGCGGCCGATACGACCTGGAAAACATGGTGAGGCGGCTTATCAAGGGCATGTATGGGGGCAGACTTACCGAAACTGTAGGAAAGCAGAGAGGAACGACGATCAGTACTGTGTCCCCTAACATGCTCGGAACATGGCGCACCCGTTGATTCCGACTTTGACCTGTTGGGTGGGTGAGCATTGGGATGTGGGCTAGGGAAAGAGGGACGTACCATTTTGAAGCTGAGGATGTAGATGAGGGAGGAGACGAAGGGGCGAAGAGGCGGATGGGGCGTTTATATACGCGCAGATAATCGCAGGCTGATCGGAGATTGAGGGCGAGCCAATAGGAAGACGTCATGGCGGGCCCACTCTCCCGCTGGCGCGCTGGTTCGAGACGGAGCCGCGCCTTTCGTCCGTCCGGTTTGCCCCATCCTTTCCCCGTCCAGTGCGCATGCATCCCTCGCAGGCCTGGCCGTCGTGCACAACGGCGACCAAGCCACTCCCACCGCCTCTCGCCGACAGTCCGAGTCGCAGCTACCGTGCGCGCTCCTGTATATCCGGAATGATGTGCTCAGCTCGCGTCGCACCCGTCCCGGCGGGGAAGGCTCCCAGCAAAGTCAGCCCGCATCGGCCGGGGCTTCCCTGAGTCAACCGCACACACACGCGTCGCACGCTGCTGAGACATGGATTGGCATACGTCGACGGCCGGCTCTGGGGCAGCGCGCTACGAGGCTCGTCACCGGTCACCGTCCTCGGACTTTCGGCGTGGGCGGCGGACGTGAGCGTGATCCGTCCGCGTCCAGGGTCTGGAATACGCATCGAAAGCCTAGTCTGCGTTCATTTGCGATGAGCTACGATTGGACCGCAGAGGCGTCTAGGCACTTCGTCCGACTCCAGGCGTGGTCGTTGGCGCTGCGATCGCGTGCGATTCGAGTGAAACGGTGGCGACTAGGCACCCAGCGTTCTGACCGTCTAGGTGGGTGACTGATACTTGTCGAGCCCATCGCAGCCAGACGAACGTGTGCAGCGGAGCGCGCGGCCGCGGCTGAGAGATCAGCAGCAGAGTTTGCAAGTCGTGGGCGGTGCCCTTCGTGACGCCAGAGCTTCGCACTTCGCACTTCGCACGACTGGCTAGATCTGTGCTGGACAGAGTCTAGGTCCAAGAAGCGCTATTTTCTCTGAGAAGACTCGAATCGAATTGCTGGAAACCCAGCTCTCACACTGATTGGCAGCCGCTGACCACACTCGCAGTCTAAGTATCGGTCACCGACGCTTGGTGTGACTGTCATCTGAGCACTGTGCAATAACTCGAGTTCATTCACTGCCGCCTTGCGGCCAGTTGGCATCGATAACAGCGTGAAGCCGCCCTTCCGCTCCACTATTCCACAGGGCTCCGGAATGTCCCTCGGTGACCGGTGACTTAGCGCAGAGAAAATGCCAAGGCTGTTCGATACCAAGCCTATATTACGCGCAGCCTCACTATCACACGGGCACACACCAGACACTGTATCTACACAAAAACACCCTTTGAGCCCGTTGCGCCTACGCTGCCTCCGTGATGTCCTGCTCCCTCAATACGCCGCGCTTCCCCTCTGAGCCCACCGCCAGCTCGACGTCCTCGAACGCTCCGTCGTGCAGCCACTCCGGACACGGGTTCCACCCCTGGGGCGAAAGCGCGCTACCCTCCACATCCGCGCCTAGCGCGAGCGCGCCCGCCCCCGCGCAGAGGACCGCGTCGTGCACGCCCGGCTTGTACGCGGGCGTGAGGGGCGATGGCTCGCCGGAGCGCGTGGCGGACGATGCGTAGGTGAGCGCGCTGAGCGGCGACGGCGACAGCGGGCTTGCTGTGCCGCTGCGGAAGAGGAAGATGTCGGGGTTGGTGTTTAGGTTGAGATTAAGATGCGTCGGCGCATTCGCGCGGCGGAGTGAGCGCGAGAGCGGCGGGCTGGGGCTCGTGCGGTGCACGGTGCACATGGAGGGAGAGCCCGCGAGGGCATCGCGCGCGGCGTTGCCCTTGGCCGCCTCTTCTTCAACCGCATGCTTGGCGGGTACAACGTCTACCGTTGTGCGCATCTGCGCCGCGTCGGTGAGCAGCTGCGCGGGGGAGAATGTCGCGGGTTTCAAGAGCAGCTTGGGGTCGATGTCCAGGTCGTCTGCGGCCTTGCGCACGGACGTGTCGTGTTGTTGCTCGAGAAGGTCGTCGGTGCTGGGGCCTACGTTGGGGGTCGACAGCTGAATTGAGGAGGGCGGCGACTGCACAGGGGCAAGCTCGGCGCGCGCGTCATTCGGTAGACTCAGGCCAAGCGCGAGGCTGTTGACGAGGTGCGGCTGGCCGCGGATGAAGCGAGGGCGCGGGCCTGGCGGGAGATCGAGCTCGAGCTCGCGGATTGACGGGAGTTGCACCCGGTCGGGGCAATACGGCGACCCAGGTGGGCCCGTGCTATACTGTATCCCATCGGGCAAGAAGTCTATCGTGTAGTATGGGCGAGCGAGGTCCGTCGGAGACAGAAGGTTCAAGCTCTGGGTCAGCTGAACACTGGCAGGCGAGGCGTAGCCTAGTTCAGCGTCGACGCGCTCAAGCGGGCGCGTATCAGGCAGAGGGCTGCGGGGCGACAGGTCCTGCGCAGGCGGGCGATCGAAGATCAGGCGCGTAGAGTAGTTGGTATACAAATCCGGAGAACACTTCCGCGGGGGGAACGAGGCATCCTTGAGATTCGGAGACGGGAGCGCAAAGGGTGAGAGTTCGAGCTGTACGGGCGCAGGAGCAGGGTCGTTCGGGCCAAAGCCAAAGTGCGCCGCCCCTAGGTAGTCCTCCAGAGAAGGGCTCTTCTCCTCCGCCTGGGACTTGGCGGCCAAACTCAGCGAGATCCGGTCCTGGACGAGGTTGTTGACAAGCTCGGGGTTGCCGCTGCGCTTCAGCGTGCAAGTCGGGCACGCCTTGACGAACTGGGCCGTGAGCTCCTTCGGAACCCACGAGTAGAGCGCGCGGATTGCCCCGCACGTCTTGTCGCGCCCGCCGTGCCCGCACTGGCCGTGACAGTAGCAGAGGATCTCGTACAGCTGCTCCTTGACGGCGACGGGGCGGCTGTCGTGCATGATGACCTGGCGCGCGGGCGTGGCGTTGTGCGAAGGTGCGAATGCCGTCTGTGGATAGCTCAGCTCGAACATCTTGCGCACCCAGAAGCGGAACTGTGCGGTCGTGCCCGCGAGAGCTGTCCCGCCGGCGCCGTGCAGCACGTCCCAGATGCGGTCAAACAGGTCCTGCGAGATGAGGGCCTTGAACTGCTTGCGCTCGGACAGCGACGCGAGGTACGTGGTCTCGATGCGCTTGTACTGCGCGAATGTCGGGAAGCCTGGAAGGTCGGCGGGTGGGGAGAGCGGACGGGCGGGTGAGGTGTTGGGCGTAGAGAGGCTTGGGTGGTCAGCGGGGTAGAGCAGCGTGAGCGAGTCGTCGGGGCTGGCGGAGCCGGAAGAAGGCGAGTCACTCGAGTAGCTGCTGGGGTCGGAAGATGCTGAACACGAGCGGGAGGACTCGCAGCGGGCGTATGGCTTGGCCTGGTGCTTGAGTGTGCTGGCGGCGCCGCGACGGGCGGGCGGGGACGGCATCAAGAAGGCAGTAACGAATGTCGTGTTAAGGAATGTGCAGATAGAGAACGTCGATAGTAAAGCTGCCAGCGGTTCAGGACGGGAAATGCGGCGGGATAGAAAACATACCTGTGGACGTGGTGGTTGAGTGTGAAGGAACCCGAATGACAAACGAAGTAGGAGGTAGACTTCATATATATATACGTCGTTTGCATTCCGGATGGCCTCGTAGGGCGAACGGCATGTCAGACAGCTTTCCAGGGTGTACTCTGGCTGACACTACCTAACAGTGTCAAAAGCCACTCTAGTGACCGACTCTATCGCGGAACCGTTATATGGCCGCCTTCAGCGAGTGCAATGGAAAAGGTTATTAAAAATAGATACTAGCCCACCGCGAGGGTCGAACTCGCAGCCTTCAGATGTACCCTCCAAGCTTTCGCTTCGGATAAGAGTCTGACGCTCTATCCGATTGAGCTAGGCGGGCTACATCGTGGGAAGTCCACTGCGCAATATGACTTCACTGCCCCTGCAATGACTGCACCCAAGGATAGGTGGCACTCGAGTCAATATTGTACTTCCATAATGCATGGAGGGAATAACTCATGTGAACACATCTTCGGTATTGGGCACGGCCTATATGCAAAACCGCGTGGAAACACCTGGAAACACGTGAACATATACTTAGATAGGTGTGGGCACAAGAAAACTCATAAGGCGGACCCAAAATATAATTCCGGGCCAGTCAACACAAGGGCAGTTGAAGCCAGAGCACTGCCGGGCTAGGTACCTCGAAGAGTCATAAGGGCAAAGTTGCTTTAGTGGACTCCGCAAGACCCGAGGACAAGCGCGAGAGTGGCGCTAAGCCATAAGCAGCATATCCTTCTTAATTCGGCACTAAAGCACGTCCAACAAGCGCCCGGCAACGGCTCGGCCATTGTCTTCGCTTTTGTCTGGCGGACAATGAGCACGAGTCCTCCTCGCGCCGACAAAGGTCAGCACAATGCCTGCGATCACTCCATTCTTGCGTATCCAAGCGAACGCGTGTGCGGGCGTACTTAAGGTGGCAGCGCACGGCACCCTGCCAATCTACACCCCACACCCACCCGCCTTTGTCTCGCATTGCACATCGGTCTCCGCTTGGACCTTTGTGTCGGTTTAGTCTTAATTTTATCGTAGGAGCATCTGGGACCTCCTTCTCTTCCTTCTGATTTCATCGACCTGGTGTCGGTACGCCCTTGACGCTCACCTCGACACGTTTTTCGTCCACACCTACCCGGACGACCGAGTTCTCTGATCCATCAAGCGACTATCCTCAAAAAAATGCTTCCTCCACGCGGATGTACGTGGTTTCACTTTGGGCATTTGCGGTGACTGACGGTGGTCCTCCAGACATTTTCATTTTCCTCAACGGCCTCCGTGCGCTGTCCATCATCGCTATGCTCCTTGTCTTCTCTAGCAGCATCGTCACCATGGTGCACGACGTAGAGGCGGTCAACAAGTTTGTTGCGGCCGGCAAGTCCAATTCAACGGACTCCGATCTGCTCGACTGCGACTACATTGCGTGTGTCTGACCGTTTATTGCTGTGCATGAAGGCCCACTGACTGTCCTTTGTAGTGATAGCACGGTGCCGAATCAGCCCGCAGGGGCTTTCTGGGCCGTGCTCAACCGCCTCTTGATCATCTTCCAAATTATCGTGCTACTTTTCTCCGAGATCGGCTGGCCCATGTCCTTCTTCGACCGCTTTTTCCCCGTGCTTGGCTCGCAATTCGGCCTGGGTGCGCTCGGAGTCATGCAAGGCCTGTGCGTATCCACTTCTCTTCGTTGCCACTCATCAAGCAAATTAATATTTCACTCAGCATCGGCGCCGCCATCCTCTCGCACCACGTCGACGACTTCGCGCTCGTCTCTGCGTTCTTCCTCTTCGCCATCGGCGCGCTCAACATCTTCACGGGCCTCATTTTCCGGCATCATGCCAAGGCGAAGCGCTCGCTCACCTCGTGGCGCGAGCAGGCGAAGGGCGTCCTCCCCCCGCCCGTGCGGATGGCCGCGTCCGCCGCGAGCAACCTCTCCGGCACCGTATTCGGCTCTCCGGAGGAGAAGGACGATGGCGGCGAGAAGTGGGCCGGATACGGCTTCGGCAGGCAGGGCGAGAAGAAGGCTGGCCTCAAAGGCTTCCTCATCTCCAAGCCCCTCGAGTCGCTGCCGCGCTATGCGCCGAAGTCTGGTGTCCGTGCGAGTTCACCCCCCGCGTAGCTGACTTCGGATTAACGCTCGGATTTATGACCTGGACAAAACGCCTCGGGATGATGGACTTTACTCCTTCTCTTCCTCCCTTCCCTGACACGGACTGTCGTTCTTTCTACTACCTCTCACGCGCGCACGCACTTACGGCCCGACTCCCTGTCAACACGTCCGGTGTATCCGATACGTTCAAGTAACTATATTGTAGCCACCTAGTAAATATGTATCGATTTTGTAAATGGAGTAGCTTTTACTTGGCTGCCAGGTACAGCTTGATCTCTTTAAAATTACATCACAGCTTCAATTCTCCCTTTACTCTCAGCCCAGGACTACACGCTCAGCTCTGCCTTACCGCCATGGGCCAGCGCCGTCTTCAGCTCATCATCCGCCAGTGCAGGGGCAACCCATTCTGCCAGGAACTTGTCTACTTGTTCAGGCGCGCGCCCTATGAACGACTGCGGTTCGAGCAGCGCGTCCAGCTCGTTGTTAATCGGGTCGAAGTATGGGTCGTTCCGCACGCGGTCAATCAGGTCGTTCTCCAGGCCGAGCTGCTTGACCTGATGCGCTGCCTCGTGCGACAGCACCTGCTCGCCTTCAGCAACGTCGACCCACACCAATGAGTCCACTCACTCTGATCTTCTCATGCGCCTCCTGCCTGTCGCCTCCCTTCTTCACGATCGCCATGATGATGTTTTCCGTCGCCATGAACGGGAGCTCCTGCGCAATACGCCGCGCGATGACGCGTGGGTACACGACAAGGCCCTCGGACACGTTCTGCAGCGTGGTGAGTACGATGTCCGCGGTCAGGAACGCCTCGGGCAGCGTGATGCGCCGGTTCGCGCTGTCGTCAAGCGTACGCTCGAACCACTGCACACTGGCCGTCATGAGCGCATTTTGGTGCAGCACCATCAGGTGCCGTGAGAGGCTGCAAATGCGCTCCGAGCGCATTGGATTGCGCTTGTACGCCATCGCGGAGGACCCAATCTGTGTCGACTCAAACGGCTCTTCAACTTCCTGCGGTTGACCGTGAGGACCACAAGAAAAAGGAAGGAGCGCGTAGAAATTCACCTTGAGGTTCGCGAGGAGACGCAAATCTGTGGCTATTTTGTGCGCGGTGGCACCGAACGAAGCCAAGGGTGCGAGGACGTCGATGTCTATTTTGCGCGAGTACGTCTGCGATGTCACCGGGTACGCATAAGTGAAGCCTGACAGCTCTGTGACGAGCCTGTCAAGCTCCTCGACCTATTTCCACAGTCACCTCACGGTATATAAACGAGCTGTGAGGACAGCCATACCTTGTCGTGATCTCCGTTGAAGAGCGTCAGGAAACTGGCTTGAGTACCGGTGGTGCCCTTCACACCTCGGAAGCCGAGATCGTCGCGAGCGCGCTTGATGTTACGCAGATCCCACAGCAGCTCCTGAAGCCACAGCGTGGTGCGTTTCCCGACAGTGGTAAGCTGGGCGGGCTGAAAGTGTGTGAAGCCGAGCGTCGGGAGGTCGCGGTACTGCTTGGCAAATGCGGCGAACCGTTCTATGACTACAGCCAGTTTGGACTGAATCAGCGTAAGGGCTGTCCGGATGAATATCAGGTCTGCGTTGCTGTTTGGCAGTTCAGCAGTTACGAAATCAGGGGGGAGGTCATCGGCACGCACTCCGTGACATAGCAAGACGTTGCGCCTAGACTGCCAACCGTCTGCTCGTAAGCAGCCGAAAGTGCTTCATGGGGCAACGCACTGGATAATGCCTGCTGCAGAGGGAGCGACCTTCCCGAACGTGTGGACGTGTGCCATCACGTCGTGACGCCGTTTCTTCTCCTCTTGAGCGGCGATCTCAAATTGCTCCGCATTCAGGTGCTGCAGACATCGTTGACTGAGAAAATAAACCCTGTACTCAAGGAGATCACTCACCAGATTCGCCTTCATCTCACTGATTGCATTGTCGGATACAGGCAGTCCCAATTCCTTCTCTGCTAGTGCGAGATTGAGCCAGAGCTTCCGCCAGGTGTGGAACCGGTTCTGGAATTCAATATCAGTCCATGTATACTCATTCTCCCATCCTGGTGGAATTACACACCTCGGCCGAGAACAGATGAGCCATTTCTTTGCTGGCATACCGGCTTGCCAACGACGAAAAGTCAGAGCAGGTCTTGCGCTGAACAGAAAGATCATACCTCGAGAGAGGGGTCTGATACGTGTCGAATGCTTCAGACATGCTTGGCCGTCGAGTTGATTCTTCAATCGGACGCGTTGCCGATGGACAAGATCAAGCAATAGAGGCCATGTCACAGAAGATGGTAATTTTTGTCGGAAGTAGATAAGATTGCAAGGATGATAACGTGATCTGATAAGATGGAATGCCCGAATCGGTTGACGTGGCGGACACGTCGCGCTCTGCTGGCCCGTTCTCATCTTCCACTTGTCTCGACTTATAGCCTCTAGATGCTCCTACTCTGACGTGTTTCTGACCATCATGAACACCCTCTGCCGACCGCTCTCGGTCCTCCTCTTATTCTCTCTTTTTTCTTCGCCCGTTCTAGCCGCCCTCCTCGCCATCGACTATGGCACAGATTTCATGAAGGCCTCCCTCGTGAAGCCGGGTGTGCCGTTTGACGTTCTACTCAACAAGGATTCAAAGCGAAAGATTCAGACGTCTCTTACGCTGAAGGACAGCGACGCGTGTGTTTGGGCAGATGCGTACAACTTGGTGCGTCCTCTTTGTACGTCGTGACACAACATCTGCTTAACAAGGCTCAGGCTCCGCGGTTTCCTTCGAGCACATTCAACTCTCTGAATTCCTCGTCGTGCTCCCGCAAATGCCCGCAGCCGTCACATACTTTGACGCCTATTTCGAACGACAACGAACCCCGTGTCTCTCGCGCTACACCGTCGCGTCCCCAAGCCCGGCAATACCCATGTGGACGTTGAGGATCTCCTCGCCATCAGCTCGCGTACTGCTGCAATTGCAACCGACGCGGCGGGCGAGCCCTGTTCGCGACGTCATCATTACTCTGTTCGTCCATATTTCTCGCCATTCCGAGCGGGACGACGATCGCCGACTCCTTCGAGATTGCGGGCATGCGCCTGCTCACACTGGTCAATGACGGAACTGCCTGTAGCCGTTGTAAACTATCGATGACGCGCACATTCCCAGAGCCTGAACGCCATTTGTTTCCGCGACGTTTGGCGCGTCCGGCACGCGCGCTAACCCTATTACTTCTCCAGCCCTCTGGGAAGACGAAGGATGCGACACAGCTCACGGTCAATGGCGTTGGCCTCTGCCGTCTGTGGGTTGCACGGAGCTCCACTCACGCGCCGAACTGCGGGATATCTTGCTCGAGCCATTCATAACGCATGGGGACATCGACATCAAGAAGACACGAGGCCATGGCGAAGTTGTGGAAGAGGCTGACCGCGTCAAGCAGGTGCTGAGTGCGAACACTGAGCCGGCCACGGTGAGCTTCTCTCTCCGCGGCCTGTTCTTCTATTATGCTCACGCGCTTAGAGCGAGAGTCTTGTTGAGGACATCGAATTCAAGGCAAAGTTTCGCGGGCCGAAGTTTAGAAGGCCACGCGGACCTCGTCGACATCTTTCTTCAGCCGATTGTCCGAGGCCCTGTACCTGCCGTTCTAAATGAAGTTGGCAGACTCAAACTCGTCATCCTGATGGGGCGGCATGCTCGCGGTGTCCCCATGTTGCGCACCTGCATGGCCACGGCCCGTCCGCGAGGGACAAATTGCCAGAACGTGGAAAACACCGACGACGCCGCTGTCCTCGGTGCGGCGGCTTGCACGGTGCAAAGCCTCAGCGCCAATTCCGCACCAAGGACATCAAGATCCGCCGACATCATCCCGCACGATGTGCAGGTTTTTCGTACCTCGCGGCGACGAAGCGACTTTAGACGGCGTGCGCCCGCGTACGATCACGATTCCCCCCCCACCCCCTCAGAATCCGCGTTTCGCGTCAGGGTCGAAACGGGCACGCGCAAGACGCTTACTATTCAAGCGCAAGATACTTCACGCTCACGTTTGCGTACAAGTAGCCCCGCCGCAGGCGCTTTCCCGTTCGAACTGCTCCGAGGCTCGCATTGGCTGGGGATTCCGGAGGCGCTGGCGAACATCACCGTAGCGGAGGGGTCGACCCCATCATCAGGCCACGATCCTCCTTTCCAAGAGTCCGGCTTTGTATCAGTTCCGGCGGCCTTTGCTTACGCAGACATCAAGGACGTACTCTATTGCTCTGGGAAGCTGAGGGCTTTTTTGGTGACCCTGCCGCCGCGGGCGGAAGACGGCCTCAACGAGACTGGCGAACATGCAGCCTCGCCCGACGCACCAAGGCAACCAACACGGCCACGGCCTTACTCTATCACCATCCGCTGAACGTTCCCATCAGTTCACTTCCATCGCAACCGATGTCCGTTGGCGCAAAGCGTTAAGCACGCGAATAGTAACCTTGGCTCCGTATAGACTTGTTCTCATGACTGACATTGCGCGAAGACTTATAGAACTAGAGCACAAGGAGGCAAGCCAAGGCTCTGAGGGGAGGAGCACGGTAACGTACTTGAGGTTACCTGTACCGCTGCGGGATCTCCTGGACGGCGATGGGGACCAGCCTTTCATCAAGTGCTCCACGAGAAAGAGAGGAACGACCTTGGCTGGAAGCTCGAGGAGGTCTCTGGCTGGTTTCCACATGGAAGAAGAGAGCGGCTGATACCCAGAGCTTCATCGAGAAGGCGCCAATACCTTGAGTGCGTCGTCTCAACTTTTTGCACGTAGGTTCCCGCTGAAAGCCTGTCCCCTAGGTGGCTTGAATTCCTGTCATGCCCCGTTTCATTGAGATCCAGAGTTCCCGCAGCACTCAAGTAATAGGCCAGAAGTGGAATTGGCATGACTCCGCCCTATTCCTCACGGAGGCGAAGACCGCGCTTGCGGCGGAGGAACAGGCGGTACGGACGGCAAGTACAACGCGCGATGAGCTGGACGCGCTGGAAAGACTCTCAAGTAACACGAGCATGCTGAACACGAATGTTGAGAATCGCAGAACGCACGCAGATGTATGGAGGACCCGCGGTTCGAGAACCAGGAGATGGGCCCGGACGCGCCAGAGCGCTCGAGCGCACCTGCAACGCTCGTGGCAGAAGAAGCCGCCAAAACCGCGCAAGACGAGCTCCAGCAAGGCGAGCCCCAGCTCGAGCGCGACTTCCGTCAGGGAGCGGAGCGAGAGTAGGGCGAGCGGGGCGTCGCCGGTCGTCAGACTGGTGCGAAGGGCCATGATGAGTTATGTCACATAATTGCGATATATAAGAGCAATCTATCCTCCCTATTATTCGCAGCAGTCCGTCGGCAAGCGCATGCAGAGCTGACTTGTCGGTGTCGATGCTGTGGGTCACGGATTCATATCTGTTAAGACTCGAAACTCGAATTATGCTCTGCCCATCCGTCCCTCAGCCCAGGCCCCAGTGCTGCAGGTATGCCCCGGCGTTCGAAGCCAAGACGCATGGGGTTTACCGACCTAGACACTGGCAGCCTTGCCATTACTTTGGGGCTATTCCGCATGGGAAGGGAGCTCGAGATCCCAACCAACATCCTCTTGATCGACTAATTTCCTTATGCGATTTCCCTGCTACTCGCAGCTGGTGTCCTACAAACCCTTGCCGAGCCATCCATGTCATCCGGGTCACTGACCTGGCCATAGATCTGTCTTTGCTGGACGTCGCCTACAATCGCCCTCGCTTGCGAGCCCTTTGCGACTTGGCGGGTGCATATGTCGGTTTGATGACGATCGAGCTCTCGACAATTCAAAATCGATCATAAGAAGCGATCGTGAAGATCCCGCAGGTCGGAATCCTCTCAGATCTCGTCGTTCACAGTTTTCCGTGTAATAAAGACAAGCGAAGCATGTGGGCTCCGCGTCGGGGTTGACCTGAAGCTGGGGCTTACGCCTACAGTTTCATTGTCATCTCTCGAAACCTCCCGATCCCACCCCGCCGAACCTCCCTCCGAAAAAACTGCCGCTGTCGCCCGTCGCATCTGAGCGTCCGCAGCTGAGCGTTCGTGTGCTTATCATCTCTTCCTGATGGGAGAACCGGCGATGCCCGGTGAAGCCCTCTGGCTCACTCGAAGTCATAGATCATGACACACTGCAGGGCAGGCGCCAGCCTGCTTGCGGCCTCTTCGCGGACGGTGAGGTTTACGCGCGAGGCTCGACAGGCCGGGAATTGCAATGGTCCGGGGAGCGCAAGGGAGCCACCAGCCGAAAATTTGTCCGGGCGGGGCTTAAAGAGGGAACCGCGCCAATTCATTGGCCAAATCGCGGACAGGGCGTCCAATCAGAAAATTCATAATTGCAGGTCGTTCCTGGCAAAGCTCACTCCGGTCCATCCCATGCGCACAGAAAAAAGCTTGCACAGATAAGTATGGGGGGGGCGTGCCACCCAGGAGCTGACTCCTCCTTCTTCCACGACCCGTCATGAACACTCTGGGCGCGGCCCCGCCACTGGCCTCTACAGCGACGATGACAAGACCTCCAATCCTGGGCTATGTCCCCCCTCCTTCAACAAGCGCGAGTCAGCAACCTCGGCGACCGTTCGTCGTGTTCTGTGTTTCGGTCGTGTGACTGCTCACCGCCCCAGCATATCCGCTTTGCGTTTGGCATCATGGTGCGTCCTCTTGTGATGCTTGTCCCTCGCCGCTGACCATGCCTCGCAGGCTCTGCTCTCCATCGCCACGACTTTCGTACCCCCCTCCTCCTCGGCGGTCCATCATCCGTACGTCACACAACAACAGCACGCGCACGTTTTCGGCAAGTGCAGGTCAAACTCTCAATCCATATTCTCACAGGTCACTGTGCTGGATTCTGTGGTCGACGATGTGCTTCACGTTAGGTAACGCGGAATGGTCGGCGTTTCTACATACACGCGCCTAGGCCGCCGACTGGATAAGCGTTCAGTCTCGAGCATTGCGGAGATCGTTAGCGCGTTCCCGACGTGTTGTGGTTTGGAGTCTCGAGCCCGGCGGTGTAGACCAGCCCGCACGCGGAAATTCCTAACGCGGAATGGCACAGGTATACGCATCGTGCGTCGCAGCTTGTGCCCTAACGCGACAACCACCGTCCTATCTTACGTGAATCTACGCGCTGGACTCTCGGACTCGCGCTGCAGGGACATCTCGCAAGCGTCTCGAACTAAGGCCTTTCAAGCCGCCGTAGGCGAGTACGGCTATACATACGCCACCGCCTTCCTCCCCATAAACCTCCGCCTCAGCCCCGACATATGTGCCTAACTCCGAACCCGCATGTTGGCTGGTGGCGGATGGGCTCAACATCCTCGGCCAGGTTTTCCGGCCTGTCACGACGGAGTTCGGCTTATCGAACATGATTGGGCGGCCCGTCATCATCGCGAAGTGTGCGCGAATACCTGTCAGACCCTCAGCAGTAGACTAATATGGTGTCGAAACATGACTGCGATTTACACTGTAAACGTTCTGTATGGTTGTCGGGCTGTTCATTGGCTTGCTTTATCTTCGCACGGTATTCTTGTAGTGCCGTGTCCTCAAGATGTAGTCGCATGACGCGAAGTAATCTGCCTTAGAACTTCCTCGCCACGCGTAACTCGCGCGCATGATCCACCGGCTTCGTGTTCGTAATCTTGGGACCACAGCCAGTGCGTAGCCAAACCCTTTCATCACACTGCATGGACCGTCTAATACCCTCTCTAACCACTTGATCACAGTCATCATCATCCCCCCCCCCCACCCCCCCCCCCACCCCCCCCATCCCCCCCCCCCCCCCCCCCCCACCCCCCCCCCCCCACCCCCCCCCCCCCCCCCCCCACCCCCCCCCCCCCCCCCCCCACCCCCTCCCCCCCCCCCCCCCCACCCCCCCACCCCCCCCCCCCCACCCCCCCCCCCCCCCCCCCCCCCCCCCCACGTGCTGCTTGCGACGACTGGAAACTAATTTCCACTCCGCGCTAATGTGTCGGGCTCTGAGGGCGTTGTCAACCAGACGTGCGGATTGGAATACGGGTATCGCGTTTCCTGTCGTTCGGCTCAGCGTACAGTGGACGATGAGTACTGGGGGTGGCTTCCTCCCCCGTTAGGCCATTGGAGTAGGCCGCTTACGGACGGCAGACTATGATGCCGACTGCGCACATCTCGTAGGTCGCATGATCACCCGGGCCGTAATGGACGAATCAATGCTTCTCAGTGAAAGAAGTGAGGCGCGCAGCGTATGCTGCTCCTGCTGCGGATCTTCATTGCCGTACGTCCAGCCTGGAGATTCCGACTCAGGCCAACACCCTCCATAGTCATAGCACGGGTCCGGTGGCTGGCCCTCAACATCGTGTTGGTTTTCTATGCTCTCCGGGCCTCTGTCAGTATCATTCGTGTAATTGCCATTCATTCATGAACTTCCCATATAAGTGCGGACCTCCAGGTCCCTCTGGGAAACGCTTTCCTCCAAGTAAGTGCTCGTTTTATGTGTGAGAACGTTATCCTGACACGTTGGCAGATCAGGTCCTGCGCATGGCAAGGCCGGCGCGCTCTTCGTTGTGGCGTTTCGTCTGCCTCCCGGCCCTTTTTTGTCTGCCAGACCGCGCTCCAGCGTGCTCGCGCCAACGCGTGTACGCATTCAGTCGTGATCATGGTGGCCCTCTTCTGCGTCTTAAATGCCAACATCACTAATACTCTGACGTGCAGGCTTCCCGTACCGTGGCTACTTTGGCCATGTAGCGAGTCACTCGACACCACTGCGCGCGATTATGGGCGACAACGCTGTTTAGCATCCTTCCCGCCTGCTCGACTTTGAAGCCCTGTTGCCGCGAATGCAATTTTCTCGCTCACCGCGATGGGCGCTCGACATTAGTTTACATCATCCCGATCGCGATGTCCGTGCTCCCCTTCCCCCTCCCTCCCTCGCTCTCGTACTGACAAACGTCCTGTTTGGGGTGACAGGCGTCGGATCTTCCGGAACCAGTCCCGAGGTCGTATTCACGCCAGGCCCCGTTTCTAACTTGGGTGACGGGTGCTTGGCTGGGCGTTGAACATCACTGCATTCTCTGGGTGCTCTTCGTCAGCGTATTTTTCTCCGCTTCCCGACCTACCTCCCCGTGACAGGACACTATGAATTACGCTGCCGTCTCACCGCGGCGTCGTTTTGGTTGCTCTCTTTGATCTGGTAACTTCATCGAGTGCGTGTTTTCGCCGCCTCGGGTGCGCTATTGTTGACCGGTTGTGTTCACAGTGGCTGCGTCACTACAAGGGCCCGCCGTCCAAGCATCCACTCTGGTACCTGGATAAGGAGGCCGAGTGGACAACCGGCGATTCCCCGCGGACGTAAAGAATGTCGTCATTGCCCGAGGACTCGAAAAACTGAGCCTTTGCCAAAACTCACAAGACAGGGATGTCAGTTGACCTCTCTCGATCCAGCCAGCGGACATTTGGTATCGTGGAGGCGGGATGAGGAAACCAATGGTCAACTAGACCGAGGACGTACTAATGATGACATGCATGATACCTAGGGCAGAGGATACCGTGCCCCCCTGCGTGTATACCTACATTACGATGATTTATATGACTGGATCAATGCTTCTCGTTGTTTGCCTGGCTGGGGAGCTAGGACAGTGATGAATTCTGGTTGTGAGCATTGAGCTCCACGGCAAAACGCTTTAAACCCACACAAGCCCACAGTTGAGGGCTGGATAACCTATGTCAATGATCTTGGGTATGTGTCTGTGGTTACATGGCTTGACAAGAACGGGGTCACAACAACGACAGGACGCGCGCCTGTACATGTACAAATAACTGAACCTTGAGAGAAAGCCACACTCGGAACTTCGTACTACAACTGTCTTTCACCCGAAACATTTGCGAACAAGAATTTCAAACGAAGCATGCAGGACGACACCTAAATTGTTCTTTCACAGAAGGCCGGAAAATCGAATGAAGCCTTCTGCGGGTATGGAGTGGTCGATTCTTCTAGGCTGCAGGGGATTCTGCGGAATACACATGGTCGTCCTAGAAGATCCAGCCACATTTAGCGTGCAAACACGATAGTAATAAGGAGTGTGGCGACGCACATTCCTCAACGGCGGCAGCCCCGCCCCCGCACTGCGCCCGTACACGCGCGGCGGCGTCGAGTGTGGGCGTGACAGCGCCGCTGCGCGCCGGACGGCCGGAGAACGGGAGACTCGGTAGGGATCGTGATGGACAGCTGCTGCCGCGTGTGGGTGTTCGTGTGTGGCGCCAGCAATGATGGGCCGGGGAGGACAAGCTGCTCGGGCGCGAAGCTGGCGGCGCGCGGTGTCGCGCCGGGGGATATAAGGTACGCGTCCGCGCGGGCAGTGGGCGGCGGTGTGGGGAGAGCGTCGTATTGTTGCTCGTCTGTGAGCAGTCGGTTAATTAGCATTTGGCAGGCACGGATTGATGTAACCGGGTCTTGCCTTTATCGGGATGGGCGAGGGGGCAGTCATCGCCGTCAGGACAATTGCCTTGGATGAACGCCCGGCATACTTGACCTGCTCGCAAGGAACACAAAAGGATTTAATATGGATGTGCGTTTCAGCGGTCTGATGAAGAACGTACGCTGGCCACCCATCATAACACCTCCGCTTACAACCCTCCAGGTGATGGGATAGATGCCCCGCGCGCGCTTCTCCTCTATCGCGCTGCGAGGCTTCTCAGCAGCGAGGCGGCGTGTGAGCTCGCCGACGACGCAGAATGCGGGGTGCCCGGCGAGCTCGGGCTGACAGAGCGCGAGTGCAATTGCGCAGTGTCGTGGATGCTGCCCAAACAATAACAATAAGATCTCGTCAGCTAGCGGGTAAGAAAGGGAGTCTCGCGCGGCGCTTACAATGTGCACCTGTCTCCTTGCGGGCAGCGTCCGTCCTTCCGGAAGTGCTTGCACGGTTTCGCTGCAGGGTCGCATGAGACAGTGGATCGAGGGAAGATGCGAGACGACGTACTTCTGAATGCTTTGGCCTTGCGTGGGGCCTTTGACTTGGGCTGCGCAGGGGCAGGGGTAGCGGGAGCGACGGGCCCAAAATACCCGTAGATGTGGGCGTGTACGGGACGCCAGGGGAGAACATCCCTGGAGTGGATGTAGTACCCCGCCCCGTCCGTCGGGGTCGCCGGCGAGCCCACCCAGTCGCCTGAAAATAGCTCCCGCTCGGCGCCCCAATCAAGGGCTGTGATTTTTGTCCAGCGCCATGAGAGGTAAAGTGGCCCTCCCCATCGACGAGCAGAGCGGAGTCCGCCGAGGCGGGGAGCTCGAAACGGAGGAGCACGAGGGAGAGAGTGCGCCGCTATCACGTAGGATCATGCTGAAGACGCTGTCGTTCGAAAGCGGTGCGGGTGATGCGGATGGGAGTGTGTGTGCGGTGTGTGCGTATACTGGGGAGGGTGCTGCGACGCCATGGTATAAGGGGTCACCGTACGGGGGATACGGGGGGACCGGCCAGTGCGAAGCCGGGTCTGCATAGCGTTGGGGTGGGGGCTGAGCCACCGGACGGTAGAGACTGCGGTCATTTAAGTGCTTACATGGGGAGGCGATGACGGTGCCGTCCTCGAGGGCCGCTACCCTCAAAACGTGGGGCAGCGTGGTGGGGCTTCGTGGGCCACGCTGAAAACACGAGGCGTGGTGAGATGGCAGCTCGTGGTTGCGGTGTGTTTATTTTACCTGGGGCGTGGCCGTGCGCAGGCACGAGGTGCGCAGCCTGCTTAGTTGGCGCGAGCACTACTCTTACATGCGCAAAGTTGCACTGCTCAGCGGAGAGCGGACACGTTCCCTTCTGGTAGAATTTACAAGGCTTCGCTGGAACGGACAGTGAGCTAGTGCGCGCAGGCAGGGATCGCGGGACGTACTGTGCCGCTTCTCATCGTAGGATGCGTGCTCTGTTGCCGTGCGCTTCATGTTCGACTAGTAGATCTGGAGGGCGGTGGCAGGCGCGGAAGAAAATCAAATATCTCGCGCTTTTAAGATGTGCGGAATAATTGGGTCTGCGAAATGAAATCAGATTAAACTGAGCGGACTGTCCAGAACAAGAATTCGGTTCAGAAAATGCCCCTGGAAGGCTAACCTTGCTGGATGCAGGAGGACAATAGTGACGCAGGGGCGCTTACCTGTTCGCAGGTGTGCCACCGAATGTCGATGGAGGGTGGACGCGGTACAGTTGGCGTTGAGGTGCGCTGGTTTATAAAGGAGCGTGGCAGAAAACAGATTGACTCGGGTGAACAAGGCGAAGCAAAGCAGCGCGAAACGAAACACAGCGTGAGCCTTATCCACCGAACAATGCGCGGATGATTCACCGCGCCCTCCACTGCTGGGTCGCGCGCACGGGCCGTCGCTGATCCACGGACATGCCCTGCTTTGTGCGGGTACGGCACGCGCAAGACAATAAGAGAGAAGAGTTGTGCCGGCGCCGCACGGCGTCCGCAATTGTCTTGCGGCGACCCCAGCGTCTGCGGCTCGCGTGCGGGCTGATGGGAACACCTGTGTGTTCTTGACAAGGACCCATTTGCTAACGGCGAGAGGGCTCGTGCGTTGCAGCATATTCCTTTCAGGGAAGGATGGTTCCGTCGAGACAATAAACCAGGCACGCGCGTGTGCCACGCAGGCAAAGTTGGCTTGTGACGAGAGGGTCTTGACGCTGAAGCTTGATCTCGGAAACAGGCCCGGTGTACAAAAGCAAGAAGAAAGCGGGATCAGGAAAGAGAGCGGGTCATAGGGATGCTTGAGGACGGACCTCAGGCAGCGGCCTCGGGTCAGTAGGTTTCGTTCCTGACGTGCGAGAATTGAGGCTTGCCACGAGGCATTCTCTGCAGCGCGAGCGCACTTCGACGAATGCATGCCTGTTCTCGTGTCCGCTTCTCTGCCCCTGCACTCACACAGATCTTCGTTGCCATCTCGCAGAAGCAGCTCTACATTCTAATGACTCTTACTACTGCGAGAGCCTGCGGGAGTCTACCCGTGGCTTGTGGTTTTCGGGTTTCGGTCCCTCAGCCTAGGCCTTTGGCTCCTATCAACAAACAGTGGATACCAATGGAGATCGATGAGAGTCGAACAACGTACTTGTAGGATGCAGTCCGAGTCGCAGCGGCATTATTGTCCCCGGCGTTCCCCGAACAAACTTTTGCGTCACGCGGCACGATTTGGTTCGCACTTTCTCAGTCTTTCTGTCCCTGCACATTTTCTGGACGTCCTCGACTTTACAATTCCGACATCGCCGTGAAACATGGCGCCAAACAGGAAGCCTGAGATGCGCTCGAGAACCTGACCTGGACGGCTGACCCGATGTCCTGCTCTTCCGTGACCCGTTGGAAGTCGTCACTGTGATCCTGAGTCTGCGAAGATTGAACCTGTCTACTCTGCCTCAGCTCAGGGATACTAGTCTTGGTCGCCTCCTCTCGGAAACACGGGAGAGAAAGGCAATCAAAAGCTGTATACGTGTGGACACGACCGTGCTGACCCATCCACACCGTCTGGTGAGCTCTGCATTTCAAAAGGCCGTCGCTCACAAACTTTACCAGTTGAAACATATCCTCGGCGGATTCTCCGTGCCGACCATCATTCAAAGGCGCAAAGCTGAGCGTAGACCTCCCGGGAGGATCGGAAGCTGCACCATTCGCTGTCAATTCTGTAAGTGTCTAATGTCATCGCAGGGATAAGTCTGTGGGCTCTTCGCCGTCGCTGTGTGCTGGCCGGACCCGCTGACTGCCAGGATGTATCGCGATTTTGACACCTGGCCGGACTTCCGACGAGAGGATGCCATCGATGCTGAGGCGCTTAACCTGTACAATAATGTTGGGTTAACATTTTATGTTCTCATTGCTGTAGACTCGTCGCCAGGATCATCATCCTGGGTGAAAGAGGCTTTGATGGAGGTATCCAAGACGATGTAGAGTACAAGTACATCCTTTAACAGTACAAAAATGTGACTACCATACGTGCAACACAATGCAGCGAGTTGATCATTCAAATAAATAAGCCGACACCGACCGCCCGTCGGCCGTGATATATAGATCGTGCACGTACACAGAAAGAAAATCCGGCATCGGTATCAGTACACCGCAGCAGTCTACGGCCCGCTCGCGCGCACGACGACGCTAAGTCTGCGGTCAAGGCCGCTTGCATGACAAGCGAGAGAGTCGTCCGCGCACGCGACCGCGAAAGCCTCGCGCCCACCACACTCGAACTCGGTCGAGCGCGAGGACTCGTGCGGCGGGAGTAGCAGAGTTGCGACAAGCGTGCCGCGCGCGCTCCATGGGACGGCAGCGGGGGGCAGCGCAGCAGGGACAGCCCAGATGTCGAGCTCGGCGGGGACGGGTGTGTGCGCGTGCGGCGGGGGAAGCGGAGCGAAGAGGAGCGAGCAATGCCCTCGGACGCGTTCGGGCACGCTGATCTCGACGATCAGCGCAGACTGTGGCAGCTGTTAGCGACGGGCGCAGAGGGCAGGGCAGGGGGGCACGCACGTCGCGGTCAGAGAGCTCGGGATAGACATCGGGAACGGCGGCGAAGCGGTACCAGAACTCTTCCGATGATGAGCTAGGTGCGAGCAGGGTGGGCGGGGCAGGCATATAATGCACACGCGCGCCGTACAGGTCCTGCTGCTGAACGGCGGGGAGCGCGCGAGTCCATGAGGGCGCGGGGAAGAGGCTGCCGGAGATGAGAAACGAAAGCGTGAGCAGCGAGGCGAGCCCGCCGACGAGGAGCAGCGGGACTGGGAGGCGGCGCTGGCGGACGAAGTCTGCAGCGCAGTCAAGGAGTTGTCGCGCACACGACCTGGACGACTCACGTGTTGCCGCCTGCTGCCGCTGACCCGCGAAGTAGCGCAGGTCGTCCGGCGGGGGCAACTGGACGGCGGGGGCTGCGGTGAAGGACGGGCGACGGTCTGCGCGGGAGTTGGGGCGCAGCAAGGGCGAGGACATGGTGCTGATGCCCGGACGGCCAAGTTTCGGGACTGTTTATAAAGGACGGCGCTCCTCGGACGGTGCCGCGACAGCATGCAGTTGTGCTGCAGCGAGGCCGCTTAGCCAGGTGTTTCGGTCCCCTCCGCCTCAGGCTCTTGTGGGTTCTGTAGATACGTGCTGTCTGGGCGAGCTAGACAATCCTGTCGACGGGTCGTCGAGAAATGTGGACTTGGGGCCTTGGGCGACGCGCAGCCCCGTGGCTGAGACGTTGTCGGCGCCCTGGCGAGTCGTCGCAGTGCTCGAACGCGGTGCTGGGCTGGCCGTGCACGCGGAACGGACTCCGAGTCGGACAAGCTTGCCAAGACTTCCTGTCCACGTGACTGTACCGGGCTTCGTCGCGTCTTGTTTGGCGACGACGCGTCACGCGTGGCTCGCTCGATTGGATCACATGACGTCGCCCCAGTGGCGTCATGGAGCGCGTTCGTCGTCGTTCCTCCTACGCCGACGACGTCATCCGCTTGGCCGCTCAATATATATGGACCTCCGCAGCCCTCCTCGCTTCACACCGCCGCCTGCTCTCCACCATGAAATACTCTCTCCTCCTCCTCTTCGCCATCGGTGCGCAAGCCTCCTGGTTCGGCTCAGACACTCCAGGTTCGTTCTCTGCCCTCTCGCCACTCCTAGCGCACTCACAAGCCCCGTAATTCAAGCCTACCAGAGCTGGAACACCGAACAACTATCCTCATGGCTCAAGGAGCACAACGTTCAAACCCCCTCCGCCCCCTCCCAGCAGGAGCTCCAAGACCTCGTCAAGTTCCACTGGACCGCTGCACAGCAGTACGGCTCAGATTCATACGACTCGGCCGCCCAGTATGGCTCGGACCAGTACAACGCTGCCCAGCAGACCTTCCAGAACGTAAAGGACTCTGCCTTCGACACCTGGGACGAGAGCACACTTCGCCAGTTCCTCCTCGATCAAGGCGTCGTCGCGCCCAAGGGCCCGCGCGAGCAACTCGTAAAGCTCGCCAAGGAGAAGTATAGCGGGTGGCAGGACACCGCATCCTCGCTGTCCTACCGTGCCTCGACGGCCGCGTACGGCTCGCCCGCACATCAGGCGACACAGTCCGCTCGCTCGGCGGTCGCACAGGCGACTGCGGAAGTCGCGCGCAAGCTTGACGATTCGAAGGACTATGTGTACTCGACGTGGGACGATAACCGACTCAGGACGTTCTTGGAGGAGAAGGGTGTGATCAAGACGAAGCAGCAGGCCACGCGCAGTGACTTGTTGCGCATGACGCGGGAATACTACGCGAAGGCCGCGACCCCGGTGTACGAGACCTGGTCTGACTCTTATGCAGTGCGTATTCATTTATCCCTGTTTGCCCTACATCCTCATCTTGTTCGTGTAGAATGAATGGCTTGTAGCGCACGGTCTCGCCACTTCGACCACGCCGCCCTCGCGCGCTTCCATCCTCGAGCGTCTCAAGTGGTACTACTATGACGTCACCCAGCGCGTCTGGAACACATGGACCGAGTCGGACATGAAGGCTTGGCTTGTCGAGCACAACATTGTCAAGAGCGACGCGCAGGTCAGCCGCGAGAAGCTCGAACGGCTCGTAGCGGACAATTACTCGTCGGCTGAGGACACTGTGTGGGCGGCGTGGGGCGATTCGGACATCCGCGCGTGGCTCATAGAGCATAACTACATCACGGCGCCGAAGGCTGAGAAGCTAACACGACCGGAGCTTGTTCGCATCATCAACAACAAGTACGTGCACGGTCGTACTTATCAGAATATCATGCTAATTGCCATCGTTTCTGGCAGATACACTGACATCTCGGCGCGCACTGCGCCATACCTCGTGTGGCCTGACGCTCGCCTGCGTGCGTACCTCCGCGAGCACGGGCTGTCTGAGGATGCTCTGCCGACGTCGCGTCCTGGGCTCCTGCAAGAGGCGCGCATCCGCTATACGCAGGCGTCGACGCGTTCAGAGGCGCTGTACCAGCGCGTTTTGGACCTGCTTAGCTCGGGTGTGCACATCGCAGAGGACAAGCTGTGGGCGGTGCTCGAAATCCTCACGGGTGCGAAGGATCGGGCGGGCGAGAAGGCAGGCGAGGGCAAGGCGTGGGGCGAGGAGAAGGCCCATGAGGCGAAGGAGTCGGCAGCGAAGGTTACCGCTGAGTTGTGAGGTTGAGGGTTAGAAGCGATAGGCCAACGCTTAATGCTTAGGCGTATGTAACTGTATAATAGTACTACACGACCTGATAACTTTCGCATAAAATGTCGAGAGTTCGGCAGAATTCAGTTTGGTGTTTTCTTCGTGTACCGCATCAACTGAATATTGGATGAAAATGCCTCGACGAACGTACAGTGATAAAATACAGTGACCAAAAGTTAACAGTCTCCAGCGGCAACCCATGGCCTCAAGCGCCCAGCACGATGCTGGGCCCATGCAACAACAGCTTTATGTGCTCCCAGCCTTCCACCTGCGCACCCACCAGCATGTTAGCATTGCACGGAGACTACTCCGCAGAAGGAGCACGCACAGCTGGTAATAGCTTGCAATGAATGGCACCGCGAAGCCCGTCGTCAAGATGCCGGCGAACTTAATCCCGAATGAGCGCTTGTTCGAGTAGTCGAACGGCATCCCCTGTCCAGTTTTCAGCATGGGTACAACGACGCAGGCAGGCTGAGACGCACGGTGTAGGGCTTTGTTTGTATGGAGCGTGTCGCGAGAAGCGCGGTGCGTGGGGCGAGGCGGAGCGTGCGGGCGGCGAGCATCGCGTACGATGAATTATTGGGCGTTAGCGCGGTGGAGATATGCGTAGTGGTGCGGGGCTTCCAACAGCAGGTGAGATTGCGGTTGCGGGCACTCCCGAGCTTCACAGTGCATTTATAGCGTCGAAGCTACCACAGCAGCCGCGGGGGAACTAGGCGACAGCCGGGAGGAGAACGAGGCCTAGAGGGCGGTCGGACGGCCAGTGCTTTCTGGACCACCTGTAGGATCAGGTTTTACGGTATGCCGGCGGCTGAGAGTAGTCAGGACCTCAGGCCTCAGGCCCTCCGTGCATGAGTTTCCGCGTCGTCTTAGGTCTGAGGTAGACAAGAGCATTAGGGAGGCTAGACGGAGATCCTGAACTGCTGGGGTAGCGCAGTAAATTTACAATGCAACACAAGCACGCAGCGCAAGCAAAACATCCTGGAGGCTAGAACAGCCTGGACGATGGCTGTGATGGCCGCTGTCCTTTGAAAGAGAGGAAAGGTCTCGACTTCGTTTGTGTCACGTGCCGCGAGTCTAGGCTATTTGGGATCGAGTCCGAGGGGGAGGGCTGAGACCGAAGGGTAATGAAAGTATGTCGAGAAAATGCTGCGTTGCGAAGAGGACACGCTGTGGCTGTGCGCCATGCCGTGTGTGAACCGAGTATGGTGTCCTTTTAGCGATCGAATGAGCGAGACCAGAGCTGTGAGAATGCGACAACATGGGTGAATTGTCAAGGGCTTCGAAGTCTCGTACTGGCACACACAACCTTTCCCCAGACGGCTCGTGTATGCAGTCGCATTCCATGAGCGGTAGTCCATCCGTGATACGATACGAGGCAAATGAGGGCCAACGAACGATCAATATTATTCCGCAGCGAGCTCTAAGCATCGCTTCCTGTGAGATTGCGTGGGTGGCACGCACAATGAGGATGTAATTTGAGAACGCTGATCGACCATAGCATTCGGCCAATCGCAAAAACAGCCTAGAAGTGCGTGCATATACATACTAATAGCAGTGGCGTGAGTGGATGTCTCGTGGGTGCGTGGCAAGCGATTGGTGTCGAAAATACGACTTACCAGATGCCAACCAAGACGCTGGAGAGGCAGGTAGATGACAGCTGTCGGTCACTAGGGTATACTGCGTACGTTGCACAGGCACATTGAGCAGGTCGATATGCCCGTTTCACGTGGGCGGGCCGTAGAGGGGATCAGTTTCAACAATACCAGATCGCATCAATCCTACATAGCCTCTGCGGCGATACTAGGAGTCTTTGAACATGGCTGGGCAGTGTAAGCCAACCGACAGGCAATCGAGTGGGGCGAGAGGAAGTGAAGGAAACGCGATCCAGCGCTGAGTAAGAGGGACGGCCGGCACGGGCGCTTAGCACCGGCCGGCGATCGGCCGCTCCGGCAACGTTGTCAATGGCCTTGGTTGAGCTCGTCGTCCTCATCCTCGCACAACCTGCTCTCATCCTTGTCGTCGACGCTTCCTCGCTCTCGTCGTCCCTGTGAGTATTTGCGTTTTCTTGCAGGTTCCCGTCGTTGACGCCGACTTTTGGTTCACAAGGGTCGCGGCCCCCTTATATGGTCTAACGCAGCCAGCCGCGTGTTGTTCAAACCCTCCATTTGCCATCTTAGTCCTTGACGAGCAACGAACACATCTGGTTGCTGCCACCCATCACAAACATGGACAGTCTCCAGATCCCAGACACGTCCCTCCCCGGGCCATCGCGGCAGAACGGCGTATCGCGCCCTGCGTCGGTGTCTGTTCACCCCACACCCACCGCGCCCCCATCTCAACCTGCCTCACGAAAGCGCGCGTCGCACAATGTCACCACCTCCTCCCAGGCAGAAGAGCGACCAGCATACACAGACATCTACTCCCATCCTGCTGCCCAGCAATACGCCGCCAGTCATCCACGCCGCACAATTCCTCGATTCGGCCCGTATCTGCTTCTGCAGACCCTTGGCGAGGGCGAGTTCGGCAAAGTAAAGCTGGGACTCCACACTGCCTATGGTGAAGAGGTGGCCGTCAAGCTAATCAAAAGGCACAACATCGACTCAGCCGTTCGGATGTCGAAAGTAGAGCGCGAGATTGAGGTCCTACGCGTACGCCCACTTGACTTCTCATATATGCCACCTTGACACCGATTTCCCAGATGCTCAAACATCCAAACATCGTCCGCCTTTACGACGTTATCGAGACGGACAAGTATATAGGTATCATCCTCGACTACGCTTCCGGCGGCGAACTCTTCGACCACATATTGGCCCATCGGTACCTCAAAGAAAAGGACGCTTGCAAACTTTTTTCGCAACTCGTCTCTGGCGTGTGGTACATCCACCAGCGCAAGATTGTACACCGTGATCTCAAGCTAGAAAACCTCTTGCTCGACCGTAATCGCAACGTCATCATCACAGACTTTGGCTTCGCAAATCGCTTCGAGCACCGCACCGACGACCTTATGCAGACAAGCTGCGGTTCCCCATGCTACGCCGCCCCCGAACTTGTCATCTCCGAGGGCTCCTACGTCGGATCCGCGGTCGACATATGGTCCTGCGGTGTTATCCTGTATGCCATGCTTGCTGGATACCTTCCTTTCGACGACGACCCGGCGAACCCAGATGGCGACAACATCAACCTCTTGTACAAATACATCGTCAATACTCCCCTTTCCTTCCCGGACTACATCTCCCCTGAAGCGCGCGACCTCCTCGGCATCATGCTGCAGCCCGACCCCAAACGCCGTGCCGGGCTTGTTGAGATCATGCAGCACCCGTGGCTCGCGCCGTATGCATACCTCTTCGAGAAGACGGTGGACGATCTCGAGACTACTGCCGTCGAACTCCACCGGCAGAAGCGCCTTGCGTATCAACGCCAGATGCGCAACGCACAGACTGCGGACGTGTCCACCAAAGTCTCACGCAGTCAAAGCGCGCGGACAGACGTATTCCCCCATGCATCTGTGGGCGTGCCTCCGTCTTCGACGCGCAGTCGATCGCACAGAGACCAGCAATACCAGTCGCCAACCGACCAGCCAGAGTACTTATACGAGACATCTGCTGATCAGTCATCGTATGTGGCGTCCCCTACCACAGTACAGCCATCCCGGCGCGGTGTTGTCAACTCTGCCATCGTTATGCCAACGTCTGCTCTGGATGATGATCCGTTTGCCCCTTCGCCCACTTCCAAGGAGGTCCCGCAGATTCTCCCTGTACCTCCACCAGCTGCCGACAAGATCGCCAGCGAGGCTCCTCGCGATGCGCCGCTGAAGCCGCTGATTGAGTCTCCAAAGGTCACCCGATCGAGCTCGACCAAGAAAGAATCTATCCCGCCGCCCGTCATACCAGCAATGAACGGAGCCTCGCAAACTGGCAGCGTGCGTAGCAAGGGCGGCATGCGGCACACCATCCAGGTTGAGTATGGTCAGCCCGACGCGGAAGAGAACGTGCTCCCCACCGCTCTCTCGCCACCTCCACGCCCGCCGAAGAAGGACGATCCCAACAGTTATTCGCCGTCGTCGCGCAGGGCCGCCCCCGAACAAACGAGGCGGCCATCCACAGGCTCTCAACGGATCCCCCCGTCCCCTGTCATTCCCATCCGTGCGCCTCAACCTCCGAAGATTGAGACGCCGCCGCCTGTGGTCACCATCAATGCTGCGAGCCCGCCAGAGACACCTCGCGCTGTGGACGAAAAGACATCATATATGCAGCCTGGGTCGGCATCCAACGACTCTACATCTTCAAAGCAGAGCAGACACCGGAAGGGCCTATCACTCGACAAGATGGGGCTTGGCAAGCTCTTCGGCACGGCGTCCCCGGAACCGCCGTCCGCCACCACCGGGATGGGGTCTCGCGTTCCTTCGGAAAGTTCGGCGACCAATGCCACCGGCTCCTTGTACACGACGATCTCAAGGATGTCGTCGAATCGTCGACCATCCACTGTGCAGGTCGCGCCGTCCGCATCAACACATGGTGCTGAGTTTACTCCCCAGGCGCCGCTGCTCAGCCCAACAAGTCCGGAGCCGACGACCAATGGCGCCTCGAAGAGCAGGCGTAGCACGCTCTCGGTTATGGTTGAACCGCTCACCCGCACGATCAAGTCGCGCCCACGTGGCCGCGATCCCGAAACACCCTTCCGGGGAGAGAAGGCGCGAGACTTCAGCGAGAAGCCGCCTCGGTCTGCGACCACACCGACCATCGCACCAAGTAAAGAGGTTGACACGTCACAGTTTGCGAAGGTGCGCGACGAGCCGTCTGGCAACGGTCTGGCCGCCTCGTCGAATAAGGCGCGCAAGGTTATGCAGTGGTTCCGCTCGCGCAGCAAAGGCCACGCCATTGACGACGAGGACCCTGCACTGCTCCCGCCACCGTCAGACTCGCGACGAAAACCCACGGCGATGGAAGCGTTCCAGCGTAACGGCTCGTCTGCGTCCGTCCAGACTCCGACCCCGGTCACTGAGACACCCATGCGCGCTCACCCTCAGCGCAGCGCGTCACAGGCCACGGAGTCGAGCGCAGCGTTCCAGCCAAGCTTTGCCGAGCGCATGAAGCGTCACGTCGCGCCACCGAAGGGCGTGATGCGCGTCCACCACGGCGCTGTCGACCAGACGATGATCACGACAAGCCCGCCGCCGGAAGTAATGCGCAATTTGCGCGAGACACTCGAGGGAATGGGCATAGAGATCCAGATCGAGAGCGAGTACAAGTTCCGCTGCGTGCGCGGGAAGAAGCGGCGCGCGCCGGGAATAGGCTTGGGGCTGCGGGACGCGAGCGCGTCGACGGGCAACGGGCTCGCGGCGTTCATGATGGTCGGTTCTGCGGCGTCCAACGGGGTAGGCGTTGACGCTCCCTTCCGTTCGTGGTGCTGTGCTTACGTATTGTGTTTTGGTCCTGCAGGTTGACAAGCGCGGCCTGCCCGTGCCCTCGCAGACGTTTGGCGGCGCGACGGGCGGCATGCTGAAAGGCCTGCTCATGCGACGCCAGTCGTCGCAGGTGTCTACAGGCAGCCCCCCGACGCTTTACGACGAGCCGGAGCAGCCCGTCGCGTCGACGTCGAACGGGTCGCTCGACGCGAACGGCTCAGGTCCTGGCAGCGGTGTAGAACCGGTATACGGTGACCCCGTGCAGGACTTGGGTGACGAAGTCCGTTTTTATGTCGAGCTGACGCGCATGGACAGGCTGAACGACACGTTCAGCTTGGATATCAGGCGGCTCAAAGGCAATTTGAGAAGTTATAAGTTTTTGTATGATACGCTTAGGGAGTGCGTGGTCTCCTCTTTTCTCTGTTCATATGCTGACAACACTGGGCTTTGCAGACGCGTCAACCTCCAGCGGTGATGGCCTTCGCGCGTTGTCTTGCGGGGCTTGTACTGTATCTCAGCCTCTTTTAGTTTCGGCGTTGCTTTTCTCCATTTTTTATTTATTTGCACCTATGCATATACCTGTCGTAATCATTTTCTCTGCCTTCTCTACCCCATCTTCACTTTACCTGCGCCCTCCTATGTGTCTTATCTACCTACCTACGCTTCGCCGTCCGCCTTCTCTTTTCCTTGACTCTTCTGCCCGCCGTCGCCAAGACTAAGTGACATCGTACGCGTGTACGGTGTCGTGTTCTTACCCCACCATACCTATCTGTAGCGCGTTGGGCTGGCAGGTGTTCTCTAGATACTGGCATGTTAGGATCGGAAGCTTTTTTGTCATTGGAATGGATTGATGTCATGTTCTCGGATCATGCATAGGCGCAAATGCAAACCACGACCTTTGTTCACGCTCACGACTTCAGCTGCATTGGTACAGGTTCTGTGTCCGACAGATGAAAAATGAGGAGGAAAAAAAGAACGTGGTCGTCCAACCCCAGCGTCCGAGCAGCTCCTTTTCTGATTCAACGAAATCACCCAGCTCCAGCCGCAAAAGTCCAACTTGAATGAGGTGAAGGACGTTTAGATTGATACCGCATGGACACGACAGAGAAGAAAGAGACACTTGCAGAGACACATCCACGCGTTACTCACGGGAGACAGGAGGGTGATGATGTACGCCTTTTCGTTTTTTTTTTGGATCAGCAGGATAATCATTAGAGCTTACTAAGTACAGTCTAATGATAACCTATATGCTAAAGCGGCACCCCGAGGGGAGCCGGTCCGAGGGAAAATGCAGTTTTACGCACGCCCCAGTGAATACTGGGTAGTGTGGGACTCCAGCGTCGCCTAGATCAGTCCGGTGAGCAGGGCTCTAGGCAACTTAATACCCACTAAAACCTCTTTTGTCTCCGCCCAGTTTGGGGGGAGTGCGTTTTCGTTGGCGATCGTACCGTGCCAGGTCGCCTGTGCGAGGCCGATCGTTAGGGGTGACCGGTCTTTTCTCGTTGCAACTATGCGGTCTGTGGTGAGTCGTTCGTTTATTTTGTTATGCCAGCGTCGGGCCGCCGCCTGGGGGGAAATTATCGTGCCATTTATCGCTCTGTCGCACCGGAGCACTGCCCATATAAGGCGCGCGGTTTCAGAGACCAGAATTCGTAGGAGGCGCGAGGCGCCTTTGTGTGTTTTCACAGTCTCGGGCTCGTCCGGGTCGGGGAGTCGTGCTTCCAGGCGCCCCGAGGCAAGGACAACGCCCAAGTTTATTTGCGGCCACGAATGTTCGCCGTGCGGCCACAGCTCTTTGGCTATAGTCCATAGTTGACTTTGGTGGTTACTGTCACATTCTGTGATTATGTGTTCCATTGACTCCACCGGGTGGTGGCATGCTGCGCACACTGCTCTGTCCTCGTAGTTGGGGATCTGGAGCCAGAAGGAGCCAATTTTGTAGGAGCGGTGCGTGGCGCGGAAGAGGAACTGCTGAAGCGGCCTAGGTAGGTCTTTACTCATATAGCTGGCCCACATGGTGGCATCAGTGTCGAGGGACCCCGAGCTCATTCGTACGGCCTCGCGTGCTTGGTGTAGTTGGGTGAGTGTCCCTGGTAGCGTGTCGGCCGCCTCGGTAACGGTGATGTGTTTGTAGGCTAGCGATTGGGTAATGGCGGAGAGGCGTGCACCCGTTAGTTGAAAGGTGGGGTCTATGGAGAGGTCGAGGTCGTCCGGGGTGGGCTTTCGCGCGCCTTCATTTGCCAGTGTGTCTGCTTTCTCATTTCCTGGGTCGCCGTTATGGCCTTTGACCCACTTGAAGGTTGTGACCGCGGAGCGGCGTCGCAGGTGGTAGGCGGCTGTGGCAAACAGCGTCGCATTGGCGACACCAATCCAGCCAGCGTCCTCCCAGGTCTGTAGGTGCGTCGTGAGTCCATCAATGGCGTAGCGGGAGTCTGATATTATGTGGACTGGGGCAAATTGCGGGGCAGCCTGGAGGACCAGGATGATTGCTACCAGCTCCCCAACTTGGTTGGATTGTTGTTGTCCCGGTACCCGGAAGGCGCGGTTCATCGGGCTGCCATCCGCGACCCAGACGCCGCTTCCGCAACGTGCGTCTGCTCTCCCATTGTTGATGCAGCTGCCGTCGGTGTACGCGGTGATGCTTTCGGTAGGTACGGCGATGCCTGGCGCGGGTCGGGACAGGCGCGACGCCGGGGTCATGGTCAGGGTGTTCGGTGCACAGAAAACGCGGATGCATTCTGCGAGATTATTTTTGCAGGTGACCGTGGGGTCGAAGATAATCGTGCCCTGCGTTTCTTTTGCTGCTGCGTTCTGACGTTGTCTGTGGTGCGTTAGGGATAGGCCGTCGTTCGGGGTGCGTGCCAGCGGGTTTAGCTTGGGGAGTATGTTGTTGATTCGCGCTTGGGCTTCTTCCGCACAGCGGTGGGGGTTAACGCAGCCGATCACTCGGTCAAATCGGCAGTCAAGGCACGCGCAGTTGCGTCGTGCGGTGTGCCTTCGTCCTTGTACTGGGTGGGTGAGTCTCCGGGCGATCTTTATCAGTTTTGCGACGGTGTTGGCCTTGTGTGTTACTTGCAGGCAGGTGGCCTGCTCGTTCATTCTCCGTGGTATTGACCCAAGGTGGTACCAGCTTGGGAGTTGTTTTTTAAGGGAGCGCGTCAGCCGGAGTGCGGCGAAGCTCACGTTGTACTTCTTCGCAGTGACCAGAAGGGCGCGTACGTCGCTTGGGAGGGTGGCTGCATTCGGGCCGGCGGTCGGCGCACGCCACGTTTGGAGGTATTGTGTCATTTTTATGAGGGACGGTATTTCGGGAACGAGTTGGTTGATGAGGACGTCAGTGACATATGCCCACAGCGGTCGTGTCGGGCTGAGGTCAAGGAAGGCGCGCAGCCACGTTAGTTCGATGGCCGCGTTACGCGCGGGGATATTGAGGAGGCCGATGCCGCCGTCTGCCTGCGGGCGGTATAGGTGCTTAAGTGCTATCGGTGCGTTCCTGGGTGAGTCTGGCCACATGAAGTGGCGTATCTCTTTTACTAGGGCGTTTTCTATCGGGCGGGGCATGCTCTGCACCTTCGTTAGGTATTGGGACATCCCACCGACAACCATTTGGACGATGTGGCGCTTGCCGAAGATAGTTGGGTGGCCGAGTTGCCAGTGTGCGAGGCGGGCCCGGATTTTGTCGAGGGTGGGCTCCCATGGTTGTGCGTTGTCTACTCCGTTGCCTATCCATGCTCCCAGGGAGCGGATGGCGGTGCCGTCCGCCGCAATGTGGATGGACTGGTTAATGGGGGCGTCATCGTCGGCGTGTAGCTTGCGTGTGGCAATGATGCGTTGCCGGTGGGCAGCCGACCCGATTGGGATTATTTCCGTTTTGCCGATGTTGAATTTTGCACCTGAGGCAGCGCACCAGCTCGTAAGTATGGTCTGTACGTCTTCATAGCGGTCTTCTGCCGACAGGTATAATACAGTGTCATCTGCGAAAAGGTTGATAATGAGGCGTCGCGCGACGCCCGGCACGTCGTACCCGCGTAGTTTATCGGAGGCTCGCATCATGCAGGCTAGTGGTTCGATAGCTAGGTCGAAGAGGAGACAGGACAGAGGGTCGCCCTGTCGGACGCCTCGCGTGATGGGGAACGGTGAGCTGACAATGCCATTGATGACGACTCTCGTAGTTGCCGTTTCGTACAGCGTGCGTACGGTGTTTGTGAAGAGTTCCGGTAGTCGGTACTGTTGCAGCGTCCGCCATAAGTAGGGGTGGGCTATCTTGTCGTACGCTTTTTCTTGGTCAAGCGCCATGATGACGCCGTTTTCTTCGGTGGCTTCCGCGAAGTTGACCATCGCGCGGGATAGACGGACGTGGTCAAATATTGAGCGGCCAGGGACGAACCCAGCTTGGTCTGGGTGCACTAGGTCCGAGACGCAGCGGCTCAGTTGCATCGCTAGCGCTTTCGTCATAGTTTTGTAGTCGGTGTTGAGGAGCGTGATAGGGCGGTAGTTGGCGATGTCGGTACGGTCTTTTTTCTTGTATATTGGGCACATCCACCCAATGCTGAAGTCCGCCCCGGGGACGGCGCCATGATCCTGTATGTCGTTGAAGACGGAGAGGAGGGTAGCGACGATGTCGAAGGTCGGGCGATCTTGCTTAGCGTCGAGCCGGGACTCTTCATGGAGCTTTTTCCAGAGTTCATACGGGCAGCCGTCTAAGCCGGTCGCCGTGCCGTTTTTTGATGCTTTTAGGGCCGCTTCGACATGTTCATACCCTAGTTTCGCTTTAAGCTGCGAGTCCGCGTTGGCGGGGAGGCGTTGGGCTTCCGGGATAGCGTCTAGTACCGCGGTCTCGTTCCGAGCGGCATCCGCACCTGAGAGACTTCCTTCATGGGGTGCGTTTTGGAGGTCGTCGTGGTAGTCCCGAGCTAGTTCAGCCATTTTTTTGGAGTGAGTTTCGTAGCGTCTGAAGGCGGTCGGGGCATTTGGGTCGGGCGGCAGGCAGAGGCGGTTGATTACGTCGCGAGGTTTTTTCGGCGTGTTCACTGTCGTCCAGAACTTGTTGATGACTTCTCCGTGGGTGGACCACTTGGCCTTCATGTGGGCCCGGTATGTGGCAGTTTTCTTTTTCTCTAGGTGTTTGATCTCGTTCGCGATGAGGGCGGACTCTGTCCGGAGGTCTGTGTCAGTGGCAAAAGCGGGGTCATTGGTGACGGTCGTCAGCGCAGTCGTCAGGGACTTTATTTTGTTAGCCATCTTTCCGGTCGTTTGCGCGGCATGTTTCTTAGCTAGGGTACGGAGGGCGGTTTTGAAGGCGGCCCAGAGTAGCTGCGGGTTGTTTGTGGGCGTTCTGGCCATGGCCGCCTCTGCTAGGTCGGCCTCGAGTTGGCGTCCAGCGTCTTTGGCTTCGCGCAGGAAGGTGGTGTTCGCGAGCAGGTGCAGTGGCATCGTCCATCGTCCAGGGCCGATGTCTGTAGCGTCGGCTGGTGCGTATCGTACTGATATCATATCGTGGTCGGACGGGATGTGCCCAATTACATGGTCCCACTCATAGACATGCCGCGCAATCGGTTCCGATGTGTATATTCTGTCCAACCGTGACTGTATTATATTGTTGTTGCGTACGGTACGGTATGTGAATATTCGGTGGTTAACGTGGTCGTGACGCCATGTGTCTTGTAGCCTGAAGGTTGCTCGGAAGGCGCGGAGCGCCTCCACGGCGGATGCGCGGTCTGGGCGAGATGGAGTTCGGTCTATTTCATCTTCGACGAGATTAAAGTCTCCTAGCATGAAGTCGATGGACGTAACGTTCTGCGCGATGAGCGCGTTTTGGACCGCCTGCCAGAAGGCCGGGTGGTCGGAGGGGTTGTTCGGCGCGTAGGTGTTTAGGATAGTGGTCGATGTGTTATCGCGCCATTTAATGATTAGTGCAGCTGCCCGGCCGGGGACAAGTTCGATGAAGCGGGTCTGGTCTGTTCGTGTGGTGGCTTTGTCGATTGCAAAAGCTACTCCTGCGGTTGCGCTGGCATCGTCGGGGTCCGGCGAGTTGTATACCTGTAGTCGCCTGGCATATAGGTTCTGAACGGCGGCGAGGTGCTGGGCCGTCAGGTGTGTCTCCTGGAGTCCGAGGATGTTGATGCGTTTGAGTTTCATCGTTTGGCTGACATCCGCCCATTTCGACAGCGGGGCCGCTTGCGGCGCCTGGGATTTCCTCCCGTTCATGTTCTGTGTTGCTACTTTGATGTTGGCTGTCTGTTTCTTGCCTTTCTTATTAATATTGTTATGGGGAGCCGGAGTACGCTGAGTCGCGTCTCTGTCCAGGCTAGTTTGGCCGTCACCAATCTCACTGCGCACGTCCTGTCGGGCCGGGTCGACGGCCATTGTCCCTTCCCGTCGGTGCGCAGTGAGGCTTTCACCTGTGTCCGAAAGAGTTCCGAGCGGGGGGTTATTTTCAGTAATGTTCGGAGTCGGTATACTCATCCTCGGCTACGACTATGGCAGAGGGGAGGGAGGCATATGCTGGTCTCCACAGCTGGACGTATGCGAGTCGCGTGTCTGCGCACGAGTGGGCAATGTTCGTGCGTAGGCGCGGTCGCTTCAGCATCTCTGCACGGCTGGTCCTTGGCCTAAATAGGCCTCCGTTTGTGCTCGACAGGCGAGCGGAGGGGCGCTACCGGCTACAGTGCTTTCCTGTCTCACGGGTGAGCAGTATATGTGGGCACAGCAGCCTGGGGTCGTCAGTCCTCACTCGGCAGCGAGCAGGCTGGGTGGGGTTGTGAGGGCAGTCTCGACGCTTGACGCGTCGTTGCCTGACTGCTGTCTCACACCGTTCATACGTCAGGAGGGGTGGGGTGCATTTTGCAGCGTCTATTGACGCGTCTACAGTTTCACAGCAGTACATACGGGGGTGCAGGAGGCGTCAGGCTCGTGTTCGTCACATCTCATCCCACATCCACTCGTGTCCAGCTCTTCTGCCTAAGCGCGCGGGCCGCGCTGCGAGGTGTTGTACTGGCCGCGGTTGCGTCTGCGGCGGTCGTCGTCAGCGGAGCCCGCGTTCATCGGGGGTTGTGGGGCGTCGTGGCCCTCGCCGTGCCAGCCCGTGAGATTCGGGAACCCGCACAGGCCGCGCGGGTGGTCGCAACCGTTACAGAGGGGGCAGAAGAGCGGCCGCATCGCGCGTCCTGTGCCGTGGAAGTTAGAGGGGTACAGGAGGGATTTGAAGTGCTCGACAATCTTAAACCAATGGCTGTCGTCCACGAGGGTCATGCGTTTCGCGGCAATGGTGAAGCGGTGGGTGAGGTGGGTCTCGGAGGCCTTGATGGGCACCAGCGTGGCCTCGACGGAGCTTAGGAAGGGGTGGAGCTGCAGGACCGTGAGCGGCTTCTCGCACGCCATCGTGTCGTCCATCAGGTCAGAGAGGAAGGTGATGGTGGGGGGCTTGTTCCATGTCTCGATGACGGTGGCGAGGACATCGGCTTCCGTCGCGGTATCGATGAAGCCGCCGATGGAGAGGATGAAGAGCGGAATTTGCGGGTCCAGGGGGAGGGCTTGGAACGTGACGAGGGGGGTGGAGAACACGTAGCCCGCGAGGATCGCTGCCGCGTCTTGTGCGGAGAGGCCCCGGAGGAGGAAGACCTTTGGGAGGCGGCCGGACGCGCGTGCGGCTTCCGACGGGACGGGCGGGAAGACTTGGGGGTTCACAATGCCCATGTAGGCCGTGAGTACCTTGCCGATGTTCTTTACAGTGAGCTGCTGGCTGTTCGTGAGGTGCGCGGACGTGCCGAAGGTGCGGAGGAGGATGGATTCGCCGGCTGGGCTGGCAAGCCACGCTTCCACTTGGGAGTTGAGTACTCCTTCCCACGCTTGGGCGGGGTATAGCTGGTGGATGGTCGGGAAGGGCGGAGAGGTGAGCGCCAGCGGGTCCGTAACGCCGAGTGCGGGGAGGTTGGTGGCGGTCGCGAAGGACGCTGAGGCCGCAATGCGTGCCCTGATGAGGTCGCTCCGTTCGCGTTGGGCTTGGGTGACGATGGGCGTCGACGCGGGGGCCGGGGAGGGCTGGGGGATGTGGAATGGTGGCGTGAACGCGGGGAAGGAGTCGCGTGGGTCGTCTTCCTCCACGATGATGCGCGACATCCTCGCGGGGGCGCTGCCCTGGGCGGATGGGGCGTGCATGGACGCCGCTAGGCCTTCGGCGGGTGGGGCGTGGGGCGTTGCGTTCGCGGCGTCGAGCTGCTCGCGGAGGTCCTGCACGGAGGGGGCTGCCGGGGGGGCGTCGTTCGTGCTCGGGGCTGGTGACTCGGGAAGGAGCGGATCGAATGGGTTCTCGGATGCGAAGGCGGACGTGTACGTTGTCTGGGTGGGCGTGGAGGGTACGTGGTCCTCCTCGGTGTCCATCGCGTTGGGTAGCGGCGCGGGGCGGCGGTTCGCCTGGGCCTCGGGCGAGTGTTGACGCTTCCCTAGGGTCGAGCTGCCGTTGGCTGCATCTGGGGGTATTTCGGTCAGGTCCTGTACCGCCTTGGGTGCGTACCAAGTTCGATTTCAGTGGGCATCGGCGTGGGTGCGGGCGTGGGCGTGGGCGTGTCTGGGCCAACGGGTGCGTTGGCTCCGCCTGGGGTCGTGGGCTGCGCGGACTGCTCCGTGGGTGGGGCAGCGGGTTGGTGGCGGGCTGAGGTGCGGCGGGTTGTGTTGGCCATGCTGGGCGTGTCCAGGTCGCGTTGTCGCCGTCCTTGCTGACGCGCATGGTCGCCCTTTTTATGCTCGAATTTTGTGCTTGGAGTCAGGCCATACCTGGCCCTCTGCGTTCGCGTGTTTCGTGCTGCGGTCCTGGGGTGAGGTGTGGTGCGTTGTCGGCGGGTAGTCGCTATCGGAGGGCAGGGGCGCAGCAGGGTCAGCACATCGTGGTATGGGAGGTCGCTCTATCGTTACGTAGGAGTGCAGTACTTTGTACGTTTGTTTGTTGTTGTATGGTGCGTGGCGCGCGGCGTAGCTATTCCCGTCCTATGTGGCTATTCATATTGTATCGGTATCGGGTAGGGTTTAATCGGTGAGTAGGAAGCTGTTATACTTTATCGTAGGGTTTATAGATTGCTCATAGTGAAATCGTAGGAGGTGTGTGCAGTGGGAGCCGTTCGGGGTGGTGTCGTGCAGCGGATCAACTTTGGTGAAGAGGCGGAGGATGTACCGGCCCATGCGGGCCCACCACGGGGCCGCACACCAGTTCAGGGGTGCGGTGATGGTGTGTTCGCCGCGCCGGCCTGGGGTGGTCTCAAGCCAGAATTCCCTCGTGCGTAGAGTCGTTTTTTTGGGGGACCTGATGGTGCCGGCGATGGGGTCGCTCGTGTTCACCGGGACGATAACGATGTCTTGGCCCGGGGCCAGCAGTTTCGCCGGTCGGCACACTACTGCCCATCGTACGATGTCGCAGTCTCGTGTGAATAGTGTGTCGGCGGGGTCGGCGTGGATGGGTGGGGAGTTTCTGGGGGGCGGGGTCTGGTTGAGGTCGTAGTCGCTGACCATTGTTTCCCAGGATGGTTCATACGGGAGGTGGCGGAGGGGGATGTACGCTGCGGGCGGGTAGGTATGGGGCGGGTTCATTGCGGGGTTTGTCGCCGGGCGTTTCGTGGGGGAGGGTGTCGCTTTTTGCTTTTAGGCGCTGGGGGAGGGGGGTCCTTATATGCTGAATCGCTTAAACGGTGGCAGCCGGTTAAGCGATTACGTCCATCGGACGTACAGGGGTGTGGGTTTGGTTAGGGCGGGGGGGCAGGGAGAGCAACATGTAGGGACAGTAGTGGTTTCGTCGGCCAAGAGTCTACAGGATCTATTCACAGGCGTACTACTTTTATGCGAGGTGTGGGCGCGTAGTACGTTATTCGTGTCGTAGGCGCGCGTGGCCGTAAGGGCTGGGTCGCGTATGTGTGGTGGGTTAGGGTTAGTTGGGTTGCGGTGGTGGCTGACGCGTGCTCGGTGTGAGCGGGAATTGTGGGTGGGGGGTGCGGGGTGACATGTGGGGGGGAGGGAGGGGGTGGTCTGCGCGGGGCATTTACGGTCTTACGGGGGGGGTTAGGGAGGGGTGGGGGGAGGGTGTGCTTTCAGCGGTCGTGTTCGCGTGTGACACGTAGTGGTGTTCTGTAGTGGCCCAGTGGTGCCCGTGTCTGCCTTGGGAGGCCAGACAGGGCGTTCACGGGTGCTCGTCGAGTTCGTCTCGACGCTGCCGTGTTCAGCGTCGTGCGGTGGACGACGAGCTGCCCGTCCTTGCTCGCTCAGTGAGCGTGGGAGCCGAACCATGGTGGTGGTTCGGGTGCAAGGCGCCCCCGTCCGTACGCCTTTTCGTTGTCTCCCAGTGAATCCAGCATGTACTGGAGCTCCCCGCTAACTGATTGGTGTTAACCATACAGGTCAGAGTCGGCTAGTTATGAGTCGGCGTACGTGGTCATTTCCTCATCAGAGGCATGGTTATCGCTGCCAGGCCACCGCTGCAGTACGTCGTCCTACGTCGTCATCGACTGCCACTGTCAGAGATGGTCGAGCGCGGGCTCGACATCCTCGCGGAGCCTGACGTCTGGAGAGCCGACGGTTATGATATCGCCGATGAGAGCAATGCACAGGCTTAGACGATTCCGAGGAAGTTGATGAGGATTGCGATATCGCGCAGGATGGTTAGCGCGCGCGCCCAAGGAGAGCGAGGTGCACTGAGTCGGGCAGTAATGGGGCAGATGCTGGGACAGACGGTGTATAGAATCAAATGCAGCTGCCCAGCCTAATTGTAGGAAAGTGCAGCAATACTAAGCGATCGCACGATGTAGATAGCACAGGACGACAATGCCTCGCTCGGAGGCGCATCAATTGAACAGGTTTGGCGCTGAGTTCCAGCTTGCAAGCCACAGCTGTGGCCTGCAGGCAGCCGGGCGCAGATTATCGGCCATGAGGAGCGCGAGCGCGAGGACGGAGTCAAGCGACTAGATCACCGGGCTGCGCAGACAACGTCAGCAATATAATGTTCCTTGAAGCTGGAAGGTAAGTACCAGTATAGTAAGTACGTTCTAAACGACAATTCCACTGTGTCGTTTGTGCAGCTTTAGCAGGTATATATACTCATACGACGGGCAACGTATAAGCGGTCAGCGCTCGAACAAGCCCCTCCGCATTCGGCGTCTCTGCCACCACATCTACGGTGATATTCATCTCGGACCGAATGAAGTCTGCAGTGGTGGGTCCGATGGCAGCGAGCTGCGCTATCCGTCTCGTGTCTCCTTGCGGATCGTTGGGCTGAGGTGGCCCGAAACAGAAGTGACCCTGCAGATGTGGCAAGACATACGCGGCAGCAGAAGGGGCAAAGAACACGATCCACCACGGCGCGCGCCTTTCTACTCGGACGAGACCATTAAATATCGGCCAAATGACTGACTGGCAATCGAACACACCTGGTGTCACCTCTGCGTGGTTACGCAGGGCCTTCTCGAGGTCAACCGGAAACGACCTCGCCCCACGAGTGGCATATACCTGAAGTTCGTCAACGCATAACCCTCCATCGTGCAGGATACGCGGCAGGGTGTCACGATTCTTGTCTCCAATCAGGTAGAATAGATGCGCATGGGGATCGTCGGACGGGCCGCCGCCTTGTTCTTGGACTATGAACTTCGCAAGGGCGGACGCGTTGCCCGTCTGAGCACCGCGTATATCGATGGGAAAGAGGTGTGAGAGGGATGGCGGATAGGACGAGGACAAATCGGACAGAGCGGCGGCAGTAGCAGGTCCAACTGTGTAGAAAGGTATCTTCGTCCAGTCCATCGACTGTACGTCGCCTGTTTGAGGCCAATCAGAGGGATTCGTTTTGCAACTGGCGCCCTGCTGTACCTTCGCCGAGCCGTCCGACAGCCTCGCCCCATGCCTCTGCGGCTCTTGCGCTGGTGATAATCACCCCCCTCATACCCCTCGGCCCCTCTGCGATACGTCTTGCGAGGGTGTCGCCAGAGACAAGGACGGTTTCGAGGACAGGAATCGAGACGGGCTCGAAGTGTGCTGCACGCAGCGTCGTGGCGTACGGATCGCACGGATCGGACGGCGCCCGCAAAAGAAGGACAGGCTGGCTCGCTGTCATCGTATTAAATTCACGGCCGACGCTTGCATGCGTTGTGTGACGGAGGAGAATGTGTGGACGTCGTGAGAGTCGACATTGAAGAAGCGACAAGTGGGGAAGTCGCCGCTCCGCCCCAGACTCACCAACCGTGACTTGACTCCTCCCTGCAATTGCCCCATCCAAACGCGCTTAGAGGCATGGCAACAAAGAAAGAAAAGCCTTTGCATTCTCTCGTCGCCGGTGCGACAGCGGGGGCCGTTGAAGCGTCAGTCCATTACTCGTTTAGCGCTGCTGGTCGGAGCGAGCACTGACTGACCCCAGGACCTTAGTTTCGTGACATATCCTACGGAATTTGTGAAGACGCGCTCACAGTTCAGCGGCAAGGTGCGCAGATGTGTAGTGGACGTCGGGGAGCCTGCACTCACGGACAGTGGACGACCAGCGCGAGTCACCTGTCACCATTATTCGGGAAACGCTTCGCTCGCATGGTGTCCGTGGATTGTATGCGGGATGCACAGCGCTCGTGGTGGGCAACGCGACAAAGGCAGGTGTGCGGTTCGTGTCGTACGACCATTTCAAGCATATGCTTGCGGATGAGCAGGTACGTTTTCGCGCCCCCGTTCTGTCAACTGGTATAACATACGACCTATCTCAGGGAAAAGTCAGCCCGCCTCGCAGCTTACTAGGTAAGTTCCGCTGAACGTTTTCACTGGTCATCATGTTCAGGCATCATCTCTCAGCGGGGCTCGGCGCGGGCATGATGGAAGCCGTATTCGCGGTGACTCCCTCAGAGACGATAAAGTACGCCGCATTGCACTCTTCATTGTTTCGTGGCGCTTATCTGCATGCACACACCAGGACCAAGCTCATCGACGATGCCAAACGCCCAACTCCCCAGTACCGTGGCCTTGCGCATGGCACAGTCACGATAGTGCGGCAGGAGGGTTTGCGAGGCATCTATCGCGGTCTCTTTCCCGTTGTATGTTTTAGCTTTCTGTATTTGGCCATGTCTGATCTTGCCTATGTAGATGATGCGGCAAGGCGCAAATTCAGCCGTACGATTTACGACTTACAACACCCTTAAGCAGTTCGTGCAGAGCCGGACACGGGCGGGCTCAACATTACCTACAAGCGTGACTTTCGGAATTGGCGCAATCGCAGGCCTTGTGACGGTGTACACAACTATGCCTCTCGAGTACGCTGATGTCGGTAAAGGTTCCGCGTGGCCTTACTGACCATTTGGTAGCGTGGTCAAAACGCGCATGCAATCTCTAGGAGCAAGCGCGCAATACCGCAACTCATTCCATTGCGCATACCGGATCTTCAACGAAGAGGGCTTGCGGAGGTTCTGGACGGGTACGACGCCTCGTCTCGTCAGGCTGATCGTAAGGACTGTTTGAGCTGCCTCAGTGACCATGCCTGACATTGCTTCCCTAGTTGAGCGGAGGGATAGTTTTCACCATCTATGAAAAGACTATTGCGATTATAGGCGGGAGGGAAAATCCGGCGTCGGCCAACTAGCCACGTTTCATTGTACTCAAGTCTATGAATAAAGCGAATTATAGCACTTCGCGATGCTCCACGCTCGTCGCGTGCACCAAAATACACAGTAGTATGCCCCATGCCTGTGTTTCAAAGACGGCACACACATGTTCTTACTGTCAGACAATATATATGGTTGACATCGCACAGAGAATGGACTAGAGGCGTATAAATGACTCCAAAACCCCGACGACGAAGAAGAGGGCATCGGCTCATGCGAGATCTTCGGCTTCATTCGAAGGAAACCAATTTCACTATGGGTGATTTAGAGGTGGATAGTACAATGAGCTTGGCAGAAGAATAGCGCGCCCAGAGACACCTACAACAAGGCAACGGACGTCATCGAAGACGGTCGCCAGATGTCTTCAGCAAATTCTTCTGAATATTGATTGCCTGCCAGTTGGTGTTCTTGCGCAGTAATCGGCTGTGGACCACCTAAGCGGATAACTAGCAATACGATCAGGTATGCTTCATTCAGAACTGGAGAATACGACCAACTCATTCGGAGGTCCTGTGGCTCAACACCGATTTTTTCCGCGAGGGGTCGAGCCCATTTGAGGAAAAGTAGCCATGCACTGTGGATAGGCGAAAGATTGATAGAGTGGACATGTGCCGTTTCATTGTCGTTCAAAGTGTCGAGGGCAAATTGAAGTTCTCCCCTAGAAGCCATGGATTATTCAATGGTAGGCTTTGATCCGATGATGACCCAGCGAACCTGGACATCCACGCGTCGGAGGCAGGATACAGGGCGCCTGGTTGACGTAGAAAACATCTTTTTGTGTGATTCAGGGAAAGCGAATGATCTGCTTCCAATTCGAGGATGTTACCCGCATTGACAAAAGCGCCCGGTATTCCAAGGTCGCCGATGCCGACATCGCCGAGTGAGAAGTCGTTGTAGGCGAAAGGGTATACACTGATGGTGGATTGGAACATACTGCGCCCATTGGGTTGCGCATAGGCCAGCGTGCGCAACTTCGGAAGGGTGAGTACGTCGCCCGAGTCAAGGGCCTGCTGAACCTCCTCTGGAAGCAGGACGGCGGAGGAATTGTAAAGTATAAGCTCGTCAATGAGGCATATGCACTCCAGAATCTAGAAAGATGGGTAAATGTAACACATGTGAAGAGCCTATAGCATTGAACGGACCGATTCCCGAACAATATCTCTCGTCGTGATTGACGAGGAGGCCTTCTCTAGAAACTGTCGGGAACCAGTACTAAGATTAAACGTTTGTCTACTTCGGAGCTCACTGACCCTCAAATAATGGTAGAAAATCGTCCGGCGCAATGTAGCGTCGCCAACCACAGCTGTCCAGCGTCGTGCTACAGCATCATCGTCTACGTGGGCAGGCAGCCCAAGAACGAATCTGTAATTGTGGTCCACCCCGTAGGTGGCATTCTGATAGCACGGTAAGAGCGTATTAAGAGGGCACTGAGTAAGGCCCTACACGAATAAATTCTTTGGCCTGTTGATTGTCCAAGGGGAGTTGTTGCTGAAAGCATGGCTGCCTTCGGCGTTACTGAGACCAAAGCAGAATTCTGATCATATGAGCAGAACGTACAGCGATGTCTTGATACTATGATAGCCGAGTTAGTTGGGGCCCATAACTATGACAGCCGTTCATGTGTAACGCACAGCTTTTAAAATTGCACGGGTACCGTCCGCGAGCTTTAGTTGCGGGGTCCACGAAGCTTGTAGGTAAGATATGACGTCCTGCTTGGGAGCTGTATCGAGATACTCGGTCAATACTAATTGCAGGATACCTCAGGGAGAAGGCGGACCGTTCGACAGAAGGATAAAGGGTGTAGTTGTCCCACCAGAATAGCCCAAAAGTTGAGGAAAGCAGCCATGGCTTTTGATCATTCAGTAAAGGCAAAATAACAGCATGGCGTGATATGGCTGACTATATGTTTCGCAAACGCTTGATGTCCTGATACCATTGCTGATAACATGCTTTTCGTCATCAGCCGAAAATAAACGGACTCGATGAAAGCGCACTTTGAGAGCCGCTTCGCGGGGACCGATGTACGCCTTGACGATCACCTTGTTTCCATTCGCACTAGCCTCGGAGATCTCAGAAAACCACCCTATTCGACGCGACCGCGTCTTTGAAATGAGCACGTCCGATGCGTGGTACCTGCGGTACTACGGGAGGGTCAGAGACATCGCCTGTGAGTAGTGAGAGGCGGCGGGCAACAAATGTTACCCCGAATTCGTCTTCCGATTCCTTGAGTCTAGCGAGAAGTCAATTGACACGCCGAATGCATTCCGCGAACTGAAGTCCCTCCCCATTTCATCCTCTTGTCTTGAGGGGGTGAGCTCGACAGCGGATGGGGTCACTATCGCTGGATCCGACGACGTGGCTCCTTCTTGATTTCCGACGATATAATGGATTTGTATTAGCGACGTGAACTGTTCTCAAGGCCTCTATCAGCGTGGAAATAATCACAGCATTATCCGGCGTACTTGGAAAGCCTGCAACGCCTCATCCAACCGAGCCTCACATTGTTGAAGAGTGTCTTCAATCTGCGGTTTCGATAACAGCCGCTTCCGCCAGTTGGCTTGAGAAATGCGGCGCATGGACTCTTGTAACCCGCTCAGGGTGCTGACAATGCATGATGACGACTATCGTGAAATCACACAAATCATACGTACCTTTCTAGCGCATACAGATTGTCGAGCAAGCTCTGCGGCGCAGAACTCCATTTTCCCTCCATCTGCAATCCAAGCGAGGCAAGAAACCGAGCTGCACGTTCGCCGATGCGCATGCACCGCTCCTGATTGATCTTCACGACCTATGAATACGCGACACTTTGTCAGTCTTCGGCACTGCACGCAGAGGTTGTCCCGCACCGCGATGGTTTTAAGCACAGCCGTCAGTAGCGCTGCGGCGGCGGCGGCTGGTGTGAATTGAAGCATATTGGAGACATCCACTGCGAGCTCTGAAAGCGTTAATGACCAATCGAGCGAAGAGCTATGGCCACTGAGGGCAGGTAGGGACCTGGATGCTCTCATCTCACGGACAACGAGAAGCTTGGAGGACGGCGCTGGTGGGGGAGGCGGCTGGATGGCTTCGTTGACGATGGTCTGCCTAAGCGTTCCAAGAGACTGGGAGACATTATTGACAGTGGTGAGAAGCAGGCTTGCCCACGGAGGGGAATGCCTCCCAATGAACACAGCCTTGAGTTGTTTGAAGACATGGCGCCCGGGCCAGGCTCAGCACGAGGAGCCCAACGGCGCTGCAGTAGTATATGAGGCGCTGGTCCCTGGACCGCTGGTGCGACTGCCCGGCCACCCAGGTCGGGCAGTGATCCTGCGAAAGTGTTGCCGAAACGGGACCAGTGCTTAATTCTGGCTTCAAGCTTGAAGTGTACCCTGTACCGCATATCCTCTGCCCACTCTTTCTTGGTTTCCTACTGTCTTTGGTCACGACTGTCTGCTCATCAAGCTCCTCGATATTTCGCTCTCTTAGCTGTGGTCGCTGAGCAGAATGTCGCGAAGGAGCTTGGCTTCCAGTACCTATGGTCATGAGCGGCGGATTTCCAAACATCGGGTCACCGATGAGGACCTCTTCAAGTGCGCGGCCTCCTTTCATGCTGGAAATGGTGCGCTGACTGACCTTCTCTGCTAAGCCATGTCCTTCGTGTAGCGTAAGATCGTCACCATGCACCCAGCGTCTCCACTCGGCTGACCCTGTGTCTGTAGTTTCCTCGCCCACCTTATACAACCCAAACCCATCGACTCCGCTAACTCCAGCAATGGGGAAGCACCACGCGAGCGTGAACATAACTCACGGCTGTCGGGGGCAATATCGAGCTCAATATTTTCTATCGGCGACCTCTTCAAAGACTCCGTCAGGGATGGATCCAAGAGTGTCAAGTTCCCGGAAAAGCTGTTGAAAGTACTTGAGCAGAGACTGGAAGACATCGCGATGGGAAAGGACCAAGCGTGCGTTGTCCGATCGGCTTGTACTGTCCGCCAGGCGCTACTAACCGCCTATCACCATCAGCTACTCTGACCAGCTCCTCCGGAGGACAATGGCAGTGTTTTACGGCCAGTTTAAGGTCGATTCGTTCAAACGACAAATGAAGGAGAACCGCAAAATTGAGGAGCTTATTCTCATGTTCGCAACCCACGCGACTGGTGTGCTCAAGAAGGACCAGTCGCTAGCAGGGGACGCGTGGAAGGTCGAGCTGAACAAGCACATCGCCCAATTCGTTAAACTTCTGCGCGAGTCTTTGCGTACTGTCAGCCACGTCTCTCCCGAGCTGACGTCGCGGCTGGACATGTATGCTGCGAAGCTCGCGCCTGCCACACAAGCGCCAAGCGACTCTGGCTATGACTCTGCGTCCACCTCGCGCGATCGTGACTCCGTCTACTCTGTCCCTGGTCTTTCTATGAATGTCGGCGACATGCCGCTGGTTACGATCGTGTCAAAGCTCTTCCAGATACGTACGGATCTCTTGCAGAATGAGGTCGACAAGCTCCGGCCATTTTGTACCGAGCGGGTGAGTACTTTGCCTTATGAAGATGCCCTGTCTGACGTCGTCCTCAGGCGGCATTGCTTGATCTCAAGGTGAGCTCGGTTTGACACCGTCATGACAGCGGTTCACTAGGTTACCTAGACATGTTTGAAGAATATCAATGCGGGCGAGCCGTTTCCCGGCCGGCGTGAGGACTTCGACAGCGAGGCGGCCTGGCAGTACTGGCGCACACTGGAGACATCACACCTGTCCCAGTTGATGGTCGTCCTCGTCCAGTTCAACCCCGAGCTAGCCAAATCCACGCCTACCGACGTCTTGCCTAAGCGGACTGTCGCGCGCCCGGGTTCGGTGTACTCAGCATACTCGCCTTCAACGCGCAATGGCTCCATCAGCAGCCGGCGATCTGTCATTGGGCTGTCGCAGAACCTCGGCGACATTGACTTCAACGCCGAGACAATCGACGAGGAGGACGAGGTCCAGGCAGGGCACAACTTCACCTACATCCCGCCGAACCCGAAGAAGTACTACAAGCGCCTGCTGGAGTACTGCCTCGACGCGGACCTGACGGCGATGCGCGACCCGAATGTCAGCGACGATGATCAGGTGTCGCTAGGCATCCTCTCGCATTCCCATATCGAACTCATCAACGAATGTGCGCTGCGGTGGCGGATCTCGCAACCGTACCGCGCCGCGTGCTTTCTCGATCTCATAAAGCAACTGTACGAGCGTAACGAAGTGCCTTTAGATTGCATCCCGGAGGCGCTAGGGGGCGTGGCGAAGGTCATGCATGAGATCAGTTTCGACAAGTGGCCTACACACGACGTGAGTCCCCTTCCTCCTATTTCATTACCACCTTCCGCTGATCTTCCACTCATTAAGTCTGAATACCTCGTCGGTGTGTACGGGAGCCTCGTCAGCGTCTTCCTAGCGGCAATATACCACGCCATGGACGCGATTCCTGCACTCAAGAAGGAGGATGTACTGCACTACCTGTCTATCCTCGACCAGATCAAGACGACAGGGTTGCTCGAGCGCTTTGATGTCGATATCGCCGCCCGTGTGCAAGATATAAAGGACCGCGTGCGTGTGATCGCGGCAGAGTTCTACCACGCGAAGATGGTCGACCTGCAGACGACACCTGGCGTGAACCGCGCGTTACCGCTGCTGCTGCTGACTGACGAGCTTGAGAAGGCGGGCAAGCTGCTCGATAAGAGATTCCCGGAGCCAATTCTCGAGTTCGTGCCTCTTACTCCTTGATACTTGAGTGTCTGCCGTACAGAACTAATGGCTTGCGCAGGCAAATCGATTTAGTTGCGCTGCTGGTGGAGGTAACAGTGCCGATGTTCTTGCAGGACCTCGACGCATCTCGAAAACGGCTGTTCGAGTCCTCAATGAACGGACCCACGCCTGATGTGCCGATAGAAGATATATTCTCATTGTATCGGCGGACGAAAACACTAGTAGATATGCATGGGGCGTTCTGCCCTGAGTGAGTATACGCCTGCAAGCTCGGAGTGTAGCTGACGAGCTTCTTGCATCAGTCTTCCTCTGACCTTCGATCTGGGCGAGTTCTTCGAGCCATATGTCCGCACATGGCTTTCGAATACCGACAACAAGACTGGCCAATGGGTGGCCAATGTGAGTGTTGTCATCACCGACGTGCGAAATGTTTTTGACAACAAACACTACAGGCGATCGCAGCAGACAAGGTACTCAATGCCAATCATCCACACGTCATGCCCAACTGATCGAGGATCACAGTTCGAAGCAGAAGGCGCGGAAGGACACAGCTCGTCTATCGTCGATCTCTTTGATTCGCTGCGAAGCCCCATCTCCTTTTTGCAGGATCTGGAGTGGGCGGATCCATATCAAGAAGCGCGCTTTTTCACGAGCTTGGCCAAAGTGCGTATACATGTCCGACACCCGGACAACCTCTCACCGTCATTCCGCAGACCATCAGCAAGGCCGTGGAGCAATATTGCCGTAGCATCGAGGAGCTATTCATGACAGAAATGTTTCCTCGCCCGACCGACTACTTGCAGCCACAGAAGTCCTCCGCATGGCTCGAGAAAGCGAAACAGCTTGCGCAAGGCGAGAAGAAGATAGTCGAGCCGTTCAACTTCCAGCCTGCCTCCTGCGTGAAGCTCAATAACATTGAGGCCGCAAGCAAGCTGCTCGACAACATGTATAACCAGATGCAGGCTGACAAGCTCGCGGACGTCATCTCCGAGTCGGCTCCACCGGTACCCATGAAGAACGAGCTGCCAAGATTCTTGTTCACGGTCAAAATTGTGACCGCAGAGGGTTTGGTACCGTTGGACGCGAGCCCCTCATCTACGCTGGACACGTTTGTCACGCTGAGTGATGAGGCGGGCCACCGACTCGCGAAGACGCGGACTATCTACGAGACCAACGATCCGCGATGTATGAAGTTTATGTTGACTCATCGTTTCAGTGGTTGACCTGTCCGGCAGGGGACGAGACGTTCGACATCTCTGTCGATAAGGCGCTTTGGCTGATGGTCAGCGTACGGGATCGCGCGCTGGTTGGCAAGCACGATACTGTGGGCCGTGAGTACATCTGCCTCGATCCGCGGCGGTATGGCGACTTCCTTGTGCATGATGTTTGGCTGGATCTCGACTCCGCTGGCCGCATCTTGCTGCGCATCAGTATGGAAGGCGAGAAGGACGACATACAGTTTTACTTTGGCCGCGCGTTTCGTTCGCTGAAGCGCGGTGAGGGTGATATGGTCAGAATATTCATCGACAAGGTATGTCACGAAAATAAAGGCTTAAATGTTCAGTTTGTCTGACTGCTTCCAGATGGCGCCGTTTATCCGGCAAACACTATCTAGAAGCGTCCTCAAGTCTTTGATCAAAGGCGGTACGAGCGGGCTCGACTACAACAAAGCTCTGGGTAATGTCACTGCGCTCTACCGGTCCGCGCTGGGAAACAACAACAACACGGAGCCCTTGATCCCGCTGCCGCCGTCAGAGAAGCCGCGCATGAAGCCGGAGGAGCTCACTGACGTTGAGCTCGAGCAGGCAATCGTCGCTTTGTTTGATTACTTTGACGCGAACCTGCAGACGATCAACACGTATCTGAGCGAGACGACGAAGCAGATGGTGATGACGCGGCTGTGGAAGGAGATCCTGACGACGATTGAGGGTTTGTTGATACCGCCACTGTCGGATCAGCCGAGCGATCTCAAGCCGCTGAGCGACAAGGAGGTGGATATCGTGTTCAAGTGGCTCAAGGTTCGTTCACGCTGTGAGGGTATCGATCTTGATCTGACAGTCTCTAGTTCCTACGAGACTACTTTTATGCCGGCGGCGAAGGCCCCATCCCGCTCGAGACGCTGCAAAACCAGAAGTATCGCGATGTCGTATCGATTCGTTTGTACTACGACTGGCATACGTGAGCCGCATACGTTGCTTTGGAGTGATATCTTAGTGCTGACATTATTCTTTAGCGATGCACTGATGGAGGAATGCGTGCGGATGATGCAGCAGACCCTGCGTGCTTCGCCAACGGTGAAGAAGCGCGTGAAGAGTGTTTACTCGCAGCGCAATCTGGGCACTATTAAGGAGCGGAAGAAGGAGAAGGCGCAAGAGAAGGAAATCAGCAACGGCGAGACCATCATGCGCATCCTTCGCATGCGGTAAGCGCTTTGCCATTAAATGTGATTATTCTCTAACTGGCCCTGTAATGTAGATCGGGAACGTCAGATTTCCTATCGCAACAGTTGCAGATCATGGCTACCATGCAAGCCGAGCAGGAGCAACGCGAGCGGGAGAAACAGGCGCGTAAGCTCGCGCGTCCGAAGCACGCCTCCCATATCCCTGAAGTCCCTGCCATCCCCGAGATCCCCCCACTCCCGTAAACTCCCTCCGTCGAGCACCATGCGTCGCCAATCTGGATGATACCATGCATTATATACCACTCGTGCTCCAGTCTGACGAATTGCTTTCGTGTCGTCCTTGTTTCGCTTTCGTTGCGGTCATGGCTGGAGCTAATATTTTCTTTGCGATTCTTATGAACACGATGCTGACTGCCACTGGCAGTGGATGTAGGACGGTGTACGTGGACAATGCTACTACATTAATGCTATTCAAGAAACATACATCCTAGTACGCTCTAGAGCTCTTGTCTGTGTGCTGGGGCCGCGGCCCCTGCGCCTGCTTTGATCTCGTCGGCGGCCTAGTGAACACGACTGCATTAGTTAACCGGAATATTTCCGAAGATCCATGAGGCAGCGCACCTTTTCTGCGATGGCGAACACCGTGGCGAGCGGCGCTACAGAGAACGTGAGGGGTATGACGCTTGCGTCGACAACACGCAGGTTGGCAGTGTGGTGCACTTTGAAATCCGGCGCAACGACACCTGAAACGTTCGGGCGCATCAGTATCATATACGGCTACGCTGGCGAGGCGAACACGCACCTCCTAAACTCTCGGGGGCGAGGGCGGCGGTTCCTGTTCGGAGCCGAAGTCAGTTCTGGAGCGTCTCATAATGACGGCTTTCTGTACCTATTGGGTGGAATGTCGACTGCGCAGCTTCTGTCAATCACTATTCGGAGACGAGGAAGAGGGAGCCTACGCACCACGGCGTTTCCACGGCAGTATGCCTTCCACTGCTCGAGCGTATTGACATCGTCAGGGCTCGGAGCGTTGGGTTTCACGATCAGGTCGGCGATGGGCGGGGTCTCCATCCAGGTCTTCATCCAGGCCGTGGTAATGGCGTGGACCTGGACGTCTGCAGCGCGCTCAGATACATGTCATATTGCATCTGCAAGATTAGATTACTCACCAAACTCCTCGGCAAAGTATCGCGGGTCGATCTCGGGCGGCGCGAGGGGATCTTTGGTGGTGATGTGCTGCGTAGGATCGATGAGCAACCACCAAGTCAGAAAGGAATCGGATATCAACTCACGACATAGCCACGCGAGAAGGGGTACTATGAAGAGCCCTCAGTATCGACATTGCGATTGGATCGGCAGGATCCTGCTCACCAAATGGAAAATAATGGGCGTCGCATACGACGTGTCCGGTGCAGGCACCGACGCAGCCCCACCGCTCGCAAGTACGAGGAATTCTGCCCAGCCGATCTTGCCCTCGTGGAAGATGTCATGGAGAAACTTGAACTGCGCCTTCTGGAGCGGAGACAGCCGGGCATCATCCGGCGAGGGCATGAGTGCTTCCAAGGAGGAGATGTTCTGCGCGGTGAGGAAGGACTGGAGGGATGTGCTGCCGGTCGCGGCGGTGTCGTAGGTCAGCGCGCCCGTACGCCAGGTCGCACTGGAGGTGCCAATGTATTAGAAAGCACCTAATACGGGAAATGGTCGACGTACAATTCCTCTTGCTGCTTCGCCATGAAGGAGGGATCGTTGCGAAGGTGATCTGGCGAGCACGTAGTGGTATAAGGAGGCATGTAGGTGGCTCGGACAAAAGTGCGTACCCAGTGAGATGACGCCAGGTTTGACCACGAAGTCTGTCAGCGTATAGGTTTGGTCCTAAACGAAGAATAAGCATACACCAGCATGCACAACATGAACAGCAACCGCGCGTACCAGGAAGTTCTCGCCGACACCAGGCAGATCGATCACGGTCTCCATGCCGACTTTCTTGAGCAGCTTGCTGTCGCCAACGCCAGAGAGCTCGAGGAGCTGGGGAGTCTTCAACGTGCCTGTGTCCTTCCTTCAGCTATCCGCCTGAACCTCACCAGTGCAACTCACCAGCGGCGACGATGACCTCCTTCTTCGCCTTGACCGAGTACTCCTTGCCTTCCGCAATAAACTGGACACCCTCGGCGACGTGGTCTTTCCCCTTCTTGCTGCTCGCAAAGTCGATCTTCGTCGCCTGTGCACCGATGAGCACAACGAGGTTCGGCCGGTCCGCGATGGGCTCGAAGTATGCGGTGAGCGCGGAAGAGCGGTACCCAGTAACGGGGTCGACGGCACGCGCAGGCGTGGCGAAGCCAGACGCGTCACCAGTATTCTGTGCGTCATTAGCACTGGACGGAGCAGAGAACAATGTCGGGCGCTTACTGGGTTGGCGTTGGATTTGATGCCGAGGGCGTTGGCAGCCGCGACGGCGGGAGCAATGACACCGGGGTAGAAGTTGTTATAGCTAATCTACGCGATTACCAGTCAGCCCTAGTCTGTTGCATATACGAAGCCATACTCACCTGCACGGGGCCATCCTTTCCGAAGACCTTCTCCAAACCCTCATCATCCGCTTCGTCCCCAGGCAAGTTCACACTAGGCGGGTCCGTCCAGTTCTCCGCCTTGCGGAAATATGGTTGGAGCGCGTCGAACGACCACTTCGGCCCGTTGCCAAGCACAGTGCCCCACGCGTCGTACTCTTCCTTTGACGCGCGCTGCCAAAGCACATCGCTGATCATGCTGGACCCACCAAGCACCCGCGCCCTGCGCACACGGAGCCGAACAGCACATCCATCAGCCGGGGCCGAACAGAAGTGAAGAGTGAGACGTACACAGTCTCGTCTACCACCCTGCCGCTGAGACCCTCTTGCGGGACGGTCTTGAGCTGCCAGTCGAACGCGGGGTCGCCGAATACCATGCCGTAACTCGTGATGAAGTCGATACGCGGCTCGCTGCCGGGCGCGACGTACCCGCCTGCCTCAAGCACGGCAACGCGTGTATGTGGGTCCTCGGTGAGCCGCGCGGCAACGACGAGACCCGCGGTCCCGCCGCCGACGATCACGTAGTCGTACTCTTGCGAGACGAAGTCGCGCGGCGAGGTAAGGATGGCTTGACATGTGTGAAGTCAGCCTGGGATGCAAGACGGTAAGTAGGACGAGCCTGCGCACCTCGGGGAAGCTTGCTCGCAGCCATGCAGGGCGCGACGAGGGCTAGCAGGGATGTCAACCAAGAGGGAAGCACCATTGCAATCCACGAGGGCTGCGCGCGGGGGTCACTGTTATATAGCCGCCTCGACAGCATGCTGGGATGCAAGGGCGCCCGAGTTACGCAACAAGCCTGCTGTCATGGAGCCGAGCAGTGCGTGGTTGCTCGGTTCCGAGTTCTGCGCAGTTCTGCGCAATGCTGCAGGCTGCAGGGAAGAGTAAGGGTTACATCGTTGGATGAGAGCAAGGAGAGGACAGGAGTCGATGATCGTTGGGGCAGTTGTGACCCCCGCTTTCCTCGCCGTGGAACTGGCAGCGTGTTCCAAGTCAGAACAAACGCACCACTGGGTCGGGTCGAGCGCTGGCCTTGTGCAAATACCCTCCGACGAGGACGCTGCCGCCGGGTAGCCCACCTTGATAATCAGCCACCGCTCGTAACAAGTTTCCCCGTAACAAGTTTCCCATTTGTAAATTCCACTTTCCCTCCTTAACCCACGCCGCGACGCCCGAGAACAGGACAAAGAAATGCCGATATCAGATAGCCAGGGAATTGACGGGAATAAACGTAGGTATGCGTGGCGTCTCTGCGCCATGGGATATCTATCATATCATGTACACGCAAACCCAAGTGAGCAAGCAAGCACCCCCAATAAAGAATTGCGACGAATCAAAGAGACAAACAAACACCTATGGACGGATGTCAACGGGGAGGAAGGAGGGAGGCGTGAGGAGCAAAGCAGATTAGGTGTGTTGGTGGGTGGCTCTAGATACTGGACTATGCAAGTGAGCACTAGATCGTGATATAAATAAGACGTGTCGCGAGCACACGATAATCAGTACACGGCACATGGGCGCGCCTATGTTAGCATGCATCAATGAGCTTGTTGCGCGGGATCGACTGGTTGTACTGCGGAGTGCCGAACAGCGTGAAGTTCGCGTTCGTGTACGCGTCGGGGTATGCGCTGATGTAGGCCGCGGTTGGCCGCTCGGGCGTATCGCACCCAATGTTCTTCGACCCGCTGGGTTGGTAAACCCGCACGTAGTCAATCAGCATTGTCGTCGGATAGTTCAGCGTCGAGAGGTCGACGCCGTGCGCAAAGCTGTTTGAGAGGCCGAGGTTCATAATGATGTACTGGGGGGAGGGGGGACGCATTAGTCACGGAACGTGGGAGTACTCTGGGTACGCACCATGGGCTCGAGCGTGACGGGGCGCGTGCTGATGTTGGCGGCCGTGTCGGGTCCCAAGCCCGGGCCTTCGATCGTGGCGACGCTCGTGCCGTTTGTGACCCAGGTGATGTACCCCGGGTCAGAACTGCGCACACCGAAAATTGGCATCAGCGGACGCGCGAGGGGAAGGCAGGAACACGTACGAGGTGGTCGGCTGGTACTCGTAGCCATATGTGCTGAAGCAGCCCGATTCGAGCTCGTAGCAATCCGTGTTGGTGTTCGACAAGAAGCTGGTCGTCTGCTGGAATGCACCTACGCACCCACATATGTACATTAGAGTCACTGGCCGCAAGTCGGGAGGGGGGCGTGACGCACCGCCGGTATAGCTATTGAGCTGCGTCACATCGGGATTCACGATCTTCATGTTCTGAGTTGAGTTGTCCCACACGTACTGCGCCTGCACCCGTGGCCACGCGTCAGCACGTACACACAATTGCAACCTGCGCTCACGGACATTAAAAGGCGCCCACTGCGCACTCTGTGACACCGCGGCTTGCGCGCCGACGAGTGCCTCGAACAGATCGATTTCAGGTGCAGAGCGACCAACGAATGACCCGTCCTGGTGAACCGGCCCCGGGTGGGACTCGCCGGCACATGTGCATGCAGAAAGACGTTGACCGGGGAGGAGTGACTGTATCGCAAAATCAGTGGAGCATGGAGTATGAACGGAGGGTACGCACGAGCTGATCATTTTGGTCCGGATCTCCCCCTGTGAACGCTGCTGCAGGGACTGTCGCGTTGGGCATGGTCTGGTTAGCGAGGGTCCCTATGTCGCACGTATCGTATGAGTACGGCCACTATTCCATGCAGTCAGTCTCCACATCCAAGAGACTGGGCATAGACGCACCATGCCGTCAAGCGATGCACCATAGCCTGCGCGACCTGCGCGCAACATCCATGTGTCAGTGATGGTGAGAAGGGGAGTGAAAATGTGAGGTACCTAGGTTGCCCATAGTCCAACTGAGGTGAAGATGTAGGTCAGTACGCGTAGAGGTCATGAGGGAAGGAGGCTTACACGGCGGGCCAGAGACCACTAAGTACAACGAAGCGCGTTGAGTAACTCGGTTTCATATTGATAGGAAGGACATACCCCTTCGTGCTGCTACCGGGAAGCTGCACAGAGACTGTGCCGGATGTTAACGACTGGACCTACACGATATGCAGAAGCTACGTACCTTCGATCAAGCCTCCCGTAAAGCAGAATTTGTTCCTACAGAAAAATCAATTTCTCCTATCCTATGTGCATGCCGAGCGGCTTACCAAGACTGGATCTGCAAAACCAGCATGTTCAGAGTGGGTAAGATGCGCAAACTGACGGAGACGTACCATGCCCGAGACATACGACAAGTTATGATTGTTCTCCGGCACCGCGGTCTCCAGGGTGAGTCGAAGGTACCCGTCCTTGGTCGTCGCCTGCTTCGGGTCGTACCATTCCAAATCGCCCTGCCTCCGCCATCAGCCTAAGCCTGCTCGAAATCCGCGCCAAGCACACGCACCGTCTGCCAGTAATACAGATCAACCGCCTCCCAGTACGGATCATCGCCGGGGTAGAAGGTACGCCCATCGACGGCGAACTCATCCGAGAAGACGAGCTCCCATTGCTGAGTGGGGTCATTGTACGACGGCTTTGTGTACGCGCTTTGTGGTGTCGCGATGTCAATGAGCCCCGGCCAATTTGGGAACGCGGCAACCTGCCCGCTCGCGTTCATGCCCCCAAGATTAAACCCGCCGAGACGCGACTGCTCGTGCCGCGTAAAGTGCGAATAGATGGGGTAACCCGCACTGGGACGAGGGTGAGAGAGCGGCAGTGTGGTGAGGAAGGAGCGGCGTACAAGAGCATGAGGATGCCGGCACCAAGGATGAAGAGACACCCAAGGTTTGTGATGCCGCGCGAGGTGAAGATGTTGCCGCCGCCGTCATGGCGCAAATCACGCTTTGGGTCGGGGTTGTGGAGGAAGTCGTCGGGCTCGGGGGTCGACATTGTAAGCGCAGCACCCCATTCAGCGGGGTTGGCGGTGAGGGAGAACTGCGGGGAGGACAGTGTGAGATGATACGGGGGGAAAGCGCGAGGGGGAAAGCGGACTTTGTCGGATAATGACGAGGTTAATGATACCTGCGATGGCCTTAGCATGAAAAAGGCGGAGAAACGGAAGCGGGGCAACCTGTGAGCCACGAACGGGGGGCTTGGGCTGGGGAGTTCGTTTGGGGAGGAGGCTGGCTGAGGAGCCGGCGATCTCTGGCCGCTGCATGTAGGACATGGTGGGTTCGCTACGGGAGGAAAAGAGGGAGGAAAAGAGGGAAAATGGAGGAAATAAAGAAGAGCCCGGCCAGCGCGATAGGGAAGAAACGATAGTGAGGAAAGGAAAGGTGTGGGCGCGGCGGATGTGGGCGGGGCGTAGACAAGCGTAGCGACGGGGGCGACAGCGATTGTTCGTTGGGCTGCAGCGGTCGTTTCCTTTTCGGGGCCGGTCGGTGATTGGACAGAGGCTCGCAGGCGGTGAGTCACGTGCATCTCGCGCTGCTGCTGCTCTGACCTGCTCTGAGTCTCTCTGAGTGAGCCTCTGAGCACTGGCCGTCCTGCGCACCGCAACATTGGCCGTGCCAGTCCTCTCCACCCGCGCGCCGCCACTGCCACGCTCGTAGCAACGATACCAACTTCTGGGGCACAGCCGAGATATTAATTACCAGCAGCGAGGCAGTGACGATGACCGCCGAGCTCTTAAACGGCCAGCAGGTCTCGTCCTCCCTCGCGTTCACACCAATATGCCCTTCCTCGAGCGCATGTCCCGCAGTCCCGCCTCGCCATCGCCACCGCCATCTCCCATACCCCCGCGCTCCTCCAGGCTCCTCGCTGTCAAGCAGAGCCCCGAGTGCAGCCGGGCTGAACCTCTCCTCACCGTGTCCCGTTCTACGCTCGACTACGCGCTCGCACTCACAGAGCTCGCTGCCAATGTCTCTAACATGCTTCAGTTTACACCAGCGGCCGCAGCTGCCTCCATATTGGCAGCCGCGCTCAAGGCCATGGCGGTGCGTATCCGCAGTGACAACCGTCTGTGCACACGTTCTTACTCTGAAATGCTATGCACAGGCGGTGAAGATCAACCAGGAACGATGCATGCGCATTGGCGAGCGTGCAGCTCGCGCTTTGGAGGCGCTCGACACCCAGATGGACGGCCGGTGGGACAGCGCGCCGCGAAGCCTGCTGAACAATCTCCGCGCGCTCGAGAGGTGCACGCCCTCTCCCTCTCATTATGTCTTCATACTCAACAGCACGTCTGCGCCGCGGAATCCAGCACTCTGAGTGGCTTACACGAGTCCATGAGCCGCCTGTCTAGGGCGAGCTGGCGCCGGCGGCTGCTATCCAAGCCGCAAATTGAAGATACAATGCAGCGTTGCGAGGCCCGTCTGGACGAAGCGTTGCAGGCTTTCCAGGTTCGGTGCCGCTGAGTTTTTCGTGCTGTCCACTTGCGCTGACTCCCAACGTCCGTGTGAAGTTCTCCTCGCTCATACAAATCCACTTAGCTGTGGGTACTCAGCAAGACACTCTACCTGCAGAACAGAGTGTCGCATTGTCTACGGTCCCTTCTGTTGTCGTCGACGTTGCACTGCCGGAACCGAAGAGTGAAGAGATCAACGACTTCCTCGACACGCTGTCTGCACCGGTAGACAAATTTGGAGTAGGTCGTCTACGGGAACGGGCGCCGCCGTTGTTGACCCATTGTCAGTTCCGCAGATACCACGCAACCGAGGTAATATTAACGAAGGCCCATCCGCGACGCATCGGCTGGTTCTCTGATCTGTCAGAAGCACGCTCAAATGACGCCGTGGTGGTCGTGAAGGCGTATGTTGGTCCGCAGCACGAAGCGGTCAAGGTTTGTTTTGCTGTGTGTCTTCACTTGTCGCCATCATTTATAAAAAGATTCCGTGTTAGCGATGGTACACAGACATAAAGCGCCTGCGGAACATGTAGTGCGTTCCTGCGTGCTGTTTGAAGCCATGTCGACCTCAAACATTGGTTTATAGCCATCCTCACTTTCCCCAGCTATTGGGTTATTCCGACGGCAGAACCCTGACCCCCTTCATCCTTCTTTCCAGCGGTAAGCCGGATGCGCGTCATTGCTGCCGTCACTGAGAGCCAGCGATCGAACAGCTCCGAAGCAAGATGTCATGTCATATGTGCAGGCGTCATGGACGCCTCGGATGACCGTTACAGACGGTGTACTGGCATGGTTGCGAGCAGTCAGTCCGGTAGTATCTGCCATGCTCTGAAGCGACCCACTGATCAAGGCTCATCATCACAGTATCGAGACATCGCTGTAAGTCTCTAGCCAAGCGCTGCATGTGACTCCCAGCTCAGCAGTTTCATAGGCTGCCATGCTATATGTCAAGCAGCAGCTATCTCTGGACGACTCTCAGACCAAGGAATTTATCCGCGTATGTTGACTTCCAATCCTCACGCACCTCCGACTGAATATAGGGCCTAGACATCAACCTATGCGGTTGACCATAATCAAAGCCTTGTCATTGGCCTGCCGGTTAATATCGATGATGGGGTCCTGGCTCAGCGTTGGAGACAGATCGTCAGCCAAGCGACTACAGGAAGGACCATTATGTACCGCTATCTGACGGTCAGAGACGCCGTCCTCTCGAACAAATTTATTCTAATCCATTCAACATACTAGTTCCTGGAACGAGCATCGTCAACAATGCCAACAAAGCACCGCGTCCGCGAACTGGTAAGCCCTCCTATGTCTGGAAACCGATTTATCATTCTTACAGCGCTGCACAGATCGTGGAGAGCAAGAGCCTCGTGTGCGGGCTCATCGTCTTCAACACTCTCGAGCCCCACCTCGGTGACGAGGTTTTGCGGGCCCTCGACCAGGGCGACATCCTGCCGCTCACGAAGCTGCGCAGGATCGCTTACGCCCGGCGGGGGCGCCAGGTCCACCACTACCATACAAACTCCCAGCCATATGCCTTCGACGGACTCGCTCTCGGTGACATCGGCGTCGGGAACTTCAAGACGAAGGGCGGATTCCGCAAGGCCGGCAACATCTTTGAATTGGATCCGGCAGCTGCTGCAGCCGTCCGCATCGCCCAGAAGGATGTGCATCAGAGGCGTTGGATGGAGAGCCTGCACCCCGCGTCCGACGCGTGGATGACCACGTAAGAGTGCTTACATCCTCAGTCTTCGTCGCTCATCATACACTCTGTGTGTAAGGGGAAGTCTCCAATATCCACCTGAGAAGATATCGTACGAGGAGAGCGCTGCGATGCATTGCATACATCTCAATCCCATTTGCTGCGCGTGGATGTACTGTTTGAGATGGGCGCGTCCGCTCGCAGAGAAGATCGACGTGCAGCCTTGGCAGCTCAGGATGAGTGAGTCGGCCTCGAAATTCATGCGTGGCGCGGGGCTCATAATGGTCGTGCTTAGTCACGCAGCTCGGTGGCCCGCAGCCGAGGACAGACGAGGCTATAGAGCCTCTCTGCATGAAATGTGTTCGTGGCACACATGCGCCACGCAAGGTCGCTGCGGGAGCGGCTCCGTCCGTACGGAAAAGACCAGTTGCCAAGGCGCCATTGTTGTGAGTATTGCGCCCTCTTGAAAGTGGTGCGATGCTCATTTCAAACTACAGCCGAATTGGTTTCCTTCGATTGGAAGCGCAAGACTTCGTCGAATAGGATGTGGCCGACTCTTCAGCAACATGTACAAGCGGCCCTGTCCAATGACTACTGTCACTGTGTGATATAACAGAATATTTGCAATTCAAGTCATAGAACTCGTGACGCGTGACGCTTGTGATAATGGGGACAAGTCTTCGCGCCATACACGCAGTCTATTTCGAAGCTACGGCAAGGTAGGATACTTACGCGGTCCTCTTTTCTAACTTGGCACATGTTTTCGCAGGATCACAAATCCGCTTTGACCGCGATGCACTCGTCATATTGCAGGCAAATCCGCCGGCCGGGCAGCTGCTTGACATCTACGACATACGACACTTCTTGAGCTCAGGCGGGGTCCTCGAATAAGTCACATATGTCTGTTTTCGGCTCATGATGTCAGCTCATTAAACACATCTAGCTCGACCCGCAACGCGCAGCCTCAAATGCTGCGATCAACGTTTTGCCGAGTGACGTCAACGGCATCCGCACGCTCTCTAAGCTCCGTCCCACCGCTACCACTGCGCCTCGATGGCCTGGAGATGGTGCAGAGCTTGCCGGGTGTTTGGAGAGGCTGTTGTATGGCGAGCGACGCCCTCAGGGGCTCCAAGTTATCCCGCCGACAACCACGCGTTTCCTCCCTTGGTTTCCGACGGTGTCAAGATGGCTAGCACCGCTACCACTGCACCTCGATGGCCTGGAGACGTATGCAGAGCGTGGCCTGCAGGTGTTTGCGGAGGCTGTCGTATGGCGAGTGATGCCGGCTCATCCCGCCGACGGCCACGCATTTCCTCCCTCACGCATTCCCTGCCTTGGTTTCCGACGGTGTCCTGATGGCTAGCACTGCAGCCACTGCACCCCGATGGCCTGGAGGTGAATGCAGAGGATGACCATGTGTATTGAGAGCGTACGCCTACGGGCTGCCGCCTCAGGAGCTAGATTGTCCACCTCCACCATGCATTGTCCCTCCCTCGGTTTCCGACGGTGTCCAGATGGCTTGCATTGCTGCCACTGCGCCTCGATGGCCTGGAGAGGCATGCACAACGTGGTATTGTGTGTGGAGAGGTTGCCGTATGGCGCGCGGCACCGTGACCCTCAGCAGTGTCCGACGGCCTAAGGTCGCTGCTGTGGTTCCTCTCATTCCGGATCCCGTCCGTTCCTTTCGTGGCTATTCCCTGTGCTGTGGGTTTTTGCCCCGTGTGCCGGGGCATTTACGAAGCAGTATTGGGGTTGTGCCATCCGTGGCGTAGAATTAATCATATCTTTGTATATAGAGCGCCTTCTACGTAGCACGGGCCCCCGCTCTGTTCCTCTACGGGACCCCTGCGAGGTGTTATCTAATCCTATCCTATCCTATCCAAGTACCATCTAACCAGAATAATGCTGGATCCGACTGTTGACGGATATCCGGGATCACGGTGCACAGTGGCGCAGACCATTCTGGGGTACTTTGTTACCGGATTCGTGGCTTTCTTCATGGACTTCCTTGTGTCTCTTTCACGTGTTATGCATACGGTACTTGAACACGGACTGTACGATATGCACCTCACTCGTTTCCCCTTCCTACGAGTGAGGTACGTTTGCTGTTCGTCTTATTTCCTGACTCTAGAGACTCATTGTATGTACAGAGTCTCACACCCGTGTCAGGTACTGAATAGACTCGTTTCCCCTTCCTACGAGTGAGAGTCTCACACCCGTGTCAGTTTCCAACAGGTTATGGGCCCCTGCCGAACGTGACACGCCCGCGCTATACCACTTCGCTCTCGCTGCACTGTTTACCGCGTTCGCGTTCGAATAGACACGCTCAAGACCTCACTGCAATCTTACAATGTCCGACGAGGTATCTCCTGGAGATGAGCACGCTGGCGGTTCGACGACACCGGTGGATGTTGGTGACGGTACGCTGCATGCTCCCGTCCCGATGCTTCTCCATCCCCAGTTCGTATACCCTGGTGGCTCGCTCCCGTCCTCTCCTTGGCACGACATGTCTCCCACTTCTTCGGGCTTCTCGCAGTTCCCCTCGACCGCTGGTCTTACGCCAGGATGGAATGCGCAGCCGAATCCGGGGCCGCTCCCCACTCTCATCATAGATCCATCTCCGGGTTCTCTTGGCCAATCGCATCCTCAGGCGCACACCGCTGTCCTCCCCACGCCGCATGCCGTACAGTCTTCTCAGGCACCATCTGCTATCCCTCCCGCCTCTATACAGCAGACGACTCAGGCCGCGGCACAGCAACCGGCTGCTCTTCACACTCCGCAAACTCAGTCGCACTTCGTACAACCTCAGTACTTTCCTCATCAGTTCGCACAGCAGCCGACGCTCCCCCATGGTATCGCTCCACCCGTCCCTCCGTCCGCGTATAAAACCTATAACCCCGCATATATGCCGACTATGCGTCCTCCCGCGACTAACCTTGGCGGGCAACGCATTATGCCGAGCCTGGGGCATGGCTCCTTCAGCGGATTTGGTACCGCGAACAGGCCGCCGGCGCAATACGGAGGTGGATCGAGCGGATTCGTCGCCACGCCCCTGGGTCCGGATCCGGTCTTTGCTGCACTCGACGGTGGACGTGCGTTCCTGGCTTCTCCGCTCTCAGCTCAGGAGGAGCACATTTTCAACCTGCAGATCGTTAACCACCAGTCGAAGTTCAACGACCGCATTACCCCACTGTCCGCCAGCAACTACAGCACGTGGGCACCAGCTGCCGCGACGCAACTCCAACTGGTCAATCTTCGTGGCTACATCGACGGCTCCATCGTAGCGCCGGACTCTCATGTTGATCCTCGCAATGCGTACTTCTGGGATCGATATGATCAGGTCGTGACTCAGCTCATCTTCAGCACGATCGACGCTACCCAGGTTCAACGCATTCGCCAGTCTCTCGAATTCCCGACCGCGAAGGTTCTTTGGGACGGCATGCGTCACCTCTACAACGGTTCTGGCGTTCTCGGTCAAGTCTGGGGCCTCCGTCGCGCGTTTGCTCAAGCTTTCCCCGCGTCTGGCGAACTCATGCCGACACTCCGGGCGATTGTCGACGACGTCCAAACGATCTTCTCGATGGGCCCCATGTCTCCCGATGATCTCGCTGCGGTACTGGCTATCCATGCGCTTGAGGCGCACCGCCCGTCGCTCGCGGATGGAATCAAGACCTCTGGCTGGTTGGACATTCATTCTATCACTTCGCGCCTCAGTCTTTATGACGAAGAACTTCGCATGTCCACCTCTGCCACGTCTACCACCGCGACACCGGTCGTCGCTGCCGCTCAAGTTCAGTCGAAGGGGGCTGGACGCGGTTTCAAACTTCCTCCCTGCACTCACTGCCAGCGCACGAATCACAAGTCGCCGGATTGCTGGGATAAGTTCGGGTATCCGCCGGGCTATAAGGGCAAGAAACGGGAACCTGCTCTGTCCTCTGCTAAGCCAGCCACTGCCGTCGCTGCAGCGGCCACGGTCGCTCCCGTGGAGGTACCGCTCAGTGCGGAGACTCGTATCGAGACGGTTGCGGTCAACACCTCCGACTGGTCCTGCGCCGCTTCCTGCGAATCCGTTTTCGCCGCTACATCTCCGGACGCTCCTGCTGTCTTCTACCTCGACAGCGCAGCCAGCTGTAGCCTCTCACCAGTCCGGGCCGACTTCTCGCAGTACTCAGTCCTTTCGACACCTCGTGGGATTCGGGGCGTTGGCGGTGCTCTAATCTATGCCGTTGGACAAGGCTCTGTTACTATCACGGTATCAGGCGGTAGTTCGCTCCATCTCCGGGACGTTCTCCATGTTCCTGCCGCCACTCTCCGGTTAATCTCGATTGGACGCCTCTGTGACCAGGGACACGCTGTCTCCTTCGACTCCAACAAGGTTACCATCTCTTCCAAGGGACCTACCCGCGTTGTCCTCGCCACCGGCACGCGCTGTGGCGGCCTCTTCGCTCTTGACGGTCCCACTCTGGCTACGGACCAAGTCCATCTTGCGCGCGCGGCTCCCTCTCTCGAGACCTGGCATCGTCGCCTGGGGCACGTCGGCATGGACGCCGTCATCCATATGGCTCGCACGCAGATGGCCACAGGTATGCCCGTTGATCTATCCGAAACTCCGCCTATCTGTGAACATTGCATCCTTGGGAAACAGCACAAACGATCCGTCCCTCCCATTCGCACGGGCACGCGCGCCACTCGTCCGCTTGAGATTGTCTATGCGGATTTGGCAGGTCCGTTCGACCCGGTGACGCAGGGCGGGATGGCGTACGCCATGGACTTGAGCGATGATTTCTCCTGCATGTCTTTCACTGTTCTTCTACGATCCAAATCGGACGCGGTCACCGCATTTCGTGAATGGTGGCCTACGGCGGAACGTCGAGTGAATCAGAAACTGGGTATCCTGCGGACGGACAATGGCCGCGAATTCACGCCTCACGAATTTGATGCGTATCTGCGCTCTCAAGGTGTCACTCATCAACTGACGGCGCCGTACACCTCGGCGGAGAATGGTGTTGCCGAACGTCTTCACTGTACTCTTATGGACCGTGCTCGCGCTATGCGCTCGGCCGCAGGCTTGCCACCGTCACTCTGGGGAGAGTGTTATCTGGCGGCTTGTTATCTCCATAATCGCACACCGACTCGCAGTCTTCAAGGCCGCACTCCGTTCGAGGCCTGGTCAGGCTCCAAGCCTGATGTCAGTCATCTCAGGGAGTATGGTTGTCGGGCGTTCGTCCTTACTCAGGACCACCACAACCCCAAGGTCAATCTTCGTTCTCTCGAATGTCTGCTCGTTGGTTACTCGTCCGATTCAAAGACTTATCGTTGTTATCATCGTTCGACTGGTCGTATTTATGTTTCTCGTAATGTTTCTTTTATCGAGTCTCGAGATTCTGTTTCGCATTCGTTTCGGCCGGGTGTTGTTCTTGGCGATTCTCCGTCTACTTCTTCTACCTTACGCCCACGGGCCTCTTCTCCGGATATTAATCTTTCGTTACCCTCTCTTTCTTCTTCTTCCATTGCTAGGCCGCCGTCTGGTCTTCTCCAGACCACCGTGACGCCGCCGACGCCCGTTATTCCGCCGTTACCGGTTCCTACTGCGCCTAATGTCGCCCCTCCGCCTCGAGCGTCGACCCCGCCCGCTGTTCCTCCACCGCCTCGAGTCCTCACGCCGCCGGTCATCATTGCTCCTCTCCCGGTGTCTCCTCCTCGGACTCCGCGTGTTCGCCAACTATCTGCGCGTGCTGCGGAAGCGGCTGGTCTACCTCGGGACACTCGCCTCTCTCGGGCTATTGACGACTCGCGTGCGGCTGGCGAACGACTGCGCGTGGCGCGCGCTACTCGGCGCATTGATCCTCCATCTCTTGCGCCCGTCGTGGATCACCCTTTAGCGCGCACTCCATCTCCCATTCCTCCGCCTGTGTCGCTTGCGGCTCCTCCTGCCAACCTTACTACGTGGCCCACGAATCCTGACCTCGATGACAACACGCTCGTCCCGGGTGCTCAGGGTCCTCCCTCTGTCGACGATCTCATCCTCGCGGCCATTGCCTCTCATGCCCGTGACCCGCTCACCTACCGTGAGGCCATGAACGGTCCCGATGCTTCTAAATGGCGGGCAGGGTATGACGACGAGATGAAGTCTATCACGGATCACCAAGTCTGGAAACTTGTCCCGCGTTCCTCTGTCCCGCAGGGTCGTCGCATCCTGCGGTGCAAACCGGTCTTCACGACGAAGCGCGACGCTAATGGTAACGTCACTCGACACAAGGTGCGCCTCGTGATGCAGGGTTTCCGTCAGATACCTGGTCAGGACTACAACGAGACTTCCTCTCCGGTGGCGCGTCTGGAGACACAACGCATTGTCATTGACATCGCGGCTCGCCACGGTTGGGTCTTGGAGCAGCTTGATGTCAAGACTGCTTTCCTTCATGGCGACCTTGATGAGGAGATCTGGGTCGAACAGCCTGAAGGGTACGTTGTCGCCGGCATGGAGGATTACGTTTGCCAGCTGCAGAAGGGCATCTATGGTCTCAAGCAGGCGAGTCTGATCTGGAATCGCAAGATCCATGCGGCTCTGGTTGCCTATGGCTTCCTTCGACTGCTTGTAACGGAGCCCTCTTTTTCATTTCTACAGAAGGTACAGGTACTATACGGAGTACTATACGGTACTATACAAGGAAGGGAATACGCACAGCACAAGTGGAACATGGTAGAACACTATGGAACATCATAGAATACGCCGGAAGACTCTGGTATTTACTGGTACTTACAGGACTCAGACCTGCGCACAGCACGACATCATCAAGCAGGGTAGGAGAAGGTACTGGAAGGATGATGTCATAGTTACACAGCCACGCTACAGTAGTATATAAGGACTGCCAGTAGCACACTTGTACTTTATCTCGACCTCTTGAAATCCTAGCGCATTGACTCCTATCGTCTGTGTTGGTGAAGCCGCTTGACCTTGTTGTCGCGCTTCCTCGAGCGAGCATCACTTCTCATCTCTCTTCTCTTCTCATCTTGTTTCATCTAGTGTACGCGGGAGTCGAGCCGCTACATTAGGTCGAGATCTATTGCGACGACGGGAGAGCTCGTGTTCTCTCCCCTTGTCCATACTAACCCCCATCCGCCGGACCATTCCAGGTCGCTGCTAAACCACAGAGTCGCCGCATTCAGCGCGGGTGCCTGCTTTCGTACGTAAGCAGTGACGGCCCCGTTGTCAGAGACCTCCTGCAAACCGTTGGTACGGCCTCTGCAGTGTCAAGTCGGTAGACGCCAAACTTGGGCCCTATCCTCGGAGACGGCACCTTGTGAGAGACCAATAGGCCGAGGAGGCTGAGGTAATCACTCTCGTGGTATCAAGCGCAGCTGCCTGAAGGACGTGGCTACGTCACGCGGACCCCTACGCACGGATCTCGATCGGATTCATCCCTAGTGCTCGGCGCGTACGACCTGCGGGCATCCATCACACCCCCGTAGTGACCCGAGTACTACCTTTCCATCATTCCTACGTTTAGAGCACCCAGCAGTTCAGGAGACGAGGACGACTCCTCAACACCACCCTATCCCCCACCCAATCCATTCGTCTACGCCACAGGGTTCGGTGCAAGGCTACCTTACTATACGCGAGAGGAATACGACGCCGACGACGATCCTCCAGCCGCCATCATCTACTTTATCGAAACTGAAGGGGATTCTCTCCTAGACCAAAGAAGAGACTATAACTATCAACCCCCTCTCGCCGAAGCTTTTGAACTCCTCTTTACGCACACAGACGACAGTAGTCCTGCATCACCTACGTCAATTGCATCTCCTGCTCCCCCATACTCATCGTTACCGCCCATCATCGTCTTCCCTGCCTCGATCCCTACGCCCACCATGGATGTCAACCAGATCCTCGCCCAGATCGCCCAACAACAGCATAATCTGACCCAGAATCTGCTTTCCCTCACTCAGACGGTCAACGCCTTAACAAACTCCATATCCGGCCAGCAGACCGTAGGAGATAAGAACCCGGTCGCTAAACCCACGCCATACGATGGCAAGGGAAGCAGTGCTGCGCGTCACTTCATGGCGTCATTCACCAACTGGGCGTCCAATAGTGGGTCACAGATGAACGTGAAGGACACAGCAAACAACAGATGGGTATACGACGACCTCAAATACATGAAGGCCTGCCTTAACTTCCTTACGGGAGAAGCGCGCACGTGGCCCTTCCTCATCTAGAAAAACTCAATGCGAGCACCCCACCGTTTGCTAGTTGGGCAGATTTTGTGACGGCCTTCAAGAAAAGGTTTGAGGCAGAGGATAAGGCAATCGCAGCAAAGAATGCACTACGTCAGCTGCGTCAAGGGGCACTCTCTGTGGCGGAGTACAAAGCTCGTTTCGACGAACATGCGTCGTCGACCGGATGGTCAGACGAAGACTTACGGGACCGCTTTTACGATGGCCTCACGAGCAAGGTCCTGGATACGCTGGCCACCTCCACCCTGCCAACCAAGACATTCGACGAACTGGTAGCATCGGCAATCCAGATCGACCGAAGGCAGCGGCAGCGCGAGCTGGAGAAGAGAGGTCTTAGGACCACAAACTCCGAGGCAGACGCACACACCTCCGACCCGGATGCAATGGACATCTCTGCATCAGCGCCCAGGAGGAAGACAATCATCGACTTCCGAAAGGAGATGAGAGGTCGGTGCTACGGGTGTGGATCTACGGAGCATGCCAAGGCAGACGGACGCCACGAACGCGAGACCTGCCACTACTGCGGCAAGGTTGGTCACCGCGAGACTGTCTGCATGGACAAATTCTTCGGCAAGCCGCGTACCAACAGTCGGAGCCCGCAAAAGGTCGCTTCTACCCCCGCACCTGCCTCCAGCAGCAGCGCCACCCAGGAGGTAGCGAACATCGCCTCCCCTGGCACAGCGGAGCTTCTTAAGAAGTTGCTCGACGATCAGGCGGAGATTGCAAAGAAGGTGGCGGAGTTGAAGGCGTCTTTTTAAGATGGGCTCGTGCTAAGGCTGCGGCCGAGCCCAAGACAACGACAACGACGATAAGCGATAAGTCCCCCCAGGACAAGTTTCCAATTTCAAAAGACAGGAGTACTATACACGCAAACTCCAATTATGATACTTCCACTTTGTACGATACGCAGGATACACACGATACACAGGATACAGGTACCCAACCAGAGACTGAAAGAAAATACAGAGAAAACCCCACAAAAAGCGATACAGAAAAGGATAAAAACAGCAATACGGACAGTTCACAAAGACCGGAGTACGATACTTATTTAAAGGAATACATAGCTTCTTCTCAATGTACTATACCAGAGCTGGGGGGCTCGCATTTCCATATTCAAGTCATTTTGAAAGGAATCAATCGAAGTCGGAGAGTAGCAGCCATGGTAGACTCAGGAGCAACCGCTCTGTTTCTGAGTCGCCGTTTTGTGAAGAAGCACAATGTCTTCACAAGGGCACTGTCACAGCCCATTCCCTTGTTTAACATCGATGGGTCGCGGAACCAGGCAGGCGGCATTACGCACTTTGCTCGCCTACGTCTTACAATTGGGGATCATAGTGAAACAGCCGAGTTCCTCATCACTGAATTAGGACCGGAGGATATGATCCTGGGATTGCCCTGGTTGCGACGACGGAACCCAGACATCGATTGGGAAAAGGGAGAAATGCGGATGCGTGACAGTCCCTCTACAGAAGGAGTTGCCCCTGACCAAGGCTCTCCTCTGTACCGGATCAACGCAAACCGGGCAGAGCGTCGGTATCTCCAAAAAGTCGGAGTATTGGAAGACCCATCCGAAGAGGTGTGGTGTGCTGCGGGATATACACACTCCCAGCGTATCGCGGAAGAAGCGAACCGCTCCAAACGTAGCCGCACCTTTGAAGAACTGGTGCCGGAGCAGTATCGTGACTTCGCCTCTGTCTTCTCCGAACAGGAATCCGAACGTCTGCCAGAGCACAAGCCGTGGGATCATGCCATCGACCTTAAACCAGGAGCACCAGAGACAATTCGCTCCAAGGTATACCCCATGTCGGTTAACGAGCAGGAAGAGCTGGACAAATTCCTCCAGGATCAGCTCAGAAAGGGATACATTGTGCCGTCTAAGTCACCGCTTTCCTCCCCCGTTTTCTTCATTAAGAAGAAGGATGGAAAGCTTCGACTCGTCCAGGATTACCGCAAACTGAACGAGATCACGGTGAAGAATCGTTATCCCCTTCCGCTTGCTTCAGACATCGTCAATCGGCTGCGCGGTGCTCGGTATTTCACAAAGTTTGATGTACGCTGGGGCTACAATAATATTCGCATAAACGAAGGCGACGAATGGAAGGCTGCATTCGCTACAAGTCGGGGGCTGTTCGAGCCCAGAGTGATGTTCTTTGGACTCACTAACTCGCCTGCCACCTTCCAAGCCCTTATGAATTCAATATTTTCGGACCTCATTGTCAAAGGGGTTGTAGCCGTCTATCTGGATGACATCCTCATCTATACGTCCACGCTGGAAGAACACCGCGAAGTAGTGCGCGAGGTGCTCGAGCGTCTCCAGAAGAATGACCTCTATCTACGGCCCGAGAAATGTGAATTCGAGCGTACGGAGATTGAATACCTCGGTTTGGTCATACGTCCGGGTGAGGTATGCATGGACCCTGCCAAGGTCCGTGCCATCCTCGACTGGCCTGCGCCTTCGAATCTGCGTGAAGTCCGTGCTTTCATTGGATTCGCCAATTTCTACCGGCGATTCATTAAAGACTTTGCCAAGATAGCACGGCCGCTTCATGACTTGACAAAGAAGGACGCGCCATGGAAATGGGAAGCTGCGCAACAAGAAGCATTTGAGACTCTGCGCAACGCCTTCACAAAGGAACCCATTTTAGCTATCTGGGAACCTGATCGGCCGACGCGTATCGAGACGGATGCTTCTGGCTATGCAACGGGTGGGGTTTTATCGCAGAAAGGCAGTGATGGCCTGTGGCACCCCATAGCCTACCGGTCAGAATCGCTATCAGAGGCGGAGCGGAACTATGAGATCTACGACCGCGAAATGTTGGGCGTAATACGAGCATTGGAGGACTGGCGGCATTTCCTTGAAGGATTGCCTCAGCCCTTTGAAATCATAACGGACCACCGCAACCTCCAGTTCTGGACCCAAGCGCAGAACCTAAGCAGACGTCAAGCGCGCTGGTCCTTGTGGTTAAGCCGGTTTGATTTCAAGATGACCCATAAGCCAGGGTCAACGCTCATCGCGGATCCTCTAAGTCGCCCTCCAGGACAGGTTGTCCACGATTCGGAAGACAACCAAGAAGTAACTGTCCTTAAGCCGGAGCATTTTGAGAAGGTAGCAGCAACCCATTTCAAACCCAGTCAGCTTGAGCAGAAAATCCGTGAAGCAAGCGCGCGTGAAGCCGAGGTCCTGTTGGGCCTGGAAGCACTACGTAAAAGCGGCCCGCGCAAGCTCACGGATGGAACGCTTGAGTGGGAGGAGGAAGATGGTCTCGTGTACTACAAGGGAAAGTTGTACATCCCTGATGAAGGAGACCTGCGCAAGGAAATCGTCAAGTCGTGTCACGACTCTATCACCGCAGGTCACCCAGGAAAGAACGGGACCATCGAGCTGGTCAGCCGCCACTATTGGTGGCCACGCATGACGGTTTTCATCAGCAAATACGTAGCAGGATGCGATCGGTGCCAACGCTTTAAACCAGCTCTGCATCGGACGAATCCTCTCCAGCCCCACGATGTACCCTCAGGCCTTTGGCAGATCATAGGCGTGGATCTTATCACCGGATTGCCCCCTTGTCAAGGCAAAGACTCGATCCTCACTTATGTGGACCACTACTCTAAGCAGGCCCACTTCTACGCCGTCACTGAGAACATCACCGCTGATGGAGTTGCGGATGTCCACTTCCGAGAAGTGTTCCCCAAGCACGGAATCCCTCACAAGGTTGTCTCGGATCGTGGGCCTCAGTTTGCAGCACGCCTCATGCGAAATCTCTACAGACGTTTGGGTATCGACGCAGGACTCACCACCGCATATCATCCACAAGCCAACGGACAAACAGAGCGCATGAACAAAGAAGTGGAATCTTACTTGCGTCTCTTTTGTGGCAAACGCCAGGATGACTGGGTGGACCTGCTACCCACCGCGGAGTTTGTTATCAACTCGCGCATCAACTCAGCCACCGGACATTCACCATTTGAGTTGGTGTACGGCTACACCCCAGACTTCACGGTACCTGTAGGGAAGACAACGCACCTGCCCGCGCTTGACCAGCGCCTCAATAAGCTTCGCGAAGTCCGCAAAGACGCGGAAGCGGCCATGCGCCTTTCTAAGGAGCGGATGAAGGACGCCCCTGCACAACTGCCTACGTTTGCGGTTGGAGATAAAGTATGGCTGGACGCTAAGAATGTTAGGATCCACCAAGCATCCCAGAAGTTAGGACCTCGTCAACTAGGCCCCTTTGAGATTCTGGAACGCGTTGGGGATCTAGACTATCGTCTCAAGCTTCCGCCGGCACTCAAAGTCCACGATGTTTTCCACATTGACCGCCTATCTCCTTGGAAGGGTAACGAAGTTAATGGCCATCGTGCACCACCGCCCGATCCTGTAGAGGTTGAAGGGGAAGAGGAATATGAAGTCGAGGAGATTCTAGACAGCCGAGTCTTCAGACGTCGCCTTGAATACCTCGTACGATGGAAAGGGTATGGCCCGGAGGAGGATAGCTGGGAACCCGCTGCAAATCTGATGCACGCGAAACGGAAAGTGGCGGAATTTAAGAAGAAACACCCCTCCGCCCCTCAGCGTGTTAGCGCAGTCACCTTTGCATCCTTGCCGTGGCAATCACTGGATAATCTGACCCTTGGCACGGGTACAGATCTGGAGTGGGAGACCGGGAAGCGGCCGGGCCTTCCATCCAAATCCAATCGTCGGGACGATGATTCTTGAGCGGGGGGTACTGTAACGGAGCCCTCTTTTTCATTTCTACAGAAGGTACAGGTACTATACGGAGTACTATACGGTACTATACAAGGAAGGGAATACGCACAGCACAAGTGGAACATGGTAGAACACTATGGAACATCATAGAATACGCCGGAAGACTCTGGTATTTACTGGTACTTACAGGACTCAGACCTGCGCACAGCACGACATCATCAAGCAGGGTAGGAGAAGGTACTGGAAGGATGATGTCATAGTTACACAGCCACGCTACAGTAGTATATAAGGACTGCCAGTAGCACACTTGTACTTTATCTCGACCTCTTGAAATCCTAGCGCATTGACTCCTATCGTCTGTGTTGGTGAAGCCGCTTGACCTTGTTGTCGCGCTTCCTCGAGCGAGCATCACTTCTCATCTCTCTTCTCTTCTCATCTTGTTTCATCTAGTGTACGCGGGAGTCGAGCCGCTACACTGCTCAACGAATGGTGTCTCTACTATCGAGCGGTCGCTAGCGGTCGCTGCTTGCTTGCGATCCATGTGGACGACATGAACGCTGCTGCAGACTCCCAGGGAGAGATGGACCGCGTCAAAGCGTACTTGCGGCGACATTTCGATATGGTCGAGCTTGGCCCTGTCCAATGGATTGTCGGACTCAAAGTCCTGCGCGATCTCTCTGCGCTCACCACCGACCTCTCGCAGACCGCACTCATCGACAACATTATCGCTACCTTCGGCCTTCAGAATGCTCATCCAGTCTCGACGCCCCTCGATCCCAATGTCCGCCTCACGCACGCTGACTGTCCCACGTCCTCTGAGGATAAAGCTCTCATGCGCGGCATCCCTTACTCCATGCTCTTGGGTATGCTCCTCTACGTCGCCGTGGGCTCCCGTCCGGATATTGCCTTCGCCGTCAATCATCTCAGTGCGTTTACCGCATCGCCGGGTCAGAAGCATTGGCAAGGTCTCTTGCACATCGCGCGATATCTCAAGGGCACGCGCAATTATGTGCTACGCTTGGGCGGCACGTCTCCCCTCGGTCTCGAGGGTGCCGTAGATGCGAGTCATGGTGGCGACGCCGGTCCTCTAGGTGCACGACGATCGACCTCTGGCTATGCGTTCTCATTTGGCGGGGGTGTGCTCTCGTGGAGTGCGAAACGTCAGCCTTGCACGTCCGTGTCCACCTGCGAGTCCGAGTACATCGCGGCGGCGCATGCAGCGAAGGAGGCGCTGTGGCTCCGTTCGGTGCTCACTCAGCTCGACTTCCCTCCCGATGGACCGACGCTAATCGCATGCGACAATGAAAGCGCGGAAGGTCTCACCAAACACCAGTCCAATCATCAGCGGAGCAAGCATATTGATATTCAATACCACTTCACCCGTGAACATGTCGAGCGCAAAGAACTATCATACTATCATATCTCCGGCAAAGACAACCTCGCCGACATCTTCACGAAAGCTCTGCCCCGCCCTGCGCATCAAAAGCTCCGGTCCCTGCTAGGTGTCCTTGACCCGTCCGACTCTTGAGGAGGAGTTTGGGCGGTCTTGCGCGCTTTCAGGAGGAGTGTATCGCCACTGTCCATCGTGAGGAGGAGTGTTGACGGATATCCGGGATCACGGTGCACAGTGGCGCAGACCATTCTGGGGTACTTTGTTACCGGATTCGTGGCTTTCTTCATGGACTTCCTTGTGTCTCTTTCACGTGTTATGCATACGGTACTTGAACACGGACTGTACGATATGCACCTCACTCGTTTCCCCTTCCTACGAGTGAGGTACGTTTGCTGTTCGTCTTATTTCCTGACTCTAGAGACTCATTGTATGTACAGAGTCTCACACCCGTGTCAGGTACTGAATAGACTCGTTTCCCCTTCCTACGAGTGAGAGTCTCACACCCGTGTCAGTTTCCAACACCGACATTGTCAGAGGCTTCTCGCCTGAAAATCGAACAGCGGAATTTATTTTCAGTCCGCGCTTTTGCGAATGGTTCACACCGGCGGACCTGGCGAAGATTACCTCACGTATCTTCCTTTCTTTTCATCTGTCAGCACAGTCCCTAACGATACGCAGGCAATGCTGTATCCTTCTTTGGATTCCCGAGCACAATCTCAATGTGGTTCAGGACGCTTTTCATCCATCGACGTCGAGTGCGCTTGGATGCACCTCTTCAAATGGCACATCCGCTCGTGCAGACGCTGGGTGTGCATCCGTCACAGCTCAGGATGAGTAAGTCAGCCTCCCTACTGCACGTATGAGAGGAAGGAGGCAGCTTGTTGCTCACGCGGGCGTCTTGAGTCACAGAGCTTGGCGGCCCGCGGCCGAATACAGGCGAACCTGCAGGGTGCCAGTGATATGAGTGGGAGAAATGTGACTCTCGAGACAGCCACGCGTCGCAGTGGCTCTTGTAAGATGCTATTTCTTCAATTCGTCGTCTGCGATTAACTGTAGCACCAGTCAGATAAGCGTCCTTCAACTAGACATATTGGACAATGACCTCGACTAGATTCTGAGTCATGTTCACCGCCGAGGGCCTCTTGAGCAGGTTTTTGCCAGTTTGCTCAGTCTGTCATGTAGAACGTAAATTGCAGGGCAATATCATACCAAGCCTCATCAGGACCGAGGTCGTTAGCCTGCTTGCGAAGAGGATGCATCACTGCGTGCAGTGATGTAACGCAATAGGAGACCGTGAACCGCCCCCCGAAGGTGTGAGGTTGCACCAAGTTCGGATTATCCTAGAAAAGATTCTCAAGTTGCGATCGTTTTCTTGTGGACTGCGTCGCGCCTCATGGTACATAGCACAGAGCCCGGGAGGGCAAATTAACGTGAAGGCATTGCAAATGTAAAGAACATCTGAAAGAATTCATTACGCATCTGTGTGCTCAAGCCACTGCCAGCAGGGGGGCCGTCGTCGTGGTTGCTGCTTGCAACTGCTAGAAGATATTTCCCAGGATCAGACAAGGAGGTTCAAAAATGACCACAGCGGAGAGAGAGAAAGTTCGTGGCAGTAAGGACCGTCAACGAGTCCTCATGAGCTTGAGTCAGATCAGAACGGTACGAGGTTGACAAGGATGCCACCTTCTGCCACAGCCTCACCGGCGATTATTTGCTGACGTAATTCAAGGGATACTCGTCCGAGTCGTCGACCTCGGACTCGTCGACTGCACCAGTCCTTACCTTCAGTCCATTCACTGCGTCCCGAAATTGCCCACTCAGTCACATAGAGCAATCCAAATCTAGAAACAGGCTATGAATGTGTTTGCTAGGGCAGCTCCGAAGAAGGGTAAGTCTGCAGTGACATTCGCAAGCAACTGATCTTGAAGCATTGTAGGCGAGAACTTTGAACTTCGTGCCGATCTCAATAGCGAGTACAAAGACAAGCGTAAGGATGCAATCAAACGGGTGATTGCTAATATGACTGTCGGGAAAGGTGCGTTGAACTGCTGTGCAATGTCCGGCGAAGGATTGAAGGCTGCGGACTGTAGATGTCAGTGGTCTCTTCCCCGACGTGCTCAAGAACATGCAGACAGAAGACATCGAACAAAAGAAACTCGTTTACCTCTACCTAATCAACTACGCAAAGACGCAGCCGGACCTGGTCATTCTCGCCGTCAACACGTTTGTGAAGGACTCGGACGACTCGAATCCGCTCATCCGCGCGCTCGCGATCCGCACCATGGCCTGCATCCGCGTCGAAAAGATTATCGACTACCTTTCTAGCCCGCTTCAGAAGTGCTTGCACGATGAGAACCCGTACGTGCGCAAGACTGCCGCGTTATGCGTCGCGAAGCTGTACGACCTCAAACCGGAGCTTGTCCTCGAGAACGGCTTCCTCGACCAGCTGCACGAGATGATATCGGACAGCAACCCGATGGTTGTCGCGAACACCGTCACCGCTCTCTCGGATATCCACGTCTCTGCGACGTCGCAGCCGTCGACATCATCCTCCGACCCCGCTCTCTTCACCATTACACCCGCGATCCTCAACAAGCTGCTCATTGCATTGAATGAGTGCTCTGAGTGGGGACGTGTGGCGATTTTGTCCGCACTGGCGCGGTACGAGGCACAAGACGAAAAGGAGAGTGAGCACATCTGTGAGCGCGTTGTGCCGCAATTCCAGCATGCGAATGGGAGCGTGGTCCTGGGCGCTGTCCGGGTGCGTTTTTTGTCGCTTCTACACCTGCCCCCATGACGAATGGGCAGGTATGCGGCACTGGCATTTACCCGATTCGCAGGTCATTATGATCCACATGCGTGGGGTCCGGCGAGAAGATCTCACCAAGCAGCTCGTGCGAAAGATGGCCCCACCTTTGGTTACTCTGCTCTCATCGCCGCCAGAAGTACAATGGGTCGCTTTGCGGAACATCAATCTTCTGCTGCAGAAGCGCTCCGACATCCTATCGAACGAAATGCGCGTGTTTTTCTGCAAGTACAACGATCCGTTGTACGTAAAGGTGGAGAAGCTCGACATTATGGTCCGCCTTGCCAACGATAACAACGTCGATGCTTTGTTGAGTGAGCTGAAAGAGTGAGGTTTACTTGTATTGAGCCCAGAGGCGGGATATTGACTTACGTCGCAGATACGCCTCGGAGGTAGATGTGGACTTCGTGCGGAGAAGTATCAAAGCCATTGGTCAAGCCGCCATAAAAATTGACTCTGGCGCAGAACGCTGCGTCAATGTGCTATTGGACCTGATCGCCACAAGGGTCAGCTATGTCGTACAGGAGGCAGTGGTGGTGATGAAGGATATCTTCCGGAAATACCCGTCGACATACGAAGGCGTCATTCCCACGCTGTGCGCGAATCTCGAAGAACTTGACGAGCCGGAAGCCAAAGCGTCCCTCATCTGGATCATCGGCGAATATGCCAACAAGATCGATAACGCGGACGAGCTGCTGAGCATCTTCGTGGAGACCTTCACTGAGGAATCCTATTCGGTAACTCGAAATCCTTCGTCCACCGCGGTTACAACTAATCCGACTGTCTCGTGCTTGAAGGTTCAACTGCAGACACTCACGGCTGTTGTGAAACTCTTCCTATACAAGCCTGACACGTCACAGGCCATCGTGCAAAGCGTGCTCAACACGGCCACGAAGGATTGCGACTCGCCAGACGTGCGGGACCGTGCCTATATATACTGGCGACTACTATCCACGGATCCTGGGGCAGCGAAGGTGTGCCTCTTTCTTCCACCCTTTCCGGTCACCATCAGCTCATTCGCGACATGCTTCCATTTTCTCTCTTAGTCAGTCGTCCTTGCACATCGACCGCCAATAACGCTGCCCCGCACGACGGTCGCGCCTGCGCTGCTCAACGAACTGATTGGGGAGATATCGAGCTTGGCAAGTGTGTATCAGAAGCCGGCAGAGACCTTCATTGGACAGGGTCGCGTTGGCGTTGATTCTGTTCAACGGAAAAACGAGTATGTGTCCGTATATTATTATCTTTCTGTCCGGTGATTGCTGATTGTCGTACTTGATATCCGACAGCATGGCGGATGACCGACAGTCAACACAAAAGGCCCTCGCGACCGTCGCCGCCGGCCAACAATCCGAAAACCTGCTCGACTTCGACGATGAGCCTGCGTCTGACCAGCCCACAGGTCTCGCAGCGACGCAGGTGCTGCAGACACCAGCTGCCGTCAGCCTCCTCCAGGGTACCTCGAGTAATCCGCTGGACGACCTCGTGTCGTTGTTCGGGAACACGAGCATGATGCCCGCTGTGGCGCCGGGGATAGGCTCAGCGAATATGTTTGGCAGTGTTGGCTCCCCGGTGCTGACACCGACAGCGCAACACTCGCTGTCGCCGGCGCCGGCGCAACAAGAGGACCTGTTGGGTCTGTTCTAGATTTTTTTGCATGATTGAAGTATATTTCGTTTGGTACAACAGACGCGTGCGGGTGCATTGCCAGTGAGAGAATGCCATGTGATTGCCGCTCGCGAGATCGCTGTGTTGATTCAGATCAGGCCACGGTACTAGGACGGTCGGTCCAGGACGGTCCTGGTCCTGTCCTGTCCTGACTCTCTGATGGGCAACCTCCCCGATGTGCTGGCAGCGGAAAGTTGCACGTTACTCCTGCGACCATGTGGGTGATCGCACAATCGGACGCATGACCCGAGGTACACTGTCCAAATGACATGGTGTTTTGGATGGACCGTCTCAAGGAGGATACCTTGTCATGATCACTGTGTCGGTGAAAGCTGGGTCACCGACATGCGTTTATTCCACATCCAATCAGCAAAGGCTATTGACTGACATGCCGACTTTGCCGGGGCTCCCATTCAAGGTCCGCTGCCACCAACTGTTCACTCTGGCGTCTGATGAACTCATGTTTTTACTACATCATCTGGCCCAACCTCTGATCCTGAAGAACTTTCACCGAGTTGAGCGGCCAAGGGCTACTGCGGCTCAGTCATGTGATAGGATCACGGAACGAGGTCCGTTTAGACGTTGTGTTTAGACTTCGCTCACCTGCCTCCGACTGTCTGTGCCAGCGTCGTGCATCTTGATCAACGTCTATAACAGCTGAACTTGGGAACTTGGACTGGGCGTGTGTCAACTCATGCACAAGCGCCTCGCACTTCTTCACGCGACTGGTTCACGAGAGCAGACAGCGCGTCAGCATGATCAAGTAGCGCACATCTTTTGCCCATACACCTCAATCCACTCAGATAGCTGTCAGTCTCAGGCCAGCGAGGCAATGTCGAAACCAGCCTGGCAATTACCCCAGGCAGTGCGTGTTCCTGGGCCGAGAGGAGCCATATGTTCTCTTCATGATTCACAACCCGGGCCTCAGAAATATTCTTTCGCAGCATGTAATCGGATATGCGACTTTCTCGGTGTGACTGCATATAAGAGCGACTGCTCTCATGACTTTGAAGCCTCAGCGCACTCTTCTTCGTTCGCAGAGCTGACTTGGCACTCCCTCGACATGCGTCTTCTCATCTACGTCGCAGCTAGCTTTTTGTCTGCAGGGCCTGTCGTTGCGCAGTACCAAATATGGGATGTGGTCAGTCGTTCAACATGGTTCACGTATTAGACCTCTGAATTTAATTTTTTTGCGCAGTGGCAAACGGTCTGGGATCGATCAAAGCTGTACACGTCGCTTCGGCCGTCATTGCCCACGAATTTCACTACACCAGGACCGATTGCTTCAGCTGATATTGTAGTCAATGACGGCTCCATTTACCAGGGTATATTAGGCCTCGGAGGATCCCTGAGTATGTCACGTTCTCGGTTGTAGATCACTATCTGACTTTAATCTCGCAGCCGACTCTTCTGCACTTATCCTCAACAACCTAAAGGTGCGGTTTCATCTTGGCCCGGGCTATCGTGCCTGACAGAGCCTTCAGAGCAGGAACGCCGCGAACTACAATGCGCTTCTTCATACCCTTTTTGAGCGTAAGTTCTCGTACGCCATAACATGTTGTTTGTCAGAAATCTCATTCTTTCCGGAAGCTACCGACGGCGCTCAGGCTGCGGGCCTTACGCTCGTACGTGTCCCTATCGGAGCATCGGATTTCTCTGCTCGAGGTAGGTCTATTTCCCGGTTGTGTGCGCAGCCTCCGCAATAATTCTTGGCCGATCCAGACTACAGTTTCGATGATAACAACGGCGACACCAACCTGAACTCCTTTACGATCGACAATGCCCCGTCGTACCTCTTCTCGGTTCTTAGCGATATCCAGGCAATCAATCCTTACCTCCGTGTCATAATTACCCCATGGTCGCCGGTATGTGACCTCCTTTCTGACGCTCTCTTTGGGCTGAACAGATATCTGTAGCCCGCTTGGATGAAGTCCAGTGGCACCATGAATGGTGGGGCACTCAACACGGGACTGGTCAACCAATGTGAGTTCTCGATTCGTATCATATCGAAGCTCTGTTTACCGCTCATAGATGCGAACTACCTACTGAAGGCCATTCAAAGCTTCAAGAGCCGCGGCATCAATGTCTTCGCCTTATCGATCCAGGTAAGCATGACCTTGTCCTGCATGTAACCCCCTCTATATTTGGCCCGCCTTCAGAATGAACCGGAGAACAGCAACGACAGCTACCCGACCTGCAGTATGCCCGTCAGCATTATGGCGCAGATTGGCAACGCCCTCCGCTCCCTCATGAACAGCAATGGTCTTTCCGGCGTGAAGATCTTGGGCTACGACCATAATTGGAACGATGCCGGCGGGTATCCGGTTCAGCTGGTAGGCGCTTTCTGGGCTAGCGCCAGCCGTTCTGACGTTGACGTGGTGGTTACAGATGCAACAGGCCGGCGGCGCCTTCGACGGCGTGCAGTTTCACTGCTATTCAGGAAGCGTCGGCCAACAGGACACGTTCCACAACCAGTTTCCTACGAAGGATATCTATTTTACGGAATGCTCCGGTACATTCGGCAGTGACTGGTGGAGCGACATTAAGGCAAGCACATCCTGGACCCTACCCTTTCTTGCATATGCTCATTTTCTCGGCCGGCCGTCGTGCTCAGTGGTATATGGATAATCTGTTTGTACTTTTGTCTTCGAGGTTGGGAGCCAGTATTCAGTATCTTCTTCAGGTTTATCGGCGTCTTCGACCACAACGCTCGCACAGCTCTCATGTGGAATATAGCCCTCGACGGAGGCGGCAATCCGAAGCTTCCGGGAACGAACAGCTGTGGAGGTCCCGGATGCCGGGCCATCGTCACCGTCAACAGTGATGGGTCTTACAGCTTCAACCAGGAGTGTGAGTAGACTGCTCTGGGATGGTCTTATTCTGAGCGCTATTGTGTGACAGTTTATTCCATGGCACAAGCTTCGCGCGCCATCCTCCCTCGGGACGTAAATGGGCCATGGGGACAGCGCATCGGCGTCTCTGTTGGCGGAACACTCAGCTGGGCCCTCCGAGTCGGTGCCTACGTAACGGGGCGCGCGTCATCAACAGACTGGCAGCGCTACAGTCTTGTCGTGTTGAATTGGTGAGTAGTGCATCTTGCATCTCCTTCTAGATGAAGTTGAGGCCTCATGTTGTGATACAGGGACGATAGTTCGACGACGAGCTGGAACCCGCAGCCGGTTAAGGCGACCATCGAGTTTCGTGGGACGCAGGCGACGTACACATTCCCCGTTGGGGTCACCACGCTCTGGTGGTATGCTCCCCGGACGTGAATGATGTTCTGTGATGTCAGCGTCGGCCCAAGGATGGTGCGTCAATCTTTCGACATCTCAGTTGCTTCACTGACGCCGTGCTCAACAGGTTGACGATGGTTCTTATTTATCGTGTGTATGTAGCCGACAAGCGAGTTTGTTAACCCTTAAGACGTCTGAACACTGGTGCCGCGTGTGAAGTGACTCGGGCACATGACTGCGTACGTCTGCTTACGGTACCTTCTCGCGAGACTGGCAAGTCTTTGCTTTCTTCTTTTCCCCACGTCTGCATTGTGCAACATCCTGACACGTGAATAACAACCGAGACAAAACTTCGCGGACAGAAAGGGTTACAAGGTTCAGGACTTGAATAGCTCTCGTATATCCCTGGCCACGTAGCATCGGCCTCCGGATGCTCCGCTCTCCGGAACAACTAACAGCCCTTCGAGAAGACTCCAACCATGCGACGTCCATCCGCGCACAGGCCTATTATAGGCTATGACGACGCCGTTGCTAGCCCATATATCTGTCTCTGCGCTCAATCTCCTGTTGGCGGCTTCTAAATTCCCACTGCGCAAGCTGCATTTTCCAAGGTCTTAGGCAACGCGTCATAGTATATATGACGTTCTTCGCTGGCTCGTAGGGATTATTTCGGCCCTCAACCTCGCTCGCTCAACACCGATGCACTTCGTTCTTCTTCTTGTGACCGGCACACTTCTGTGCCAGACTGCTCTCGCTCAGTACCAGATATGGGACATCGTATGTCTATCCCTGGCGTCCGTCACATTAATGTCGCCTCTCACCTCATATAATGTTAGTGGCAAACTACATGGGACAGATCCAAGCTCTACACGTCCCTCAAGCCCTCGCAGCCCATTAACTTCGGCTCCCCTGGAGCGATCGGTCAGGCGGATATTGATATCGACGACACTGCAACCTATCAGTCGATTTGGGGCCTCGGCGGAGCGCTAAGTACGAGGCAGCAGTCTTGGTCTACGCATACCATCACTGAAATGTCGTTTTCAGCGGACTCATCTGCCGAAATATTGAACAATCTGAAAGTAAGCGCGAGTATGATTTGGCTTCATGGCTCGCCTGCAACTTGCTCGCAGAACACGAACCAGGGCAATTACAATGCACTCCTCCACACCTTGTTCGACCGTAAGGACAAGTTTTCTCTCACCAAATTGAGGCATCGCTCATTTTCTCGAAGCTACTGACGGCGCGCAAGCCGCTGGCCTCACGTTCGTCCGCGTCCCGATTGGAGCTTCGGACTTCTCGGCCAACGGTTAGTGATTCCACTGAAAGAATCATCTTTCTCGACTGATCATCAGCCGAGCAGATTACAGCTACGACGATGCCAGCGGTGATACTAGCATGAGTCATTTCAGCGTCAATAACGCGCCGTCTTACCTTTTTTCTGTGCTCAACGACATCCAAGCCATCAACCCTTACCTGCGCGTCATCATCACACCGTGGTCACCAGTCAGTACTGAACCTATGGATACGTGTGATGGACAATGAGACAAACTACCGGCTAGCCCGCGTGGATGAAGAGCAGCGGAACGATGAATGGCGGGTCGTTCAACACGGGGCTCGTGAATCAATGTCTGTCAATCATATGGTACCTGACGCCTCACCTCACCATGGTCTGTAGATGCTACATATCTGTTGAAAGCGGTTCAGGGCTTTCAGAGCCATGGTATAACGGCATACGCGCTGTCTATCCAGGTACGCTCCCTCTAATCTAGCATTAATGCGAGTCCGACGTCAAGTTTTCAAGAATGAGCCCGAGAATAGCAATCCTACGTACCCTACATGCTCTATGCCCGTCAATATAATGGCGCAAATTGGCACTGCATTGCGCACGCTTTTGAACAACAACGGCCTGTCGTCCGTCAAGGTTCTCGGGTATGACCATAACTGGGACGATGCTGGAGGATATCCTATACAACTCGTGGGTACCGAAATGGCAAGACGTTCTCTCACTAAGATCAATTTGCAGATGCAGCAAGCAGGGGACGCGTTTGACGGAGTGCAATTCCACTGCTATGCAGGCAACGTTACGGAGCAGGACACGTTTCATAAGCAGTACCCGCAGAAAGAGATTTACTTCACGGAATGCTCGGGCACTTACGGGAGCGATTGGTGGAGCGATATCAAGGTTAGGCATCTAGAGTCTTATTCTTGGACCCCCGCTCATACAACTGCCTGCTCAGTGGTACATGGATAATTTGTGCGTCGCTTGCTACTGTCACGGCCTCGCGGATTCACAGCGAAAGCCGCACCGGTAGGTTCATTGGCACCTTCGAGCACAACTCACATTCCGGGCTTATGTGGAACATCGCGCTGGATGGGAACGGCAACCCGAAACTCCCGGGACGGATAGCTGCGGTGGGCCCGGTTGTCGCCCTATCGCCACCGTCAACAGCGATGGCTCGTACAGTGTGAACCAAGAGTGTATGCTGTTTCACGCCCCAATCAATCCCAAAAGGCTTCGAATGTTGATGATACAATCTCAGATTACTCGATGGCCCAGGCATCCCGTGCGATACTGCCGCGAGATGTGAACGGCCCGTGGGGCAAGCGCATTGGCGTCTCCGTCGGCGGGGAGCTAAACTGGGCCTTGCGCGTGGGTGCGTATGTCACCGGCCGCGTCTCTTCGACCGACTGGCTGCGCTACAGTATCGTGGTTTTGAACTGGTGGGTTACCCCGTCGAACTTGGCCTCTTCGCCCATGATGTAATGTCTTGCGCAATGCCGACAGGGATGACAGCGCGAGCACGACGTGGAATCCGCAACCTGTGCAGGCGACTATCGAGTTCCGCGGGACACAAGCTGTTTACACGTTCCCTGTTGGCGTCACTACCCTCTGGTGGTATGCGCCCGCGACGTCTTTGAAGGCCAATCTTACTGCCGGGGCCGGTGGAGAGGTAGATTTCGATAGAGTGGTATACGAAGAGGCAGCCAGAGGACAGCAGCCTTTGGCTGCGTATGTCTGAGTGCGTGTCATTGTATCCAACTGCCTTTGTCTCCACTTCAATGTCGGGTAGACCATGAGTCTACTAGTATGTCTATGATGCTAGTCTAGTGCCAGTGACCCACCGGTCTGGCTGTCCATGCCGGCGTCGGCGATATATCTCCGGCGGCGCCGGGTGCCGGTGCATTCCTCCGGCCCTCGCCCTCCCGCACGCATGTCCGTCCTTGTGCTGGGCTTCGCAGTGCAACACGCTGCAGTGTCCGATATGTCTGCCTGCCGTCCGCGTCTCCAGCCCCGCCGCTTCTTGTTCCCAGCTGCGCGCACTCTCTTGTTTGATTTCTTATGGAACGCCGACCGATCTGAATGACATGTTGCATTCCTTCGGTGCACTCCATCGTAGCTGGTGGCGGCACCACAGATATAATGCAAATGATGCACGCCCCATATACAAGCCCACTTGCGCATTTCCCCCACTCTCTCGTTCGCCCCGCCGCACTCACCATGCGCCTGTCTCTTGCTATCGCGGCGTGCTTCTTTTTCTCGCAGCCAGTCCTCAGCCAGTATCAAATCTGGGACATCGTGCGTGTGCCAACGCTCACCGTCGCCCTATCCACTGATCGCAGGTTATGTCAGTGGCAAACCGTCTGGGACAGGTCGAAGCTCTATACGTCGCTCAAGCCCTCAAATCCTATCAATTTTGGTTCCCCAGGCGCGATAGGCGCAGCGGACATCGACATCGATGACACGGCAACATCTCAATCCGTCTGGGGGTTGGGCGGTGGGCTCAGTGCGTGTCGTGTTCTTTGACTTCTTTGTCGTGGATCTGACATCGTATCTACTATAGCGGACTCTTCCGCCCAAGTTCTCAACAATTTGAAGGTATGGATCAGGAATTGTTCCCCGCGTGGTCTATCCATCAACGCGGTCCTTCGCAGAGCAAGAATAAGGCCAACTACAACGCTCTCCTTCACACACTCTTTGATCGTAAGCGCGACGGCCCTGTGAAGACGGGCAAACTCATCCCACATTGCTGCGAACAGCCACAGACGGCGCACAAGCAGCTGGTCTCACCTTCATCCGCGTCCCCATCGGTGCTTCGGACTTCTCGGCGAAGGGTGTGTACCACGTGACTGACTGGCACCTGCGTTGAATGAATCCCATTGACGTCTACCCACTTTGTAGCCTACAGCTACGACGACACGAGTGGGGACACAGGTCTCAGCAAGTTCGACGTTAACAATGCACCCTCGTACTTGTTCTCAGTCCTTAATGACATCAAAGGGATCAACCCATATCTCAGAGTTATCATCACGCCGTGGTCTCCGGTATGTGCATCGCCCACATATATGAGACACATGAAGTTCACATGGAATTAGCCCGGCTGGATGAAAAGCAGCGGAACGATGAACGGCGGCGCGATGAATACCGGCATGGTCAAGCAGTGTCTGTAATTTTCTTGTTATCCATCTTCTAGTCTCACCGACACGTCTGCAGATGCCACGTATCTGTTGAAGGCAATCCAAGGCTTTCAGAGCCACGGTATCACCCCCTTTGCGATTTCCATCCAGGTGCGCTTTTATGGAAGTCGACCAGGCTTTGCGAGCGAGTACTGATAGGCGCGCCAGAACGAGCCCGAGAACACGAATCCAACGTACCCGACGTGCAAAATGCCCGTGAATATCATGGCACAGATAGGCAATGCGTTGCGTCCGATGATGAACAGCAATGGCTTGTCCGGTGTCAAGCTCCTTGGGTACGATCACAACTGGGATGACGCGGCAGGCTATCCAGTTCAGCTGGTGCGTAACTTGTCCTCGGTTCTTCAGGAACTAGATTAACCGCGAGCGAGAGCAGATGCAACAAGCAGGAAGCGCATTTGACGGGGTACAGTTCCATTGCTACTCGGGGGACGTCAGCCAACAGGATTCGTTCCACACGAAGTATCCCAATAAGGAGATATATTTCACGGAGTGTTCGGGCGAATATGGCTCCGACTGGTGGAGCGATATCAAGGCTTGTCTGCTTTCGCTCTAAGATGGTCAATGTCCTCACATCTCTCCTCTCCGTACAGTGGTATATGGACAGGCTGTATGCACTTTCCCGGCATGTCTGGAGACTTGCCCGCTGACGATGTTGACACAGGTTCATTGGCGCCTTTGAGCACAACGCGCACTCAGCGCTTATGTGGAATATCGCCCTCGACGGGAACGGGAACCCAAAGCTCCCCGGCACGACCAGCTGTGGCGGTCCCGGCTGCCGCCCCATCGCGACAGTGAATAGTGACGGCTCTTACAGTTTGAATCAAGAATGTACGTGTGCAAGACGACTTCGGGCCTGTCATTTGTTCACCAGAGTACACCCCAACAGATTATTCGATGGCGCAGGCATCGCGTGCGATCCTCCCTCGTGATAAGAATGGGCCATGGGGGAAACGCATTGGTGTCTCAGTCGGCGGGTCGTTGAATTGGGCGCTCCGCGTCGGGGCATATGTCACCGAGCGGTCAAACTCGTCCGACTGGCTGCGTTACAGCCTCGTCGTACTTAACTGGTGCGCCAGATCCTCTTGCTCTCAAGTGGAGGTACTGATCGGCGCTGGGTTGACAGGGACGACAGCTCGACGTCGAAGTGGAACCCGCAGCCGGTGCAGACGACGATCGAGTTCCGCGGGACGCAGGCGACGTACACATTCCCCGTCGGCGTGACGACGCTTTGGTGGTACGCGCCGCCGACGTCGGCGCAGGTGAATGGTACCGGTGACGATGCCTTGAACGAGGCAACCTTCGACCGAGCGGTATATGGCGGAGCACAGCAGCCTCTCTCCGCCTTCAAGGGCTTTGTATAAAAATAGATCTGGTCTCTTTTTGCGCCGTCCACGCCCTTCCTGTTCATGAGTTGTTGTATCCTGTTCTGCAATTATAGCATTTCATCTCCAGCTGATGTCCAGCGTAAAGGTGACAGGAATGTCCTGGTTTCTCAGTGAGCACCTCATCACTCTCAACTGTCTATCTCTTTCTTAGGCTCATAGGATTGACGAAACTCTTTGTTCACAGTCCTGACTACTGTCCCTCGCGTAGCACCTCTGATACCCCCACCAAACGTCGGCGGTTCTGTGCTGGTATCGTGAGTGAAGTTCGAATCCGGTGTATCGAGCAGACTAACCACATTGGCCACTGGTCTTGAACAATCTGGTGGGGAGCGTGCGTCGTGTTCAGAGGGAGCGGCGCTTCATGGTTACGTGGGGTAACTATCATCGCTCAACCTAAGACAGCAACGAGCAGCTGCACGTACAGTATCACCATCGTTGTCGCGGTCGCCGTCGTTGTCGTTGTCGTTGCCGTCGCCGTGGCGCGCCATAGCGGGCCCCGCAAGGAGCGCAAAGACGAAGAGCGAGGCGAAGAGGATTGAGTTGCTGAAGCGCATATTTGGAGTTCTGTCTGCTGTTTTCCTTGGGGAATGAGCTCTCCTTACTGCGACGTGACGGCTTTTATGCAGTTCAGAGGTAAGCTATGCTGGGTTCATCTTGGTCTGTCCAGAATGTCTGGGCATTGGTGTGTACGCGGCAAGGCATCGCTTTACCCGTCCCGTGGGTGTGAACGGGTTCGTTACGCCTCAATCTACCTCATGAATTCTTGGCGTGGTCAGGACCCAGGCAGCGTGCAGACCCACGCGGGCTAATACTCAAGCCGCTCTCATGAGCAATCGGTAATTAGGCAAAACTTTCCCTGGCGTATTTGTGTTCGTGCTCGTCCGCAGTCACTCGTTCCACGGCCACGGCCACGAACAGATGAAACTGTGAAGGAAAAACTTGGACAGGAAGCAATTGGGGTCTATATCTGTGTCTTCGGCTTGGGGCCAAGAATCCAGACGAAGACACGAGGGTGAATTCCCGCGAAAAAGTCTCTTGCATCTAGGAAAGTCCTTGGCGTGTGGTTCCGATACTCAGGCAATTCCATCGACGCAGATATTGTCAGAGTCTCTTCAGAAGGTAGGGTATTCCACGGGGCTCCCTCGTGGGCTCATGCTATCGAAAGCGGAGCAGCCTGCCGCGCTGCCAGTGTGAATGAGTGCGATCTCGCCGACATAAAACAGGGCGCCGAGGGCCGCAAGAGTTGGTCACCGTGTCAGACGAAGAATGGCGGAAACTTGGCATTTTGCCCCGAGATGCCTGCCAGCTGTGGACCTACTACTTTCGCTGACGACCTTCGCAACTGGTCCAACAAGTCTGCGCGGGGCCCCGGGCCATGCCTCAAGGCAACAATGAAATCATGAAAAAGTAGGAGATCAAGTGAGGAAACTCCAGACAACGACGATAAATTCTTCAGCGGAAGTAAGAATAAGGCTACCACTAGATCACCATGGCGTCAGAAGCCGCTGGTGGCGGCTGCGAAGGTGCACGACATCTCACCAACCGACAGATCAGCGTACTGAGAATCAACGCAGAAAAATGCAGAATACGCTCCATTCAGGGACAAATGCTACGAGCTCTGCTCCTCCCTATCATATCAACCCAATGCCGACGTACGAGGACAGGAGAGCTGTGATTATGACGGAGGCAACACATACGACCCTACACCCCCGCTAGTACATGTACTGTCCTGTGTGTCAAGGGTGTGTCAGCGCGCAATGCGAGTTTCAGAGCCATTTGAAGTACCATTCAATAACCGTTTGACGCGAAAAAACCGTGGGACGTTATGTAGCTCAGTTGAAGCGACGCTAGCGAACCAACGAGATCAATTTCAACAAAGCAGCGAGTGCAGAGAGCCCAGTACACACCCTATCCCCGTCGCGATCGCCGTCACGATCCCCGTCGCGGTCGCCATCACGGTCGCCGTCATCACCATCGCCGTGGCGAGGCGCAGCGAACGCGGGCCCCACGAGCATCGCGAAGAGGAAGAGTGAGGCGAGCACAAGAGAGTTGAAACGCATGTTGTCTGTGTCTTTGTTGTTCGAGGTCCTTGTAGGATGGAGATCCTCATCCTACGACGCCCATTATTTATACGTTTTGGAGAGCACAGCTGCGCTTTGTCGACGATGATGGCGCGGAGCTTGGCGTGCGCGCGCGGTTGCCTGTGGGCATGTGTACCCAAGGGCCGCGACTTGGCGTGAGCGGGACGGGACATATGGGCACCTTGCAACCGTGTTGCGTGACGACCTTGGCGTGGAGCGGGATGTTGTACTACTTCAGTTCCGGGGGGCACCCCTCGGGCCCACCCGGTGTACTGCGCGGGCACCCTGCGGCACCCCGCACGCACCCCGCGGGCTCAGGCGCGCCCAGCCATTCTGGGACGGCTGGGGCCCGCGGCAGCGCAGGGGCACCGCAGGGTACCCGCGCGCCCCGCGAGCACCCCGCGCCGCGACCCAGCAGGCGTGTGCGCGCCCTCCACCGACGCCTCCGCCGCCCGCCCACCCGCGGGCACCCTGCGGCCCCGCGAGCACCCCGCGCTCCCCGCGCAGCCCTGCCCACCCACCGCGTCCGCCGTTCGCGCACCCGCGGGCACCCTGCGGCCCCGCGAGCACCCCGCGCTCCCACCGCAGCCTGGCCCACCGATCGCGTCCGCCGTCCGCCCACCCGCGGGCACCCTGCGGCCCCGCGAGCACCCCGCGCTCCCACCGCAGCCTGGCTCACCGACGCCTCCGCCGTCAGCGCACCCGCGGGCACCCTGCGGCCCCGCGAGCACCCCGCGCTCCCACCGCAGCCTGGCTCACCGACGCCTCCATCGTCCGCCCACCCGCGGTCCCCCTGCGGCCCCGCGAGCACCCCGCGCTGCCAGCGCGGTGCGGCGCTATTCCGTAGTAGAATTGTCGTCAGCATACCGCACGAGGAAATGTCAGCTGAAATGCTCGCAGCAATACATCAGAGATACACGCACATGTGCTTCACGAAGTTGTTAGTTCCGCCGATATTCCGCATGCGCGCGAACCCGACCTGCGCGACGACCGCACCAAACTTTCCACTCGCTGCGGAGATGCCGTGCGCCGTCGACCGGTAGTGCGTCGGGAAGACCTCGCCGGGGATCACGAACGTCGTGACATTCGGGCCGAAGTTCTGGAAGAAGTTCGCCAGGCACTACACGAACACGCACCACTTGGAGCCCGAGTGCGTCTTGGTCATCGCCTCGTAGCCAAAACCCATGATGATGAGAAGGATCGTAAGCATGATGAAGCCCATGAGCTGGATCGGCTTGCGGCCCCACGAGTCGATGAACAGGAAGGATACCCAGTAGCCGGGGATGACACCGGCGACAGCCAAAATCAGGTTGCCCACGGAGACGTTCTTCAGGCTCTGGTAGACACCGAGGGTACCCTTGGTGACGGGCGTCCCGAAACCGATTGTGGTCAGGATGATGGACGAGTTCAAGCCGAGCCCATAAAACGCAATCTATGGCTCATCAGTGTCTTTATCTTCAGCAAGAATGATGGATGGTGCTCACATCGAGGGCAAACCACGAGTACGCCGTGCCGAGCAGGATCTTGCCGTTCTTCCACTGGCTAAAGTCAGCAATGAAATCGCGGCGGCTGGCCTTGGGCACCTCGACGCGCTGCACAACCGCCTCGGGGTCAACGTAGAATGAGCCGTCCTTGAGCACGTTCTTGATGTTATCCGACGCCTGCTTCACGTTGCGCTCGACATCCATCGTGAAGCGCGGGGTCTCGGGCATCGTCAGGCGGAAGTACAGCGCAATGACACCGGGCACGCAGCCCAGACCAATAAGAAGACGCCAGCAGAAGTCTACGTGGTGACGCGTCGTCGGGTTGTCGTGCAGAATCTGTGCTTTGAAGGCGGCAACGACGCTCAGCGAGACGAGCGCGACACCTGTGCGACACATTGTCCGTAAATTAGCGTGCAGAGCGGACTGCACACGACGCACTGGGTGTCGCGGCACGCTAGCGCGAGCCGAAGTCTACGTGGTGACGCGTCGTGGGGTTGTCGTGCAGAATCTGTGCTTTGAAGGCGGCAACGACGATCAGCGAGACGAGCGCGACACCTGTGCGACACATTGTCAGTAAACCAGCGTGCAGAGCGGACTGCGCACGACGCACTGGGTGTCGCGGCACGCTAGCGCGAGCAGAACTCTACGTGGTGAAGCGTCGTCGGGTTGTCGTGCAGACTCTGTGCTTTGAAGGCGGCAACGACGCTCAGCGAGACGAGCGCGACACCTGTGCGACACATTGTCAGTAAACCAGCGTGCAGAGCGGACTGCGCACGACGCACTGGGTGTCGCGGCACGCTAGCGCGAGCAGAACTCTACGTGGTGAAGCGTCGTCGGGTTGTCGTGCAGACTCTGTGCTTTGAAGGCGGCAACGACGCTCAGCGAGACGAGCGCGACACCTGTGCGACACATTGTCAGTAAACCAGCGTGCAGAGCGGACTGCGCAGGACGCACTGGGTGTCGCGGCACGGCTAGGCGAGTGTCAGGATGCATAGAGCCTCGGAGAAGACGCCACGACGTACGCATCCCCGACATGGTTGAATCGGCACGTGGGCGTAGGCTTTCCTTCAACAACCGTGCGTCCTGTGCGGCTATGAAGAGGGTGCGTGTGGCTGGGGACTCGGGTGGCAGCGACAGAACCCCGTTTCTGTGGCGTCGCGCGCCTAGTCTCTTGCACTCCTCTCCTCCTCCCACTGCCACCGTCATCCAGCAGGCCCTCTGAACCTCCATACACACCGCGCCCAACACCAATTCAGCCGCTCTCTCTCCACCTGTAATCCCAGCCAGGTTCGTCGATTGTGGTCGTCCGGCCATCCAAGGCCAAACACCACCCGTTCTCCCTCCATCCACCAGCAACACGCCACTTCACCGATTCCTGCCCTTTCTTCAGTGCGCCGCCGCTTGAATTCGAGTCCCCCCTCCCCGGCTGATGTGCACAAGCCAGCGCGCCACCTCTCTCAGCCGTCTGGACGTATTGCGAGTGCGTGACTTCCAACTTCTTGCTCCTCCATCACACCCAGTAACGCGGTCTCCTCGGCCAGCCGTCGCCTACACCAGGTGCCTCATTCGCACGCGCAGACTCGCACTGTTCTCCAGGTCGAACCTCCGTCTTGTAGCCCAGGTGCGCCGGCCAGTATCCTTCCCCCACCGCCAATGCTGACCCGCATTACCCCGCTTCAGCGGTTGCGTCGCCCTCGATGTATCGCTGCGCCTTCACGCTTGCTGACACGACCTCCTCTGCAGCGCGTCGTACGTCCCAAGTCGTAAATTGCACGGTTCTGCATTTCCTTCTAGAGCAGCAGGTGCGTCACCGTCATGTTGTCCTTTGTCCGTGCACTTATACGCAGTTTTGGCAGACGCGCCGTCCTTGGCACCACCTCGAGTCGTCGCCTGCCCTCCTTCACTCGCCCCTCGTTCCTGGCCCGCCCTCCTTGACTCGCGCCCCGTTCCGCAGGTTCTCGCGCTCCAAATCCTCGATGCTCCATCGCATACGCTGACGTGTCCTCAGCACTCGCGCACCCCGGTTATCGACTCGCAACACTCTCCTTAGCCCCCGCCTCTTGTTGCTCCACCGCGATCGTCCCGTCCAGCAAGTCCCCCTCACTCCTTCCTCGTGAGTCCAGCCTCGGTAACTGCACCTGGCGCCCCCGAAAGCACCGAAGACAACCTGACATGTCGACTCTTGTGCGCCGCGCGATCGCGGAGTTCCTCGAGGTACGTGACCTTGCTGATGCTTACATGCAGCCCAGACGGGCTGAGCCGCACCCTTCCAGGACGAAGATGGGTACAACGCCTTCGTGCGCCGCGTGTCCGAGGGCCATCCGGGCATGCGCGTCTGGCCCCGAGAGGGAAGCAAGGCCGCGCGCGTGGCGAATGTCGCATGGCACGTCGGGGGTACCACCGAGCAGCGCGTTCTCGTCCTGCGCGTCCAGCATGGCCCGAAGAACGTCCCAGACGGCCAGATAGTCCACATGGCCTTCAATATCGCCTCCCCACCGACACTTGAGGCGTTCGTTCAGGAGTGGAGGGCTCGGGTCTGGCCCACGAGCGAGGATTGATCGAGTCGTCAGAAACCAGGCAGGCACTGATCGCGCAAAGCGTTCCGGGTGGTCAGCCGGCAAAAAAATGGTACATAGCACCTCCCTTCCACATCCATGTATATACAGAGACGTTATAGTGCTCGTCACGCGCGGCACGTCATCTTGTCTTTTGAATGCACCATCGGCACTTCAGCACATCCCTGCCTGTCGCCCATCATTTGTGTGTTAGCCGTCACTGTGAGCCTATCGTTTATGTCCCACGCACCTCCTGGCGACCGTGTTCGCTTCTCCTCGACGTGCCTCCCGGCTCTGACCCCATGTCGATATTGGCCGCCTGTTGGTGCCCTCGTCGCAGAGTCCGAGGTCTTGACAACGATCGCTGGTGCGCGTATCATCGACCTTATCCATTCGTCCGTCTTGACAGACTCTTGTTAGCTCCCCCTTTCAAACGACGTGCGAGCGCGTACCTTAGCCCCCGACTGCACGAAGACGTATAGTCCCCAATCGCGACCGATGAATGAGGCGGCTGCTGTCGCCAGCGCAAATATCCATCTCGGTTGGACAAAGCGTATCGGGGGAGAGGTGGACGTTGTGCGAGGTGATGACTCGAGCCGGTCCTGCTTGCGCCAGGCAATGTCGGTATAGCCGTGATGCTTGTGACTTTTGCAACCAGGAGGCCCGGAGCTTCCCCGTCCAATGGACAGGGAGAGTGCTCATTCGTGCACGGCCACCGGCGTCCCAAGGACACCTGTACCCAGCATGCAAAAGCCGGAACGCTGCAGCACAGGGGCGTCAGAGCGATTCAGCGCAAGAAGAAAGCCATACACACCTGGATCCGACATTCCGCGCTCCACGAAGACACGCAGAACGCGTGGCACAGTAGAAGAACGCCAGCATTCAGCCGCCACAGCTGCGTAGTGAGGAAGGGGCGCGTGCGCGGGGTGGTGGAGAGCACTGCGCTCGGCATTGCGCACCTTGCGCGTCTTCTACAAAAACCATCATTTTGACATCTGCGCGACACCGCCATTGCGAAGACACTCACCTCAGACAACATGAGCAACGGCTTGCCCAGTGGCGTACGTCGCCGCGCCGTGATGCTTGAGCAAGCAGGCAAGCACTCTCCCCAATGACCAAGTCGCAGGCTTCCCACGCCAGGTCACGCCAATCAACAAACTCACGTGGCTGGCGACTGCACGTGCACGCGCGGCGCGTCGCGACGCGACGCGCGCTGCTGCCGACGTGGCTCAGCACGTAGGTTCCACTGGCTCCGACGGGCGGCCTCATCGGCCATTGCATTGCCCACTAGCTACTTAAAGTTAAATACAGGTACAATACACTGCACAACCCTCCTAATCTCGCGCTGCTCTCCCAAAATCGCCGTCCCTCATGTGAACTGGGTGCGTCCGCCGGCCTCGCGTGATGGTATGCGGCGCCGTCGGCCATGGGACGGACGCAGGTCATGGCAACGCTAGGCCGGTCAGCACATGTTAAGGCGAGAGGAATGCTACCACTCACGATGAAAGAAGCAAACAGGTTGAGGGCGCGCACAGCGACATTGACCCAAAACACGCACGCCCACAATCTCCCCGCGGCCCCAAGACCAGCAAAGGGAGCAGACTACGACGAGCCGACAGCTCAGAAGCCGCCATGTGGCTCGACGCAGACCGGGAGGGTGGTGGTGAAGGCGAACTCCGGTGGTGAATGCGAACTCCGGTATTGCAGATGCGACCTCCCCGCGGCCCCAAGACCAGCAAAAGGAGCAGACTACGTCGAGCGACAGCTCAGAAGCCGCCATGTGCTCGACGCAGAGAGTATCGGCGGTGGTGGTGGAGTGCACGAGTATCGGAACTAGAAGCGAAACACGTCCACAACTCTCCTCGCGGCCCCAAGACCAGCAAAAGGAGCAAACTACGTCGAGCGACAGCTCCGAAGCCGCCATGTGCTCGACGCAGAGAGGCTTCGGTGGTGGTGGATGAAGGTAGGATGGTAGTGGTTGGTGGGGAAAAGTGACCCACAGGGTGCCAGCGCATCAGCCAGCACAGCCACTGATGCGGAGTTGCCAGCGCATCAGTCCGCACAGCCACCGCGTCAGCGCGCTGCCGCCGGCACGTCTTATTCGCACTTCTAACCCTGCTCTCACTTGATCTGTGTGCGCTCGATGACGGGACACAACCAGACCGCCTCTAGCAGGAAGTCCACCAGTCGGGCGCGACTTCGCCTCCCCGCGGTGATTCCCGATTCTGTCCCTGCCGCCCTACGCGCACTGCCTGCACGTTTGCCCCCGCTTGCTGGAGGCTCACGGAATTCTGGGCAGAAGAACTCTGGGAAGAAGGCGAAGTCTGGCCGGTCGGGCCAATCTGTTTCTTTTCGGCGGCCGAACGCCGATGGTGCGTGGCTTGTGCCATGTATGCGAACTCACCTCATGTTTTCCATGCAAGCAGATGCGACCCCTCGGCTCAAGAATCGCGGCATGGGCAAGATCTTCAAGACCTTCCACGACTTGAATGAAAAATTGGTGCGGACAGCGCTCGACAACGCAGGTACGGTTCACTCTGGCGCGTCCGTGGCCATTCGACTTTCTGACCTACCGCGCAGTCACGATCGACGTGGACCTGCGTCGACTGGCCGCTGTTGCCAGGGACCTGACGGACGAAGGCGTCGCCGCCCTCCTGCAGTGCGAGTTGGCCCACCTCAAGGAGCAGAGCTTCACGGGCAAAGAGCCCAGCTCCTTGTTCGACCGCAATGGCTTACTCATCGCCTTCCACTTCCCTGGGTTCCTCTCGCCCACTGTCAGCGTACGTTCCTATCCGTGCTTACTCCGGCTGTTCGCTGATTGCTGTTCTCTTCTCAAGCGGAACCACGCTCAGTACCTCGAGCAGTATGCGAAGGCATTCCCACCCAAACTGTCGGCCGACAAGAACGGACGCGGGGCGCAGCAAGGCTACCGCGCCGAAGGGGGCAACCCATGGGGCTGCCACCATGTGTCACCCGGCTGGCACGAGATCGGTCACCCCGTACGTCTCGTCTCCTGATTTTTGCCCTTGCGACAGCCGCTGAGACACGACGACAGAACGACCCCGCGCTAGCCAGCAAGACTTATTCCGACACGAAGAAGCATACCGGTGACACGCAGCACCTGCTTTCCCAGCTGCAGATCTTTCAGATGCGCCTGGAGCATCTGATCTCGATCGCCACCCCCGACGCCCAGCGTGCGTATAAAGCCGCGATGGACCACCTTCGGAAGGGCACGACGACGTCCGACCACGCGAACGGCTGGTCGTCCTCCTTCCAGGCGATATCCATCATCTACAACCGCGTGACGCCGGCCCATCGTGACAAGAAGGGTTGTCTTGCGGGTGTGGACGCGCTGTTGACTGTGGGTCCGTACTCTGGCTGCACGATGAAGCTGCCCCTCTTGCGTACGACCTTAGGATATGAATCCGGTACGCTTCTTCTTCTGGCGGGCACCGTTATACCTCATGAGGTCACCCCCTGGGACGCCGGAGGTCAGCGGCTCTGCCTCGTGCACTTCACGCACAAGGACATCCTGGATGAATTTGGGGTCGAGCAGCCCCAGTTCACTACGTTCCAGGCCCTTCGTGAAGCCTATCCACACATCCCGCGTGTCCCAGTAGCAGACCCTTGACTGTCGGTAAAATTAGGATGCTGGACTCTCAATGCAATTTCTTGCGTGTGGCTCGTGAAGCACCCGGCGAGTGAAAATGTGCAAAGGGAACTCATTTTATTCAAGCCATCCAATACATTGCAAGAACCACACGCGCACACAGCTAACGTACACAGAATCTCGAGCGCCCCGCGCGGGCGGTCATCGAACGTAGATATCGTACAATTTGAGAAGAACGCTGGAAGAGGCGAGCACGGCGGAGCCGAGCCGTGTTTCTGTCGCGTCATGACCACGACTACTGACCACCGCTGTCAACTTTGTCAGCCCAAGGGGAACCCGGTTCTGCGGCAGCATTTACGCACCTGCCGACGCCCGTGTCGGCATCTTCGTCCGCGACTTCCTCATTCTCGATGTCCTCGGGCCCCACATCCTCATGCGCCACATCCACGGCAGCCGCTTCCGCGTTGGCCCCTTCCTCATCGGCCACTTCCTCAATTTCGACTCGAGCGACCCGCTCCCCCGCCGTGATCGCAACACGGATCGTGGTTTCCCGCGTGGCCCCGTCTCTCTCTACGTTGTCGAGCAACGTGTAGATGATGTGGAGGACGCCGGCCGTGAGCCTCCCGATGTCGTTGCGACCCTCGACGTTCGTGGGCACCGGCAGGTTGGCGGGGGTGGGCGCATCGTGTATCAATTGCGAGATAGGCACCAGTGAAAAAAACTAGAAAGTCCCAGTTAGCGCTCTCGCGGCCCAGCGCGTTGCGAGAAACGCACCATCGGCTCCGTAGGGACCGGGAGCACAGCAAACGTCTCAGACTCAGACATGCGGAACGCTGTTGCTTGGCAGATGGTGGGTAGGGTAGATGGTGGTGGGAGGATGCCTGCAGGAAGACATGAGGCGCACTGGAGGGTGGCTTTTAAGGTCTGTCCATAAGCGGCATGAGGGAAAGCTCCTTCCACATTGAGCCCACCTCGCCCGGAGTATCCAAGTGGCGACACCCGTCAGCTGCGTACTTAGAGTGTGCCCAGGGGCCGGGACAGGCGAGCGCGTGGCATTCAGAGCAGACGCCGCCCAGCTTACTAGCACAAATGCGAACAGAAAGGAATGATATTGGACATGCAGTAAAGACAGAGGGACTCGTGCGCTAGGCCAATTCCGGCGTATCATAGCAGGGGCGGCGGTGTGGAATGAGTGGCGAGACTGATGGGAAAGTCAACGACATGCCGCGCAAGCTGGGGAAGAACATACCCGCGAGCCTTTTAGGCAGTGTCCTCTCCCTGCGCGCTCGGCACCTCCACAAACCCGTCGTCAAAGGCACCTCCGGTGCCCAGTTCCTCGGCGGGAAGGCCCATACGCCCCCCATTCTCCCCGCAGGCGCTCAGCGGCGGCATTCCGCCACTCCGCCGTGCCGCAGGCTCTGGCGAGTCGTCGCGCCAGACCGTCTGCACCGGGGGTGGCCGCCCAAGTCGGCCGCGGCGCACGAATGGAGCTTGCTGCGCGCGCGACGAGTGCTCGCGCGTCGTCGCCGTGGTGCGCTCGTGGGCCGGCGCCGCGCTGCATTCTCGCGACGGCGGCGGGGTAGGGGGCGGCTGTGGGGAGTGCGCGCGCGTGTCGCTCTGGGTTGCATACCGGAGCTCGGGCATGGAAAGCTCCTGCGTCAACGAACCAGTCAGTATCCGACCTGAAAACAGAGATCTGGGTACTCACATAGCGTCCGGGGACGCTCATGATGACGGTCATGTTGAGGTTGATGGTGAGGGACATGGTGGCAGGAGGCAAAGAGTGGTGAGCTCGCGTCGCTGGCATGACCCACAGCCGAGTCAATGTGACATCGCGTCCCTCGGCTCACTGGCTTATCTGTGCGCGTACCTCGGCGACGCCCACACCATTCCAGAAGCGGCGAGCGCGGATGATCCTTTGAGTTGCGTCCGTGGGTTGCACTGAGGCCAGCGACGATGCTACACGGGTCCAAGGGACTCGGAGCACAGACGTCGCACACGTCCGCGACGGCGCTACACGCGTCCCAAGGACACGGCAGCCAGGGGGCCGTCGAGCGATGCAGAGACACATTGCTGGACGATGGGCGGGAGGTGGCTGCAAGTCGGACTGTGGAGTGAACTCTAGGTGGACGGGGTGACAGCCTGTGACAGCACGGGGAGCCTCAGCCAACTGGATCGCAAGTCCAGAGCGCGCGTCGTGATAAGATTAGACAACACCGTAATCGCTATCAGTGATAGTAATCAGTGCTTTCGACTTCGCCGCTGGCAAGTCCCTCCTTCCCATCTCTCCTTCCACGCAGGCCGCTCTCCCCCCATCGCCGCCTCTCGCGCATCTCCACCTATATCCCAGCCTCGCGTCATAGCCTACTCCTCCGCAGTTCCGCCAATAAACCTAAGCGTACGTGGCTGCCGGTCTCTCAAAATGATTCTGACTTCCTCCGTCGCAGCAACCGCCTCTCCCGTGTGCTCTGATCAAGCAAAGCGCCCCGCTGGACTTTCCGCCCCTCCCGGTTGCCATCGTCTCCCACCTCCGTCCCGTGTCTCTGAGACGCGAGCGCACGGCTTCCCCCCGTGTCTCTTAGACGCGACCCTCCGTCTCTCGCCCCCATCCCGCCACCATGGCCAAGGACACGACCACCCCGCGCCCATTCACCCACCAGCAAGCTGCGGCGGCAGCCGCTCGGAGTGCCAAGGAAGAGCTTGAAGTGAAGTCGGGGACGGATTGCTTGGTGCTCGCGGCCTGGGATCGCGCACCGGGCGCGGTGTGCATCTCCAGCCCGAACATGCCCTTCGTCCCGGAGATCCCCACCCACCGCCAGCACCATGCCTTCACGTACTATGCAGACGGAATGCTCGGCCCCTTCGAGCTCATGAAATGGCCTCAAGTCTTCGACAGCGAGTACCCGCACGACTGCGCCGCGCCCGCGAATCCGGACCTGCCCGCGCCTGACGAGCCGGAGTACGGTGGCATGCCCCGGTTTGACTGCTCGCACATCGCATGGCGGGCCTGGGACGACCTTGCATTCGAACAGTGGAGCAGGACGCCTCGCGGAGCGATAGGATGCCTCAGCGGACGCTGGGTGGACCAATTACGGGCGGGCCACTCCGAGCTCGCGCAGAGGGTCCTGAAGATCGGTGCGGATCTTCCTAGTCAGTCTAAGCGTCCCGCCGGCGGTGAAGGCCTGAACGGAGCTCAGGCCTTCGCCGCCCAGCTTCTCGTGAGGAGCAAAACCGTTCACGACGTGTTGGCAGAGACCCCCATGACGCCGTACGAGGTGCTCCAGTGGTTCCGGGAGAGCCAGCGCCTGCTGCTCGAGCTACAGGCCTGGGTCATATTCATGGAGGTCATAAAGCCGCGAATCGAGGATCCCACCTTCGTAAACCCACTTGTTCTGCCCATCCGCGGAGTTATCACCGAGAAAATCCTCCTCGCCAACACGATGTTCCGCGTTGGCGTCCCCGTGTGGCTCGTGCGCGAGCCCCATACTATCGGGGAGAAGACAGCCGTCAAGTCCGCCGTCCGACTCACCCTCCACACAGTACACATGAGCGACAAGCGGTTCATGATCCACGGCGACCACTACCGCAAGGCACCTGCGTGGATCGACGCGCCGACGCTGGACGCCGCTATGGAGGGAATACGAGACCAGCTTAGGCGATTCAGTCTGAGCAGTCGCCCTCTGGTCCGGGAGAAGGTCGCCTTTGCGGAGGAGGACAGGCAGGACGCGGTCACTCTGCCCAAGGATTGGTCTGAGCTTGGTGTGCTGACGGGGACGTCGGGAGCGGGCGCGTCATCCGGTGCGTTCGCCATCGTCTGTACATGCCATGTGACAATCGAGTCTGACGATCGGGTGCGATTGTTTGAACAGGCGCTCGGGGCGGTGGCCCGCAAGTGCGGCCTGCGGTCGAGGTGAAACCCGAATGGCTGCCGCGGGAGTGCGGTTTCTTGAGCAGGGTCGTGTCGGAGCATCCTGCGCTTACGATCTTTCATCCGAACAAGCCACAGGTGTACCATCTCCCGCCCATCCATATCTTCTTCTCCGAGGGCGCCAGCCTCGGCGCCAAAATACACAACTGGTTGCGGATCAGGCCGTGGTGCATCGCCCAAACGATCACGGCTCCCGACGGGGGAGCGGTTTTGCTCACAGGCACGCAGTGGAGGATTGCGCTTGAGGGCCGCTATCATCAAATTTCGCGGCCCGAAAAGGGCGGCATTGAACCGCGGTCGAGCGCTGACGAGATCGCCAGGTTGCCTCCGGACCCCCGCCCTCAGAAACAGGCCCGTTCATCGCGTCCGCCCGACCGCCGTGCCCTCCGCCGCACCTGTGACCGGATCGACATCAATGTCCGATTCGGTGTGACCGGCGGCTTCCAGCCCTACATGGAGCACATTGGGGCGACGTGGGGCACGCAACAGGTTGCCCGCGCGGATGCAGACGTCGACAAGCGCGTCTGGGCCGAGGTGACGTGGGAGCTGGCCGCTATGAACTTTCGCTTGGAGCTCATGGCGCTGGACCGCCTCATGAATCCTGCCGCGTACGCCGAGGAGTCGGACGGGGGCACAGATCGGGAGTTGGAGATCATGCTCATCTGGGAGGGGGACGGCCAAGTGCGCCCTACGTGGGACCGCCGCAAGGTCTCTTGCGGGATCGACGCCACTACGGCGGCCGCCAGGCGCAGTGCCTTCACGCGATGGGCACGCGTGCTGAATGTGTGGCCTCCTGCGCGGGGCATGCTGCCAGAAACACCGCCAGGCACCCAGGATGAGTTCGAGGCTCAGATTGCCGGGTTTTACTGTACTCAGTTTCATTTGACTTGGGGACGTTTCCCGTCATTCCCGCATATGGCTCCGACCTCGCTCTCTCGGCATTATTAGAGACATTTCGCATGTATTTTCTAGCGCCTGATTCAATCCGTTGCTCGTCTCGCGGCGTGGGCTAGCCAAATGGGCTGTGACGACGTGCCTGCACCCAGCGTCAGGCGTCGGCCTACGGCGTTCATTTATTTTAATTCAGGTTCGAGATCACGTGCGGGGGCGACTTGGACGGCGAGGGCACGCAACGCGAGAGTAAGTCCCAACCCGCCATCCTTTCTCCTTGGCACTCACTGCGACCCCCACCTCTCCGCATCCATGCTCGATACCGAGTCTACGTCCAGCGACGACACCGAGTCCACGTCCAGCGAGGACACCGAGTCCACGTCCGGCGCCGATAGCGAAGCTGAGGATGAACCCCAATGGCGCCGGGAGGAAAGAGACTGGCTTGGAGAGATCGCCGACGGAGAGTTCACCGAACGCCTGACCGCGGTGGGTAAGGTCAAGACCACGGAGTACTCACGCAGCAGCATCGCTGCGAGGATCACCGCCGCATACGCGGGCCGCTTCAAGGACCCCTTACTGGGCGAGACCGACGCCGAGTACGCCGCGCGTATCAAGAAATCTCATAGAAAGGGAGGCGACGCTCCCGCTCGGGTCTACGACGAGACCACGAAACAGTGCAGAAGGCGCCTCGCGGGTGTGGGTACGGTGAGTTGTTTCGCCCGCATCCTGAATGTAGCCATTCAACTCTACCGTCACAGAGGATCAGGGTTTATGTCCACAATCGGAGCAAACAGTTTCTTCGCAAGCAGAAGCAAAAGTATCAGATCAACCCCCTCCCACCCGTCGGGAGGGTGCGCTCTGCATGGGACGCCTTCAACAGTGCGGAGAACCCGGACAAGCCCACCAAAGACGCTCTGGAGGCCGTGGCCCCATACAACAAGAGGGTGAGCGCTGACTATAGGGCGCTGACCGCGGCCGACATCGCAAGGTATGCGGCGATCGCAAGCCGTGAGCCGCAATACGACACCCGGCCAGAGGAGCAGGCCAAGTGAGCGCCTTTGACTATGCCCTACCAGGTTGTTGCGTGACGTTGACTGCTCGCCACAGAAAAGCAGCGAATCTACCTCTCGCAATTCAGCGGCAGTTGCAGCATTGGCACAAGGAGACGGGCTGGGTCGGACTGGTCATCGCCGGGGGGCCCGTAGAAGGCGGCGACAAGGACGCCCACGTGTACGTGGCAACGAACCCATGCACAGTTGCGCTACTCACGCCGTGCTCACAGCGAAACGATAGGCCGAACACCGGCCGGCGACGATTTTGAACAGTGGCTCATCGATTCCTGCAAGTGGACCAAGGACCGCATGCGCCTAGAGCTGCTCAACTTCATGGACAGGATCTTCGGTGCGCAGCACATCTCTGCCTCGTAACGTGCCGTTGATGCTTCGGCAGGGGGTGTGGGCGACGCCCCGTCGGGCGACGTCACCGTCGAGGCGCCGAGCCCGACGCCCGATGTCCCATCCCTCAGTGCGGTGGCGGCGAAAGACCCTCCCAGGGCCTTGTGGGAGTCACACTCGACGATTCGCGACCTCGAGCATCCACTCGTGTTCCCAGACGAGGATCTCGCACCCGCCACACCAGACAACGACCTCGAGGATTTCGCACCCGCCCCAGACAACGACCTCGAGACTGAAGAACCAGAGTCGCCAATTGCATTGCCGTCAAACGACAGTCAGGGACCACCGAGTGATGCCGCGGAGACAGGAGAGGCTGTGCCGCCGAGCGCGTCGCCCTCGGGCTTGTCTCCAGTCGGTCGCGCTGACACTCCGCCCGTGCAGCCAACCCGGAAACGCAAGCGCAGGGCCACCTCCTCAAAGAAGTCCGCTCAGGGTCCCGACGGCAGCGGACACCAACCACCGCGCAAGAAGCCCCGCACTAACAGCGGGCCGCAGCCACCGCCGGCGCCTCCAGCGCAGGCGGTTGGAAAGCGTGTGCGCAGGCCTTCCGACAGAGCGGCAGGCCTTGAGCTGTGAGTTGTCACGGCCCGCACAAACTCTGCTCGCTGACAAGTCACCAGGCAATCGCTCACGGAGAAAAAGCTCGTGGCTGAGAATGCGGCCGCGGCGCGCCAGAGGTCGGACGCCGCCGTGAAGAAGGGGAAAGGGCCCGGCGGTGAGGGAAAACGCCGCGCGAAGTAGCCTCATGCGGATGGTAGCCTTAAGCGGGTCGTAGCCTCATGCGGATCTGTGGGCGCGCGATATGGTGTAGGCGCGCAAAATGTGCCTGGAAACGTTATCTTCCAAATAGAGTCATCCCAATCTCTGGATCTGTGGGCGCATGAACTGGGCCGTCGCTTCGCGGTCGTGGCGTCCGCCCCTGCCAGCTCCTTCCTGCGCCCAACCTGCGGCACTGTCCTGAATTTGTTTCGGAGGTATTCCGTAGGCGAGTGATCGTATTCTGTCTGATGCTCCCTGCCAGGGCATGCGCTAATGTTTTTCTGGCACCCAAGACGCCGTTGGCCCTGACCCGCCGTCCAGGCAGATGGAGGGCTGGAGAGGTGCGTGCTCGACTTGTTCTCAGCGCACGACGGAGATATAACAGCGGCAACGAGCTTGAGACCGGCATCGTCAAGTCTGCCCGCCAACCATCTCAGCGACATCATCACCCTCTCGTCTAGAATGCCCCGCCTCGCTCGTGTCGTCCTCAGATCGTCCAGCGCCTTCAGCGAACGCCTCAAAACGGCTTGCATCGCTGGTTCCGAAGCGCGCCGACCCAGCGCAGCGACGTGCATGTACTGCGGGGCGAGCGGCCGCTTGGGCGTTACCTTCAAGCCTCCCCATGGCGGCCACTGGCACGCAGTTGTGAGTAGCGCTCGCCTGCCGAAGCTTGCTCCTGCTCACGGTACACTTTTTGCAGTGCCTCAACAGCCTGTGCCCGTGGCGCTCCTCTGCGCATAACCATAAGGGTGGGGCCCGAGCGTGGTACCCGCCGCAGGTCTTCCCGACAGCCGAACAGGTAGCTGTCATCGAGAACATCCGCCGCGCGGACGCCTTGGAGAAGGCAGCTCTCAAGGTCCGTAGGGCCGAAGACGCTAAGCGCGTTAAAGCGTCGAAGGCGAGTGCGTGCATCCGTCTCGCCTTGTCATGCCTCTGATCGCGTTGCAGGGTGCAAGCAAGCGAAAGAGCAAGCGCTCGTCCCAAGCTGCGCAGATCGACGCGGACGCCCGCGTCGCCGCCTCGATCGCTGCCGAGGACGTCGCCGCTCAGCGCGCGGCCGTCGAGCAAATCGACCAGGACCTGGCTTTCGCCCTCACGCTCGTCGACGCCTATGAAGGCGATGGTGCCAAGCGTAGCTCATCGGTTGTTCCCGAGTCCGTGTCCCAGGACACGGTAAGTAGGCCTCTCACGCGTGTTCGGGTGGTTACTGATAGATGGGCTTGCAGACCATGCGCTCGATCAGCGAAGGAGGGCTTGCGAATGGCTCCCAGGAAGTCTCACGGGCTGGGGACCAGGACGGACAAGGCGACGACGATGACCAGAGCGCCACGGCGGATGACATGCCGGCGTGGGGCTTCAAGAACATACGCATTACGTTGTGGCGCGAGGTGGGTTTTTTTTTCTCATATGGGGACAGCTCTCACTGATGGGCTGCTTCAACCAGTCGCATCACTACGCCTTCAAGGAGCTCATCTTCACCAGGCGAATCATCGTGTCGGACGAGCTTTCCTCCACCAAGTTGCGGGCGGCTGGTTTTACGGCCGCCACAGATATCCAGTACTGGGATCCCGCCCGCACCAGGTGGGCGCCGGACGAGTATCAGCGGCTGGATGTGCCCATCGAGATCCCCGACGACAGCCATCATCTACTTATCCGCGCGCGCGGCGCCAACGCCCTCGAAGGTTTCGGGATGGAGGTCCTTTGGCTGGAGAGGGGCACCCCGGTCCGCGGACTGCCGTTCTCAGTCGTGGAGCATGGTATCGCACGAGCGCTCGACCTGTCGGATGGGGACTTCCCCCCCTCAAGCTCTACTGTGGCCTCCTCCTCGGGTGCATCCTCTGACCCGCCCGCCAACTCGCAGCCACCGACGACATCCCGCACCGACTCACAGCCACCGACTGCTCTCCAAGCTCGCGATTCGGCGGCGGCGCGCGTTCTACCGTCCTCTCCCCTCGACGAAGACCCGCCTTCGTACGCGTCTGCCACGGGCCGTCGCGACGGGGGCTCGATGGCCGGACCATCGCGGGGACCTCCGCTGATTGACCTCCGGGCGCGTCAGGCGCGTCAGCTCCGTCGCAGCGACGACACGTTCTACGGAGAGCCCGAGCAGCGCGGGCGCGCGCCCCAGAGGGAGACACCAGTCCCTCCTGCCGCGCGGGCGCGGACTGCCTCGCCAATGGAAACATTCTGGACCCAACCGGATGGACTCCCAACGGGGCGCGGCGTCAAGAGGCAGGCTGAAGATGATCGCGGTGAGGGACCGTCGACCGGGCCGCAGTCTAAGAGACCTCGTCCACTCCCTGCACCGGCGTTCGGGACGCCTGCGAGTGCACCTGCCGCAGCCCCGGCGCTGCGCCTTGGAACGCGCCAACGCAGGGCCACGGATAGAGCTGCAGGAATTGAACCGTGAGTACATCACTGTCTGTGTGCGTCCAAGCCCTCACGAGCCATCCTCCTTCAGTCGGCCTCTGACCGAGCGGGCGAGGGACCCTGCCCGCGCGCCCACCCAGTCGTCGGCCTCCCTCATCGCACAGAAGCAGGATGCCGCCCGCGCCTACGCTCAGTCCTCGGCCTCCCTTCGGTCCGCCGCACCCCGTAATGCCGCCCCCTGGTCGCGCACGCCTCCGCGCGCTGCACCCGCACCCCGGGCACCTGCCTTAGGCCGCGCCGCGGACTCCGGCTCCGCGTTCGGGCGCCCTGCCACGCCTGCGTTTGGGGCGTCGGCGTCCACCGCCGCTGGCACAGCTGCTCGTGCCCCAGCAGCTGCTCGTGCGCCAGCGTCCACAGGGCGTAGGTCGGCCGCCGGCGCCTCGTCCTCCGCAGCGGCGGGCGGATCCACGCCCTTGCCTCCCTCCTCTATGGAGTATGTCGACGGAGTCAGGCAGCAAGTTTTTCGCCTCGACGACGACACGGAGGTCGAGACGGAGCAGGAGCCCGAGCAGGCCACGCAGCCCGCCAAGACCAAGAAGCGCCAGGGGTGAGGCAGCATATGTAGCTTTCAGTCGTGATATCGAAACCTGCGCTGCGCGAGCGAGTGCATGATACCTTCTTTACTTGCTTCCCAGTATTTTACTTACATACATGTTTAATAAAATGAGAAGTGAATTGAATCCTCGCCGGAAGTGATCACGTGTTTCAGCCACAGACGCGAATCGAGATTCGCGGGCCGGCGTATCTTCGGTCCCGAGCGCGGTGAAGTCCCGCGACGAGCCACGGCGACTCTTCCTCCTCCTCCTCTCATCCACCCAAAAGTCGAAGGTCAGTACTTGCCTGCTCCGCTGTGCGCAGTGTGCTAACGACGGTTTGGTCCGTAGCGATATGCATCATCAACGCCCTGGCCGAAAAGGGCGCCGCGGGCGTCGCGGCGCGGGCACTGGCAATGGGCCGCCGCAAACGCCGTCACCATCCTACGAGGGCATCATGTGGTACTACACGGTCGACTCGCGCACGAGGGCGGACGTAGACCCACCGGAGCTCATCAGCCAGAAGAAGAGGGGCCATTACTCCAAGCGCAATGTCTTTGTCCGACACTTCCCCCGGCACGGCGACGGGACGTTCGTGCTCGATGAGGTCCTGGAGGGAGCGCCAGACTCGGACGACGACGGCTACTACGACGACTACGACGACGCTGGAGTCATGGGCAGGGGCGCTCAAGGGACCGCGGGGACCTCGTTGGAGCGCGCGGACACCGCACAACCACCCACACCCAACAGCGCACCCTCCCTCAGCGCGCCGGCGAGCGCTCTCGGCGCAGGGGCGAGCATCCCCGCGCGCGCGGATGCGCCATCCTCCAGCCACCCATTCAATGCTGTGGTGGCGGCACCCGCCTCGTTGGAGCACCCGCGCGACGCACTCGCCTCCACCCCCACCACCAACATCGCGTCGTTTTCCGCCACCCCACCAAACGGTACTGCATCGGCTGCTGGCGTCTCGCGCACTAGGATCTCCCTCAGCGCCTGGAAAGAGAGGCGCCATGCCACCCCCAGCGAGAGTTGGAGAGCACAGGACGCGGGGTCGCGCGGTCAGTACTGGACGACGGGGGGGTTACAGGCGGGGCCCGCGCTCCCTGGGAGCTCTCGTCACCACCGTCGACCGGCCTCTCCGCGGCTGATGAATGGCCGTGCTAGCCCTCTCCCGCGCCGCCGCTCACGATCCCCCGAGCGCCGTGGCTCCGAACAACGCGGCTCGCGGGCCCCCGTCCGCCGACCGTCCGCCGAGCGGCGTTCCAGGTCCCCCAGGCGTCGATCCCCAGTCCTTCCTCCCCGCGGGGAGTTCCCCGATCGTCGTGTATGAACCGTGCGGTAGGCCTAGGATCGCGATGGAAGGATGGCGGGAGTTCAGACGGGTGGTGGCTGGGTTCGGCGGGCGCGCGCGAGGGGTGGTTGCGTATACAAGACGGACCGTATTTACGTGTACGAAAAGCTGGTTCGTAGTCTTTGATATCGCACGCATGTGTCGCCTCCAAAAAACCGCGCGTGCAAAGACTGAGAATACGGACTGATAAAATAATATTGGCGGGCCGCGGCGCACCGTGTAAGCGCTTTTGTTGTGTGATGTTTGGTCGCCTCGCGCTCGGGCGGACGAGCGCCATCTTCGCCTACAGCCGTCACTGGGCTTTCCTGGACGTCAAGCCACGTCGGCCTTCGAGCACATCACATCCTGCCGCGCCGTGTCTTTGAGACGCGAGTCGTGGGCTGGGGCTTGTGGCTGTCTTTGAGACAGCTCACGGAGCTCCCGACAGCGCTACGCCTGGCGGAACATCGATGTCGTCGCCCAGAAAATCCACGTCCCCACGAAAGCAGCCCTCGAAGGGCTTCAGCTTGGGGAAGGCCTTCAGCGCGTCAAAACCCGCCGCTCATGGGTCACGGTCGCTGGCTTCATCGACTCGCCCGACCACCCAAGAGAAGAACACCGCCCCAGTCGCTGTCGACACGTCGCAAGGTGATGGCAGTCTGGAGGCGGTCGACCCGGATCAGAATGGTGGCGATGGCGGCGCGGGCAAGAAGGAGGAGGAGCGGGCACCTAGCAATTCGATCGTACGTGGCGATGACTGGCCCTCTGTGCGCTGGGAGTGCTGACCACGCCACCCTGGACAGAAACCGAACGAGCGAATGACACAATTCATAGACCTTTACGCTCAACGCGCACAGAATGCGCTGCTCCGGCGAGAGATCGGCCCCAACGACGGTCGGTGCATGGACTGCCGCAAAGGAAGCGCTCAACCGGCACAGTACCGATGTGTCGACTGCTTGCACCGTCGTCCTCTGTGCCTTGATTGTCTTCTCAAGGGGCACCAGTGGCAGCCATTCCACCGCGTAGAAAAATGGGCAGGGTTCTGGCAGCGCACGACTCTGTCCAAGCTTGGCCTCATCCTCTATCTCGGGCACGGGGGCCGTCCTTGCAAGGTCGAGAAGGACCGCGGCAACCTCCGTGAGATGACCATCGTTCACGGGCGAGGCATCGAGCGCATCAAGGTCAAATTTTGCTTGTGCGTCCAAGGTGGGGCAAGGACGCCCGCCGACGACTTCGACCAGCTCATGGACTGCGATCTCTTCCCGGCGTCCTGGGTTCGGCCGACCACTGCGTTCACCATGGCTGTGATGAAGGACCTTCAACTGCTCGCGCTGCAAGCGCAGGCTCCCGCCGGCGACCTCATGAAGTTCCTGGCGAGATCGAGTGACAACGTCGATCCCGACGACGTGGACGTCAGTGCAGCACATCGCCCCTCGTTTTGACTAGGTGACGAATATTGTTCACAGGACCGATACCGCGAGTACATGATCTCGCAGCGCGAGTTCACGTACCTGTCCGCCACGAAGAGGGCAGGCGTCCAGCCGGAGCGCAACATGTCACCGCGTTCGCTAGCCGTGCTTTGCCCGGCATGCCCGCAAATCGGTATCAACATGGATCCTCAGTGGAAGACGCGAGGAGACGACCTGCGGTGCGTCCTGGGTTTCTTGCCTCGGTGCGCGCGGTCTCTGAACGCATCGCACAGGTTCCTCGACGCCTTCTACTACGCCACAGATGGCAATTTTCATTTAAATCAAAAGATCAAGCCTATGGATAAGGCGGACTTTCCTCTGACCATGGGCGCCGCCTACTTCGCTCACGAGGAGGACTACGACACGTTCCTGGGGAAGGTACCTACCAGTACACAGCCAGAGGTGAGCGATGACAGAGTCAGGCTGTCATGTCTGGGTCGGGCTCATTGAATGGCCTTGCGCAGAAAACGAGCTGCCACGAGTTCGCCGCACTAGGATACGGCGGGTATACCGGCAAGGTGTCCGGCGTCGTGGGCTGCTACTGCCAGAGGCACATGTTTGCCCTGCCCGGCGGGCTCGTCGACCTCCAGAAGGGTGAAAGGTTCGTTGCGAGCACGCTGGTTGGCATCGCGGGAAGCTGACGAGTTGTAGGTTTGCCAACGTCGATTACGTCATGCTCTCCGCGTTGCAGCCGTACATGGACCTGCATACACACGTGTCGGGCTACGACATAAATTGCCAGTATCGAATCAATCTCATGGAGCGCCTGCAGTGGATGCGGGAGAACACAAAGGAGCTGGCGTCGATCCTCAAGTACGACTTGCCGAAGACCCTGGCCGCCGTCGGCAAGTTTCACCTCCCCGCACATTGCGAGTGGTGCCGGATTTTCTTCTCGTTCCACTTCCTGCCCTGGTGTGCGATGACCGATGGCGAGGCGGCCGAGCGGCTGTGGGCGATTCTGAACGGCATCGGGAATGCCACGAGGGAGATGACGCCTGGCAACAGGCACGACTTTATTAACGCGCTGCTCTCGGACCTGAATGCGAGAAGAGTGCACGGCATTGGTGTGTCCTTTGTGTTTTCACCCTCAATCCTCTGCTGACGTCCTTCAGCCAAATTCATAGCGAGGAAGCACGACGAGGCGAAGGAGGCCTTGATCTGGGCCAAGGAGGAGCTCGACGAGGTGGAGCAACAGGCCGGCGACGCATTGGTAGCAGGGTGGAGGGTGGAGCTGCAGGCGTGGCTGCGCGATGTGGTCGACATCAAGAATCACAAGGAGATGAGCAACCCGTTTGAGCCTGAGAAGTCTGCCGGTGCGCTGAACGTGTCGCCGCGCTTGGATGTCGCACTTCTGACCCGATGTTTCTTTTCAGTCATGACCCAAACTGACGCACTGGCAGTGCACGTTGAGGGGGAGGGCAAGGACGTCACCGCGATCGGTCTGGCATTGGCCATCTCAGAGGGCGTGGACCTCGACGCCAGGAGGTGAGGGGCCTGCTCTGCTCACAAGCGCGTTTCTAACCGCGAGACCGTATGGTAGGATCAACTTGATGCGGCGCCTGACAACAGCGCACTTGGTGGGCGACCCGACGGTGGCCGAGGACTACAAGAAGTACATGGCAGACTCGGGTGCGTGGAAGCAGCGGCACGACATGTATATCCTGCCGCTCGTGGTCGTCGCGACGGAGGGCAAGCCAGACGTTGCCCTGAATGCGTTAATGCAGAAAGACGGCCATGGGATTGATGACGACGAAGAAGGCGCGGGAAGCGGCAAGCGAAAGCGCGACGAGGAGGGCGGTGCGAACAACTCCTCTGACGTCAAGAAGAAGGACGCCGGCTCTGTCAAGAAGAAGGATGCCGCAGGGAAAGGCGCGCGTTCTGGGCGATCTCGCAAGGAGTTGACCAACGCCGAGATGCTCGTGAACCTGCGCGAGCGTCGCGTGCGGCTACCCTCGAGCTACTCGCGAAAAGTCCAGAAGCACTCCGCGATGGAGGCCGCGACAGCGATCGAGCGGAGCCTGAGGGAGGGACAGGCGAACGATGCGCTCGACAGGTTGCGGGCGCAGCTGATCAGCAGCTACAGCTTCTACCTGTACAAGAAGGGGACTACGCATACTCAAGGAGTCGAGACGCGGACGAAGTCCATGGCGCGGCGCAAAGACGACGCGATCGGCCGAGAGTCGACGACGTACCGGCGCGCGCGACAGGCCCTCGTTGCGCTCGGCATGGCAGACAAGGCCGAGGACGGCCAGGACGAGAAGTACCCGACGCTGAAGCAGGACGACGTCAAACCGTTCACGGTGTACACGGCGGATGCTAAGCTGGGGGATAGCAAACGGCGCACGTCGTGGATTTGGTCAAAGTTCGAGAAGCTGCTCGCCTCGAAGAACAAGTCGTTGCAGACGTGGAGCACGAGTGGTGCGTGGCTTGGGTTTGTCTTGGGTGATGATTCTCACATTCGTTTACCTGTAGCTGTGAAGGCGCTTTGGTGCCGGCGCTTTTCGCTCTACACGCGGTGGTGGGAGGAGAGTTTGCTCGTCAATGAAGAGATGCAGCGCGTGCGCCGAACTTTCATTCACTGGCAGGATCACTGGCTAGGCATTGCAGAGGAGAGCAAGGATGATGACCCAGGACGCGCAGCGTATGCGAGGAGGTACGTCTCATGGCAGTTTACACGAAGAAGAGGGACGCTGATGCCCCGCGGGCGACAGGCAGGCAGCCCGTTATGAACGTCTGCTGGCAGGTGCCGACGCGGCGTTCAAAGACAAGATGACGAGCCCTGTGTACAAGCTAACGTAGTGTCTCTGTATTTACATTGGTGCAAGAAGGTGCTATGTACATTTTCTTGTGACGATTTCACCAACCTCGCTAGTTGGGCGTTTTTTCTTTTTTCTTTCTGTCGTGCCGTGTGCCTGCTTGCTGACCTTTGCCAGACCAAATCCCCGACCATTTCAGAGCTGGCGCGTGGTCCCGAACGGAGCGCTCCATTGCTGGAGGAACGCATTGATGGTCGGCGGCGCGGCGGTGTTGAAGGGCAACCGGAGGATGACACCGTCGGGGACGTTCTTCGAGCCGTGGACCCTGAGGACGAGCACGCGCTGCTCGGTGCTGTTCGTGCCGCCAATAGCCCACGTCACGCCCCTCGTGCGCGCCACCTTGCTCGCATTGCGTGGCCATACCAGCTGGCCGACTCCGCCCTCGGAGACACGGCGCACAAAATCTTCGTAGCCATCTGCGTCCTGGAAGGAAGCACATGAATCAAGCGGGCCGGGCAGCGGAACAGCGACAAACCTGGGCGAACTCGTCGATCGCGCGGCGGACGATTCGAGACATTCTGGGGATTGGATTTGCTGCGAGGAGGGCGTGTGGAATGGGTGCTGCGGGGGAGGGACGCGGGCGGCTGGTCAATCGGCGCGAACGGAAGGGTGTGCGTGAAGGTTCTCGGGCGTCGGTGAGTGGGTGTTGAAGACGGAATGACGGGTGACGTACAAGCTGCCGGTGGGGAGGTCGGTGCGCGCGAGGGACAGTACAAGGAGAGGGCGCACCTGTTCCGTCAAAAATAAGGTCGCGCGGGAGTGAAACGGTGCGTGTCTCCGCTAGCCGCGATGGAGGGATGCTGCTAACGGTCAGGTTTTCGTAAGGCGGTGCGCTGGAAGAGCGAGTGTAGCGACGAGCGCACCGTCTCCACTCCCTCCGAGAAGTTACTGCGCGGCTGGGACGACCGACTGGAGGGTACGCGTGAACACGCGCGTGGAAGAGAGTGCTCGAGACGGAGTGGATTGTGGGAGCGGGCTGGCGATGGACAACAGAGGATGAGGAAAGTCGTGCCCTGCGAAGATACGATCAGCATTGACGTGCTCGACTATGTTCAATGAAGAACAACGTACCAGGTGTTAAGAGCAAGAATCGCAAGGGGACGGGGCGACGGAGAGTACGTGCGAGCACGCGGGGCGGAGGAAGTGCTGGAGAGGCGGAGGATCGTGGGTGGTGAGCTTGCGACGGGCGACAGAGGATCAGGACGCGCGTGCCGTGCGAGAAACGGTCAGCGTTGGGGTGCCGGACGAAGGGGCGATGAATAAGAACGTACAAGAGACGAAGAAGAAGAACTGGAGGGGGGACAAAGGTGATGGAGAATGGGAGGGGCGGAGGACCAACGAGGCAGGCGGAAGAACGAGGCGCCACATCACCAACTCCTTGTCGCTCTCACCCTCCGTCCGAACAGTCGCTTCAACATCGGCGCTCACCTTGCCCACGCACTCAAACAACAGTCGGCGGCGGTTTGCGCTGGTGGCCGCATCACCTCAACCCAACTTTCGTGTCGCCCTACATCCGAACAACCGTTTTGACATCACCCTCAAGCTTGCCGACGCACTCAACTACGGACGGCGATGTCGATGTACTAGGCCCTCGATCGAGAGATCCACTGGCTGCGATACAGTGCCTTCCACCTAGACACAATCGCGCGCCCTGCATCCCATATACCGGAAAGTGTCCGTCGCTGCCGAGGCGCGTATTCTTGCACGCATAGATATGCACTATCCTCACGCCAAGAATGCTTTGGTCGCGAGCATCGACGCCTCTGATTCGTACCGTGCGCGACGCTCGCGATGCTGGTGGTCAAGGAGGAGCTCGTTGTGCTCGGGTTGCGAGGCGGAAGGTGGTTAAACAGACTTTGAACATGCGAAGGTGCGTGGCAAGCCCCTTGAACACATTGTGAGGAAACTGACGACCGTATCAACTAGTCAACTAGTCGATATGCCAAGTAATGGTGTATGAGATACCTGAAAGCTACAACCTAGAAGACGGTCAACAATCCGATAAGGCAGCTCGAGCATTCAACTTCGCAGGCCGAGTCAAGCACAACCATCTGCATAGTGACGATGACGCGCGATCGAGCTACTATCCTCGCCGCCGTGTTGTGACCCTTCGCTATCTCCGAACGTCCACTGTATTGGTTATCGGCAAGTAACAGTGTTTGAGCACGGTTGATTTGTCCTAATATCTGTCGCTCAGCTCGACGGAGGCACTGCCCGCGGCAGAAACGGATCGAAGCCGAGACAGATTGGCCTCAGGCGAGGCGGGCCAAAGAACAGAATGCGCCGCTGTGCAGTGGCCTGTGCGGTGGCCCCTGCGGGAGTTTACTATGATGCGTTAACGCGCGTCTGTTGCGGCTGGCGATGTCTGCGCTCGTTATGGCTAATACATGTATCAATGCACTATTGACGAGGGCAACTGTGTTTTGCTCAGCACCGGCGCGGGCAGATTGGGTGCGCGGGGTATACGGCAGGTGGACGTTGAAAGGGCGGACGATGGAGGCGGCGGAGGGTACGGCGCGGTGCGCTGGGAGGGCGGGGTGCCCGCGGGCGCGCAGGGTGCCCGCGGGTGCGCGAACGGCGGACGCGGTCGGTGGGCCAGGCTGTGGTGGGAGCGCGGGGTGCCCGCGGGTGCGCAGGGTGCCCGCGGGTGCGCGAACGGCGGACGCGGTCGGTGGGCCAGGCTGCGGTGGGAGCGCGGGGTGCTCGCGGGGCCGCAGGGTGCCCGCGGGTGGGCGGGCGGCGGAGGCGTCGGTGGAGGGCGCGCACGCGGCTGCTGGGTCGCGGCGCGGGGTGCTCGCGGGGCGCGCGGGTACCCTGCGGTGCCCCTGCGCTGCACACGGGCCCCAGCCGTCCCAGAATGGCTGGGAGCGCCTGAGCCCGCGGGGTGCGTGCGGGGTGCCGCAGGGTGCCCGCGCAGTACACCGGGTGGGCCCCCGGTGTGCCCCACGGAACTGAAGTCCCTCGGATGTTTGCAATGGTGCTGAGACGCCTTTACAAACCACAGTGGTACGACGGGGACGATATCTTGGGTGAGAGAAAGACTATAAATGCTACCGCAATTGCGACATGTCTCGTGAGAATGCCAGGTCAGGATATTTTGAGGAACAGCACGAGCGAGGCTTGGCAAAGACGGTGCGAGTTTGTCGAGTCAAGATGCAGCTGAAGACGACGACGGGGTGGGAGGAGATTGCCATTTCCACGACAGCGTCTGAGTGCACGCAAACAAATTAATCTCTGAACCGTGAGCACGAGCTCTTGGCAGCAAACACCATGCTGGACTAGAGAAGACAAGATAGAGCGGATCGCACGACCAGCGCCAGGATAGTCCCCACGCATCTTCTGATTCGCATCGGTGGCATACAGAAAGTGCTCTCGGTGTGAGTTCTGAGCACAAGTATCCTAGCAGGCGTCCTTCAGCGTCGATGGAGAATCAATCATGGCAGGGAAACATCATACGCCGCCGCTCGAAGGAGTCTTAGAGCTCGCCAGTCTTCTTCCGCTCTTCGCTTTGTGGTCCTCAGGGGGAAAGTACATCGACGTCGCCAGTAGCGACGCGGAGACGAGTAGCGCTGCGAAAGTGGAGAACTCATCGGATATACATACAAGTCTTGTTGCAACTTGTTGCAACTCGGCAAACGCCGCGCGGGATACTCAACCATTTAACGACATGCATAGAAGAAGCGCAGCATATGTTGCATAATCGACATCAAAGCGGACTTGAGTCTACTTGAGTGCACGAGAGTCCGCCAAGTCTCACTGATACTACAGCACCTAACAACCTATATCGACAAGATCAAGCCACATTACTAGCCAAATGCAATGTGCAGGCTTAGGCCAGACTGAGGGGGTCGATGCCTGACCAGAAAGATATGGAGAAACGTCTATATAATATCACTAACAAAGCAAGAACTTGTTTAATTGAGTTGAGGTACAGTAAGATTGCGTATCCCCTCAGAGTAAACATACACCCAGGCGGGGATCAGTCCACGCGCTTGTCCGACACCTTGCCGGTCTCTTTGTTGTACTGCTCCGCGAGGCGGTCATACTCCGCTGCTTGCTGCGAGGCCTGCTTCTTCAAAGTTTCTGCATGATCGATCAGCTGACATGATTGAGCGCGCTGTGCATCTGGGCATACCAAAATCACGCGCTTCCTGCTCATTCGTAGCCAGTTTGCGCTTGAGCTGCTCAATCTCCTTCTGCTGATCGCCAGCAACTAGGTCGTTACGAGAAGAGTCGGCAGTCTACAACAGGATGTGAGGGAAGTGTGGAGTAGAAAGAATAAAGGGGTACGCACGTTCTTCTTCAATTTTGCGTACTCCTCCTGTGTGTGAATGAGGTCCTGGATGATGTAGAATGTGCGCGTGAGGACGAGGGACAGGAACAAGCAGAACCCTGTGAGGTATGTATTGCGCTGCGCACTGCATCAGGAAGTACGATCAGCGCCGGTGACACGTACGCCGGTTCACAAAGGCCACGTACTAGAACTTGCGGGCCGCGAAGCTTGTCTCTGTGCGTACGTCTTGCACGCCCTGGCCGCCCGACTTCGCAACCTCGACCTCCGCCGTTACACGGAACATGCGCTGTAGCGCGTCAACGAAGAGTATCGCTATGAATCTGCCGCCGAAGTCAGCACGCGAGCCCACCGCCAAACGGCAGGCGGTGGCATACATGAACGATATCTTGAGGCCGTAGGCAATCTTGGCAATGAGAGGACTTTCTGAGAGGAAATGAAAGAGCTTGCGGCGAATCTGGAAGGGGAGTGGGGCGACGAAGACACAAAACGTGCCCATTTCGGCCGCGAGGAGCATGAACGTGAGGGTGTAGCTGGCGAGGAGTCAGGCAACTGCCTCCTTGGCTTCCTAAATACGCACTAGATGGTCATGTTGACGTTGAAAGGTGCTTGACGAGGTGAGCTGTTTGATCAGTGTTTGATGGTGAGGAGGAGAGAGGACGTGCGCGCGTTGCATTCAAGCTGTCCCGTACCCTGACGTCACTGGTATGACCCAACCCTATATACACATTGACCCTAACCCCACAGGCTTACGCGTCAAAACTAATTGCATAAATGCACAAGTACTTACGCGTTCCCTTTCCACTCTCCACTGGACCGTCATGCCTCTGCTCAACGTCTCCATCAAACATGCGGGAAAGAAGTACGATCTCGTGCTTGACACGAATCGACCCGCGACCGTGTTCAAGGAGGATATCTACCAGAAGACTGGCGTCCCGGTTGACCGGATGAAGGTCATGGTGAAGGGCGGCGTACTGAAGGTACGCAGTGCCACCACATTCTTCCGATATTTGTGTGTAACAGATGGGGTCATTGTCTTCTAGGATGACGCGGATTGGAAGAAGGCTGGTGCGAAAGAGGTGCGTTCACGGACTTAGTCCAGAGTTGCGTGGTGCTGAGCAAGGGCAGGGAGCAACATTCATGGTCATTGGTGCTGCAGGGGAACTTCCCAAGCCACCTTCAGAACCTGTTAAGTTTCTGGAAGACATGGACGAAGGTGAACTCGCCGATGCCGTGTGTCATATCCCATCTTGTCCGTTTTATGTGTCCTAACTTCCTTTCAGCTTGGACTCCCGGTCGGCCTGATCAAGTAAGTTTCGATGCCAATTTAACAGCTACCATACATCCTTACCATGTCGAAGTCTAGGAAACACTTGCTACATGAGCGCCACTGTCCAAGCCATGCGTGCCATTCCTGAGCTGCAGAGTTCGCTTGCAGAGTACGCTACATACCTCAATCCGCAGATCTTTTTTTTTTCAAAGTCAATTATAGGGCACGCGAGGTTACTCCATTAACGCGGTCACTCCGAGATCTCTTCCGCACCATGTCCAACACGACTGGAGGCGTATTGCCCATGGCCTTCCTCACATCTCTGCGAGACGCCGTGCCTCAATTCGGCGAGCGCACAAACCGCGGGTACGCGCAGCAAGGTATGCGTTGTCGAGATCTGCAAATGCACCTGAACGCTCACTGTGCATGGAAAAGACGCGGAGGAGTGCTGGACGCAGCTCACGAATCGACTGAAGGACCTCCCTGGCTTCCCAAACCGCGACGGTGGTGCGCCGCCGCGTTCGAAATTTGTTGATCAGTATTTGTCTGGCACAATTATTCGCGAGTGCGCGCGCCTCCCCTCTCCAGAAATCTAAATCATCCTAACTCAACGTAGAATGAAGACACCCGAAGCACCCGACGAACCGCCATCGGTGACGAGCGAGAGCGTCCTCAAGATTGAATGCAATATCAACTTGAACACGAACTTCATGATGTCCGGGATCATGGATGTACGTAGCCTCTCGCTCTCGTGACACTGCTCCAGTGCTGAGAAGTTTGGCTAGGCTCTTGACACGACAGTCGTTAAACAGTCCCCCACGCTCGGGCGCGAGGCGACATATAGCGTGCACACGCGCCTCTCGCGTCTGCCGACCTACCTCACCGTGCACATGGTGCGCTTTACCTGGCGCCGCGACATCTCAAAGAAAGCGAAGATTATGGCACGCTGTCCTTCCTGCTTTTGGCACCGGATTTACGCTGATGTTCCCCGCAGCGCAAAGTGAAATTCCCTACGGAGTTCGATGCGCTTGACCTGACCACGCCCGAACTACGCGCGAAGCTGCTACCCGTCGCGCGTAAGCTCGGCCAGATCGAATCGGCGCGCTTTGAGCGACGCAAAGTGCGCAAGCGCACAAGGGCGCCGAAGCCAGCCGCGAGCGCGGACGTCGAGATGCGCGACGGCACTGCCTCGACTGATATCCGCCATGTGCCTGACACATCGGTGGAGGTGGTGCCGGCGGAGGGGGCAGCAACGGTGGCGGAGGGCACGCAGGTTGACGGAGTGCCAGCGGGGGAGGAGCTCTTACCTGAGGAAGACTATAGACATCAAGAGCATGAAGAACTGGAGAAGCTAGTCGACCCGAGTGTGAAGGCAGATGTTGGCGCAAGTGAGACTGGCCTTTACGATCTCGTCGGTGCGTCATCTTGTCTTCGCCGGGCAGTCCGCACCATCTGAGGTACTCGCTCTCGCCCCAGCTATCATCACACATAAAGGTGCTGCCGCCGACGCTGGGCACTACATCGCCTTCGTCAAGAAAACTGCCATCCTGCAATCGCGCCCCGAGTTCCTGCCGAAGCTCTCCGGCGGCGCGTCCTCTTCAGTACCGCTGCCTGACTCAGGCGACGACGACGACTGGTACAAGTTCGATGACGACAAGGTGTCTGTGTTCCCCAAGGATAAGCTTGGCACACTTGACGGTGGTGGGGAAGACTCGAGCGCATATGTGCTGGTGTACAAGAGTAAGGCAATTTGAAGAGCACCTCGTGCTGTTGCACTGGCGTTCCTGCATGATGTGTAAGAGCTTAATAGATCCGTTGCGGGTTTGCGCCAATCTAGCGTCCATGGGTCCCTGGGTGGGAGAAATGAGCTGGGTGCACATTGCGATTTAAACCTACAACGAGAAGGAACTCTTGACACACGCACTGACTGCCAAGGCCAAAATAAATATACCCACCCCACTCACCTGACCCCCAGCTCAGCGGAGTCGTCGTGTACATTTGGTTTTGCAAACATCACCCGCGTGGTTTGAGCGGCGTGACGCGCTCCAGAGATCGGTGTTTGATACTGGTGCTCCGGGGTAGCAACGTCGTTTTCTGCTGTTCGGACCAGCCCAGAAGCTGGTCGAAGACCTCATGCATGCATACGGCAATCGCTTCGATTCGTTTGCCGCAAGGATGTGGCCCTCTACGTGAATTTTGCGTGGTTCCCGGCCCACGCGCGCGTGCACCGGACGCAAAGTTTCGTATGTCTTGGGACAGTTATGGCGACCATCGCAGAGAGAATAAATCATGTGAAATGGATCTGCTAGTAGTGTACCTTTATCGCCCGGAATCTGTGCAGAATCATGAACGCTATCATCGCAGGAAGAGTTCAACTGTACAGGCCAGAGCTAATAGTGCAGCCCGAGAGCGGTCTCGGCGGGCGGGTACTGCCGGCTGCATCGGCACGTGCCGAGGGTCCGTTTGGACACATAAACCTCCGGAACACTCGACTCTCCTGACCACCACACCAGTGACCAACTGCCACAACACAGCTACTCTGATAAACACCCCACCTGCAGCACTTAGAGCACTATGCTTGCCCGTGTCTCATCCCGTCGCATTGCAGTCCGTGCGCTCCCTATGCGCGCGTACACTACGAGCGTCAAGGACGGCAGCGTCGCCTCCAGCCGCGAGTTTGGGTGCGTGGGCTTGTCTTCTGCCCACGGGGCTTATCTGACTGTGATACGTGTGACTATAGTAAGAAAGAGAAGGCTCATGAAGGTGTGTATGGCGTATGGGGTACCGTGTTGGGTGAGGCTGAGCCTGATGGATGTGGTGTACAGACCAGTACGCTCGCAAGCATGAGCGCGAGCAGCTCGAAAAGTTGAAGAAGGAGGTGCGTCCTGCCTTTGGAGTCTGTTTACGTCGGTTCCAACGAGTCACTACCTCCCAGATCGATGCGAAGAAAGCCGAACTGGTTCGTCATCGTCAGCTGTGCCGCTATGCGCGCATCTCACCCATTTATTTGCAGGCCGAATTGGAGAAGCAGCACCAGTCGGTCGCGGAAGCCAGCAAGGACTCATGAATTGTTTTACTTGCACCTTGTGAAGTGGTACGTCCTTTGCTATGTGCACCGATAAGACGTGGCTAAGTTGTAAGCAGAATTACATGAACCAGTGTTGGGACTGGACGTTCCATGTTTTTGCCATAGTTTGAATCGATCTTCCTACACGACATGTGCGTGTCTGAGTGCTGGGCGCGCTTCTGTTTGATCTCCATGTCACTGCGCGCGCAGCGCACACTTGCGTACCCGCTCAGCTTAACATAATTAATGCGCCTTTACAACTGGGAGATCAGCGTCATTTCCTCTTCCACGGGCTGAGCACCAATGCTCCATTGCGGTATCTTCCAAGGCGGAAAACTCGCTTCGTGAAGCGCGTCAAAAGGACCGGGCAGCGCTCTTGAAACACGGTATCGGGTATGAAATTGTTGGTGTATGCAATATGACTACCTCCCTCTCGTTCCGACTACGGCATAAAGCTTCTTGGGACTGCCCTGACCAGAAGCTGCAGCTCTCCGCAATGGCGCGGCAAACACGGCCATCATGGTGCACCTGGATATGCGGTGGCAGTCGGCTGCGCACGTCGTGGCTCGTGCGCACCTGCAGCCTTGTAACAAACGCGCCGCGCGGAAATTTATCTGCGCGTGAGGGCGAAGAACAACTTGAACAATGTCTAGTCAACTTGGGTCCGCGCCGCAGGTTCCTGCAGAAGCGACCAAATGGTCTTGCTACGTTCCGGATATAACGCGCAACATTGAAGCATGACGAGGAAGAAGGGGGGCGGAGGGAAACTTGAGCCGTGAATTGAAGCTTGAAGCGCTAAGTAATGGAAAAGATGTTGGAGGAGGTTGAGAGAAGGATAGCCCGTAATTTCAGCCAATCGTGGTAATATGTTACGTCAGCGGACTTCCACTTTGGGAAGGGATTAGTTGTCACGATCGCAAAATTCTGGGTCTCCCAACCGCCAGCGTTGACGAAGACCAGCCCGGCGCCGCGATGATCCCCCTCAGCAGACATGCTGCCCACAAAAGGCTTGAGACGACTTTATTGTCGTACTCCAGGCAAAGCCTTCCCCGCCCCGCTCGGCTCTACTCGACTCCCACAAACCGCGCGAACGCGCAGGCGTTTGACCTGTCGACGTCTGGCACACGCTCCCAACTCCCAGATTTTATCCCTGCCACAACAAAACATGCTGCAAATCTCCACGAGGACCCGAGCACCAGCGACATGGACAGTTTTCTGCGTATCCGTACGCCGTTCACGGTCCTGCCAACACCCCTACCCCAGGACCGCTACTCGACGGAGAACGATTACTACTTCGCGGGCTCGTCGACGCGGGATATCGTCGCGATTATGGACGCCTGTCTCCACAACGGCTACGATGTACCGCGTGCCAAGTTGATTTTTGACAAGCTACGCGCGCAAAAGTCCGGTGAGCTCCAAGCGCGCATGTACAACAGCTTCCTGGAGGCATTCGTGGAGCTCGCTACGGTGAAGGAACCGCACAAAAAGTCTTTTTGGATGGAGGACATGTGGAACCTATACAATGCCATGGAGAGTGGGGAAGAGAATATAGCTCCAACCGCTGGCACGTACGCGATCGTTCTCATGGCTTGGCTTCGGTGCGTGGTATGGCTTTCAATCGTCGGGGTTGGTATTCACGACGCGTCCTAGATTCTCTGCAGATGACTCTCCTTTGCTCATCACTGGCATAACAACCCATACCCCGACCTCCATCCTTCGTAGCCTCATCGACCGCCAGATTTCTGTGTCGATGGTCGTGGCCGATCGCTCTATCACGTCGTCTGAAGAGGCGGAGAAGATCATCCAGGCACTTTCCAAAGCGGCTGTCGAGCTTAATCTCTCCAAGGTTGTCACTGAGCTCGGCCAGGCAGAAGCACTCGGAAGTAAGCCCGATGCCTCGGAGGACGTTCCGGAGGTTATGCCAGTCACAGTGACAAAGGCGCGTGGCGTCTCCTTTTTGTCTGGTCGAAGACCACTGACAGCCCCTCAGAAAGTCACCAGTTCAGATGGTTCTGTCCCAGAGTCAGATGGGACGGAAATCCCGTTCAATCTAGATGTCCTACGGAAGCACCTTGCCCATGTCTCCCTTGCGCGCCGTGTTCTTCCAGAAGATGTCGCTGCTCGACAAAAGCTTCTAGAAGAATCCGTGTACGAAGTGGCCGTCGAGCGGCTTCGGCGACAGGCTGAGCAGTTCGAAGAGCTCGGCATCGGCAACAGCGGACTGAAGCAAGTGGATTTGCAGCAATGGATGTGGGAGTGGCACCAAAAGCTGCAGGTACGACTGAAGGAGGACCTAGCTGTCCTCGTCAAAGAAGAAGCAAGATATGGTGTGTAACCCTCCATCCTTTCGCGTCTTCAAGTCAACTGATGTTTCCTCGTGTCAATAAGCACGAGTGGATTCCCCACGCCTGGCACCGTTCATGTCGCTCCTCACACCCGCCAAGCTGTCGCTACTCGTCATCCTGGAACTCATGCGCATGCAGGGCACCGGTGGCGTTTCAGAGGGCATGAAAACTGCGAGAGCCCTCCTTTCCGTTGGAAAAGCCGTTGAAGCCGAATACAAGGCAGAGATGTGCCGCAAGAACAATATTACATTGCCCGCTAACCCCGCGCGCGCAGCGGAGACGGGCTTCTTCTCCCGCCTCCGGTACCAGGACCTACATGCACGTCGTGTCGCGGCGCGCAAGTACATGGAGGATGCGGAAGAGTGGCGCAGCGACTGGACGCAGCTCGTGCGCGTGCGCGTGGGCAGCTTCTTAGTTGACCGCCTGATGGACGTTGCCAGAGTCACGCGGACGGCAACGCACAAGGTAACGGGAGAACTTGTGACAGAGGAGCAGCCGGCCTTCACGCACTCGTACGAGTATATGCGCGGCTACAAACTGGGCGTCATCAAGCTGAATCCTTGTGTATCCGACCGCCTGGCAAAGGACGGGCTCCGGGAGACGTTGCACCCGCGTCATCTGCCCATGTTAGTGAAGCCGCGGCCGTGGCTGAATTACAACGAAGGTGGCTACATGTACAACAAGAGTACGTCACTCTTTTGCTATATACAATTTGTCGTTGACGATGTGCGTACGTGTATCAGGCAGCGTCATGCGCTTCAAGGACTCTCAAGAGCAGCAGGCTTACCTCAAGCACGCTGCAGCACAAGGCAACTTGGAGCTCGTCTTCGCCGGTCTCGATGTCCTCAGTTCCACGCCCTGGAAAGTCAATCGCAGAATCTTCGACGTCGTACTCAAGGTATGGAATTCTGGTGCGCGGCTCGGCAAGCTGCCCCCAGCCGTTTTCGACGAACCAGAGCCAGAGAGGCCGGAGAACATGGACTCGGACCCCAAGGCACGCATCGTGTTCCTTACACGCCAGCGTGTGTGGGCGCAGAACAAGGGCAACAACCACTCTGAGCGGTGTAGCGTGAACTACAAGATCGAGATTGCTCGCGCGGTGAGTCCTATCTTTCGTCGCAGACTGGCTTTTGCTAATGAGATTTGCCCAGTTCCTGGGCGATACAATCTATTTGCCCCACAACCTGGACTTCCGTGGCCGTGCATACCCAATCCCTCCCCATCTTAATCACATCGGCGACGATCTGAGCCGTGGCCTGCTACTCTTCGCGGAGGCCAAACCACTCGGAGAGCGTGGTCTGCGGTGGTTGAAGATTCACCTTGCCAACCTTTACGGCTACGATAAAGCGACCTTTGATGAGCGTGTCATCTTTGTACAGGAGCACTTGGATGATATCTTCGACAGCGCGGAAAATCCTCTTGAGGTAAGGCTTGTTAATTGCATCAGTGTCATATATAGTTCTTACTTTTGCGACAGGGCCGTGGATGGTGGCAGAAAGCCGATGACCCGTGGCAGTGTCTGGCCACTTGCATGGAGCTCAAAGATGCCCTCGAATCTCCGGACCCCCTCGCATACGAATGCTCGCTCCCGGTCCACCAAGATGGGACTTGTAATGGCTTGCAGCACTATGCCGCTCTTGGCGGCGACGCGCGCGGCGCGAAGCAAGTCAACCTAGACGTCGGAGACCGGCCCTCGGACGTGTACACATATGTTGCAAACATGGTTGAGAAGCGCATCCTAGAGGATATCGAGAACGACAATAACAAGTATGCGAAGATGCTCTCTGGCAAGGTTTCGCGCAAAGTCGTCAAGCAGACGGTGGGTGCTGTTGACTGTCGGTTGATGCAAGGCTCATATCAAGCGTGCCGTCTGACAGGTAATGACAACGGTTTATGGCGTCACTTTCATTGGTGCGCGAGAGCAAATCGAGCGGCAACTGAAGGACCGTGGTGATGTGCCCTACGAGGACACGTTCTTCGCATCTGCCTACTTAGCGAAGAAGGTTCTCCAGTGCATTGGCGATCTCTTCCAAGGCGCGCAGGACATCATGAACTGGCTCATGCTTTCCGCGCGCATCATCGCGAAGTCGGTGCCCGGCGACCGGCTCGCGGAGGCAATGCTACTCGATACACCGAAACGCGTCACGAAGAAGGCTGCCCCGAAGAAGGGTCTGGCCGGCACGCGCCTGCGTAAGGAGCAGATGACGGCAGTTGTGTGGACGACACCGCTGGGCCTGCCTGTAGTGCAGCCATATAGGAAGACCAAGCGCAAGCAAATAATGACGAGTGTGCAGTCGGTGTATATCTCTGACCCGAACGCACCGGCAGAGGGTTAGTCCTTTTATTCCCGGCGGAGTGAGCTGTGACGGCTGACCGGTGCGGCGATAGTGAACGCGCAGAAGCAGGCGACGGCATTCCCTCCAAACTTCATCCATAGTCTTGACGCGACACACATGCTGCTGACCGCGCTGGAATGCCGAGTAAGCCAACGTCGACATCGACTGTATATGTACTGACGTGTCACTGCGTAGACACAAAACATTACTTTCGCATCCGTGCACGATTCTTACTGGACGCACGCCTCATCGATCGACGACATGTCCAAGATTATCCGCCAGACCTTCATCGCCCTGCACTCCTCCGACATTCTCAGCCGGCTCGAGTCGGAGGTACGTCCCTACCTGACACTCCCTCCACATATTTAACGGCAATATCAGTTTCGTGAGCGCTACAAGGACTACAAGGTTCCTGTGCTCGCGCTCAAGACAATCCAGATGATGCGCGACCTGCGCGTCTCGGAGATGACCGGCTCTGTCGTGCTTCCGGAGGATGTCTCCGTTGATGATGAGGCGCTTGACAGCGCCGCTGAGTTTGCTGCTCTTGACGAGAGTTCCTCCTTACCGACCTCTGATGCCGTTCCCGAAGAGGGCGAGGGTATAGAAGACCCGGGGAGGGTGTCTATGGACGAGCTGCGCGCGGTGCTGATGCCAGGCAGGACCGTCAAGTCGGAGCCCCGTCACAAAACTAAGGAAGAGGTGGAGGAAGAAGCTTTGCAAGGCAAGTTCGTGAACCTCGTTGACCTCCTGCCGCCGCTGCCGGCGAAGGGCGAGTTTGATGTCAACAAGATCAAAAGCTCCGTGTATTTCTTTTCATAGGCCACCTCCCTTTGCTGTTTGATATTGCGTCTTTCGTTGTTAGCTCATCATCACCGCTCTGTACATTTCATTCGCTCGTTTTCATGTCATGCACTTTGGTTAGAATCCTCGCATATCTGCTTTTTATTACACTTAACTCGACTCTCGTCCATGCATTTGCTCGCAGCACACATTCTAATGGTTACTGTATCTTACCACACTGCTTAACTCGACTCTGCTACATAGTCATAGACGGCTGGCCATGCGATATATTCTGGGTAACCCTGGAAGGTTTTGTAAATGCGGCAATATTAGGCAATACTTGAGTACTTATCCAATAGGGAAGCGGCGCAGGCACAGGCGATCAGAACGTTGGCCTGCGCCTGAGGTCGGCCACGAAAAGCACACGTGGAGCCTAGGATATGCGTCGCAGACAGCTCACATGAACTCACAACGAGCGCATGCACCCAGTCTATTCTGCAACCACATCTACATTGCGTAAACAGCCTCAGTGGTGCACTTCTTCGACCTCATCCGCCTCCAGGAACGAGAGGTACGCATCTGCGCCAGCGCCAGCGGCCGCATGTCCCGTGGCCTTCACCTCCGCTGTAGCCTTCGTGGGCTCGGTGGCTTCGTATGTGGACAGCTCAGAAGCCAGGTCGGACGGGAGGGCGGGGACAGAGGGCGTCGCCGGCGCGGAGAACGCCTTGACGGAGCCAACGTGGGCGTCCTTTGCCTGCTCACCGTGTCGCAAGTTAGAAAGAATGTGAGGGGGAAGCAAAGGCGACGCACGGCAGGTGGCGCCTTGTACGACTTGAGCTCCTTAATGTAGATGTCTGAGACGAGATCTTGAGGTAGACAAGTCGGTCGGTCAGTCCCGGTAGGGCAGAGTTTGGCAGGACTGCTTGCCTTTGCGCGTGACGGCGCTGGTTGCAAATGAGCGCGAGCGTGATGCCGAGCGAGCCTGGTAAAGAGGCGTCAACTGGAGTGCGCCGGAAAGCGGTGGAGAGCGACGTACTGCGCTGGCGGCCTGCCTGAGGATGGAGGACATGGTTGATGAGCAGAATGGTGTGACGTGACCTGTTCGTCCGTCACGACCCCGACCGGTGCGTGCCGGCCGCGGTAAAATAACCCTGGAATCCCCAGCGCATATCGCGCATAGAGTCGGTTTTGCAACTCGATCATCTTGTTCAAGACTACTCTGGCGTCTCTGGAATCCCTTCTCTGCCTCGAGGGCCTAGCAGCGTTCTAGTGTATGCTGCGGCCTGGGCCTTTGTGCCGGCGTTGGGCGCCAGAAACAGTCCTTGAACAGTCCTCTCCTCCTCTGAAGGAAAACATGGCAACCTAACACATGGATATCCATCAGGGAGATGCTGGTCCCCCTGGTTCCGACGCGCCTCCTTTTCCTCAGATTCCTGGATGCAGTGTGGCGTGTCGTGTCCTGCTAATTCTGCAAGTAAGTCTACGCCTCGAGACTGCAGCCCGACCTGTCTGATCTTCAGCCTCGTCCAATAAGTACCTACCAGAGCTACGCCGCGCCGCCATCGTCTGGACGTGGGACTTCTGTGCATCGTGTGTCTGCTTGTACTACTCTTGCTCCCAGTGTCCCAGGACCCAGATCGGCGTGGATACTCAAGATGTACCTAGTCTCGTGGTCGATCTTTCCTTGTGGATGGCGAAGGTCTTATTACTGCAGCACGCGCTATCAGATGATAATCGCAGCGGCAATTGTACGGAGCTGTCGACGATGGACAGGAGCTTCCTCGGTTTGCACCGCAATTTTTTTTTGCACAGTGTAAGCGCACATTCCTGGCTGCGCCGTTATAACAGAACGACTGTCTTCTGTGCCAAGGTCAGCCACGGAGACTAGCTGCGCCGGATGTGATGGCATATATGCCAGTTGCTTTGACAGATACGAGGTCACTGGTACCTATCCAGTTGTTTCGGGTCGCGAGAGAATAAGTTAAGGCGGCGATGATCACTGTAGATTGTCACTTCTATGAATGTTCTTCATCAACCCACAGTGCTTGGGAATCACGAGTCTCTCTGGCATTGCACCGGGTGCGTTCCGCGCCAGTACCGATGCCTGCATAGCGCCTCTAACTGCGCGTGCATCGCGCGTGCGCACGAGCCTGTCGGCGAGTCGACAGTAGGACTGCGGCATTCCATCATTGGAATTATCCCCCTGGCGCCTTTATCATACAGAATATAGCCTTGATCATACAGATAACTGAACCGCCATAACTGCTTTATGTAATATTGCGCATATAGAAGAGAGTAAAGACGATATTAAGAAGTTACAGATACACTGCGTTTCTAGCTATTGCTATTAGGCACTATTAGGAGCTGATCTCCGACCAATCGTCGCCGTCTCGGTCCTCGTGCTCGGACTGCTGCGTGGCAAGTCCCACCCTTTCCACAGTCGCGGTGATGGAAGTGGATTCTTTCGAATGCGTGGCCTCTTCCTCGGCGGGCAAAGAAGGCAGAAGCTCGGGTGGGTTGAAAGTGAAAGCAGCTTCGGTCTTCACAGGGTCTGACACCGAGCGCACTTCAACGACCTCCGGCGCGGCGCTCGCCGCCTCGACGGAGACCTCCACTGCTTCTGTGGCTTCAACAGAGTCCACTGGCTCCTCGACCTCGTATCCCTTCACCTCGACCTCGATTCCATTCTTCTCCTTCTCCATTACCTCGATAGGAATCCCAGCCTGCACCTCCACGGACTGAGACTTCCTCGTACCCTCGACGCTCTCCAGCGCCTTCTCGACCTCGCGGACGACCTCGCGGCGCACGATGCGCACCTCCTCGTCGCCGTCGCTCTCCACCGCGTCGAGTCTCGCAAGCAAGCCCTCCAGTGCGTGGACGCGCGCCGCGGGGTCGGCGGGCGACGCGGACTCGAGCGACAGGAGCTCCGTGCGGATGTGGCGAACAGCAGTGAGAGGGGACGGCGCCGGCGCGACGACGTGGGTGGGGATTGCAGGAGACGACGCCTGGAAATTTGTCTTCAAATGCGCAGCAGCGGCACCTGGGGCACGGTCGGCGCCGTCAAGTGTCACCTGGAAAACAGTTAGATCAACATGGTCACGACGTTGGAGACACAGCAAACAAACCTTCGATGACGATGCTCCGGGAGACGAGCTGCGCTTATTCTTCTCAATGAGGCTGAGCTCAATTGCGCGCTCGATGTCCTTGCGCTCCTGCTCGCTGATCCGTTCTTGGAGAACGGACGGCCATGAAAGAAGCTCTGCGCGGGGTTGGGTCTGGGTTTCTGGAGCACGCTCAGGTGCTTTGCCCTTGCCTTTGCCCTCTACAGATGGGGCAGCCTGATAATGAGGATAGCAGAGCGTCAAATTAATCATGAATTGTGTGGATGAGCAGGGAGGACGTACGGCGTGTGAATCGTCGCCTTGAGCACCTGGGAAGCTGTTGAGGAAGAGCCCGAGGAGATCCTCGAAGACGTTGGCGAACTCCTCGGGCGACGTGGCTTCCGACTGAGCTTCAGAGCGGGCCTCGCGAGCGCGCTCCAGCTGGTGAGACTGCAATGCAGGGGCGCCCCGAGGCTGGAGGGCAGGCTTCTCAAACTGAGCGAGAGCGGAATTAGGAACATCGCGGGATTGGGATTGACATCCGCAAACGTGCTCGGGCTCCTCTTCAAGGGCAAACTCGAGAGTGAGCTCGAAAGGGCTGCGCTGCGAGTGACGATGGGCCTGGTGGCGACGTTGAAATCCTAGGTCAATCTCCGGCTCGTGCTGGAAGAGGAGCGCCTTCAGGAGTTGTTGCTGCTCCAGAGACCTCTGGGCGCGCTGCGCCTGCTGCGCCCTCTCCCTGCTCAGCCTCTCCTGCTCACGCGCCTTCTGCCTCTCGATCCTGGCCACGACCTGTGCCCGAGCCTCGGCACGCGCCCGCGCCTCGAGAGCGCGCTGAAGCTTCACGCGCTCCACCTCCTCGTAGAACGCGAGCGCCTCCTCGCGGCGGGCTGTCTCGATGGCCACCGCGCGACGCCTGTCCGCAGCCTCTCTGGCGCGAGAGAGCGCGAGGCGAGACCTGTATTCTTCTTCGGCATCCTGAAGCTCGGCGATGGCGCGCTGGTAGCGCTCGTCAGCCGACGGCGCGGACAGATTGAATGCGTTGTCGAGCTCCGGATACAATTGGAAGGGGACCTCGAGACGTTCGGGGTAAGCAGAGACGGGTGCAAAGCGCGCAGAACGATGGCCATAGGTCGAGAGGAGGTGCTCCGGAGCGTATGCAGGAGAGGGGTAGGCGCTGTTGCGCGAGAGAGGATAGCCACGGGGTGCGTAGAACATATTGTCGATGGCTTGAAAGTGGTGGATGAAGTGGTTGTGCGATGTGATTCTGGACTGGAAAGGCGGCGACGGCGAGGAGGGGCATTTTATAGAGGCGGGAGGGTTCTCAGTCAGCGGGTACGCGCGTCGGGGTGTACGCGTCGGGGTACGCGTCGTCCAAGTCGAGTGAATAGACTGGAACGTCGGTGATGGGCCGCGTCAACGTCGAGTCAGCACGGGCATGCCCGAAGTGGTATTTGCGAGAACGTGGTAGAACCCGCGTTCGATGCCCAGCACTAGCCAGGCTTCAAGCTTCACGCTTCAAGGTGGACTGTATATTCCAGGCCTGCGTCGTCAAAGGGCCAGACTTTCAAAGAGTTGGGGAGCGGCTCAGTAGATAAGCGCCGGGACCTATTAGAGGACACAACGTTCAATGACCAAACGTTCAAAGACTCCTCCTTCAGGCGAGTCGGATCCGGAGATCTATGGCACACCACACGTACGTATGCTCCCTGCGCTCACCTTCAAGCTCTAAAATCTGGAGCATGCCGTCTTGGCTCACATAGACGCTGACGATTGCAGAGTAGGTGCACCGCACGTTTCTAAGGCCCTGAGGCTGCCCTGCCCTTCCTCTTCTCTTCGCAGGTGATTCATAGGATGCCGCTATCTCATAACAGGAGGGCATCTCAGATATAAAAACTCGGCACGACATGTATTATTTCAACGAGGGTCTTTCGGGGGCCCGGCGAACCGAATGAGCGCCATTCATCTGTCGAGCGGAGACGAGTAAGTCATCTCCACGGCCTTTGTTTGATGATCTCACATATTGAGCGCTCAAGGATTTCCTCGCTGTGCATATTCGTTCTATCGGATTATTATTACTCGACCCGAGCGTCGTCCTTAAGCGCTGCATATATAATGCCAGGTGCACCGGTTGTACCCTACTTCTGCTCACGGCCATCATGGAGACGTTCTCTCGCGAACGCGTTAGGGAGCTTGAGCATGTGATAATTGACTCAAAGGTCTACGCCGTGAAAGATTTCGGACTCAATGAACATCCTGGTACTGTCCCAATCGCTTCTATGTGCGTGCTCCAATACTCACACCGTGCTGCAGGAGGAGGAGATGTGCTTCTTACGCAGTTGGGACGCGATGCGGTAAGTAAGAAGCCTCAGTGTTATTTCCTGGGATATGTGCTGAACAGGCCATGCTAGACCGACATATACCGAGCTTTCCATCCTGATGTGGCCTACGAGACGCTTGCAAGCTTTTACGTCGGAGACCTGGACTCCGCTGATATCATTGAGCCAGACGGTACGCCATCCTCGCAGCGCCCTATGGCTTTACCTGTTTGATTCTGACATTTTTTCAGGATTTACTTTAGATATCCGAGCTTTGGACGCGGAGCTGCGCAAGCGTGGATACTACAACCCTTCTCTCCCCTACTATGCCCTGCTCCATGGCATCACGCTGTCCTTCTCGGTCTGTCGGTGTTCGGCGTGTACAACTTTGGGCACACTGTCAGTGTTGTGTGCTCGTCTCTGCCGTCATCCTGGCCCTCTTCTTCCAACAATGCGGCTGGCTTTCGCACGACTTCTGTCATAATGAAGTGTCGGACAGCAGATTCGTTAGCCGTGCCGGCGCGATTGTGTGGGGGACCACTCATGCAGGGCTTTTCCGTGTACGTGATCCTCTAGCAGAGACGTGATGGTCCGTGCTGACTCCCTTCAGGCTGTGGTGGACGGACAAACACAACCATCATCATGCCGCGACGAACATACGTGGTTCAGATCCCGATATAGAGGCGCATCCATTCCTCGCGTTTTCCGAGGACGCTCTAGAACTCTTCGCGGACGTACCCGAGAAGGACCTCGAGGGTCGCCTCGCGAAGGTGCTCATCACGCACCAAGTGCTCTGCTACTTCCCGCTGCTCACCTTTGCCCGCCTCCTCTGGAACATGATCGCGTTCGCGCACGACTTCCTCATGCCGAAGCGCGCTTGGATCGACTGCATCGGCCTCGTCGTGCATTGGTACTGGTTCTCGCACCTCGTGCGACTCATCCCGTCGCCGACGCTGCGCGCGCTCTTCGTGTTCGTCGCGATGGGCATGGGCGGGCAGTTCATGGCGATGGTCTTCGCGCCGAATCACATCGGCACGCTCGTACAGTCCAAGGCCGAGTGGGAGAAGAGCACGCTGGGGTACTACGTTCACCAGGTCATCACCACGCGCGACATACGCAGCAGCATTATCGTCGAGTGGTTCTGCGGCGGCCTTAACCAGCAGATCACACACCACCTCTTCCCGCGCATGTCGAGGCACCGTTACAGGGAGATCCAGCCGATTGTCAAGGGGCTGTGCGAGAAGCACGGACTCGAGTTCCGCGAGGTCGGTTTCTGGGAGGGCCAGAGGCAGGTGATGGCGCGCCTGAACGATGTGGCGAACGCGGCGAGGAAGAAGATCAGCATTGCGGAAGGTGAGGCCAAGTGAAGATAAGCGAGAGGTGCACGGCTGCGGTGGCTAACGATCCTATCATGGATGGCGTGGTTTAGAGACGCAGTTTTACTACGAGATCGTGTTAACACTGCAGTTAGACTGACTTGTTGGTTTTACCCTCAACTTTCCTGTCGAATATCATCGAAAGGAGCGTCGACGCTCCCATATGCCAGTTACTTCCTGCCTCTGCTGTATTGAAGGCAGTCCGTTCACCTTCTTCACCATCGACCTGTGGCACCGCGGCCATATTTGATAACATGTTGTTTTCGTATTCCTGTTAGGAAATTTACACTTCCGGTGATAGCACTTTCGGAGAAAAGACAATCACCGCCGCTCGTCAAAAATGCATACCAGAAAGGGACTGGGGGCGATTTGCACCGTACGCTAGCCTCGTGCGTCGGGAGCACATATCCCCGAAGAGGCGACATACAGCAATAGGTATGGAAGTATCATTACCGAAACTCGCCGGCGCCGACGTACCAGGGGGCGGCCTCGTGGTATCCGTCAGACGGGCCGTAGGATGGGGACCCAGTATCTTTGTGCAAATGGAGGTCGCTGGGGGCGCAGGGGGCGTCCTGGAGACTTAATCGTCAAATTGTTGGCCCTGGCGACACACGGTGTTTCTCCAGTGAAACAATGCGTTGCTGGCGGAACCCTCGCTCTCTTCGGGAGCGGTCCATTCATTGCGAGACGCCGCTCAAGTTGGCGGTTTTACGGCAGAGAGCTTGAGTGAATCGATCCACATAAACATGTGCGATGGCACATGTTTTATGTATGTTTCGTCACCGTATCTCGGCAGACATGCGGCTGAGCGATCAATGGTTAAGTGTGGACACTTGATACAGCGTGGTGGAGGAGCATTCCGGCAACCGAGTAGAGTGCGGCGGCGGAAGGGAGAAGCTGCGTACGCATTGGCAGAGACAGAGCTCTTCAAGGGTCCGAAGGCTTCAAGGACAAGAGCCTGCAAAGTGGGTGGAACTTGGACTCAAATGGAGAACAAGATGCCAGGTCCGAAGGCCAACATTGCAGTAGGTGCGACGGCGGTAAGGCTGCACTCGCCTATGTTGAGTCAATATTCAAATCTCAGGGTCAGATCAGATCGCAGCGTAGATACAGAGTATCTGGGGTCCTATTGCAGTATTGCAGTAGTACGGGCCACTATTACTTACTTGTCCATCATCGAATATAGAATATCGAAAGCCTCTGCCTCAAACGCATGCAATCAAATCGAAATCCTTGGCTGCCGGAGCAGACACAGGCCCAGGCCTTGACAACACGGTAAGTCGCTGGCTTCGATGAATGCGGCCGAGAAATTGAAAGTGGACAGGAGGAACGGTCCAGATATCATCTCAGCGGCCTCACGGCATGAATGGTGGGCACGAGCGCCAACGCATTTTATTCGCTTCGTCCAAGAGCGCGACGGCTCACCGGCCCCCGCAGGCGCGTCATGGAAGACGTAGAGCGCAAAGACCATCACAGGCCGATATCAATTGGCGGCGCACAGGTGCTTAATATAAGGAACGCCATGAGGTGAGCCCTACCCACCCTCCTCTGACCTCGCCATGCAGACATTCACGAAGGAGCGCGTGCGGGAGCTCGGATACATGATCATAGACCGAAAGGTCTACTCAGTCAAGGAGTTTGGGCTGTCGGACCATCCAGGCAAGTCCATTGCCGTCCTCAGAGTTGCACGCTTGCTTATTCCTTCCTAGGTGGAACTCTGCTCATTGATCACCTTGGTCACGATGCTGTGAGTTTGTTTCTGTGCCGTCGCATCGCACTAGTAAAGAACTTCTCGTAGTCCGACACTTTTGAGGCTATGCATCCCGAGTCGGCTTACGAGACGTTGGCAAACTTCTACGTCGGCGATCTCGAGGCGTCCGAGAAGTCGGAGGATGATCGTGAGTGGCGTTTTGGGCTCACCCTTGCCGTCCTGATGGCGACTTTCCAAGCCTTCACTTTGGATGCCCGTGCCCTCAACGAAAGCCTGAAAAAGCAAGGCTTCTACGACTCCGACCCCCTCTACTATGCGACTTTGCATGTCATCAACTTCGCTCTTCTCGCCACCGCTGTTTATGGCGTCCACCGTTTTGGCCACACAATCCCCGGCGTTCTCCTCTCTGGAACAACTCTCGCATTGTTCTTCCAGCAAGCGGCTCTGTTGAGCCACGACTTCTGCCATAAGCAGATTTCAAACAACCATTTCGTCATTTATGCCGGTGCCCTCATATGGGGCGAGCTTCTGCAAGGACTCTCCAAGTACGTTCCCCCTATCTTTCAGAATGTCGACTTTCTGATGAGCCATCGGCAGGCGCTGGTGGGTCGACAAGCACAGCCGGCATCACTCCATGCCAAATATCTACGGGAACGACCCGGACATCGAGAGCCGACCAGTCATTGCTTGGTCCGAGCATGCGCTTGAGCTCTTCACCGACGTTGACGAGGCAGAGCTCACCAAGACCCTCGCAAAGGTGCTTTATGTACACCAGGTCTTCCTCTACTTCCCCGTCCTCTTCGCCGCCCGCCTGCAGTGGAACTACGAGTCGCTCTTGGCCGAATTTGTCAAGGCGGACTCGCACCTCGCGTGGTTCGACGGTGGCGCGCTCCTCCTTCACTGGTACGCTTTTGCAGCACTCACACGCGTAATCCCTTCGTGGCCGCTGCGTGCGCTCTTCGTGTTCGTCGCGATCGGTATGAGCGGGCAGTTCCTCGCGATGGTGTTCGCGCCCAACCACAACGGACGCACCGTGCTCACGAAGGAGGAGTGGGACACGTCCAAGTTCGGCTTCTTCGAGCTGCAGGTCCGCACGAGCCGTGACATCTGCAGCGGTGTGATTGGGGACTGGTTTTCGGGTGCCCTTAACCAACAAGTCACCCACCACATGTTCCCTCGCATGCCGCGCTCGCGTTATCGGAGCATCCAACCCCAGGTCAAAGCGCTTTGCGAAAAGCATGGTATCCCCTACCACCAGACGGGTTTCTTCAGGGGGCAGTATGAGGTTCTGTCGCGACTTAACGACGTGGCGAATGCAGCGAGGAAGTTGAGGGCTGGGAAGCAGTGAGGGACGGTGTCCATTAGGCGACAACTAGTTGTCCATTCATGGTCTGCACATATTCATAGACTTTACATGCTCTCCGCCACGCTGTTATAGCCGTTAAGTCCGCATTATGGCACGTGATCGTACCTTCGCATCGACGACACTTCACTTCCTGTCACCCTAGTATGTAGTCACTATATGAAGACCTACGTCGTTGGTGCTCTCCTTTTGCCTTCCCGCTAGTTCCCAAGAATGCCCGTCGTCACTGTCATCGAGCGCAGCTGTGCAGAGTATATCCTGTGCAGGATTTTGGAATTGCTGGCAGCAGGACACCTAGGTGCGTCCATCGCACGACTACGAGTGTACGTGGACGTTTCTCGCCTTTGTGTTATGAACCATCAGTTGACATTGAGAATATGGCTGGTGGTAGAACAATTAACACAGCAGGCACCAGTGGCAACCACTCCTTGCCGTCCGTTGGCTCCGAAAGCGACAACAATGCCACACGACCGCGCTCTGGGGTTTACTCTCTCCAGGCGGGCAGCCCCTTGCCATGGTCTTCGCTTTCAACCACACCAAAACCACCGAGCTCACACCAGCAACATGGCCTTCGCTCTTTTGGTTTCTACGGCCTGCAAGTGCGCAAGAGCCGCGACGCTCACGGCGGCCATGACCAACAGGCCACCTGTTCCCGCGCACCGCCATCGGTATCGATGCACTGGCAGTGCGTACTCTGTGCGCCCGCCAGCATGCCGTATCACCAACTAGGAGGGGAGGTGTGCTGGCGCGGTTGAAAGAAGGCGCGAAAGATGACGGTGATGACTGCTTACTCGAACTTTCGAATGGCGACATCGCGAGCAGCAATCTCCCCCGATCGTTTGGTCCTGGTCGGTACAGAATGTCAACCAAGGGAGCTATCCCCCAACTACTTCATGTCTTCGTCCTATCTACGAAGGCAATCCGGACCCCAGAGCTGACTACCTCTCGATATGTCCGTCCATGCGGAGCCCTGGCTGAGGATCGCGCGTCACCCTCTCGAGTTCTCCGAATCCAGGATACCCCACCAGCACCCATCGTGGACATGATCCTTTGATGGCGCCAGCTCCGCTCCCGCAATCCTTCTGGTGGCCGTACCGCCAATTCGCCTCCTGGAATGGCGTTCTATAGTGCGGTTTCCAAGGACTAGCACGACTGCGGAACGCGGAGGTGGAAACCTGCGCCCCTGATACGGCGTGAATTGGCTTTCCTGGAATTCATGCGATGCACGGCATATAGTCGTAACTTTGGAATGGGCACCGACTGTGTAGTCTGGGCTCCGAGCCCCGTGTTCCCGTCAATTACACAAAGCCGGGCTTAGAGATGAGCTTCATTTCAACCAAGACCATCCCACAAATGTACCCACCATGCGTGCTTGCAGCTCGGCTCCCGGCCATATACGACTACGGGAGCTGATGTCGTCCGCCGCCGTTACTTGGATACACCCCACATCAGCCCTCTTTGCCCGCGATTGGCATGATTGCGTTTTATCTCTCCTCGGGTTTTGCCTGCCAAGGCACTTTGATGCACTCGTGTGGCAGGTTGGGCCGGACTATGTGAACGATCGTTCCTTCAATAAGAATGACGGCGAAAACCGATGTTCCCGTGGAAGAAGAGTTATCTATCATCCAAACATGTCGTACTTTCTGCCGTACAATGGCCCAGCACCTACAGGTAAGTACCGTCGCATGCTGCAAAGTATATGGAATAACACCGCAATTTCGTGATGTTCCGAGTGTTATTGTTTACCTCATGTGCATGCAGCCTTCTGTGATTATGGTGAGCTGTTCACGCTAAAAGTAACCGCAATCGATACTGAGCGCGTCCATTCATCGCTTGCAAGAAACACATGTTGATGCCACGCAGTGGCGCCGTCCATGTAACATTGTAAGTGACAGGATGCCTGAACGCTGTTGATGGACGCTTCTTCAGTGCATCCCCTTACTCGCTCCAAGTACGGCACCTTCCCGTTCAAACGGTCGGCCCAACCTCCCGGTGCCGCGTGCTTTCGTCCTATCGACTCCTATTGAGCCCATGAGTTTCTTTGACACCGAGAATTGCAGCGTAGCGTTGACTTACATAGGTGTTGGAACTGCGGCTCATGCGCGTTCCAACCCTCCCAACCCCCCCGGCGACAACGGTGAGCCGATTTTTGCTGGCGCGCGCCGTTATGAGGTCGCTGATGGAGGTGAATATAGGGCAGACATCTCCCATCGTACACGTGGCCTAGCTGGGCCAAGACGTCAGACGGAGCCGGTAATCACTCAGCTCACTAACCCGGCTTCTGGTCGCTTGCGCAAATCGCCTTAACAAAAGTCATGCACAGCACTCTGAGCGAGGACCCCGGACAGTATCGTCGAAGACATATTCCGGCACTTTCTGACGAAACAGTCACCGCCTGTCGTTGATAGACAGTGTGAGCGGTGATAACTGCATACACTGCCTGGACGGTACGCATAACGCCGGTCGGTCCTCGACATCTACATGACCCGATGACTCACTCGGATGGTGCATTTAATAGACAAACACCAGCCTCTCCGTCGCACCATAGCTGAGGCTCCATACACGCTCAGCGGCTCGATATGCTTATTACTCCATCATCGTGTATGAGCGATATCACAGGATATCACTCGGAAATTCGCTTCCACGAGCGCCGATTAACTGCGCGGAGATCCAGTTTCACCCGAGCGTCTCCCGGTGTAGCGGTGCGTGCGGGGTGCACAGAGCGGCTAACATTCACCAATATTGGCGGCTGGCTTCCGAAGTGAACATTCAACGTTCAATCTTATCTTCTCTCGCGACTCCTCATGTAATCTGGGAACCTGTATATAAGGTACCCCCAGCGCGCTTTTCACCCACCGGCAGCACTTCAGCGCTCAGCCATGGAGACCTTCACCAAAGAACGCGTCAAGGAGAAGGAGTTCCTCATCATCGACCGCAAGGTCTATGACGCGAAAGAGTTTGCCTACGGGGATCATCCCGGTGCGTGTTCACAGCGTATATCCCGATATCCCACTGTGTCAACTGACGCCGCTCTTTCCTAGGCGGCACAATAATCCTCGACTACCTTGGAGCGGATGCTGTACGATTTTCTTTTGCACTGATTGGAGGAGGCCCCTGGCTCACGCTGTCTTCAGACGGATACGTTCCAGGCCCTGCACCCCGACGTGGCGTACGAAACCCTGGCCAACTTCTATGTTGGTGACCTCGATTCCTCAGTGCCGGATGCCGATCGTGAGCCCCTCCGCCCATTTTTTCATTTCTCTCAAATTGACGTCCCGCTATCAGCCTTCACTTTGGACATCCGCGCCTTGAACGCACGCCTGCGCAAGCAGGGATTCTACAAGGGCCCGATTCCCTTCTACATCGCCATGCACTTCGTCACGACCGCCATCTGGCTCCTCTCGATCTGGTCGGTTTATCGCTTCGGCGACTCGCTGTTGGGGGTCCTCGGTTCCGCGACCGTCCTCGGGCTGTTCTTCCAGCAAGCCGCGTGGATGAGCCACGACTTTGTCCATCGCCAGGTCTCGGACAACAATCTGGTCAACTACATCGGCGCGATCATCTGGGGCGAGCTCGCGCAGGGTCTGTCAAGGTGCGGTGCATTTCAGTGTCATCTGATCGCGTGCATGGCTGATTATGTGTACAGGCGGTGGTGGAGTGACAAGCACGGCCGCCACCATTCGATGACAAACATTCATGCAAAGGATCCCGACATCGAGAGCCGCCCACTCATCGCCTGGTCAGACCACACGCTCGAGCTCTTTGCGGACGTGTCCGATGCGAAGCTCATCGACACCGCCGGGAAGTACCTCTACGTCCACCAGGCCATCATGTACCTTCCCCTGCTCACCTTCGCGCGCATCCTGTGGAACACCGAGTCCGTCATTAAGGAATACCAGGCGACCGCGAAGACGAAGTGGTTCAATTGCGCGTGCCTCGCCGCGTACTGGGGCTGGGTCTTCGCACTCACCAAGTTCATTCCCTCCTTCCCGATGCGCGTCCTGTACGTGCTTGTCTCGGTCGGCATGGGCGGCCAGTTCATCGCCATGATCTCCTCGACGAATCACAACGGCACCCTGGTGCTCTCCAAGGAGGAGTGGGAGGCGTCCGGCATGGGTTACTACGAGTTGCAGGTCCGCACGAGCCGCGACATCACGAGCAACTGGCTCGCGGACTGGTTCTGCGGCGGCCTCAACCAGCAGATCACGCACCACCTCTTCCCGCGCATGCCGCGCATCCGCTTCCGCGAGGTCGCGCCCGAGGTGAAGAGGATCTGCGAGAAGCACGGCGTGCCGTTCCACTCGACGGGCTTCGTCGAGGCGCAGCTCGAGATCATCACGCGCCTCAACGAGATTGCGAACACGGCGAAGAAGATGCGCGCCGCTCAGAGCAAGGCTGCGAAAGCGCAGTGAGCGATGCGGCGGGCGCTGTGGACCGGAGGTGCTAGAATAGGCTTCGGTGGCAAAGGAGGCCCTGCACGACTTGTAGACTAATAGGTGGTAGAGAAAGTTGTTGTTTACTATGAGTCCCTCTTCATAATCTCACGTATGCGATTCTGTCACATACTCGACGTCTCTGGCTGTGCCCTCGAAAACCAGAACCTCTTCTACTTGAAGTGAAGTGAATAGTAGGTTCCGCCGGCACTGGAGAACATCAAGGCCTTGCGTTTGCGAGAGGGCAAATACTTGGAGAGGCGACAACATTGCACTCAGTTCCCCTACTACGTCTCCGCATCGCAATCACACTCAGACTGCCACTTGCGAATCCCTCGCCAAGATCTCCCCCACGACGCGCTCCGTCGTCGCCCACAAAGTCTTCGCAAGCTCCACGTCTCCAGCCTCCTTTCTCATCTTCTTCGCAGGCACAATATCTCCGTATGGCTCGAGGTACGCGCCCTTGAATTGCGGGCGCTCGGCCGCGACGCGCGCAGACGTCGCTGCGAAGAGGGATGTGTATGAACCTTGATCTGGCGTCATGGAGATGGCGGCGTACATCCGGGAGATTCCGAATGGAAGGCGTTCGAGGATGTTTTCTGCAAAGCAAAGTCGGCGAATTCATTCTGACAGGAAGTAGGAGGCGAGGAACGTACCAGAGGCGATGGGCCCGCCTGGGTGCACTGCGATGACGGTAATCGGCACATTCTCTTCGTTTAGCCGGCGCTGCAACTCGCGCACAAACAGGAGGTTCATCAGCTTGGTAATTGCTGCGTTGCATTCAGAAAGCGCATACATCCCACCAAATGTCAGGGATGCTCAAGAGGGTATATTTTCCTAGGACGCACCATATCGCGCGAATCGCGCGAACCAACTGTTTTGGCGGCTTGGCTTGGACTGCGGGTGGTTGAGGTCATCGAGACTGGCGAAGACGGTATGGGAGCCGGCGAGACGCTGTGCGTCGGAGGAGACCTGTGGATTGGGTGACAAACAGCATTATGGTGTCTGTTGGGGGCAGCTACACAACCAGGAGAGCGCACCGAAACGATGCGGACGTCGGCGTCAGGTAGCTCTGCCGTCTTCTTGAGGATCGGAAGGAGTGTTGTGGTGAACACGAAGTGACCCGCGTGACTACAGGACAGTTGCGGTTTCGCGGTCAGACAGGCAAAGGTAGACGACAGAAGAGGCTTGCGCACTTGACTGAAACGCTCATTTCGAGCCCCTCGTCTGTTATTTGGTACTCCTCTGCTAGCCGCGCAGCATTGTTTACTGTCGTGACTGCCGTCAGTCGCGCGCGAGATTGTATTTAATTTGTCGTACCGATGATATCCAACCTGTTCTCTTTATTCAAGAACAACTCTGCGGCCTTCTTCGCGTTGCGCACTGACGAGAGGTCGAGAGGGAGCCATACAAGCCGGCCCTCACCCTTTAACGCAGAGTTCTTGCTCTCGAGCTTGACGATGGCCGCACGCGCTTTGGACTCTGTGCGGCATGCGAGGTACACCTTCGCGCCGTGCAGGGCGAGATGCTCGGCGGTGTGCAGTCCAACACCAGTGCTGAATGAGATGGGGGCGTCAATTTGAAGCTCAGACTCTGCCTGGGTGCTACGCACTTTGCGCCGGTGACAATGGCGACTTTGCCTGTGAGATTGGGGATGTCGCGGGCCGGGTCAAAGGACGGTTTTGAAAAGAGGTAGCCCATGGGGATGGTCAAGGCAGAAGGAGAGAGAGACGCGCTTGTGAGGATTCCATGTTATTGGGTGTGCATGTGAGCGACAGCCGTGGAGTGGGCTGGCTCACGGGCAACTCGGCCTTCGGGCACACGACTACACAGCTTTGTTTGAAATGGCGCATGGCAGCAGTCTGAGCAGCGCCGCGCGTGTGGTCGTCAGTCTTATGCAACTTTTCGCGTTCTGAATCTCAACTGGATGGGTGCACGACAGTGTCCAATATTGTAGGCCGCGCGCGGTGGTTGTATTTCTAACTCTGCTTCCGTCTCTGCGATCGTGACTCCAATTCATTACAATCGAATAATGCGGCTATGGGTACATATTCTACAATCGGGTATGCGGGCACAGTCTAGCTTGAGGGCTTGTTCAACTCCTGCTGCGCCTCGCCTTTGTCGCGGCGGACGTTGCCTACAGCGGGCTATGAGCTATGGGTCATCCGGCTGGAGCTACGAGACGCACCGGTTGCCTGTTGCTCCTTGTCTCCAGAGATGGCGCCGACTACGGCATCCTTCTTTCCGGTGAGGCGGTCGGCAGTGCCGTCAGCATATCCCTTGGCCTGGGCAGCGTTGTACTCGCCCTCGCCGGCGGCGTGCTCCTCCTTGCCAGAGGACTGCCAGGAGGTCGCGCCGGTGAGGTTGCCTATGGTTTCGACGGCGGTGCCCTTGACCGAGTGGTACTGGCCGGTGGTCTTGCTGCTCGAACGGGTCAGCGAGGACAAGGACAGGGTAGCGTGCAGCTGACCTGGGCTCGTTGCTGTTGTATGACATGGTGGGTTGCGAGTGAATAGTGCGGTTGGGGATCGAGCGGGCTGCCTTAAGTACACGAGGAGGGCCAAGTGACGTCGTGCGGCGCGTGACGTCATGCTCACTGGCGTGCAGGTGACCGTGGGGCAGCATCCTCATCACGAGACCAGTCGTCCTTTGACGTCAGAGGCCGAACAGCGACCCGTCGGATAATTACATGACTGCGACAACAGCTCCGCGACGGCCGGAAGCTGGCTATCTTCAATTGATCCCCGCAGAAGAATACAGAACGTGCAGTCCTCTGGGACGATCGACCGCGACCCGCGACCGGCGGCGCCCGCGCCGGGAACCCTAGCATAGGGCTACGGCACCTCTCTCCTCGTTGTGCATTGCTGCCCCCGTGGCGGCCTCCCCTTTGAGCACATAGAACATGTCACAGGTCTGATACATTATCTCAAGATGTATTTATGGACCATGAGCTGCGAATCGTTGGTCAGGAGGTTCAAACCGGCGGGAGGGTGACCGTGAGAAACTGCTTGCCAAGCAACCACAGGGAGAGGTCAGTATTTTCTGCTGCTGACCCTCCAGGTGTTTTGCGTCGCATTTAGAACATTGATCATATACCTGGTGAATAGTTTCTTCCCTTGACATGCTACTTCATGGTGAGAATTCATGACCGAGGGCAGAAGACTTCACAAGGACATAGTGGCTTGCGCGGGAGTCGAACCCTCGAGGGGGCGTGCCTTCCAAATGCGGCGGCGGTCGCGGCGGGTCGCGATCGATCGTCCCAGAGGACTGCACGCCCTCGAAGAATAGAGAAGCATTGCACAAGTAGCCCCAGGGCCAGTATGCAGGTGACTAAGCGGCAAACCCGGCTCTTCCGGTCGGAGTTTGGAACTGGATTGCAGACAGCCCTTGCCGCAGGCCGCACTTCAAGCATTCGTGCATTCCTTCCCGACGTGCTCCACCGCCTCACGCAGCTGCCAATGTCGTTGGGCGCATCTCTGGTAATCGCCTCTGAGTGTAGGCAGGCGGAATTAGCAAAGCGCGCTCCGCCTAGTTTACTGGGAATTCTACACATTGACCAGTAGCTGTGCAGTGTTTGACGACCACTTTCAAACTGCGGCTCGCACTCACACGCCGTCTCTTGCGCTGCTCACTGAAGGCAGTACCGTTTGGCGTTCGCCACGCATGGACTACGTGAACATGCCCAGGACACGCCCACAACTACGTGCAAATTACCACAGATACCGGAAGTCTGGTGAGCCGCGGTGCACTGGTATCTAGTCGCGCGCTCAACCACTTTCTCGACGTTCTGCGTTCGCGGCCCATCGGCATCTCCAGGCGCCCCTACTCTTCCGCTTACCGTGTTGCACACGCTTCAGCGACGTCGACGCATGCTTGCAGCAGCACTCTGGGCACTGTCGGCCCCCGCCGGCTGATAAAAGGACGCATCCGTCCGCTTGGTCTGAGCTGCCATTATACAGTGCCCAACGTTGCCTGTGAGTATCAAATCACTGTATCATCTTCGCCATTAACTCTCTTCGTTCAGCTTAATGACGGGTACCTTCGAAGGGCGACTCGTCCGTCTCACTTCCCGCTTCCCGGGGGTTCCCAGCCTGAGCTCCGGAAGTCGAGACAGGCATTATAGCATTCCAATCATTTTTAACTGATGAGTTCGCGCGCGAGGGAGAGAGCCCGAGATTTCGCGCAGTCGAAAGCGGTGAGTGGAGTTTGCGGAGCTCAAATTACAGACTGTGTCCGAGCCTAATGCTGAAGTAGTCCATCCGCGCAGGGATGACTCTATTGAGATGTCATCGACATCACAACATCTTCAACCAATCTTCAATTTAATTCCCGCAGAAGATTAGAGAATGATGCAGCAGAAGCAGTCTCGGACAGCTTCTGTCAGCCTCCGACAGTATCATCGAGTCTATAACTTCCGCGCAGGGATGACTCTATTGAGAACTCATCGACATCCAGGTCGAGAATACGAACCAAAACCGCATCTTCAAGAACCGTTATGTAAGTTGCTGTCGTCTTCGAGGCTTGAATAGCATGTTTTGTGCGCACGCTTCTACGTGGTCTATTCTCATCATCTCACATGTTTAGCAGGACGTTGCGTGCTGCCACGGATGCTCGTTTTTGTCCGAGTCTTTTTTTTCGCGCCTTGTGCCTTGGCTGCTGCTTCGTGGTAGGCACACTCGAGATAGTCGGCAAAACTCGTGTCCGCGTGCAATCTGGGAACTCGCAATTCAGTCCGACTACCCAATCTTCGACAGGCCGTGCTTCCAACTTACGAATGGAGCAACGGAAGCAGCATAGGATACCGTGGCTCACTCTTTGAGGCGTATTTAAACTAGTCAGCTCTGCAAGCTCGTGTCGTCACTGCAGGTTCTGCTTTCTTTCGGTAATTGTCTCAGTCGCTATGCACTTGCTCTCTTGGACAGCGCTTGATTTGGTCGTACTCGCAACGATAGTCCACCTCATCCGCAGGTTTCTGGACCACAGGCGGCGGCGCGGCCTTCAATATGTTCCCGGACCGAAGGGTCTGCCCTTCATTGGGAACCTACTTGACGTGTCCGCCAAAGAGGGACTATGGCTGACCTATGACCGGCTCGGAAAGTCATATGGTACGCCTCCCGCTCTTACTCTGCGGTATCCGTATATCTGACGGACATGATGAACATTCAGGAGACATGTACTCCCTCGAAGTCCTCGGACAGCGAATCCTCGTCCTGCAGACGCGCAAGGCCGTCGCGGACCTTTTTGAGAAACGTGGGCAGAGGTACTCGGACCGCGTCATCCCGACGATGCTGGAGATGTGAGCTTCTTCCCTGTCGCCATTGGCAGCTCTGGAGCGGCAGTATTGACGGGCTCGCAGGGCTGGGTACAGCAACTGGTTCCTCTCCCTTCTACACCCCAATGCGTCGTGGCGGTTCGGGCGGCGCACTCTTGACCGCGCCCTGCGCCCTAGCGCGCTGGTGCAGTATCAGCCTGTGCAAACGAGGAAGGCGCTGGACTTTGCCCAGCAGCTGTTGCGCGAGCCTGCGGATTTCGTGAACCACATCAAACAGTTAGTTGTGTGATCTTGATGCATCTTTATGCGATGCTCATTGGGTTGAACACACAGTCTGGGAGGAGCGGTGATCATGGCCCTCGCATATGGGTATGATGTGCAGAGCAGCAACGATGAGCTGCTCAAGAGCGGGCACACGGCCGTCGACGTTGTGGCGGTGTCGCTGCTTCCTGGGGCACTCCTCGTCAACGTCTTGCCGTTTTGTGCGTAGATTGGCGTCACCATACGCTCGTCGTCACTGACTTCTACGTGCCTTTCTAGTACGTCATATCCCGGAATGGGTCCCAGGGCTGAGTTACGAACCCATGGCGAAGAACGCTTTCGATGTAGGCCAGACCAGCATCTACGGGCCGTGGAATTTTGTCAAAGACGAGATGGTAGGCGATCTGTTGTTGTATTATAGTGCGTGTAATCATATTCACTCCGTCTTACAGGCCAAGGGGACTGCACGCCCAAGCGTGGCACGTGATGAGATCTCGGAGCAGACCTTTAAGACAGAGCAGGAGGAATATACTATCGTGGGCGCTCTGGGAACGATGTTTGCGGGTAAGATCATATCACTTCTCGACCTGTGAACATGCTGAGATGGGGTGTTTTTCTTTTAAAGCGGGCTCTGACACGGTGAGCGTCCCGTGCGAACATGCCAGAACCGCTGCTCATCCACCCATTTGACAGACCACGTCCGTCTTGGAGACCTTATTCCTGATGCTCTGTTTGTACCCGGACGTTCAAGCTCGTGCGCAGGCAGAACTAGAAAGGGTGACCAAAGGAGAGCGACTACCCACCTTCGCTGACCGGGCGGAACTGCACTATATCAATGCCGTATGCAAGGAACTCACCCGATGGCGAATAGTCACTCCAATAGGTGCGCAAGTCGCTTTGTCTCCCTTATAGGCGATCCTGATGGTCGTGGAGGCGTACCTCACGCCACGTCGGAGGACGACATCTATGAAGGTTATTTTATCCCGAAGGGGACCTTGGTGGTCGCTAATGCACTGTGAGTCCCTTCTCTTTCGTTTCTCTTGGAACACAAATCTGAATCAGCCGCAGAACGATTCTTCAAGACCCTGCTGTCTATCCTGAGCCGCACGTCTTCAGGCCAGAGCGGTACATAACAGAGGATGGGTACTTCAGAGACGATCCATTGCTGAGCATCGCGTTCGGCGGAGGCAAGCGGTGAGTCCTTTCCTGTCTCGTCTTCCGCCAACCTTCCGTTGAAATTTGCTGGGACAGGATATGTCCCGGCCGGTTCATCGTCGACAATACGGTTTTCATCACCGTCTCCCTCGTTCTCTCAATCTTCAATGTCAGTAAGCCCAAAGGCACTCCAGACGGACTTCTAGAAGGTAATGAAAACGTGGGGGATAGCATTGTCACGTACGTCTACCTACACAGCTGCCTGTCAATGCTGTGCTCACTACTTCAACTCAGCCGCCCTCAGCCGTTTGCTTGCAGCATTGTCCCGAGGAGTAAAAGTTCAGTGGACCTGCTTTTCGCAGCGCTCTCCGAAACTTCTGAGTCCGATATATGACACACCATCCTATCAGTCATCTGTTGTTACTTATCTGCGACTGCGACTGCGCACAACATGATTGACAGCGTTATGGCAAGAAGCCCACATCTTCACCAGCTATCCCTACTCAAAAACTACTCCTTGCTACTGTAATCCAAACTGATTCCAGGAGCAGTTCTGTTCTGCTTTGAGTGTACTCCCAACGTATATCCGTTTACATTGCGCAGCTTGCGACGTTTCGACGAGGAGCGTGTGGTGCCAATGGCCCAAGGCGGTTCTGTACCGGCCTGGGGGGTGTGAGGTGCGGCGGATTATATGAACGAACAGTTGATTGTCACCGTGTGGCGCCGTTGAAGAACGTGGGCGAAATGCGAAAAGACAGTGCGCGGTGAGGCAAGCTGCAAGTGGGCATTGGACAAGGCAGACAGTGACTGTGCCGTCGGGCAGTCGTCGGGTGCGGCAGAGGATCATGCCAACTAACTAAGACTGGAAAGGGAGAGTCGTAGAAGTGCCACAAATTGGCGGGTCGAGTCTGCATCGCTGTGTCGTCGGTGTGGACTTGGCACGATAATGGAAACAAGAGTTCGAGCCACAGCAGGCGGGTAGGATCCAGTCCGGCAAAAGAAAAATGTACTAGCCCACCGCGAGGGTCGAACTCGCAGCCTCAAGATGCTCTTAAGTGCCGAAGCAGTGATCCAACCCGCCTTAAAAGTCTTGCGCTCTATCCGATTGAGCTAGGCGGGCTTGGGACAAACGCCTAAACATTTGGTTATCATGCACATCCACCCAAGAGCAAATATTCATTTAGCAATAACTCAGGCCGACACTCTCACAGCAGACACAGCAGCCACCACGCCCTCTATAACCCCGTCGTGTATGCCCACTGTGTGCGCGCTCATCACACCCCCGCTGTCCCCGTAGATGTCCTCGTCGAGCCCCAACTCTGGCACGCACAGCTGCGCAAGCCCGAGATCGTGCAGCCGCGTCATCGCGACGAGCAGCCCAAGCCCCAACCCGCCCCCTGTGCGTTCTGAGGACGCGACCGCGAGTGCGGCTTCGAGGTGTGCCCAAGCGGCGTCGTCAAGCTCCTCCGCCATGCGACCCCACGATGCGCGCACGAGCACCGGGTCGATCGTCGTTGGCGCTGATGCATGTGAAGTTGATCCGAGCGCAAGAATGAAGCACAACGGGGAGCCTGCGGGTGGTTTGTCAGAGAGTGAATGCGGGAGGATGGGAGGGGCGCACAGAGGCCACTGATCTCCTGCTCGCGGAGGAGCTGCGGCGAAGGCGGGCAGGGCTTTTCCGGCGCACCTACGTCGTCGGCTATTGGATCGGCGGGGGGAAGCGGTGGTGGCAGCGCGTCTCCGAGCGCATAGAGCCTGCGGCAAGCGGGGCACACACGCGAAGCGATCCGCGATTTGTTATACTGCGCGAACTGTGATCGCAGATTAGCGTGCGCGTCGAAGGCTGAGAGAAGAGTGCGTACGAAGGCGGTCTCGGTGGGCAGCACACTCTGGAGCATCTGCAGGACCTCCGGCTGGGCGAATTCGGCACACAGGGGATCCGCGGAGGGTGGGTGGGCGAAGGAGGACGCGAGGAACGCGGGTAGTGAGTGCACGCGCGGGCCAGTGCCGGGGTCTGTCAGCGGGGGTGTGGGCAGCGGGTCGAGCGCGGTGTCGTGGTCCATGATGTGGTCATGTTCGCCATGCTCGCCCTCGTCATGTGGAAGCGTATGGGGAAATGCTTCTGGGCGGAGAGGAGAGGACCGCGCTGACTGCTGCGAGTCTGGCGGGCGAGGACGGTGCGGCTGTGGGGGAAGGGGCGCAGACAACGCCTTTGCCTCGAGCAGCGCGATGAGAGGGTCCGGTGTCGCTTTTGTGGGGATCGAGTCGAGGAGGACCTGGATGGATGCCACACTGTGCTTGCCTCCGGGCGTCGACGTCGTGCGGCTGGCGCGCGACGCGGCCTTCTTCTTTTTCTTGGATGGTTGGTGAGAGTTGGATGGGCCGGGCATGCGGGGGCTGGACAGTACTTGCGAGAAGTACTCGAGCTCGCGCGCGCGCAAATGATGCGCATGAACACGGGCACGTGCGCGTGGCTTTCGCGTGGCCCTGGGGCAGCCCATCCTGACTCACATCGGTCTCGTTGATCCTGCGCACATGTGAAGGACGCATATATCGTGCGGGCTTTACTTGTGCATTCTGCGCCAGCATAGCCATCTCGGACTCCCATCACCAACCCGCTCGACCGGCGCAACTACGTCTACTCGATGTTTTCGGCAGACACTGCTGCTGGCGCTGATGTTCGGCTTTCTGCGCTGGCACCAGATGGGCCAGAGCAGCGGCGTGTTCGAGCTCATGTATCGGCAGGTGCGCCAGTACCACAACCCTGTGTTAATGCTGCTCTGACTCCGACCGCAGGTGGCTTCCTGCAGCTGTGGAGCGTTGTGCTGGCGCTCGCATGGGTCACATTCTTGAAGTCCCCACCCCGACAATAACCCATCCGGATCCATGGAACGAGGGACACTGCTTCGCCTTGCCACCCGAGCGTTTGACTGCCGCAAATGCAATGGGCACTCTCTTTGCTGCTACGCGATTATCTCTCTGATGGTTCCCGCGCCGCACAAAAGGCCTCCTCCCATGTGTCATTCTCATATTCCTCAGCTGTATGGATCTACGAGTTACTATGTCACGCGCAGGACAATTTGCGCGACACGCTATATCGTGGACTCCGACTACGACTCCGTGCGCGACCTGAGGCTGTTTTCTCTGTACGTGCAGTGCAGTCTATGTCCTAGCTGCATCTGACTGGACTGTTCCGTCTCCTGGTACAGATTTCGCGGCCACCTCTCGACATCGACGCCTACGGTGCCTGCGACTCATAGGAATGTGAGACCGCGCAGTGAGACTGGCGAACAACCCTGGCAACGTGAGCACTAATACGGCCATGGACTGACTCCTTCAGGCGCTTCGTCATTTGCGCATGTTGTCGCGAGTTTGATGAGGTCGTGTGGGTACTCAAATTGCTTGACCGCGTGACCGCGTAACAACTCTGTACTTCAAGTTCCTTTCCGCATCTCTGCCTATCTCCATGACTGCCTTTATATCTCATGAGTCTCACGCGCAGCAATTTATCTCATCATTCGCAAAGTTCAAATCCCAGGAACGCGCCACCCATCATCATGCATCATCACATGCGTGACTTACCACTCAGTGCCATCCGACAGCTCATGCGCCATCCCAGAAACACCCAGTTCAGCCTCAATAGCAGGCTCTGGCGTTGTTGGGAATGCCCCCTCGGGCCATGTTCACGGCACTCTCGGTCAGCCGCATCGCCATCGCACCATACTCGCCAACAATGATGGAAGTGACAGCTACGAATCCTCTGCAAGTGACAGCTACGAATCCTCTGCCGTAGCAATAGCGTTGCTTCATACATAACTCGGGCTTTGCCACCACGCTTCTATGGCCGTTGCGGTTTTTCCCCTGGCAGCGACAGTCTCACGCGTGCCTCCCCCTGGCACGTAATAATATATCCCTACAATGTCTTCCCTGCGACTGCTTTTGCCAACTGTCCCCCTTCCCCCACGACAACAGCATGCCGAAGCACACTGACCCAGCCACCATTGGCGAAGACTTGAGTGCGTCTGCGAAACCTGCACGCGTGCAAGTTACTTAGCTGACAATACGGATCGCCGCAAAGTGCTGCTTATGAAGCTCGCACACCTCTTCATAGGCATATTTGTGTTCGTTCCTCGTGTCCTGTTCGCGTCTGGTGTACGCGCTGACTTGACCGTTCGTGTCCCGTATAGTTGGGATCTAGTGACTACGCTAGACTTCGAATGGAGCCTCGTCGTCGGCGCGCGACCGCTCAAGTGGACAGTGTGGGTGCGTGCCATCGATGCAGTCACGAAAGCGTCAATTGGTGACTCTACTCAGCTTCACACCGGCAGCCGTGTATGCGCTCTCGGAGCGGCGATTCTCATACTCGTGAGCCTGGATGCCACCGCCGAGATACATTGCAAGGTGAATGGACATTTACAATGTTCGTATTGGCGTTACCAACACAAGCCTACCTTGCAGGTATGGGTTCGCAGCGAATGGGTAAAATCAAGTACCACCCCTCCTTTGACATGCAAATGTCTGATTTGTTCTTTCAACAAGATCCTGGGCACCTGCGCTCCCTTGCTTGCGTCCTTGTTGATTGTTTTGCGAGTGTGAGTTGCCCTCTCGTTTTATCAAATGGTCACATGACATATTTCCTGACAGCGTTGCTATCTGGGAGCGCAACAAATTCGTCGTCGCATTTGTAGTGTTCGCGACGCTCGCAAACATTGCCCTTATCATCCAAAGTTCAGTTCCCATGCTCTAATTTGTAACCCGCTTAGTCCAACACCACAGCTTTCTAATTCGCTCTTGGCAGACTTCGTGACAGTTCGTCTCTCTCGTCTTGCTCACACAGCGGTTCCCTAATGAATAACAGGCGAAATCCGAGTGGAGCCCGCAGGCAAGCACCTGCGCCATTGTCGATCCACTCGCACGCCGCGGTTACGTGTTCTCGATCTGTGCAACCGACATCGCGCTGCTGGTGCTCATGCTATTCGGTCTCCTGCGCTGGAACGTATCTGGTAGCCGCCGGGGCATATTCAGCCTAATGTACAAACAGGTACGTACGCGTCGCGTCGGTGAAGAGAGCCAGGTTGTTCAGAGCGGCACAGGGTTTCTCGTGGATGGTCATAGTGACAATGTCAGGAGTGCCGGCAGCGGTAAGTAAGGAATATATTGCTCCCGTCACGTAGCTTCTCACGGAGTGTCTAGATCATGCTTATCTTGAATATCGACGGTAATGTCTATCCACGCTGTATGTAGTACGCCAAGCTCACGGCTGCCTTGGCCCGCAGACCCTTGGAATGAGGTCAGGTTCCCTTACGTTGCTTTCACCTTTGCTGTGACTAACGATGAGGTTCAGACATTCACTATCTCGGCATGTGAGTTGCGCGTGACACATTCTCAGTCCAACCACACTGACTTTCCCACAGGTTTATTTCCGTATGTCCTTGTACTGAATCTTCGCGAGCGTCCGCTAATCGTTCGCTGTGCTCCCACCACGCCCATTTCAGGACCATTGGCGCCACACACCTTTATCGGAGCCTCCTCGACTACAACTCTGTCAGAGATTTGAAGTTATTTTCTTCGGGCATTACGTCGTGCGTATCTTCATCCTGGTTCCTTCAGACTTTGTCTCATTTGCTCTCCTTATTTGCAGAGATATTGCTCCATCCCCATCGTTGCGTACATTTACTACTGCCGGATTATCTCAGTCCCGGCAAGACGGTGGCTCGTACGGCGCACACACGCGCCGTCTTGCGCCTCATAGAGAGTCTTTTGTCGATATGTAGCAATAAGTTTTGTTTTTGTATTAGGTGCGCACCTCTCCCAACTTTGTAAAATGGACGGAAACTGACTTCTGCCTTCGCGGCGAGCTCTGTTCCAGTATTTAGCGTGTACAGTATTTGTTGAGTTAAATATGAGACCCATGTGTATTCGCTACAGTCGCAGCCGGGCCGCTGCACGTGCCCCGCCTTCCGCCGATTCCCGAATCCCGAACATTCTGCACCTGTCTGGCCTGTTCCCGACACCACTCGCAAGCTCCTGCCCCACCGCCAACAGGCAAGATGGCAAGCGAATCTTATCGAATGCCTCCCGCGCACGTTATAAAACACCCGCTTGCGCACTAGCCATCTTATCTGCCAACTCACATCTCACTCACCGCATCACAAGCTCGCCACACACTTACTTCCAATACGCGGGCAAATGTTCGGCTACAGCCCATACCCATACTCCCGCACGCCGAGCGCGTACGCCTCACCATACGAGCACATGGCGTACCTTTCGCCCCGCGACCGTGCGGCTTATTTGCAGGCGCTCGAGCGCCAGCGGCGTGCACCCACCGCGCGCGCGAGCTACAACCCATATTATGGCGGGTTCTATGACCCGATGGACCTGGAAGATGCGGAGGATCTTTACGGGTATCCCGGTGCCCCGATAGAGCGCGAGCGTGAGAGGGAGCAGGAGAGGGAGGAGAGAATCCGGGACGCGCTCGCCCAGTTGTATGCGCGAGGACGCGTGCCTGCGGCGAATGAGCGTGAAAAGGTATGTCTGTCAGTGCTCGGAGGAAATCGGCGAAATATGCTCATAGATCCTATGTAGGTGAACAAAATGAGACGCACTGCGCCGCAGATCCAAAGCCCCCGGCGGCCGACACCCTCGCCTGCCCGCGCCTCAAGTAAGACACGCACCACGATCCCCATACGCTCGCCCTCTCCCACACATCAGCATCAGCCTACAGGCAGCACACCTTCCTCACCTTCTCCGTCTGCGTCCCAGCCGCCAATAACCACACCGACCTACACCGACGTGCATATTGCCGCCGTCGACAAGATCGCCTCTTTCTATCGGCGTGTCAAATCCATGCGCGCTATCCATGCGGTCGAGAATCAGTTCGCGCAGCTGCGTGCGGACTTTGTTCACCCCGAGGTGCTCGATTATGAGTCTGCCGACGGCGCTGTCGTCTCAGTCCACGTGCCCGCGTCCTTGGCCAGCAGTACCAACGACGGAGCAGACTACGACGCGCCGAGGCTTGCGTACACCCCTCACACCCGTCCGCTGCATGCGTACGCGGATGGGCTCGTGCGCCTGCTGAACGCGCTTGATGCGGTGCCGAGCGCGGGCGATGCGCTGGTGCGGAGCGAGCGCCGCGCGGCGGTGCGCGCTGTGGAGGGCGAAGCGGCGCGCTTGGAGGCATGGTGGCGGGGCGTGTGGGCACTCAGAACGGTGGAGAAGACAGACTCTGTGGACGAGCGGAAGGGGTTTGTCGACGTGGTCAACATAGCAGCACCAGAGGTCGAGTGCGGGAATATTGAAGACGCCCCGGACGCGCACACAAATGCATGCAATGCATCAATCCGTCAGGATGGTCCAGACAGCATGGAAATCGACGAGGCGGAGCTTTTGCGGTCGCGGGAGGCCGGCGTTGGTTCAGAGGGATGTACCGTGACAGATACTTGATAATTTAGATGGTGCGAGGAAACTTGCAGACTACTGCTTCCCCGTACTCGCCAGGTCATATTATTGACACTGCTCATTATTAGTCTCCGTGGCTGCCACGGCACAGTCGCTGTGATCAAGTCCGTGTGGCCGTTGTCTAGCGCTCCTTTTTTTCGAAAAAGCCTGTCTGTACCTGATCTGCGGAGTTGAGCTGTAGACGATGCGATCAGCCTTGCGGGTAATTGGATGTATGGTGCGTTGTTGGCTTGCCGACAGGGCAAGTAGCAACCGAAGGTCAAACCATGGTAATTACAGGTAATTACTCCGGCCGAGCGTTGTCCTGCGTTGTCCTCTGTTGTCCTAGGTTGTCCTGCGGTTGCGGCCGGGTTTCTCCTGGTTTGTGGCCCGGTGTGATCGAGCTGCGATCGGGGGACCTGAGGCGCCGGGGCACTGGCTGTGTCGTGATAATGAAGACACGCACAAGCCAGCGCTGCAATGCTGCGGCATCACCGTATTGATCCGCACACGTATACTCACCCTGGTCCGCAGGTCCATCTTTAACTTATCCCTATCGTATTTGTGTGCAGGTGCTTGTGCACGTTGACGCCCACAGGTACCGCCTATTTATTTACCGCCGCGTGCGACCACACCTCCATTGGGCGCCGCCCAGCACCTCGCCACGCCTGATGCCATCACCTGTCCGGTACTTAGCTGGTACGCATCTCACAAGATCTCACAGAGACACTCCAGGAGAGCTTCTGCTCTTCCACGATGCCATCTGATCCTTCGCAGTCTGCCGCATGCTCTTCCGCACTCGAGTGCGTGTCAAGACGGGGATTCCCACCTATTCCCACTCGGTTCATACCAGGGACCCGCCGATTAGTACGCCCACCCGCCGGCGAGGCAAGTTCTGATCGCGCAGACTAGTAGTGATGGAACCTGCGCCTCGTCTAGCACAGGTCATCTGGATCCCGGTGTTCGCCCGCTGTCGACTGCTACTATTAAATAATCAGTGGACCTGCTCCCTGCGCGCACGCTGCTCTGTTTCTCATTCACCCTTCGTCCGACTTCCGAGCTTGCAAATTTCTACCCCTCCCTACATCGACGACTCGACTCGCTCCGAACGCAACGGGAATGGCAACATATACTCTGCGCTGGCTAGATTGCGCCGCACTCGCGCTCGCGCTCTATGTACTCCGCACGTTCACACGCGCAAAGCAGCAGGCGGCACACCTGCCGCTCCCCCCGGGTCCCCCACCGCTGCCCATACTTGGGAACCTGCTCGACATCCCGCGCGAGAAGCCGTGACTCACATACACCGCATGGGGCAAGCAGTACGGTGCGTCACCTTCTCGTCATCACATTCATTATCCCTTCCATCTCCGACCGTTATATCATTTGGCGTGCGGGGAAAGAACCCGGGCACGCGGTGCCATGACGCTTTGAATGGCCAGGCTAACGTTGTTTTGGCAGGTGAGGTGACATTGCTAACGGTGCCCGGGCGCATAATCGTGTTCGTCAACTCGGCGCGTGCAGCGAAGGACCTGTTCGAGCGCACCGGGACTCGCTATCTTGACCGCCCGGTCATCCCCATGGTGGAGATGTGGGTTCCCTCACTCGCAACGTGCATCCCCGCTCATTGGATAATTGGATGGAAAGGATGGAGGCGCACTTCAATCTTGCGATCACACGCTACTCGTCCAAGTGGCGCGCCGAGCGGCGCATTATCGATCAGAGCCTGCGGCCAAGCGCGGTGGTTGCATACCTCGGCATGCAGCGGACAAAGGCGCATGCATTCCTCCGCAAGTGTTGCACCGCCCCGAGCACCACACGGAGTACCTCAAGCAGTATGCTCCCTCCACGTTTAGTTGCACTGTGCTGTTTTGCGCTGACGGATCGCGGCATCGACAGCTTCACGGGTGCGGTGGTGATGTCGCTTGTGTACGGGTACGAGGTGCAGGAGAAGAACGACCACTTCATCGTGATCGCGGAGAAGCTGCTCAACCTGGCATCCAAGTCAATTCTCCCAGGCGCACTCCTCGTGAACAACTTTCCAGCCCATGCGTTGGCCCCTCGACATCTGTTACCCGTGCGTGTGACTCATGCACTCAAATTTACTATGAAAGTGTGCCACCTGCCGGACTGGCTCCCAGGCATGGGGTTCAAGGAACGCGCTCGCTACGGCATGCAACTCAGCAAGGAGATGGTCAACGCGCCGTTTTCCCTCGTCAAGGAGGAGATGGTGCGCACGCTGAGATTTCTTCTGTTCATGTAATATTGACTGGTCTGCAGGAAAGAGGCACCGCGCGGCGGTCGCTCGTACGGGACAACCTCCTTGAGATGGAAAGCGATGTGGGGGAGGGTGCTCTACGGAACGCTGCCGCGTCTGTATATGCCGGTGCGCCCCCTTTCCTTACCCTTCCACCCGCTTAGTTCCACTTCCAAACTTCCACATTTCTTCACCCAGCGGGTGCTGAGACGGTGAGCAATTCTTCTCCTCTAGAGAGAAGGCGCTGATACAGCCACAGACAATCTCCACGCTCTCAACGTTTTTCCTCGTCCTCCTCCTATACCAAGACGTGCAGGCGCACGCGCAGGCGGAGCTCGACGCTGTCCTGGGGGGTGCGCGCCTGCCCGACTATGCTGACCGCGCGGCGCTGCCGTACATTGATGCAGTGTGCAAGGAGCTGCTGCGCTGGCGCCTTGTGCTTCCGCTCGGGGTCACGCATGCTACGACGGAGGACGATGTGTACAATGGATACTTCATTCCGAAAGGTACGTGGATGGGTTCTGTTGTGGTGGGTAACTCGAAGGCTGAAGGATTGGGCAGGCGCGACAGTGCTGCCGAACGCGTGGGCGATCCTGCACAACGAGGCAGTGTACCCCGAGCCAGACGTGTTCCGCCCGGAGCGCTACCTTGCGCCGGATGGCAGTGTGCGCGAAGACCCGCTGCTCACCGCCGCATTCGGCTTCGGGCGCAGGTGAGTATTTCCCTCAGATCTGCTTCAAAATTGCATTGACGGATTGGGTAACGGCAGAATGTGCCCAGGGCGCCACCTCGTCGATACGACGCTATGGGTCCTCGTCGCATCCGTGCTCGCCGTATTCAACGTGGAGAAGGCCAAAGACGCGGATGGGAAGGAGATCCCCGTCGTGCCGGAGTACACGGACACACTCATCAGGTGCGCACCCTTGTCCTAGCCTGCGCTTCTCGCATCGAAGTGTTCATGTTGTGCCGCAGCCACCCTGCGCCGTTTCAGTGCACGATCACCCCGCGACATGATCGGTCGGTGGACCTCATTTTGGCAACGGCTGCTGAGCAGGACCAGCAAGACTAGCAAGCCTGAAGTAGAGGTGCTCACAGTTGACCTTGTATGAGAGGTGTTGTTGTTGTTTGCACACGCTAGTAGAGTTTGAGCCTGTGTTGTGTTTGATGCTCTCATAGTACTTATTTCACGCTCTGATACTGTAGAGACAGCTCCCACTACTTCATTTCTCCCCAATGGTGCTGGGGTTATAATCACTCAAGTTAATCGCGGCTCAAATGTGGCCGGGGCAAATGATCGACGTAACGCGTTCGCTAGCCTAGACGCAGACTCAATTTAACAAATACCAACGCAAGGTTGGAGGATCATGTGTGGCTAGAACGTAGACTAGCCATCAGGGCATGTAGCACAGTGGTCTAGCGCGCACGCTTTGCATCTCGGTTGCTTCTTCGAGCATCCAAGTCGCTTGCGTGAGGTCATGGGTTCAAATCCCATCTTGTCCAATCTTTTGTCTTTTTTTTTCGCGCACCTCCTTAGCACATCTCTGGGTTGCTTCGTTTTGCATGCAGTACGAGCCGAGCGCGTTCTGAGTATACACATACCTTTGAACACCTCCGCTGCACATCGTGATCTCCAAATTCTTTAGATTGTGGGACCACGATTCCAATGGGCATCTGAGCGCTCTTCAGAATGGATTCTGACTGATAATGATGCCCATGGCATTGACAGACGAACATGCACGGCTACTACGCTAGTTCTCTGTTGTTCCGCGCGCGTCGCTAGTGAATCTGCCGCACCCAGTACTGGAAAGCGAGTGTTGTGCAGTAAGTATTGCTTGAAGGTTGGCCGCCGAGCACAGAGGGCATCTTTCGCCAGACGTACTGCCACGATTTAGCTGACCAGAGTAAGGCCAGGCAGCTTCACTTCGCAAGAGCATTAGTATAACAGCCATTTTTCGTTGTAAATTACAGTGCGAAACTCTGGGCGCTACCAGCATCAGGTCAACGCGTTTGACAGCAGGATGTCATCACCTACTGAAGTACCCCACTGATATACGGAAAGCAGGGGGAGGTCAGAGGAATCAGATATACTGTAACTGCTTGTTCTCATGTAAAAAAACCTCTGAACGAGTCTTAACCGTGCGCCCGATCGGCGTAAGCACTTTCTACTTACTGTCAACGATGAAACGTGACATGCTTTGGCGGGGCAGAAAGGCTGGACTTCAAGACGCGTTTCCGGGACGAGTGACGAGCAGGCTGAGTATAGATGCCGTGAGGAACTGGGGCTTCCGTCACACGGGATCAGTGACAGCGGAAGAGAAGGCAGACGTGCAAGACGCACTACAGATGTGCATCACTGCCCAGGGCCAATCGCGTTCGGCGAGATGCAGATGGGACAGCTCGACGGGCTACGAGTGCGACAGCAAGGGCACGGCGGATCAAGAAATGATACGGCGGCATCAGCCAACAGAATGTGTTCAGTGTAGAGGCACGGCCAGCTTCACGGCGTGAGCGCGCCGACGTGGGCGGCGGGGCGTTTCAGCGCTACCCACTGAGGAGGTTTCAGCTATGCAAGAAAATTTTGGAGAAATAATGCAGACCGGAGGTTGGGAGGGCAATTGTACAGTAGGCTCTGCGCTGGGAGGCAGCCGGGGGCGGCCGGGGGAGTGTGAAAAATGAGACTCCGCAGTGTGTTGGAACAGGCGTCACGCTCGGCCTGAGGCTCTGCACCGCGCGCTACGGCCAAGCACGCCCTCTCCCGCCTCTCGTCCGCCCTTCATGGCGTCGACGTCCTCAAAGCAGTCCTCTCGTTTCTCCACTTTCAAGGTTTTCAAGTTCTCTGGATCGAAGCCGCCACCGCCGCCCCCCAAGGATCCCAACTATCTTTACAGCGTCTCTAACCGTTCTGCCCTCTCCTTCTCCAATCAGTCCCTATCCGTCGACTCTCTATCACAACCCCCGACACCGCACTCGAGCTCTCCTCAGTCTGCGGCGCGCAGCCCATCTCCCGCGCCGAGTCGCGCGACGCAGTCCCCTGCGTCGTCGACTGCAGTAGGTCCGAACTCAGCGCGTTCGAAGAAGGGGTTCTTCAAGTTTGGTAGCCTGGGCAAACGATCGCTGTCAAGGAGCTCGCGCCGCACAACAGTGGAGGACGTGCCCGACGATGAATCTATATCCATGCCATGGAATTTCCAGGTGAGTGCCAGGCCATTTCTACGCGAACATAATTGTCTTACGCTGTACCTAGCACCACATACATGTCGATGAGGGGTATGTAACACCTGACTGTCCTACATGATCGTGCGTTACTCAGCTGAATCCTCACAGCTTCCATGGTATCCCACCGGGCTGGACGGCATCGCTCGCGGAAGCTGGCTTCTCGGAATCAGAAATTCTTGCCATCCAACAAGCCCGTCGTGCGCGCTCCCCTGCGCAGGAATTGACCTACCCGCCACCCTCCGCCTACTCATACTCGCGATCCCAGTCGCCGTCCTCCATTGCCGCATCCACCACCCTTGTGAACCCGCGCCGCCGCTCTAGTTCCCTGCGTTCCAACGCGTCGCTGTCTCGTTCAGAACGCTCTGGCTCTGGGAAGCCCGGGCCGCCGCCGCTTCCCATTGCCCCGCGCAAGCACTCTGCGTCAGGATCCACAGGCGCGCCGCCAGTGGGCGATTCGTCGTTCATCGAGATTGATGGGACAGACAGCGTGGCAGCCCATTCCGACGCGAACTTCGTCTTTGTCGATCACAGCAAAAGAGATACGACTGTCACGATCACGCCAGACCGCTCGTTGGCGGTATCCCCAGAAGCCTCGACGTCGACATCTCGCGCAGCAGCGCCTGCGCCTTCGTCCTCACGAGCAACCCCGCCAAGACCCATCGACACGGCACGGTCACGGTCAAGAACTCCGCCAAGAAAAACCTTCCGTGTGGTCAACGAGACTCCTCCTGGTGCGAGGTCACCCCCGCCAGCGTACGCGTCCCCTTTGACGAGTGCGTACACAGACGTGGTGCCGCCCTCCCTGACATCGCTCGACGCGTCGAGACCGCCGCCCCAGGAGAAGATGAGCTCACAGTCACCACCCCAGCAAGAATCGCCACTAGTGGCACAGGAGGAGGCTGGACAGAGCACGAATGGACGCGCCAATAGACCACCGAAGCTCTCCATTCTGCCGCCGCGTCTATCGCTGCGCAAGGATACTCTGGATGACCTCTCCAGTTGGACCGAAGCGTTATTCTCCGCCATCCCGTCCGTTACTGAATCCAGCCCGACTAGTGCAGCACGTACCCTGTCTGCCACGCCCGTCGACTCGTCGAAGGCAACCTCGTCACGTATCTGGCAAGAGTTGATCAATCCTGTGCCCAATATCTTACTCAATTCCTCCCCGCGGGAAGAAGAGGACGAGGACGAGGACGAAGCAGATGCGGATCTGTCTTTTAGTGCGTCTCCTTTATACAACGAGCTCATGGGCATGATGCAGGACCGTCCGGCGCTGCAGTCGCCGCCCGCTTCTGCATCGAGCATTCCCGCCTCCGACCTACCCGCGCCCGACACGCCTGTGCTCCCCAGCGCGCCCACGTCGCCGGGCTTCGCTGTGCACCTCGACGCGGACGCCCGTGGGCGGACCATGACGCGCGACCACGACCGTGACTCGTCGACCTCGCAGCTCACGCTTCGGCTTGATCCGCGACGCAACAGCGACCGCGACTCGAACGCGTCCAGCAGCACGATTACGCACGCGACAATTGTAAGCGACGCGAGTGTCGTCCGGCGCGCTCCTGCCAACATGATCATCAATACCGCGAAGGACGTGCACGCGCGCAATGGCGCGCCAATGTTGGGACTGAAGGAGAGCGACGAGGAGGCCGAGGTCGCGCTTGGGTTGCTCTTGATCTCCGACACAACGGATAGTCAGTTGGTCATTGCGGAGCGGCAGCGCTCGCGCTCGAGGAGCTCGGGGTCTTCGTCGGGCAGCTCCGGGAGCGGGTATGGGTTCTCCGACTCGCCCGCCCAGGCACTCTCGGTGACGTCGGGGTCTAATAGCCAGGAGGACGCGTACGTCGGTCACAAGAGCCCGGGCCTCTCGTATCTGCAGACCTCGCCTATTCTCGGCTCGCCGTTGAGGGAAGAGTACCTGCGGAAGGAGATGGAGGTGCCGGCGCAGCTGGTCAAGGATAAAGTAGAAGAGGAAGAAGAGGACGACGAGGACGAGGACGAGGACGAGGACGAGGATGAAGGGGACTTGGATGATGTGGAAGAGGCGACGGTGGAGGCAGTGGCTCGTGCGCCGTCGCTCCGCCGGCCATCCATCGTGATCACGACGGACGGCGTGAGCAGCCTACCTCGGGCTAACATCTCTGTCAACAACAACAGCAACCACCTCCGTTCCGCGTTCTCTCCCGCGACGCCTTCCCCGACTGCGTCGCTCACGCCCTCCTCAAGCGGCTCCTCGCCCTCCCCACACGCTCAGCGTTACCCTGGCTGGGTATCCGAAGTCGTCAAGCCGCTCGCCGAGTTTCTTGACGACGCAGTCGATCCACGCGACCTGTTTGTCGACCTGCAGGAGATCGCGGAGGGCGAGTCTGGCTCTGTCTTCTCCGCGCGCATACAATTGTCACCGGCCGCGCACGCGCATGCCTTTACGCCGCCGACGCCAACGTCACCGTTTCCCGCGCGCGCGCATCAAGATGTCGTCGCGATGAAGTGCATCCCGATTGTGCCGAGCGGGAGCCCGAAGCTCACGGACCTCAAGCGCGAGCTTGAGCTTCTGCACGATGTGCGCCACCCGAACGTGCTCAAGATGGAGCGGCTGTATGTTGACTTGGTGGATGACAGCCTGTGGATCGCCATGGAACTGATGGAGCGGAGCGTCGCGGATGTACTGGGCGTCGCACTGGAGGCGGGTGGCGAGGATATCGTGGTAGGAGAGAAGATGGTTGCGCGGTTTGTGTGGGATGTGCGTGGCTGCTTTGTTTGCTTGGGGCTGGCGTTGACAGCGATTTTAGGTCCTGCTGGCGCTGTCATACATCCGGAAGCAGCACATTGCCCATCGGGACCTGCGCTCGGACAATTTGCTGCTGAACAGGGACGGTGTGTTGAAGCTTGGTACGTCGCGCGTACACATTATCCACCTCGCTGAGTGGGATGCTGATGAGGCATGCGTAGCGGATTTCTCGAGTGCTATACGGGCGCCGCCTGGGACGCCGAAGTCGTCGGAAATGGCAGGCGTCATTTACTGGCAGGTGAGCTTGGTGACTTGTTTTCGTATCCGAAGAGCTGTCATCTCAACAAGACGCTCCTTACTCTTCAGGCTCCAGAAGTGCGAACGTAAGTCACCAACCTAGCTCTCTACTGTTAGTCCCGAAGCTGACTAGCTATGCAGCGGACTTTATGATCCCATGAAGGTCGACGTCTGGTCGTTAGGCGCCACCGCCTGGGAGGTCGTTCAAGGCGAACCTCCGTTCTCCGACGTCGAGGACACACGACAAATCGGCCATCAGCTGCCTCCCCTTTCCCAGCCTGAATCATACTCACGATCTTTTCACGATTTTTTGCATCTATGCTCTCAACCTGTAGCTTCAAGACCTGACCCCGACGAATTACTCAATGTTTGTCCTATCCTATCCTCCTCGAAAATTAGCTGATTTTTTCTTGGCGATGCAGGCTCATTTTATCCGAACGGCGTGCCCGCGCTCCGCCATTGTACAGATGCTCGCCCAATGCAAGGCCATTGAGGAGCAGCGTTTGCGGAGACTCAGTATCGACTCTCACGGGACATTTACCAAGTCATAGCTTATTTATCAGTATACCCCATAATCTGCTCCAATCTCATCGTGTCATACTTCCCCTCCCTCCAAGTTGTTACAGTTATTTCTCATTTGTCTTGGCTACACGCGCTACCTACGGTAACCTGGTCATAAACCATCGATGTTCTCCCCTGTCGCACTTTCTACCGCTGTCTTCAACTCATGTGTAGCCCTGACTACGCCGTCATGCTCGTCTTCTGCGCACTCCGCCATAAATGTGATCGTCTCGGATACATACCCTGAATATACGACCATGAGAGGCTGCTAGACACCACTGCTGCATTACTGGACGATCTGCACGTACCGATGAGTTTGTCGCCGTGGCTGGTCCATAGGGCTTTACTGCATTGCAGTGCAAATAAACGGACGCGGGCGTCTTCGGAGCGCGTGTGCATGAGGACGTCGAGATTGAGTTTCTTCAGGAGCACGTCGTCATTCGCAGCATCGCACAACGCTGCGAGTGCCTTAACCACTTGATCCCGGCCGTTGTCCTCAGCATCGCGATCTACGCAGTTAGAGATCTGGGCGACGAGCGGCGTGGTGATGCGCTCCAGCTTGTCTTCGCGCCAGAATGCTATGAAATTTGGGATGTGAGCGTGGCGCCAGCGACGGCTGGATAGCATACTTACCGCCGTCTTCGTCGACTGTCATTCCTTGAGTCAGTGTCTCTAGAACGCATATCCAGAGTCTCTCGTCGTCGCTGTCCGCGTCGGCCGAGAAGCCATTGAGAAGATCAATGAACGGTGGCATGAGGAAGGAGAAGTACGGCGTCATCAAGGCCTGCGAAGTAGAACATCGTCAGCGGGTGGACAGTCGAAGTAGCCCCGTGACCTAACCTTGAAGTACCCAAGTAGGGATGAATAGGCGTGGCATAATGTAATCCTCCTAGCGGTCGATGCATCTAGAAGAACCTGAGGCGGTCAAAATCGCTTAAGACAAAACATGACACGAACCAGCAAACGCCCAATCGAACAGCTTGCGAAACAGCGGCCGGAACGCGGTTTCATTCAACTTTGTCACCAGCTCCAGAAATGCAGCGATGGCTGCCCGCTCGACCTGTCGAAGCAACACAATTGAGACAAGCAGTTTCGATTGCCAAGGCAACTCGCTGACCTGATCAATATCCGCCAGCGACCGTGACCGTAAGTCCAGCCCTTCCAAGAGTAGTTTAAAAGTTGCGTGCAGCGACTCGAGGACAGACGGTCTCGAAGCAGCGCGCAGCGTCCTCTTCAAAAGGTCGAAGAAACCTCCAAGGCGACCGGCCTCGTCCTGCGGCCAGCTTCAGTACGATAATCTGGCGAACAAGGCGCCACTCACATCTTTGGCAATCGAGGTCCACATATTGGACAAGGTTGCAAGCACGACTTTGGTCTCGGCCTTGGAGGCCACAAGCCTGATGAAGGGGGCGAACACGTCTTTCCCGGCAGCAGATGAACGATAGTCGAGATGAAGACGGAAGACGCTGGCAAGTTCGGCTGTACCCCAGAATGCAGGGATAGCCTTGAAAAGCTCCTTTAAAACAGCGAGGGCGTCCTGTGAAGCTGTGCTTCCGTCTAAAAGTAGAAAGTAGATTAAATTACTTACAGCTGGCTACGAGAACAAAGCAGGCTCACTGATTGTGTTGGCAACTTCAGAGAGAATGCTCACGCATTCTTGCACAATGCTCCGGAAGAACGGGATGATGCGAGGGCCCAATTTGGCACTGCAGCATGGAGGTCAAAATGGGACGGAGTCTGAAAATTATCAAAATACCTCAGAGGGGGCAAGACAGCGATGGCGACGCTCTGGTGTCTACCATGTAACGCTGATAAGACCTGAGGGAGAATGCCAACTAGGGCTGCCTCTTCACCAGGACAAAGTGAGATGCTAATCGCTTTCAGTGCCCTGAATGCTGGCGCAGCAGCGACATTCGAGCTCGATAAAAGGGGTGTGATCGCCTGAACAATCTGGATGATCGTAGGAGATGCCCTTTGCCGTACAATTTCGGAAACGCTGGGCAGTCGTTCAGCCAAGAGATCAAGAGCCTCTCCCTGGATCATGGTGTTATCGCCGCCCAGCATTTTCGCGGCCGACGCAACAAAGGCGCGCGCTGGTGTCAGCTTCAAGCATTGCGCGATCGCGGCGCGAGCTATCCGGGCAACATCCTTCGTGTCTTGATGAGCGTCCGAGCTGCAATGTATTTGCAGCAGGAGTGAGATAAGTTGGTCCAGGGTGTCTCTCGGGATGGTCGGGTCCGCTAGCGTGGAAGTCGAGTTCTCCAAGACAAAGGCAACAAATATGATCAGGCCCAGCGCCCGCTTCTTCCAAATGATAGCGAGCCGAGTGCCTTGTTCTTCATCCCTGCGCTCATGTAGTGAGAGGACGTCGCATGGGTTGTATCGCAAGACGCACTGAGGACCCTCCAAGAGGAGCAGATGGGAGCTTTGTGGCTCCAGCACACGTAAAAGCAATCGCTGGGCTTCGCATAGGTGCTCAACGAGAACCTTGAACGTGACGTTAGCGTCAGGGATGATAAGTGGATCGCAACACGCACGGGAACGTAAATTCGCGCTGGGTAGTGCTGCACAAGAGACAACGGTAGCGAAAGGGTGGTCCGCAGGTCTTCTCCGCTCTGTTTTGTGATGCGATTGGCCGCCTTCCCAAGAATCAGGATAGACACGATAGCGAGAAAGTCATCTGGTCCAAGGACATCGATGAGATGGACGAAGAAACTAGCCGCGCTATCAGCTCGATGCAGGATCGGTGAATTAGGAGAGAAAAGGCATACGGAGTCCGCCGATGCCTTGGCACATGGTTTGCCGCATCGGTAAACACTCGCAAGAAATCCCTGGATGCAAGTTGCAGTTGGAAGCGTTCCGTATGTTGATCCTTCAGTGACGTCATCATGACGGGAACGATGTTGTCGATTGTCTGTGTGAGAGAACGTCAGAAGAACAACAACGAGACAGTTGATCATCAACATACCTTCTGTATTACACGGAAGCTATACGTGTCATCGCGGTGGAAGACGTTCGATCCCATGAACGTGAACACAGGCATGATGTTGTGCAGCACTGATTGGGGGGTCAAACGAGCGAGGTTTGACATCAGCAACAAGGCCTGGTGATATGTTTGAGGGTTTTCCGATACTGTCGAAGAGAATGTGAACATCGCGAGAAATGGACTATGTTTTTCAACTTACCCCTGATGATATCAACGAGTATCTCTAATCGTATTTTGGTCGGTGCAGAAATCCCCGCATCCTGCTACAAAGTCGTGAGTAAGACGAAGGCACCTGATGACATGACAGCTCACTGATACACTTGAAGCCGCGTTCTCCACGGCAGACATGAGAAGCTGTTCCATGTATGATTTGTCTGCCGCCGCCACTGCTTCGAATTGCGAAACCTTATGCAAGGTGTCTAAAAGAGAGGCGATCAAGTCTGAGGAGCCAGGAAGCGACATGGCGCTAAGGCTCTCTGCGAACAGCGTCAGAGGTGCTGCCCACGTCAGCTCTGCCTCCCTTGCTCTACAGGAGATTTTCAGTATATATCGCAACGAAGTCTAGTGGCCACCTACACATCGACTTTCGCCCGCTTGCTAACGTGCTGGGGCTCCGTCGTGCCCACCGGCGCAAATGCGTTTAGCAGACGAACCAATAAAGGCACGCTGGTCAGAAGGTCAGCAAGCACTTTTGTGCAGTATACACGCTATTACGATGATGTCAATCAAATGAGGGTTGTCCCAGAAAGTCCTGGGACTCACAACCGCAGTTTCTTGCACTCCAATTTTGACGATGACTTCCGCGAGCTGGAACTGACGCCCTGCTGCGAGGCGGATGAACAGACCCTGCTTCAACTGATGAAACAACACCTCGCGCGCCCTAGAGGGAGAACCTGGACTACTGCATCAACATGTGAGGCAAAAAGAGCATTCAAGTCACGCACCAACACAGATGAAATATTTCAGAGCCCTGGTATAAGTTGCCCAGAGATTGCTAGAGGCATCATTTAGCTCCGTTGCAGCAGACGCGTCGAAAGCGGACACCGCGAGGGCCGTAAATTCATCGATGCGAGCTCCAAATGCTCTGCGCAATGCGTCTGACCGTGCTTCGTCGACCACTGCTTCAATCAAAGGACTCATGGTCGGCGCTTTAACAGGGTCGGAAACATCGTCGACCAGGCGCAGTAGACTCAGACGAACTTCGGGAACGCTGCATGCATTAGCGTGAGACAGTATGTGACAGAGAACCCGCTGCTTGTATCTATGAATGGCGTTAGTTCGTCGCCTCAAACATACATTATTGACTCACAAAGCACGCTTCGATTTGTCTGAAGCGACAGGAGACAGGTGTTGCTGATGGAAGATTCGCACGTAGCCAGGATCGCTCACAAAGTGCTGCTTCATTTCGACCAGGGCTGGCATGTATATGGCGGAGTCCTGCCAACTCAAGTACTGCAGTTGACCTAGAAGCCGATAAGCATACGCAATACAAGAAAATCCATACTGAACCTACTGGAGTTTTTCCCGTAGATCGTGTCGAAGGCATAGACTGATGTCGGATGACCCGTCTGGCGCAGAATATTCATCCAGCGTAAGACCTCAGTCGCTTGCGCGCGGATGGCGGCATCCTCGTCCGTCAACGCGACTAGCACCGCCGGTAGCACCGTTTGGAAGTCAATGACGTTTTGGGGCCCCTCGTGTGCGGCAAGAAATGCGACAGCGTGAGCGAGTGCTACACGGCGTGTGTCAGAGGGACCAGAGGTCCATATGCCTGCGAGGAAGGCGAGTGTATCCTCTGCGAGATTCATGAACAGAGCCCGGACGAGGAAGCCGGAGATGACAGGCAGATTCGTGGATGAGTTGGCAAGTCTGTAGACGGCCCGCTTAAGTGCAACATAGCGTGCGCCCCGAGCGTCATCATCTGCGTCAGACTGGACGGAGAATATGTCAGTTGCGGCACACAGGGCGGACGTCAAACAGAAGTTCATCTTGACTCACAGGGATACTGTCGTTCATGAAGTCCGGCGTCGTGCCAGCGGGTTTGACAATTACAGGGATCATCGTGAGGATGGCCGTCTGTAGCCAATGCACCGTATTAGGGCTCTTTGGTTTCGTGACCAGATTCTTTCCCAGACTTTCGTCGCTCAAGAACTATCCCGCCGGTAAATCCTCCACAAAGACAATTAAGGGTTGAGGAAACCGCCCACCTCTTCCAAACTGTCTGAACCCTTCATAAAACCCCCCATTCCTTCAAGCGTCGTCACGCCCATCCCATTCATCACCTGCAGTGCTGCCTTGAGTTGATGTTCGCCGGACATGAGCCCTATGAGGGAACGGATGACGAGGAATGCGAGGCCCCGCGCATGCGCGTCAGCTCCTCGAGTCTTCGAAAGGAGTTTACCGATGTGGTAAGAATAATCGGTAGATGCCAAAATGTTTTCTGCACAAGTATACAGAGCTTGAGTCAACGCGCAATCATGTCCAGGAACTACGTACCGGCCATCCGCGTCGCAACCGCCATGTTCAGATTGGCAAAAAGCCCCACTTCATACGCTGCGAGCTTCTCTGGTGTCTTGCTGCTTCTGTCCTTGCTGCGTTTCGCAGATTCCCATTTCCAGGCCTCCACGCAACCCTTCATCAGCTCGTACCGCGAAACGCCGGCCCCAGGATGCATCGTCTCTCCTGACTCAAGGGCCTCCCACACCAACTTTGCAGTCTTTTTCCGGGGTTTGGTGTACAGCAAAAACTGAAAGAACGCCTCATAGATTACACGTTCCAGACTGGCCGAGCTGACGCCAGACGAAGTGGTGAAATGATGTGCGAGGAAGCTCCAGTGTTTCTGTGCAGGAACGCGTTTTTCCCTCAGGGCAGTATCCTTGTTGAGCTGTGCGATGACGGACGAGAGGAAGGTTTCTTGAAATGTGACAGCGACCAAAGCAAGAACCGCGGGTTTCGAGTACACTGCTTCGAGGACAGCGACGGAACTGTCGCTGACTCGCGCAAGCAGAGCAGAGTGGAAAGCCTCCTGTAAATGCCATCATAAGCGAAAATGAAGCCAATGACGCATATAAGACGTACCATGTCTGCGTCGTCTGCAAAGGCTGAATCTGGAGACTGTCTCAGAATCGCAGTTATCTTTTGGACTGCGGCTTCCCGCACTCGGTGATTGGTACTGAGAGACGCCACGACTACATCCACGTCAAGTGTGTTGTCTTCTGCCGCTATTGAGGCTGATTTCTTCGGTCCAACATATGAGCACAAAGTCGTGCGGTAATGGATAATGACACGTACGACCGATAACGACATCAAAAGCTGCTCGACCGCCTCGTGCATGTCCGCGTCAGCTTCTGTCATCTCTTGAGAAGCGGCCTGCAAGACGTCCGGATGTCTCTGCTGGATATCAAAGAGAAGCTTCCGAAGTAATGCAGGCGGAGTAGATTCAGCAACCGCGCCGTGTAATGCCAGCGAGGCGATATGGTAAAGGACTGCTGGAAGGCTTTCCGGATTCGCGACAATAGCGTTGAAGAATGAGGAAGAGACTTCATCGTCCAGACTTCACGCGAGGAGCCCAAGAGACACATTCAATTAACGACAGAAGCAGAAGAGATAGATCGGCTTACCTGCCTATGAGGCTGGTCGCCAGAGGCATGATGAGCTTTTCTGCACCAGCCCAAGACAGCGCTGAAAGGGAGATCTGATCCTGTTGCCTGTGAAAACAGTACTAGTTTAAGCTATCCAATCTGCAATATCATGAGAAGCACGTACTGAATTGAGAGCAAAGCCTGATTGAGCTGCGATGGCAGGTGCTCGAGCACTTCTTGTGGACTGACGACAGATACTACGGCGTTGAGTAGCTGCGTTGAGGTGACGTGTTTGCAAGCAGACGTCATCGCATTCAATATAACTTTCAGCCCTTGAGGATTGAATGTGGACTTTTGAGAGAGCGCAGAGAGGAGAATGTAGCTTGACAGCTATGTGTGTAGGCACCGGTTGAGTTTGAGTTCTGATCAACAGATGGTCACAACTCACTATCGTTTCACTGGTGGCCCCAGCAGCATCCAGAGGTGTTAGCATTGCGGGCAGGAGGAATGCGATGGTTTCATCTTCGAGAACTTTTCTGCGAGCGAGAAATTCCAAGATGGCACCAGTATGGAAGGCGGTGAGCGCGTGATATACCCATCTCTCCTTGCAAGCACGGGGTAGGAGAGAAACGATGAAGCGCGCGACGTCAGGAGAACGCAGCATCTCTGATACAAGGGCTGCACGGGGAAGGGACTGAGCAGCGGACTTGAATGCAATGAGGAACGCCCATGATGTGTTGGGTCTGTTCTCGGTCAGCAACCAGTCACAGCATGAGATAAGAAGGCTCACTTTATGTGCAGAATGGAGACCATCTTCGTAAAGTGGGGAGAGTCGTGGTAAGGCAGGAAAAGCGTCAAGACGTCCTCGACATTGAATTGGTGTATCCTATGATCTCAAGGTGAGCGTAGGTCCACCAGACAGGGAGCTATGACTTACCTGAATCGCCTGACAAGCCATTCCAGCATCCTTCCTGCTGGCGCCTCCAACAATATCTGGCCTAGGAGCGGCAAAAAAGACTTGAGCGCCTTATTGAGGTCCTCGCTCGCTTTGCCTGACAGCAGAGTGCGATCCGTGGACTTAGCAGCATCAGAGAACAAGAGCACATCGTGGTTCTTCAATTGACCAGCTTCGGGACATAGCAACCTGAATTTGTCAAAAGCGTTGGAGGCAAGGGCGTGGATGGAGTCGAGATCATGGCGGTCTGCCTCGCGCCCTGTGAAAAGGTATGATTCGGTGGGATTTCGACGTGTTCTTTCCACAAGGAAAGAAGAGTTGAGAGAGGATCCCTGAGCAAGCTGTGCGGCAAGACTGGAGGACATGCTGTCCACTAGTCAGACTTGGGGGCCGCTTTTTGACGGACTGGACACAGTCGTCGGTCCGACGTAGGTTAGTGCCTAAGTTTTTGAAAGTGTCAGGATATGGTGAATAAGATCGCCCAGGTGACTCACGGAGTAGCAGACGCGGGGGTGAACGAAGAAATCCCTGGTCTCGTAAGAGGGCAGGCTTGTCGGGGGGCTCGTTCGTCCCCGGACCGTAGCGGACCGTTTATTCCCACACCTCCCGAATCGGACCTCCCGCTCTGAGATCCGTCCCCCCTTCTCTGCTCCTTTCCGTCTGCCTTGCCTGTGCTCTACTCTTCCACTTCCATGTCTCCCCTCAAGCGCGCCGCTTCGCCTCTTAGCGACCCCAGGCCGGGGTGTCGTGTGCGCTTGGTCGATGCTGCAGGAGGTGAGCGTAGCGTCCGCCGTGGTTGTGCGCTGTCTAATGCCCTCAGCAGGGCCCTCAGATTCTCTCTTCTCGTCTGCCGTTCCCGTCTACCCTGCGTCGCTTTCCGTCGCTTCCTCTCAGCATCACCCGCCTGTAACGCGGGATGGTCTCGCTCCTGATGCGGAGCCTCATCCCGTCGCCTCTTCGTCTCGCGTGCGGCTGGAGGACATGCCTGCCCCCCCCTGTCGGCTTTCAGGGAGCCCTCTTTGGTTCCCGCCGTGCAATGTGCGTTGATAGGCCTTTTTCCGTGACGCAGCTTGACGCCGTGGCCTTTGCTTAGGTGCTGCGGACCTTCCTCCTAGTCCTACACCGCCTTGCCGCGGTCGCCCGTCTGCTCTGCGGCCGTCGCGTGACCCCCTGGTTCTTCCGGAACCGGTTTATGACCCCGCAGGTGCGTTGCATGACGTGCGTCTTCTTCCTGAACTAACCTTTACTTTGGCAGTGGGTCGTCTCGTGGTCGTTCCGCATGATCTGGTCGAGGACTATGGACACGGTCTCTTGGACAGTTGGACGCTCTCGCTATCCGGGCTCAATCAATGGTACATGTTTTCTTGTGTCGCCGCGTCCGTCACGGAAGTGCCGTCGGCTGTACCGCGTGAGCGACGTCGGTATGTTGTTCTGAAACCGTCCGCTATGCCTCTGCTGCTCCGGGGCTTCGATAATTTTACGTTGGCTCATCTCAGGCTCATTGCTCGGGCCCACGGGCAGGCCCCGGGTCGCCGTCAGGGTAAAGCGGATCTCGTCGACGTGATGTTGCGTCATCGCTGTTTGTCAGATTGTAGGGAGCGGTATTTCGTTTTCTTCCAGCTGGTCAATGAGCGACGCGCCCGGGGGCCGCCTGTGCGTTCCGCTCAGCTTCCCATCCCGCACGACGCCGTGCTTTCGCCTGTTGTTCCGCAGGATACTCATGAGTCACCGCCGTCGCCTGTGGAGGACGAGTTTCCTTTCGTGTACGATGATGCTCTCCGGTACGACATAATTCGCGAGTGGCAGGCGCATTTTGACCTATCACGCTGGCGCTATGTCGTGTGCGCGCCGTGTGGGCAGAACAAGTTCCCGGACGAGGTGACAGAGCGTGCGTTTGATTCGCTCGACTTTTCTTTGCTGACGGACCACGATGTACCTGCCGATCTGAGGCCGTGCTCGTATGATTTTGATCTTTATGGTCATGCGCTGTTGCATGCAAGAGGGTTGTCTCGGCCTTTTGCCCCGGGTTCGATCAACGTATGCGATGGCTGTGCGTCCGCTTTGCGTCAAGGTCGCAAGCCGGTTGATGCTATATCTAACAAGCAGTATTATGCGTTTGAATGTGTACCCGAAGACGTGCGTATGGCTTTCGCTGAGGCCACCTTGGCAGAGCGACAGCTTGCTGCAGCGTGCAGGGTCACGCAGATTACTTATTTGCTCACCGCTGTTCGTGGCACCCCGCCCGGAACGGCACAGCGTTACTGTCGGGGCCATGTTGCTATTATTCCTCAGGATTCCGGGCGGATCGCGAGTGTCTTACCGCCTCCAGTCAGTGACGTGGACCATGCCGTCTGTGTAGTGTTTCTTGGTGGGGAAGACAAGCCCACTGTAGAGTCTATTCGCGGTTTCCACCCTTTACTTGTGTCCGTGCGGCGCGTCTCCGTCATGATAAAATTTTTAATAGAGCATAATCCCTTTTACCGGGAGCAAGGAATTGTTTTTAGTGAGCCTAATCTTCGTGACGCTATTCGGGGCCCGTATTCGCAGGGTGATATCGGTATTCCTCGGTCTGTTGAGATAACGCATATTTCGGGTGGTCGTGCGGCCGGACATACCATGACGTCGTCGTACGAAGGGGATGAGCGCGATGAACTGGATATCCCCCCCGATGAGTTGTACCTTCAGAGTGTTGGGTACACTAGCGCTTCTCAAACGTCAGCCGTGCATAGTGCTATGAAAGGCCGTGCGTTGCAATGGTGTCTCGATCGTAGGCCGTTCGTCGCTGTTCGCAGAGGGCATACGTTGTTCCCCGATCGGGACCCGCGCATGCTCACGTTTTGCTTCCCCAGCCTCAGTCCGTATGGTTTGGGCGCGTTCAATGACCCCGGGCGCGTTGGCAAATACAAACTTTCCTTCCTTCGACAATTGCGAAACATGCTGAACACTGCGGATGCGCCGTTTGTTAAAGACCATGCCTTCGTGGCGACTGTCTGGGATGCTCACCAGCGGCTCCAGGCAACGACGACGACACAGTTTCAGCTCAAGTCGGGGAGCTATGCCGATGTCGTCGACGTTCTTCGCAATTCTATACCCGAGCTCGAGGAAATGAACAAAAAATGGGACAGAGATCCCCATGCTAAGGCTTCCACTCCGAAAGAGAAGGAGATGATGTTAGCCATGAACAAGTTGACTCTGTTGTCGAAGAACATCATGGGCTCCAACGGCAGCAAACATCGCATGCGCCATGAGGTGCGCGCGTTACTGAAGTCCTTCGGTTGCCCGGCTTTGTACCTCACGCTCAATCCATCCGATATTAATCATCGCCTGCTCCATGTCTTATGTGGTGGCGACCCGGATTCATTCCACTTGCTGTCAGCGTACGAGCGGATGAAGCAGGTTGCGGACAACCCTCTTGCGGCAGCTAAGTTTTTCGACATCATGATGAAGGCATTTATAGACATTATCTTGCGTTTCGGGCGGGGTACGCCCGGTTTGTTCGGCACATGTGAGGCCTACTACGGAGCAGTGGAGGCTCAGGGGCGCGGCACTCTTCATTGCCATATGTTGCTGTGGGTCAAAGGAAACCCGTCTCCGGCTGATCTTCGCCGACGCATGGCTGAGGATGGCATATTTAAACTTAACATGTTCGCGTGGATGGAGCGGCTGATTAAGTGCGAGCTGCCCGACATGGTTCGTGTACTGGAGCACGACCCTAATCATCGTCTGAGTCGTCCCGCATGGGACACGACGGCGGACCCTCGTTCTTGTATTCCGCCGGTATTGCCGCCCGATTTGGCACCTGAGGAGCTGGCTCGGTTCGAGGATGCCTTTCGGGAGTTTCTCAAGGACCTGGCGATTGCCTGTAATTGGCATGAGCATCGAGAGACATGCTGGAAATATTTAAAGCCTAACGAGCCGCGTGATGACGAGCATTGCCGTATGCGCATCACCGGGGAGACGCGCTCCTTCACCGAGCTCGATGATGAAACGTCAGCAATATTGTTGCGGCGTTTGCATCCCTGGATCAATAGCTACAACGATGTCGTCATGTTCCTGATGCAGTGTAACATGGATATTCAGTATATAAGCTCTGGCCATGAGGCCAAGGCTTTGGTGTACTATATCACTGATTACATTACGAAGACTACATTGCCTATGCATGCCGGGATCGATGCCGTCTTAGCCGCTATAAGAAAGACGAATGTGCAGTACGGGTCGGATGAGGTTGTGGACATGGAGAAGTTTAGGCAGTCGCTGCTCACTAAGATGATAAACAACATCATTGGACGGATTGAGCTTCCTCATACTCAGATAATGAGCTTCGTCGCGGGCGGCGGGGAGAGTTATGCTAGCCATCCGTATCAGTCGCTGTACTGGGGGGATATCGATAAGTTCATGCGCGCCGAAGAGGCAAATTTGGAAGGTGCCCGGGATCCTGCTGATATTGATGCGTCCACAGACCATCCGGACGGTCTGCTCGACGACGTACACGATCCCGTCGTCGTGAACGTAGGCCCCGACGATGCAGTGCCCTGCAGTTTGCTGCTCGATTATAGGTACCGCGGGTCTTGCGCGTCGTTCTCTGAACTCAGCGTGTGGGAGCACGCTATGCTTGTTACGCGGTTTCCGCGTGCGCAGGAGGATCGGCGTTTGGAGGGGCGCGGCCCGACCGGTCGGGATCGTGCAAGTCCGCGTGTTCGCTATAGCTCGGCGGTGCACCCGTTGTATGAGTCTCACGTTTCTAGACTGCGTACGGTGCCGTACGTTCCTATTCTATACGGACCCAATATTCCCTCGGCCCATGCTGATGAAGAACCGGGGGAAGAGTTTTGTCGCGCGATGTTGATCCTATTCAAGCCCTGGCGCAGCATCGGTGATCTGAAGACCGCTTCTTCATGGCGGGAATCGTACTATGCCCACTCGTTCCCTCCCAAACTCAGTCAGATCATAGCTAACATTATGCTCGAGCATGAGTGTTCCTCGGCGCGCACGCGACTTGACGACGCTCGGCGTCAGCACCGCCGAAGGGTTGGTGACGATGGGCGACTGCACGAACCCCAGGATGTCACTTTGGACATGGCGCTCAGTTGTGAGCAGAACTTGGAGCCCACGACTCTGGTAGCGCCTTCCGTGGAGGATCCATCGCAGCTGGTCTCGGACGGAGATGACGACTTCTGGGTTACAAATAGTCTCCAGGTTCTTCAAGGAGTGGGTGTCCTAGAATCGGATGCTCAGCTGGAGGCACACCGGCGTGAGGTGCGCGTGACTTCCGATGCTCTTCGTTACGGTCAGTGCAACGGCGAACGTTTTCCTGACGCGGAGGTTCCTGTCATGCAGTCATATATGAAGGAACAAAAGAAGAATAAGCGGCCTGCTGTTGCTGACCGTCATGATGGGGGGGAGCATAGAGCCCCGGGCAGGCGCAATCTCGTGCTTGATCCCAATGCGTCGCGCGAGCGCATCGACAGCGGCACTGGCGGACCGTCCGCGGGACGGAATTCTGGAACGCATATTGCTGCCGTCAATCATGATGCGGTATTGCAGGAAATTATCACGGACTTCCACATGACTGATAATGCGGAGCAGGCTCTGGCCGTGTCCCTCGTAGCGGAGCATGTTGCCCTGGGTCTGTCCACTGCCAAGCAATTGTTGCTCTCCGTTGTCGGTGAGGCCGGCACAGGCAAAAGTCACGTCATCAAAGCTATTGTCGCCTTCTTCGAGCGTGTCAATATCAGAGACAAGCTGTTACTGAGTGCTCCCACAGGGATCGCGGCGGTATTAATCAACGGTTACACTGTTCATGCTTTGACGTTCTTGTCGTCTTCCGGTAGTTCCAAAATCAGCGCGCGGGCGGCGGAGGAGCTTACTGAGATATGGCGCGACGTGGACTACCTCGTGATCGACGAGATTTCCATGGTGTCGGCTTCCATGCTTGCCCAGATTTCACAGCGGCTGTGCGCGGCGAAATCCTTTAATCCGGGTGCGAAGGAACTACCGTTCGGCGGTGTTAACATCATATTCACCGGTGATTTTGCACAGCTGCCGCCTGTGCTTGCCAAGTCGGTGTTCGCGGCTGCGCTGACGAAGAAGATTGATGTTAATCAGGGACAGACCTTGACGGGGCAGGATGCCCTTAGCGGAGCGTATCTTTGGCGCATGGGGACAGACTCCGTCGTGCTGCGAAAAAATATGCGTCAAGCTGCGGATCCGCAGTACGCGGACATTGTCGGGCGCGTGCGTAGTGGCAACGCTACGGTGCGGTCGACGGGTAATCAGCGGGCTGACTGCGACGTCTTAAACGACCGCCTCATCAGCAATATATATCGCCGCGAAGGCCCTGCCGGGGTCCAGCGGTTCAAGGACTGTCCCATTGTCGTTCCCGATAAAGTCACGCGGGATGCGCTTAACCTGCGGAAGGTGCATTGCTTTGCGAAACGTCGCAAGGAGGAGGTCAGATACGTCCACAGTCGTGATAAGGTTGCGTCTCAGCCACTCACTGCTGAAAACAAGGCCGTCTTGCGCCGTCTGCCGTCGACTGTGGCAGGGGATTTCCTGGGCTCGTTTCCTTACGCGACGAACATGAAGGTCATGATCAATGAGACTACAGCCATGGCTCATTCTATAGTCAACGGTAGCGAAGGTGTTTTAAAGGATATGGTGATAGGCCATGATGAGGATGGTGAGCCGTACGCCCGGTGTGCGTTGGTCTTAGTGCCAGGCTGTGGTATTACCTGTCCTGGTTTGCCTGAGGATCATGTACCCATATTCCCGGTTGTGAAACGCTTCACTTACCGCTCGAAACAGCACGCGAAAAGCTTTTCAGTGACGCGCGAGCAATTGCCTATGCTCCCGGCCTACGCGTTCACGGACTACAAGAGTCAGGGTCGGTCGCTGGACAATGTTATTATCGACATACGTGGCTGTCGAAGCTCGCAGAGTTTGTATGTCATGCTCTCCCGGGTTCGCACTTTGCGTGGCTTGGCTATTTTGCGTTATTTCTCGCCCGATAAAATAACGAAGCGCTTACCGCATGACCTTGTTACCGAACTCGCACGTTTGGATGCACTTGCTGAGCGCACGGCCGAGGGATATCACGCCCGACGTCGCGAGCGTGCAGCCTTTGTCGCCATGTAGCTCTTCAGCTAGCTCTGCACTGCGTTGCTGCGACTCTCACGCGATTTCGGTGTTTCCCGCTTAGTCATTTGGTCCCCTGATGCAGTCCACTCTCCTCTGTATCAACGACGACCCATGCCATATTGTTTGGAGCTCAGCTGCATCATCCTTGGTCCCCACATAGCTGCATCGGTTTTCCGTGGCATCCGCTTATAGTGCGCTGCCGGGACCCGTGGGGATACTTGCGAGCCTTGCGCGGAAGCGTCTCACATGTCGGGTTGACGCCGGCTGACTCCTGGCGGAAGCACTGGTGGTGTTTGCCTCCGTGCTGCCGTTAAATTCTCTCCCCAATTCCCCCACCCTCAAGCCATCTCTTTCTTTCGCAATGGCCGGCGATGCGATCAGCGCGGCGCGACCAGGTGCGTCTCTTTCCAATGCTGGTTCTGTCTATTTAACTCTCTTTTCAGCATGTGCTCGCGCACTGTCTGTCCTCGGCGGACCTTCTCCTAACCCCTCGCACTGCGATGCCGTGTCGTATAGAGAGAGTTGGTCGCATGTGAGTTGGCTCCCATTGCCCGCACTACTGTTCTTAAGCATAGTTTAGTGTGCCCATGTCGGTGGGGCTTATTGTGGCACTGGCGATCAACTCTGGAGCAAAGATTGTTCTCGCGTTCGCGTTCTCACCATCCCGGGCTCAAGGTTCGCCGACGAGGCCCCCGCTCCCCCGGAGTCGCTGTCCCTCGCCCCCGGCAAACTATATTTCCTCATTCGTGGCAGCGTTCCTCTGCCCGGCGGCCTTGATGCACACACCGTCGTGAAGCTGGAGCGTTTTCATGGGGACGTGATTGAGCTTTCCGTTGTGCAGGACGAGACGCTGTCAGAGCCCGTTACTGCGCATGTCTTCGTCGGGCGGTTCCAGTTCCTTGTCTTTGACAAAGTCATGAACGTCATTCTCCAGCGGTTGCAATTTCCTCTCATTCCCATACGCGATGTCATGACAGGGCAAGGAGATGGTGTACGTTCGGTGCTAGTGCAACCATTAGATCGGCAGGAGAGATCCTAGCATAGTGCATGTGTCGTTCTCTGCCATCTACATCGGGACCGGCTGAAATATGTACTCCATATGCTTCGGCCTTGAGGCTGCAGATTGCAAATGCTCAACTCTGCACTGACACGCGATCGGAAACACTACCCGCCGTGGCCAAGATTACACGTGCCCTGCCAGTGTCTGCCACGTAATATCGTACATCGCGGATCTTCTACACATCAGACCATTACAGACGCTTGCGCTTGCCGTCCGACTCCATACGCCGCCCGCCTATCCGTGCCTAGCTGGGTCTTCGGTCTCAATCCTCCTCTGCTCGCTCCTGGGCGTAGCCTATGACCACCGTCAGTGCATCGCGCGGCCTGAACGTAGAGACCCTCACCATCGCTCCGATCGTCGTCTAGACGTGCCCTCGATCCCTCGCGTTCGACATCGCCGTCGAATATCTTGGCGCGCCGCTTGCGTTTGTTATTCTTCGGCTGTTCATCTCTCGGCATCGCCTGTAATCATCTTCAGTGCATAGCTCCTGGTGGTCAACGAAGCCCTCACCGTCGCTGTAAATTCGGCGGGGCAAAGCTGAATTACGACCGTAGGCACGCAGTGTACAACCGTGTTTGTGCTGCCGTCCTTGCGCGTGAATGACGCGATGTCGAGCTCTGTCGTGATATCGACGAAATCACCTTCCCTGAACAGCAGTGGGTTACATGTTTGTACTTTGCCGGAGGATAGACGGCGACCGAATTGAATCCTGTCCGCGATGCACCAGCGATGAGAGATGGAGCTGACCGCACCGAAGGCGTCGTCCTGAGCGGTCAGGACACTGTCCTCTGCACTTGCAGCTGGGCCGACCTGACAATGCCGACGTTGGTCAGTTAGTCAATGTAATGCATCGTCGTTCCGCCTGCCTTGGTAAAGACTCTGCGCTGGCAAAAGATTCCTTCCCTGGCGTCCGCCGATAGATTTGTTTGGCAGCCTGTGGCGGTTAGTGCGAGGCGACGAATGGCCGTGATGGCCTGCTGCTGAGGAGCCAACAGATCTGGAAACCCGCCCGCGGTGAGCTGAATGGTGTTCACAGCCTTGCATGCGTTCTGCTCTGTTCTGCGGAGATGGTAAGCCGGGCGTGACGTTGAACAGAGTTGTCGCACCTGTCCCACGTGCCAAGGACCGTCATGTTGTGCTTTCCTAGGAAACCTTGCAGCCGAAACTCGACTGGATACACCTCATCGACGGATCCATCGCCTGGATTGTGGATGATGCTCCAGCGACGCGACGGGTCCAACGGGCGGGGGATGGGAACAACGACGGCCCAGTTATACACGTCCTCCACGTCCGCGGGAAAAACATCGTGGTCGTCCAGCTGCTCGAACTCTGCGCTGTCCATAGCGAGGCGGCCCAGTCCAGAGGGCCAGGCATCGCGCACAAGCGCGTCGCCGTCAAGCGCTGAAACCGACCGCGTCACCGTCGGTCCGGATGTGAGGGGGAAGAGGGAACGCACTTTGGATGAAGGCCATTGTCGACGGCGTCCTCCTGTCGGAGGTATCTCGCTTTTGTACTATCACTTTAGCTCCTGTTACCGATGGTGTTCCCTGTTACCGGGCAGGGGTTCTATGGCGCGTGCCTTCTACGTTGCTCTATGGATTTCCCGCATGCTTCCGCACGCCGTGAGCATCCCTGTTACACGTCTCGTCGCAAAACATGACGTAGTTCGATGCGAGTTTAGACGGCACCGCAGTAGGGCGATGCCTTCCGTCTCTTCATTCGGTGGCAATGCGGTTCGCTGTGGACCGTCTAAGAGGCTATTCCGTCATTTCAGTTGCTACGGAGTACCAGTCGATGGTCGTGCCCGCGTACCTGACACGGCTCGGTGCCTTTCGCTGTCGCAGGGCGGCGGATATCCCAACGAAGCCATCCCGCCCGTGTGCAATTTGGGCCGTCCGCCCTCAACCCCTTCGCGGCTACGACGACTGAGGAGTCATACTAGGGGCTACTTCTCGTAACAGGAGGTTGGGCGACAGGTATAAAGACCGTCGTGCCCGGCGGGCTTCAGCGACGTCCCCGCTCTCGAGTCATGGCTGGTAAACGCAAGGATCCGGCCAATGCCGTGGGCATCAGCGAAGTCAAACGTGCTCGGTGAGTTCCGATCCCCCCTCCCCCGCCCTGGCTCTGCTAACGACTCCGCCTCTCACCCGTTCAAGTGGGACCGATGGAGAAGATGCGGCGTCCAGTGGGACTGCGAGCAGTGGTGGCAATCCGTGCGTTTGAATTATCTCTATCGGTGTTCTTCACTAATCAGCTCCGACGCAGCGATGGCGCACCCGCTTCTGATACACTGTGCGTCGTCCTCTACCTTTGCACCTGCTTTGCTGACATAGCCTTCGCTGCAGGATGGTCACGTCAGGCGACGGTGGTCGTGCGTCTAGTCCACCCTGGGATCCCATCACAGACGACGACATTCCTGCCGCGTCCGCTGCCGCCAAAGGAAAGGGGCGGGCTGTTAATGCGGTCGGCTCGGAATCTACGCCGGCTGGTGCTAGCGATACTACCAGTGATGACAGCGACCTGCGGCTGCCTGGGGGTGCATCTGCTCAGCTGCGCGGGTGCGTAGCTATGACTCCTCTGTCTGCCTAGCCTAACGTCCACCTCTAGCCGTATCCATGCTCTGCTCGAGTATCAGGACAGTCAGCGTGATGTCTACAGTGCTACGCATCTGCCGAGCTCACTTCAATGGGCGACTCCACTTGTCAATGCCAAGTCTCACTATCTCTGCCGCCCGGGAACTAAGCGTGCTGTCACGCTGTGGGTCCCGGGCATCGTTACGAAGCTTTGGCTCTTCGACCTCAGTGGCAATCCACACGCCAACGCTGCGGTGACGGTTTCCCCGGTGAGCGAGCGCGACGCATCCGCTATCCGTACTCTGCAGAAACAGTACTCCACCAGCGAAGGTGAGGCCGGTTGCCAGACGCCGGGCGGGAGCTGATTCATCCGCGTAGGCCCTATCGCAAATCCGACTGACGTGCGAGCGTCTTGCTGGCAGTCCCGCAGTGTGCGCGGTCGCCGTGAGCAGGAAGTAAGTACCTACTTTGCGATGCGCGGATTCGGTATAGCTAATCATATTATAGATCGTGCCGTTTGAGGGCCTGTACGATGCCACGCGCGTATTGAAAGCCAAGTCTCATATGGCCAAGCTTCCTGCCGAAGACCTGCACGAGGGTGATCTGGTTCTTCATGAGTTCGCGGTTACCAGGTATAACGACAGAAACTCGGACAAAAAACCTGGTGACAAATACCGCGTTACTTTCGACATGCAAGCGGTGTATCTGCTCCTGCGCGGCGATGATTTTGGCCAGGACACTGGCATGGACGACGGGGATTTCTCTATCTAGAAAAGTGCGGGGTATAATCGCAAGTTTGGTCTGACCATGTACGATAGGACGAGAGTTTCTGGTATGACGATATTTATCCGCGGCTTGTCACAATGAGATTTGGGTGTAAATGAATGCAAACGTGCTCCGTGCTCCGGCTTTGTCGGCTTAGAAAATCACGTGCACAGGCCTTGGTGTTGAACTTGCGCTCTGCTCTGCCCGCCATCCCGCCACGATTCGACGCTTGCCATGGCTGGTAAGTTCATCCTACTGCAGTCATCGCCCTGTATTTATGCTTATCTGTCTATAGACTCGCTCTCTCTGTCAAGCAGGCCACTGTCCGAAGCGGCGGCCGAGGATGTCATCAAGGACCTGCTCTTGCGTGTTGACCATCGACGATTTGTTCTGTTTCCTATCCAAGTGGATGCCGTACGCACTCTTGTCAAACGGCGCAGCCTCTGTCTAACTCACGAACGAGATCTGGGGAATGTACAAAGACAGTCAAAGCCGATTCTGGGTCTTCGACGGCGATGCCTCGCTTTTCTCGGATACGTTTGCTTCACTGTCTCCGCCATTGTTGCTTGGTGCTCGCACGGCCCTCCGCATTCTGCTATTACGGAACGAACTCAACTCTATGCAGCGCCGTATGATCATCTCCTTATCCTCGAGCTGTGGGCTCGCCGAGGCGCGCACCTTCTGGGGGTTTCAACAAATGCTTGACATGACACACACCGAAGCTTTCGCCGCCATGGCCGAAGCAGCTGAAGCCGTCGATAATGACAGGACCGGTCTGCTATCTACGGCGTACCTGTCCTCTGTTGCCATTTGGGATAACGAGTACGCTTCGCTATCCGCCTCCGCCCTGCGGCGTGCCATCTGGCTCCTGATAACCCGGGCATTGGTGGGAGCTGCTTGCCTCGAGTTTTTAGTCTCTCTACAGGTCACCGCGCCGGCTTCTCCCCTCTTTTGCACTGTCAACAACGTGTTGGCCGACATGCGTATTCAAATCCGCTTCGCAGGCTTTGTGGCTCGGTGTCTCGGCAGTGCGGCGCGTGCAGATCTATGCTGTCCTATGGTCTTGCAGGCTGTCAAGCAAGAGGCCATGCTCGTCGCCGGTATGTCGTCGCTTTGATGCTTCGTGCGATTACTTTCGAGCAATACTTCAGATCTTTATGGCTCGCGCGACCGTGCGCCGGCCCAGGCTGTCTTGGCCAGCTTAAGCCACACAGGCGATGCGCTCCTCCGCTTGCTCGGGGTCCAGGCGGCACGCTCTAGCGCTACGACTGAACGCCGGCTCCTCTCTACATTTCCTGAGGAAACTCAGGAGCGGGCTGCGGTGAACAACCAGCCTCCGAGTGACGCCTTGTGAGTCGAATACTCAGTTCATACTTGGTCGTTTTCAAACTCTTGATTTCTATCTAATCTATCTTGGACTCATGCTATCGCCGCGGCTTGCATATCGATTGCGCCCTCCGTCGATTTCGGCAGTGCGTGGGACGATGACTTTTGAAGGTCTGGATCCGAGTGTATCCGCCAGGCCCCTCCCCTTTCCTTCTCCTGTCTTCTCCAGCCTATATCAGCCTACGCAATAGGGGGGATATGCCTCGTCGCCTTCCTCGTCTTCTTCTTCCTCAATGGCTCACATGGTGCGTACCTCTCGGTATCATTCCGCTCTGCGCTGATGTTGGCCCTAGCACTCCGCACTCAGGGCTTACCTCGTTGCCGACATGGCACAGTATGTGCATGTCTATGCTCAACATCGTGATCTCGATGGCGGGCTTACGTTGCCCGCATACTTAGACTGGTTCTCGCATGACCTCCCTGTCCACACCGCCACTATCCGCACCTTCCATGCAGGCCGCTTGCATACTTTCGTCGTATACTACATTCGCGATCACCATCATTTCCCGGACCCATCTCGCGTCGCCCGTCGGTGGGGGTGCAACGCGTGGCACGGCGAGCTTCTAGTTTTCCGACAGCGCAGCGAACACTCATCCTTACCCAACCGCCTGGTGAACCTCCGCTCTTCCGACGGCCGGCTCCTTGATTTCATTATCCGCAGGTAGTACCCTCTTATTCTCTGATACCCTCGGCGCTGACGATGTCCTTAGATTCTTTCGCCGTGTAGGAGCCGCGTAGTGACGTCTTGGTCGGTGTACAACATGTTTATATTTCGTGTCCATCCTTCCCTCGTTTGTAATGAAACCACACTCATTAGCCCCCTCTTCCGCTACCGCATTGGGATGGCAGTGGCCCGGCCCCTGTGATTCCGCATCCGCACTGCTCTGGCCATGAACACCAGTTCCGCGTATATAAGAATGTCCCCGGCGTTGGCTGCGACTTTGAGAGCCATGGATGCGCCCTGCGGTACGTGCCCTCAGGCTGGTATCCGTTCACTTCATTGTTGACCCCCACTTAGAAATATACAATGCCATCTACCTCTTCCCGGACCGCCCTGGCACATCGCCGCTGCGGGTGTTCGACGACATGCGCCTTCACGCCGACCTGTGTGCCCTGCCGTCAACCGCCGATGGTTCCATAGCCGAAGAAGAGTACGGTGCGTTGATGGTGAAAGGCGGCGCCCCTGTCGCGGCTCTGGTCGACTTCTACGATCGTAACCCCGATGTCTATGACTGGTACTTTTCGGCCTATGCATTGCGGGACCGCTCCCCTAGCGACGGCGTCAACTCCGCGGCGAGCAGCCTGGTTCCCGCATCGCAGCGGCCTGTGTACGGACCCGTCATAGTCGTCAAGAACGCGCCTGCCGACGTTTGGGGCACGATGGGGAAGGCGGTGTCTGACGAGGGGCTTGTGAGGACGATTTGGTGGTACGTCAGGAGTGGCGTGGAACCCGAGGAGGTGTACAAGGAGCGCACGCTGATTCGCTTGTTCGCGTCCCGATCCGCTTGATGTGTTTTGCCCAATCCCTGTCTCAGTATGTTTGCTTCCGTCTATAAGTTAAGGTCCACATGCCTTTTGGAAGCTGTAACCAAGATGCCTCTTTCTTTCTCGCTCGCCCTCGATCTCCTCACTACGGAGCCACTCGCTTTCGCCGGTAACGGCATAGGAGGTATGGATCCTCTCGACACACCGACGGCAGACAAAACGTCCTTCCTCACCCTTGCCCGCGCTGCTGCCGCCGGGTTGCCTGTTACCGCCGGCGATGCCAAAATGCACCTGAAAGAGCGTTGGCTCAAGTCCCTCCGCCGGTTTTTCCTCGCACCGCAGGAGTTCATGGACGTGTTGCGCGATTGTGACGCCGTCGTGTCCGGGTCCTGTGTCGTCGCATTCATTCTTTCCAGCGATTACAAGCCTCTTCCCTGGACCGCCAATGATCTTGACATATACTGCAGGAGCCCGCACGGAGCGCGTATGCTCGACTACCTCACTCGCGTCGGTCACTACACCATCGCCATCTCCTCCCACGGCAGGGCACAGTATGCGGGGCAGGACATCGAGTTCGTCTTCCATTTGCATCACACGAGCAGCGGGCTGGGTGTCGACTTGGTTCTCACCGGCTCAGCTTCGCCTCTTGCTCCCCTCACTCACTTTTGGGCCACGCACCTCGTCAACTATGTGTCGGCTAATTCAATAGTCGTCGCTTACCCTGGCGCCACGTTTCGAAACCGCGCGGCTTTGAATCCCAACAGACTCCTTTACGCTCAACGAGAGGTCGTCGCCAAATATCGTGATCGGGGCTTCACTTTCTCTGCGCTTTGGGCTTCAAAACGTGTCCACGACCTCGATCCCAAACCCTGCGCTTGTCCTCATACCGTACGCGCGTTCAAGGATCGCCACAGCCTTGTGGTCGAATACGGACAAGACGATCACGATTCCGAGCACGCGGAGTTGGAGCGAGGTCTGCGCTGGCGTTGGGGCGGATTGCCCTGCAAAGGTCGATGCGCGATGTTATCCGTGTCCGATGGAGAGTCGAAGCCATTGTCATACTCTACCTTCTCGCCTAACTCGTAATTCAGGGCCTACTGTGCGGCTGCTGTGCCCCGTTTTGTAGCTCGCGTTGTGCTCGTGTGGTCATGTAGAGCGGTGTCTTGAATATGTATCGCTGTGCCTTGCTCCCCATGCCAAGCCGCTCTCGTTTAAGTGCAGCGCAATCCGCTGTGAGAGCGAGTCGCAAGTTCAAGATGATACCGAGTTCTATGCCCTACTCAGTGCGTCCGCATCAAACTCGTCGAAGTTGGTTCCCTCTGACCAAGACACAGCTGTCCTCGATGGTTATGTGCATCCGCTCCACCTGCCTGAAACAAAATTTCGCACCCGGCGCGGCGTCTTGCCTGGATGACACAAAGCCGGGTTTCCGCGGGCATTGTAGCCGCTCGGAAGCTTCTGTTGCGTCATGTCCAGCTGAGGGGTTCCTGTCGAGCTGGGGGGTCCCTGTCGTGAGCACCTCCTCCCGGTGAGCTTACCCTGCCACTCATCTGGTGAGGTATAAAAGGTTTCAACGAGGGGCACCGTTTGCCGTCGACGCCATGGATGTTGCACCTCATGTAAGGCACGCCATAATCCCCATGTTTACCCACCTCTTACCGTCACTACAGGGTTCTTACAACTGTGCACTGCTGTCACCCGATAATCGCATGCCAGCCCAGATCCACGGGCCCTATGATCTCGTCCGTTTCGTCGACCTCCTCCATATCCCCGATCCACACAACCTACGGAAACTCACCGAACATTTTGGACATCTATTTGCCGGCGAGTGCGGGCAATGCGAGCTCCTGTTTCACGCCGCGGGAGCACACAGCTGCTCGCGCTATGCGATATACGGCCGATGGCCGCGTGCCGACTCTCGCGAAGCGCTCAATTCCGCCGCAACCGCTTTCGCTGGGGGCCGAGCGATCAGGGGCACGGTTCTCGCTGTCAAGGAGCGGTGGTGCAACGCGGCATGCGTCTCCTGTTCCCAAGGATGGTATCATGAAGACATCGACCAAGACGAGCTCCTCGTGGATTTCTTCCGACAAATGTTGTGTAATCAGGCCGACGATGAAGCCGCTATTTAAGGTGAGTAGTGATCTTGCGCACGGCCCTGAGCCATGGCCAACTATTTGCTCTTTCCAGACCGTCTCCTCGACCTCTTGCTCGCGCCCTCATCATGCTCCTGCCGATCCACCTTCATACATCGTGCCAGCGATCTCGGACATGAGATCGTTGCCGATAACACCATTGAGCTCTGCGATGAGCTACCAGCCCCCTCTAATGTCGGCGATGCTTTCATCGATCTCCTCAAGTATCACGCTCTCGAGCATAGCTCCGACGGGTGGCGCTCTCCTCTGGTTATCGAATCGGGCAGACGCAATAGGCCTGGACATTGTACCTCCCTGCTTTTCTATCCACCCCGCGTTGGAGGATACTCCTACCTCATCCGACGTTTCGTGCCACCGAGCGGAGGGCTAGAGTATGATTATTTCCTCAACACCGAGCCGCTTGTGCTTCTTGGCATACAGGTTCCCATCTCTCTACGCGAGTGCTTGGAGAAATTAGGGTATAGCCCCACCACCGGTTCCTACTCATAGGTGTACGTTTCCAGGTCAAGCACAGTAGGGTAACGCGGTGCATCGTCCCGGCGGTATTTTGTGTTAAATAAATGCCATCATACTTGTAGGCCGTGCTCGGCGTGCTGTCAGATTTATCGGATCGAGCTTCCTCTGTTTCGGTTGTGCACAGGCCGCGCTGCGTGGCGCCGCCCACGTCGGGCCTACGCGCGCACGTCCTCCGGTGCCCTAGGGCCTTTGGCCCACGTCGGGCCTACGCGCGCATGTCCTCCGGTGCCCTAGGGCCATTGCCCGTTAATTATTGATATCTCGTCCACTCCTGCATTGCTCCGAACCGTGACAGCGCATACCGGCCGGTACGAACGCTAGGTGGAGGGCTCCTTCCTCGAATTCGTGTTTCACGGCTACGTTGCTACAATTAACACAATGCTGTGGAATATTACACGTCAAAAGGTCGCCGACTCGTCTCCTTGTTCGTGTTCACCGCAGTGCATTGCCCTCCTCGTTATCTCCCACTATACCCCCAGGAAGGCAGAGCGAGAGCGAAGCTCTGCCGAGGCTACGCGGAGCTACTCTCGTTGAAGTCATGGGCGAGGCACAAAGCATCGTCGAAATAACGCACGATCTGCGGACGGGCTCTGTCAGCCCGGCCTCGGACTTCGCCTGTCTCGTTCTCGATGAAGGTATTCAAGTCGAAGCCGCGAATGCGGTGCTCGGCCTTGAGATCCACCGCGAAAGCGTCGTCCTCCAGGTCACGAATCTCGCGTCCTCGTCCAGTAAGTGTAAGGCGGGGGTGAGTGATGCACAGTCGGTCGGCGGAAAGGTAATTCGTCAGCGCTGTGTTCCAGAAGTGGCTGATGGGCGGACGAGGGTCGTTCCCCACTGCAGCGATCACGTCGACTGAAACGGCATCGCCTGGGTGGCCGCGCATCAGATGTGTGACTCCCTGTACTCCTCCGGGAGAGTAAGGATCAACCAGCTCGCCCTCTTGGCCACCGCTCCACACGCGGCAGTGCTTGATCGCGTATTTCTCGTGGTCACAGAGGTATTCGATGACGCCGGCCGAGGTTGAAAAAGGACAGTAGATGCTGAGGTTCTGGACAGGCATAGAGCCCTGCTTGGTACCTAGCATGGCGAAGCGGAGGGCGAAGCATCCGGAGATGACGGACCGGGTGGCGCGTAGGACGCCACGCAGGTGGTCAGGTTCGGCGACGAAGTCGCACAGGTCTCTGCTGTACTCCGACTGCAGGTACTGATCGACGATTTGCCCCCACCGTCTACTAGTCGCGCCGAGTTGCATGAGGTCGGAAATCGTGAGGTGAGAGCAGATAGATATGGCCAACTCGGTGGGAAAGAGCGAGAGCTTGCTCAAAACGTTGGGCATGGTTAATAGGCGCGTGCGTCTCGCCTTTCCTCTAATTTATGCTTCCTCACGCGCCTAAACTGCCCGTCTCCTTTGTCCAGATAACTATGCACCCGTACACTGTCATAGCGGGGCCCTTGCATCCGAATTTCTGTCCCCGGACTAGGCCGTCTCCCCTTCCGCCTTCAACGCCTTCTCCTGTTTTCCGATACGTCCATCCCTTTTCTCATATATACCTATCAGGGCTGTGCCGTTGCGGCGACGCCCCTGATGCTAAAGCGGGCAATCCGAGTATGCATAGCCAGATGATCCCTCAAAGCTTGCGGGTTGCTTCATGCATCGATATCCGTCTACGCGCGCCCGCCGTTCGTCCAGTGTCTTCCTACTCGCAGAGGCCTTTACGCCACCGACTCGCTTGGACTGATAATATTTATCTTGCTGAGCTTCGCAGTCTGGTCGACAGAGGCCCCCGTCTCGGCCTGTGCCCTGTGGAATGTCGATCTCCCTGCGATGCGTGCGTTTTCGTAGACATGGCTCCCGATCCCCCCTTTCCCTGCCGCCCCGCGCACCGCAGGCTGGGCCCTGCCGGTTTTAGCGATGCAACCGAGAGTGGATAGATGCGCTTGCGGTAGCGTGCGGAGGGACCCGTTGTGGCGGCTTCCGCCCACCCTCGAGGCGGTGCACACCGGTTCGGGGCTTTTCTTGGCGGGTGAACTAATGGGCTACCCTCGTGTATATAGGAAATGGGAGAGCAGTGCCAGATAATTGCTTCCGTTCCCGAACAATGTCTTCTACCACTCGTGAGTGGCTGCCCTGGTGCTCCACGCGTGCACTAACCTGCGTGGTACAGCTGTGAGATGCCACAACTGTGCGCGTGAGCAATGCTCCGTTGGGAAACAATCAAGTCCCGAGAACGAGCGCTCGATGGAAAGGTGCGTCGTCTATCCGTGTCTTGAGTCGCGCGCCAACATACCAGCAGGGTCTCCAACCACCCCGAGGCAAACGATCCCTTCGCGCGATCAAGGGAGTCCGCTCGCGCAATGCAGGATTACGTAGATCGGTGCTGCCCTCCTGGCTTGCTCCAGATCACTTATCCCAAGTTGAAGTTGAGTCGGGATATCCTTAAAGGCGTACGTCGTGATTAGCCTGCCCTGTTCGTGCCAATGCCGTTGGTCAGGTTCCTTAGAACATCCCGGGTAACTCTGGGTGATTCGAGTCATTCCATGTACGAGTCGATGGCCTGTTCCTTTTATGTTGTGCGGATGATCCTATGCCAATGCACTGCCGTCTCCTGCGCCGGCGTAACCCCGTTCTTTTCAGGGACGGTACGGGTCGTGTAGCGGCCCTCATCCTGAGATCCTGCTTACAATTGCTGCCCCGGGGCACCCTGCGCAGAGGATCGGGTTTGTGCGTGCGTGCAATGTGGACTCTCTAACGTCTGCGAGCGATATCTTGTACGCACACCATCGACTGTTGCCAGAATATGCCTCCCAATAGCCAAGGCCGTCGACCGCATGCGCACAGACGTAAGCGAAGTGGCTCTCCATCCTAACTCTGCATTCCGTCCCTACCTTAACACGTACGAGTAACAAGCTATGCTATCCTTATAAGATGCACGGTTAGACTATGAACGATATCCCTACCGTCAACCCGTTGGTGTCTGCCGCAATGCACCGCCCCCCGCACTCTCTCCCGCCATACTTCCAAAGAGGCACCGTAAGCGGGAAGGTATGCTGAAGCTGGGCAGGGTTTTTACTGTCGAAATCGAGGGTGAGGCACGCGGCATCGTCGAACTGTCGCATGATTTGCGGACAGTAGCCTTCGGTGCGGCCTCGGACATGGCTCGCCTCGTTCTCGCTGAAGGAACCTATGTCGAAACCGCGGCTGCGGTACTTGAACTTGAGCTCCGCCACAAACGCATCGTCCTCGCGGTCGGGGTTAACGCATCCTCGGGCATTGAATGTAAGGCGGGGGTGGGTGACGCACAGCCGGTCGGCAGATAGATAGTTCGTCAAGGCCGTGTTCCAGAAGTGCCGGATGGGCTGGTAGGGGTTGTTCCCCAAGGCGATGATCACGTCGACAGAGACGAAGTCGCCTGGTCGGCCACGCGTAAGACGCGCGATCCCGTACACTCCAGTAACGGGGTAAAGGTCTTCCAGATCTTCCTCCTGGCCGCGGTGCTGTAGGCTGTAATCCTGGATCGTGTATTTCTCGTGGTCCGTGAGATATTCTATGACGCCAGCCGACGATGAGATAGGGGAGTAGATGTCGAGGTCCTGGACGGGCATGGCACTTTGCTTGGTACCTAGCATGGCGAATCGGAGGGCGAAGGATCCGGAAATGACGGACCGGGTGGCGCGCAAGACATTGCGCAGCTGGTTTGGGTAGGCGACAAAGTCGCACAAGTCCCTGCTATACTCCCATCGCAAATACTGGTCCACGACATCTTGCCACCACGTGCTTGACGCGCGAAGCTGCATGAGGTCGGGAATTGTGAGATGGGAGCAGATGGAGATGGCCAACTCGGTGGGGAAGAGTGCTTGCTTGCTGAGGACGTTGGGCATGGTGCAGAGGTTTCGGAGCGTGCGTGCTCCTCTTCCACTGTTTTACACCTTCTCCTGATTGTCGGTTCCGTCCTCTCCTGTACCCGGATGCAAGCGTGCGCTTACCATCGCGGTGGAAAGTCAGTTGTGCCCCCGAAACGCCTTGCCTCCCGCTCGATCGTCGCCTCCTCACACTCCCGTTTCCTCCTATTACATCCACCGGCCATAATGGCCTGGCCTGGCTTGGCGCTTTCCTTGATGGAGGTTAGTACCGCGGCCGCCGGCCTCAGCTCGTCCATTCGTCCTGCGGTGCGTGCTCTCTCCTAATATTGGCTCCTGATCTCCTTTTCCTCAGCCGCGGCGCGTGCCGCTATGTAAGCGGCTTCGCTGCTCCTGACCATCGCGGACGACCTGCGAATGGACGGGTTCAAGCGCGGCAGCGCGCGGAGGGCCTGTTGCGACAGAACCCGCCGGCTCCGTCGCCTTCGACGTCTTCCCGGCGTCCCTGTTTACAGGAGTAGCTATGGGCTGTCTCGGGCATATATGAGGCGCGCGGGTGGGAGTTGGGGGGGAGTTGCACGCGGTGCCACCGATTTCCATTCGCCTCTGAACTATGTCCTTTATCGTTGGTGAGTGGCTGTGCCCGACGTCTTGCAAAGTGCGCTGACCTTGTATGCCATAGCTGCGAACGGCCGCAACCTCGTGCGTGAGCAATGGCCCGGAACGCTCATGGCGCGAGAGTTGATCGCCGAACCCAGCGCGTTCACCGACACGTGGCACCGTTGCCCTATCAGCGCCGCTGAACTCGCGGCGTGGTGCTACTTCACGATCGACCCTTTGACCGACAACCCCTTGACTCCCTTCACGTTCGCGCATCGTCAACCCTCGGGCAACGGGCTCTTCGGCGCTTCTAACTTCCCCGATCCAGTCTCGGTACGCATCCAGGGTTTCATGAAGCGGATCGCGACCGGTCCTCTGGGCGACTGGGATGGGTGCGTCCTTTCACTCTTTCTCCGTCGCCCTGCTGACACGTTAATAGACGTTTGACGACCGCAGAGACAGCAGTCCAGCGGTTCGCCCTTACCGGCGGAAGAGCGGGACCTGTGTTTGCTCAGCAGAGGAAAGCTATCCACAACATCCTGAAATACGCGCAAAGCTCTCTATCGCCTGTGGCGCGCAACACGTTCTACGAGAAAGTTATCGTCGATAAGTTCGACATAGCGTTCCAGCGTCCCCTCTTCGCGGCGGTAAGTTGTAACGTGCTGTGGCTCCACTGCGCTGACCCCGTCGGACAGGTTACTGATAACAACATGGATTACTCGTTCATGCGGTCTATCATCTCGCCCAGCGATGACCCGAGGGTCTTACAACTGCCGTCGCCAACAGTTGGCGAATCGTGGATCGTCTGCGCGTCACTCGTCGCTGCAAGAACAGTACCATGCACAATCTAGCGCTGCACGACATTGGGGAGGGAGATTTTGTTGATGTCCACGCGCTGGTGGTGGTCGAGATGGTTCCGAGTCCAGCAGGCTATCCAGTACTCAATGTTTACTTGGAACCCACGGCCGTGCATCTCATCAGACGAGCGTACGCGGGGGCCGTAGGGCCTAGTTTATTCACTTTTGCCCTGCTGCTGTAACAAAACCGTAGTATCATAGCCAGTGTACGAGTTGCACTTCACACTATAGTGCATAATGCAGCCGTTTCTTTTCACTGTAGTGCATATCATAATGTACGGTGTGGGCACCACATTACCTGGAAACGTTCACTATAGTGATTCACATAATGTAGGGGGTCTGTACCGCGTATTTCTTCATCACTATAGTGTATATCCTAGTACGTTTCACTATAGTCATTCAGATTAATCAGGGAGTTTGTACCGCACGTTTCTTCATCACTATAGTGTATATGTAGTATATATATCACTACAGTGTACCGGGCTGCCTTTGATCCACTACATTGCGCACCATTGCATTCAGCACTATAGTGCTCGTGCTCGGGAGGGGCCTCACTGCACTACAGTGCATTCTACATTCACTATAGTGCATTCTACATTCACTATAGTGCATTTTCGGCTCACTCTAGTGATGCCAGCGCATCGACTGTAGTGTTCTTATGCACCTCTTAGGGTCCCACGGATTTATATTATTTTTTATATTCGAACATAGGGTATTTTTGTACGCTAGCTACGACAAAAGCTATACGATGCAAGCAAAAGGGGGTCACGTATATAACAGCATATATCTCAGGGAGATCACGGGGCGAGAGTGCAAGAAATGACGGGGCGAGAGCGCAAGAAATGACGGATCAGCGCGGTAGCATTACCGAATATCGGGGGCAGGCGCGTTGCCTCTTTACACCTTCAGCCTGTATCACCAGCAGTTAGTTGTTGCCGCTCTCGTTGCACTTCAAGACACGTACCGTTTTGAGCTCGAGGCATCGCCGGCATCGGCTGCCGCCCGTTTCTCGCCGCGCTGCAATTCCACGCCAACAATCTGGCCCAAGACCCACTCAACATCTTCCAGGGCCGAGAGTACCTCATTCACCTCCGCGTCGCCCTCCGCGGCCGCAGTCCACCACACGAGAGTCAACAACACAATAACAAACCCATTCCGCCCACCTTTCCTGAGCTCTGGCCATGTCTCCTGCGCCTCTGCATCACGACCCAGCGGCCATTCCTGCTTGCCCACCCGCCAGGCGGGATTCATCTTGGTCCACCATGCACGCCACGTGCGGCCGAATGTGATCGCGTTCTTGATGGTCGGCCACTTGTCGTAGTGCCGACCGTCCTTGAACCAGGCAGGGATGGCCGCCGGGCGCAATTTCTTATCGGAGTTCAGCCAATGGGTCTTGTCCTGATCAACTGCAGTCAGTTATGTTTAGACACGTAAATGCAATGGACAACTTACACGAGCATCAATGCTACCGAGCTGCCTCTCCAGCGTCAGCCAACGTTGCAGGACCGTATCCCACTCCGGCTCCGTGATGAGTTTGTCCAGGTATGTGTACGCCTCCCGAACCCAATCGTCGTCGTTCGGCGTTGTCCCAGAAGCGGCAATGACGTGTCCTGATAGTCCGGCTGGCGGCGCCGTAGTCGTGACAGCCACAGCCGGCACGGCCTGGGCAGCGGGGCGAGCGTCGCTAGCGGTGGAAGGGGAGACGGTGTTCACGGACAGCACGTTGGTGGCGAGCAAGGACGTGTGGGAGGGTGACAGCATGGCGCCTGGAGTTGCCAGCTCACCCTCGGAAGCAGTGGAGTGCCCTGGAGAAGGGTCGGTGCGAACGGCGGGTGGGGAAGCCACGGGAGACGCAGGGCTGTCATCGTCGGCGTCGAGTCCTTGTCTAGTAGTGCTGTGTGAATAGAGATCAATACATGCCGCGAAGGAACAACACTGCAAACGTACATGCTGGCCCCAGCACTCTCCGCGGTTGCCTTCACGGGAGCGTCGTCTTCCTCTGAGTCATCGGCGTCGGGATCATCCTCCATCTCCATCTGGATGGCGCGGTCGAGGTCTTCGGTGACAAGGGCCCCAGCACTCTTCGCAGTCGCCTTCACGGGAGCGTCGTCTTCCGCTGCGTCGTCGGCCTCGGAATCAAGCTCCATCTCCATCCGGATTGCACTATCGAGGTCATCTTCGGTGACGAGAGGCACGCTGTGTACAATACAATCAGTGAATGGACACGAAAAATAACTTTCAAGACGAACCTGTCGCCGCCCGCTCTCCTCAGCGACTTCCTGCGATCCTGCTGGGAGATGACGTTCTCCTTCCGCGCCCTCTTCGTCGACTTCTTTTTCCCAACGGGCGCCGCTGCTTCCAGTTCTCCGATGAGCCTGCTGCCAGCATTCATCAAGTCGAGCTCCGCGAGTATTGCCTTGTTCCTCGCTATACGTTCCTGACGCTCGGCTTCTGCGATGCGCCAAGCGGGGATGGGCTCCTCCTCTTCGGGTTCGACAGATGCGGCCGGAGGCGACGCCGCCTTAGGCAGCTCGTTGGTGGATGCAACCGGTACAGCGGGCGGCAGGTTGAGAGCGGGGGAAGGTGCCGACGGAGTGATGGTGGATGAGGAAGCGCGCGGGGGAGCTGGTGGACCATTCGTCGAGGCCGTTGCTGTCGTAGATAGAGAGTGACCGGTGCTCAGTCGACTTGCGCGCGACGCGGAAAGACAAGCGGCTTACGAAATATTTGGGTGAGGTACGCCACAAACGGCTCTTCTACCTTCGACTTGAACTCATTGAATCCCGACTTGAATGTGCTGCCATCCCCGGCCGTTGTATGCATCCTGTTCACCAGTCAGCACCGGAAGTCTCACTTATGCATCCCACTTACGCGTACGACTGCAGTTGGCCGCCTAGGTTAGGCGCCGGACCGCCGACCAGGATTGTCACCGCCCACCCCGTCTGTCTCTGGATCTGCTTCAAGGCGATGGAAAGCGTCCGCGGGAGGGCTTCAAGTGCTCTGTACGTCAAGGTAAGTATGTTTCGTTTTGATTTTGAACGAATTGCGAACTGACTTTGAATACTCCTGCAGCTTCGCGTCATCGACAATCGGCGCATCCGCCTCGACCTCGACTCCGACACCGTCATCGAATGCGACCGCGACCGCATGCTTCACCTCATCTGTCTCTTGGGCCAGGAGCTCTCGGCACCGCCTGTTCCGGAACGCCAAGGCGCCGTTCGGTGTCGCCCCAGGCGTCGTCTCGAGGAAAGTCTTCCATTCTGGCTCGACAACGGCCTGCAGCTTGGTCGTCCAGTAAAGAGTCTGGTAGGTCTGGTACGGCGCAAGACGCCTGGACAGCCTGCCCGTAAGGTCAATGACGCCTCGCGTGCCAGACGCGCTGCGTGTGTGAGCATTGCGGGTATGGTTGTTGTACCACTGCTTCAGGCGCTGATCGCGATGTTAGGCCACCACGCGGCGTGCGCCGAGGCAAGAGAACTAACTCACGACGCGAATGACTGGGGGCTGACCGGGTTCGGCGACCACCGTCTTTTCGTGCTTGCCCTTAGGCCAGCGGTCAAACCACGCGTCGAAGAGCAAGGGCCAGAACTCGACGGTATTTTTTTGCGCCTGGTGCTCCTGGTAAGTGGGAAAAAACTCCCAGAGGAGCTCCAGCTGCTCGAGTGTCGTCCACATTTTTGCATTGACTTTGACCGTTTCGGGGGCGCCGAGGGCTTTGACCTTGGTCTCACCAGCCTTTTTGCGTTTGGTCATGGTGAGAGGCGAACGCGTGGACGGACGGTGCGTAGTGTTACGGGCAGGGGAAAAAGTGAACCGACGCTCATCATTTCCGGTCGCAGCATATTATCCAGGTGGCACCCGTGGATCCGCCGCGAAGGGATGCGCGGGACAGTGTGACCGACCGACATGCCGCGCGGTCGCGCCGCCCTCCGGCCGGTGGAGGATCCCGAAACAGGAGTCTCAAAAGCGGCGAAGGTGCGTGGCCAGTACAGCGTGGCTCCTTGACTTCCAACCACCAGCGCATCGCCCATCGCCAGTTTTCTCCCCCCTCGTTGTCTCCCGCTCTTGTGTCCCCCGCCCTCCCGAGTATCCCTTCGTCCCACATCTTGTCGCTTTCTTTCCCGCTTCCCTTCTTGCCTTCTTGCCTTGCCGCCGTCGTTTCTCTTGCTCCGCTCCAAAAACAATGTCTTCAAACAGTACGTAAACGAGCTGATTGCAAACCGAACAGCGCTGACAACGCTCCAGCTAACCCTCCCAACGGCCCTCCAGCCATTCCTCCGCCCGCAGGTTCTCAAAATGTCCCCCATGCGGGCAAAAATCGTCGGTTCGAGTTCTACACGGTCTCCGAGGGCTCCGAGGTCGGCGTCTTCCTGGACTGGTGAGTCGTTATGTTCGCTCGTGAGCTGCCACTGATGCGACACGCTAGGCTTGTTGCCGCGCCCCTCGTGGTAGGATGGCCAGGTGCACAGATCAAGGGCTACCACGACCTTGGACTCGCTACTGCCGCCTACCACCGTGCGATGGACTCGCGCGTTGACTTTCCCTCCGAGCATCCCCACAGTCTCGTGTTTCACTTCGCGAACCAGGACGCCGGCCCGCCTGCCCCTGCGACTCCCCACGCGGCCCCAGTTTCAGATCCCACGCCTGTCGCACCAGCCTCCTTGGCGCCGTCGTCTGCTCCCACGCCTTCGTCTGCTCCCAGCCCCTCCGAGGCCAGGCTGGAGTTGTTGGCGAACGCCCTGCGCGACGTCGACATCGAGGACCTGCTCGCAATCGCAAGGGGCCGCCATCGTGACGACGGAGGGCCCGAGGAGTCCTCCGTCATGAAGGTCTCCCTCCTCGTCAACCCGAACCCGAACCCGCCAAGCGATGAACCCCCGTGCCGCGTGATCGTGCAGCACAACGTTCCGGTAAGTCACCCATCAATATTACTTCATTTGACGCCGCTAATACTGTTTGCCTACAGGACGAGCCCGACGTCCTGGCCGCGCTCGACACCGCCAACGCCTCCGCGCATTCCCGTACCGCCGCCTCCACACATCCGACCGACGCTGGCAAAGGCAAGGGCAAGGTCAAAGCTCGTGCCGCCGCGCCAGCGACACCGTCGACTTCTCTGTCCTCCTTCACGGACGTCAGCGCGCTCTCGACCAGCGGCTCCATCGGTCCGGCAGGTCCTGCCCCCGCCTACAAGTTCCCGCAAGTCGAGACCGGCTTGGCTGCGATGCCCAGCTCGCCGCGCCGTCACGCCTTGGCACCAGGAGGGAGTTGGAGCGGCGTGCAGAGTGTCGGCAGCGACAGCGACGGGGCGCGCACTCCCACGAGCAGTGTCGGCACTGCGGAGGGCAGCTTGGCCGACGGTGGGAGCTACCTCCAAGCCCACATTGCGGCAGCCGCCGTCAACGCCGCCGAGGACGGGGATGCGTGGTATGCTGTGGCCGCTGGCTTTGAGACCGGCGTCTTCCGTGGCCCCATGTGCGTTGTGAACTCATTCGCGCTGAGTCGCACGCTAACGCTTACGCATCCGCAGGACTAACATTCGCAACCTCGTCAACGGGTACGACAACGCATCTTTCCGCGGCTTCCGCACCCACGCGGCCGCCCTTGCTTGGTACATCCTGCGCACGACGACCGCGTAGGCGATTCTAGGTCTGCCGCTTTCTCTTCTCGCCATTTGTTGATATCATCTCGCATGAACAATCTGCCCCAGATCTTGTCTACGCATCTGCTGTCTCCTTTGCCGTATCTGTACATATTTCTGCTCATCTGTCGTGCCGCGCGCTTTGTTGTCTATATCGTGGTCCTGTTCTCGTGCCCCCGTTCTTGCAGCCCGATGGCCTGCGCGTCGAGGCTTTGTGTCTTGTTCGATATTTATGTGTCACCCGAGCTGTCCCAGGTGTCGTTGTGGTTGTCGTCGTGATGTCGGACTAGTACTGTAGCGAGTTGTTGGACTTTGTAGTACACCATGTCTTTGTGTTGCACACAATTCAGTCGCCGCAGGCGTGTTGACAAGTTAATCTCAGTTCGCTCTGTAAGAAGCGTGAACAATAGCATTGCAATGCTGCAGGCTACTAGTACTGCTACTACCTGACGTAGATGGGCTTTGTATTGTCCAGTTGTATGCAGGCCAAAAACCTTTTCTTTCGGCTGTAAGTAAGGCAGACATGCTGCCGAATGTCTGTAAATATTCAGGTCAACATGAATAGCATGCCCCCATATACTTGCCAAATATCACGAAAGAGTAGACTGTGCAAGCTCACAGGTGTCAAAAGCCCGTAGAGCATGCGCACAGCTGAGGCGGCGCGGCGCGTCGCTCTGTTCCCGCCTGCTACTCCTCACTCCCAACCACCATCCTCGATACTTCCCTACGGGTGCAACAACCATCTGCGCGTCCCTCTGCGCATGTCCAAAGCATGACCAGCAACGCTTTGTCCTATTCCGAGCGGTATGTACCGTTCTTTTTCATGTCGAGCGCAAATCTCAGTTTATCGCGGTGCAGCAATAGGGCCCGCGCGCGCGAATCCGCAGCCAAGCACAGAGCATTGGGCCGTCGCAAGACGTCGAAGAGCGAATACCAGCTTCGACTTCGTGGCGGCCATGCACCCAACGGCAACGGTGAAGCTGTTCAGTGCGTTCGTTCTGCTATGCGCGTATCCTATCAATCTAACCTATTTCACAGACACGCCGCCTCTTATCTAGCATGGAAGAGCGGCGAACGAGACCCTGAGCGTACTGGGATCATGTATATGGACGAAGATGAAGTTCTCGACAAGTTCCGTGCCCTCAAGGAAGCTGCACTCGATGCTGCGTTTGGGCCCGCGCGCGATCCTGATCTCCCCCCGCCCGATGTAGTGGAAGCCGGACGGGATGGCGAGCAGGCCGCCCAGGACGCCCCCAATGCAGAGGCAGAGGACGATGGAGAAGCACCAAGCTGGCACGGCGTGTACATTCAAGGCCTGGAGGTCATGCGGGACGACTATCTGCGTAGAGCGAAGCAGGCTCAGATGATGCCAAGTGGCTTTCCGCTGGTGCAGTTCAGGTCTTTGCATGGTTTTCGCCGTATCATTGCCGGCATTCACGACGAGATCGTGTTCATGCGCAACTGCGAGCAAGTCGGGGCCAAGCGAAGCATCCTTCGGGGATGCAGGTGCGTGTAACAGATCTGTCTGTGTCTTTTGACGTTGCTCACGAATCTACTGACTGGCAGATTCAAACAGAGGGAATTCAAGAGCCTGTACGGCTTCTGAGGACATGTTGTTGCCGTGTTCGTACTTCTTGTAGGCTGTCGCGCTGCCGCGCAAGTCTGGCGATGTCCTTGACGTCCTTGACCCTGGTTTGCCCATTTGCCCCGTTGTTTTCACTTGTAGTCCCGATGTATTGTCTGCTGGCACGCTGGCCGTTTAGCTATACCACCACTTCCCGTGCCGTGTCGCTTGTCATGTCCGTTTGATACTGTAGTCCAGAGCTCACGTGACTGCGATGAACCCGGCGTGAGAAGTTTACCTTCAACTCGCGAGTCCTCGTCACCGCATCGCCCGCTGTAACTGCCTGAGCCTACGCAATGGGGCGCAAGCGCAAAGCTATCGATGGCATCGAAATCACCCCGATGCGCATTCCCAAGCCCCCGCAGAGCCAGAGGGCAGCCGCCACGACAGCACGACACATGGATATCCAAGTCCGGGCAGCGGCAAGGTCGACCCACTCGCTCGCTCATCACACCGTAGACGCTCCCGCAATCATGTCTACAGCAGAAGCATCTCATGCTGAAGGCGGAGACACTATGGTACCGCCTGCCGACGAATCTCAGGAGTTCGGACATCAGGACGTGGAAATCGGCGACCCGGACATGTGGTGGAATGCTCCGCGCAGGAGGAAGGGGCGGTGCGGTCGAACACGCAAAAAGAGGAGGGTAAGTCATTTCTGGTTATCGGCATTGTCAGTGGCTGACCCTGCACTAGGTTGACTTGCTCAACGAGTGGGTTGAGAAGCGCGACGTTTTCCTTGATGAAACAATTCGGCACAATGGGAGAGGCGATTGGCAGCATACTCAGCTGTGTGGATCCTGTGCATCATCGCCCCGTCCTGCTGCTCTTAGATGCCTTGACTGCCTGGGGTCGGCGCTGGTATGCGAAGAATGTACGCTCCACGCGCACAGCCATCAACCGTGTCACCGTGTCCAGGTGCGAGTGCTTTCCTGTATATATGTATCTCAAACAGAACCTCACAAATCACGACAGCGATGGAACGGGCATTTTTTCGAGCGCACTTCACTCTTCGAGCTCGGCCTGTGCATCCAGGTCGGTCACGGGAGTCTCTCATGCCCCAACCCCCGTCCCACCACGACAGACCTGACTGTCATCGACGTCAGCGGCGTGCACACCCTTCGAGTTCGGTTCTGCGACTGTGGAAATATTCCAACGGCCCAGAGCTACGTCCAGCTCCTCCGGATGCGCTGGTGGCCCGCAACTCTCGTTCGCCCGCGGACCGTGGTCACCTTCCGCGCGTGTGAGCTCTTCCATGCGCTCAACATCCAAGGCAAGGTCAACGCGTATGATTTCTGGCTCGGCATCGCGCGAGTCACTGATGGAAGCGGGCTTACCCGCGTAAAGGTACGTTAACTTGCTACTATGGTTCGTTCGGACGTCTCACATGTCTTTGTCGCAGGATCACTACAAAGATTTTACTCGCGTGATCAGGTGCTACCGCAACATCCGGATGGGCAAGCGAGGCGGCCGTGGGCACGATCCGGCAGGCATGGCGGCAACTGCTGTTGGCGAGCTTGTTGTGGATTGTCCAGCATGTCCCCACCCGGGTCGCAATCTCCTTGATGGTTGGAAAGACGTCCCTGAAAGTGAACAGTACGTCGCATGGCGCTCCATCTATCACATCTGTCTAATGCTCGGCAGGTGGAAATACGCGACGTTCTTGGCGGTGGATGCGAACTTCAAGCTGAAGCTTAAGGCTCGCGGCTTGGACGACGTCGAGCTTGCCCCCGGATGGTCATATTTCGTCGAGAGCGAGGCGTATCAGCGGCATATCGACAAGTACGTGGATCAAGAAGAGGTGCGCGTGTTTACCTCTTCAGCCGTCGTCCATGCTGATGGAGAGCTAGATGAAGCATTGCTCGTCATCGTTCGCCGCCGTTGATCACGCCAATATGCCTACGCACAAACGCTTCGTCGTCAATGGGGTTGGCGCCGTGATATGCGCCCGGCATTGCTTCTATCGAAGGAGCGGCGTAGGAGATCTACAAAAGGGCGAACGGTGCGTGTCTTTGTCAAGCGGAGGCCGTGAATATTCTCATCTTTCTATTTTCAGGTACTGCAACATGGACTACATGGTCCTCGCTTCCCTCGCGAAAACGGAAGCAGAGTACAAGAAGATCGTCATTTCTTACGACATTGCATGCCAATTTTCAGTCAACTTCGCGCGGCGCATGTCGGAGTACCCGGAAGAGATCAGGATCGATTGGGAACAAATCGTGGTCAATTTCCTTGTGCCAAAGTTCCACCTCCTCGCGCATGATCCAGAATGCCAGTCCAAGTTCAATTTCAACAACGAGGAGGGATCGGGACGGACGTGTGGTGAGGGCATCGAAGGAGGTTGGGCGGACACGAACGGCTTTGCGCTGAGTACGCGGGAGATGTCGCCGGCCTCTCGTCGAGAGGCGCTAGACGATCTGTTTGGGTCCATCAACTGGAGAAAGACTGTCGGGCTCGGTGAGCATTCCTCTTGTCTGCAAAGACAACGACTGATCGCTTAATTGTAGGGAAACTGTTGGCAAAAACCTTACATGAAGCCGTGGTCGAGCTCAAGAAGCAAACAGACATCCTCGAAAACGCAAACCTGTCCATTCCGGCGGACATCCGGGAGCGATGGGTAGCCGATGTCGTTGCATGGGACAGCGATCGCAGCAGGCGGAACCCGTACAAAGAACCGGTTACAGGTACGCCCGCGCACAGGCTAACCATGTCGCACTGGCACTGACGGGCTTGTAGTCACAACGCTTGCGGACATTCGCCTGGAGTTGGCTCGAGAGGAAGCCGCGGATGTGCAGCGCGGTGTCGTCTCACTGCACCAGATGTCTGCCAGCGTGTTCCTCAGTGTCGGACTAGATATCGAAGATCAACAGTATGTACCTTTTAACCCGGACATTGCATGGCGACTCATCGTGTGCACAGGCGCGCGCTTCGCGTGGCCGCCAAGAACGACGAGTCCAAGACAACGGCAGGCAAGGCCGTGCTGCAACAAAAGCGAAACGCTTTGATGCATCGCATCAACAATTGGCGGGTCATCCAGCAAATATACATGCCGGCTGTCGCTGCGCTCGCAGCCGCCGCTGCCCGCACAATTGCCAGTCCATCGCCGTCGGCACCGTCAGCTGACATCGGGCCCAACCCTGGATCACTTGCCTCTGTCGAGCAGGCCTCCGCGGCACCTGCACCCGATGCCCCATCTTCAAATTCAACCCGCCGAGCACGCAACCGCCGCCGGGGGGCCGCGTCATCACCCAGCAGCGGACCGAAGGCCGAGGACGAGCCATTGTGGTTGCCGACAGCGGTGCCGCAGGCGCTGTGGGCCGTGGGTCTTACCAACGGCCTCATCGCAAAGAACATCCGACTGCGCATCGCACAAGCGGAGGACGCCCTCCATAGCCTGCGTCGCCAGCTTCGGCTCCGCATGGGCATGATTCATTACAAGAAGGTATTCGTCGACGGCCCTGGACAAGTGGCCAACACGCGTGCACGGGGGCAAATCGTCCGTCTCAAAGAACGGGTCGACAAGCATGCGGCGCAGTATCGGGCGGCCTACGACGCTCTGTGTGTGCTGGATCCCGAGGGAGACTGGCGACTCCGGCTCCTGAAGCTCAACAAGGAGGACGTTGTCGGACCGCGCCCTCAAGAAGAAAAACCCAAGCCAGGTGAAGGGCGCAGAGAACTTCCATGGATCTGGCGAACGATTGCACACGTCGCGCAAGACCTGCCTGGTGCTGACAGGGAGGTGACCGAGGACGAGGTCCACGAAAGTGAGTTGCAGCGTTTGCGAACGTCGTTGTCCCGTCTAACCAGTCCTTTAGGTATACGCATAGATTGGGTACGGGCCCGAGCGCGTGTTCGTCGGTGGGACGAAGAGGTGCAACATCTCCTGCTGGAGATGCCTCGTTCGGTTCGGTTTCTTTTCTGGAAAGCCGATTGGTGGGCGCAGCGAGCGTCCTTGCGCACAGATGTGCCCGAGGATATTCGGGAGGGTCTCTTCGCCTACGCCTCTCGCCAGTGCGCCATTTTTGAGGGCCTCGCGACCTCGTTCCAAGAGGTATGGACGAAAGTCCTGTCTGCACACGATCTGTCCGTTGAGTGGCCGGCGCGGAGCGTACGGCCTGGGGCAGAGGCGTTAGCGGCCATGACTACCGCTTCAATAGTTGATGTCATCGCGGAGAGTGACTCGGAGTCGGAGGCGAGTGATCATGGGTCGGAGGTCGATGAGTCGGAGGGCGAGGTCGACGTGCCGGCTCCGTAGCTGTCTCACTCATGCGGCCGGTTGCGCTCAGTTCCCCCGCCGCTTGTCTTGTATAAATGTAGTGATGTCCTTTGTAACTGTAGTTGATTTGCGTGTGTCTGTAATATTTCATCTTAGCGTTTTTGTGATCATGGGGTGTCACTATAGTGCATTTGTGGGAGCTGTCTCGTCTTAGCGTTTTTGTGACCGTCGGTGTCACTATAGTGCATGTTGTGGTAGCTGTCTCGTCTTAGCATCTTGGTGGACCGTCGGTGTTACTATAGTGCATTTTTCGTGGAGAACCAGTGGTGATATATTTCTATGGGCTCGGCAATTTGAATGCACAGACACCGGTGAGGCGCCTCTACTGCTAGGTCTAAGGCAACATAGGGTCTGGCTTGATACAGAGCCTCACTGTGAAGTGGGAAAACTGACGAAAATATACACGGATCACTGTAGTAGGCTGTAGCCCGGCAAGCTACCATCAAATATCGCACTGTAGTAGATACCTGAGTTATGCACTATAGTGGTATGCGAGCGATATATACTGCATTTGACGGGTAGCTGATACAGTACTGGACAAACACTACAGTGATATCCAACGATGCACTATAGTGATGTCGGATAATAGTCGGGGGGGCTACGAGAGGCCCCACGCACAGTGTAAACACTACAGTTCATATACCTCCGGTTATATCACTATAGTACATCTCACATACACTAAGATGTACTTCCACTATACCCACTGGCTAGAGCACTATCATATTGTTACAGTACTAGGCCATAGTTTAACTAAGGTACTCCCCAGTGTCGTACGCGGTTAATGGTTGCCTGTATGCGGTAAATATCTAGCTCTATAGTTGCAGACCCTGCGTGTTTCACATGCCTGCGGTTGCTATGCTCAGCTGTGTGTGAAGTACCATGCATAGGATCAGCATTTTATACTGTATTGCAAGCCGCCGTTAATCCGACGTGAATGCTTCGGTACCCCAGCAAGCCCGTAGCATGTCTACAACATCCTGAATCGTCATGGCTTCCGCCTCCGCTTTGCTCCCCAATGCTGCGGCTCGTTGCGTCTTAGTCATCAGCACAGGTCCTCTAATGTCCTTGTATCTCGCCAATGCCGTCGCCACGTCGTTCACAAGCGCACCCTGCGCTTCCGACTGGTGAAGACCGTACACCGTGAAGCGCACGTCCTGCTTCGCGTCGTCGATAGAGAAGAGGAAATGGCATTGGCGATCTCCCCAGAGATATCGGAAGCTTTGGCTGATCACATCCGCGGCACACGTTTCGCAGCTATGGCACAGCTGGATGAAGCTGGCGATCTCGTGCTCAGTGACGGCCGGGTCTCTGTCCAAAGTGAGTGCGTGGATGATCGCACAATTGCGTATGCCCTGCTGATATTGAGCGTCTCGCATAGCGTCAAGGGTCATCGGTACGCACCGCGAACGAGCCTGGTGTGTAAGGCATTGCTTCCATGTTAAGCATACTCACTCGACCTTTATAAGCTGCATGGCTTGTTTCATTCACGAGTTTGGCGGGTGCAAGGGCTGAGGCAGCGGCGGATGTCCCGCGCTTGCCGCTCGTATGTTTCGTTCCCCCTGCTCGGCTGATATAAATGCTCGAGGCTCCGTGGCCCCTGCTCAACGTCATTATGACTACCTCTCCGCCGTTGCCTGACCTGCTCTATCCTGATGTGCGTCTGCTCGCTGTTCCTTACCACGACGCTAACCCGCGTCGCAGTTTCCGCTCAACTGCGCTATCATGGCCCCCGCCTTTCTCCCAGCCAGGATGCCCCTACGTGGCATCGACGTTCGCGCGTTGATGCTTTCCTTCCACTGCCCTGAGGTCGACGATCCGCTTTCGTTCATCCACGGGTACCGCCATGTCTTTCCTGGACCGGGAGAGCAGGTCCTGGCGTTGTTCGACAGGGCAACCAGTGCTCGGTACAGCATTTATGGGTGTCCGCTGACGTTCAACTCGCCTGCGCCTGCCAACGCCTGCGCGTGGGCGATGGGCTGTGCCATAGATCTGGCGGGAGATATCATCATAGCCAAAGAGTACGGGGGTGATTTGGAGTCCGCGCCGTCGTCTTTCTCGGAGGACCTTTATCCCAGTGACATAGCTGCGATCATGATGTCGTTTCGAGGTTGAAAATTCAGGCTCGTTTTCTTTTTTTGCTCTCGGACACCGTGCATATGACAACGCCCGGTTATTGCCCCGCGTGTTGCTTAGTCATGTTCTCGCCATCGCTGCTCAGTGAACTAAGCCCTCTCGCACACGCCTCCATCTCTGCCCGTCTGGCTCGCCACTGGGGTACCGAGCTCTGCCCGGCGGCTACCTACAACTTTATAACGCCTCCGTGCACCTGCCACTGACTCGATTGAATACGGCTCTGACTGGCTGTTACTCTTTTTCTCAGGATCTGCGCTCGTGCCTCTGCGAATGACAACATTAGACATCCGGTGCGTTCACAGTTCCCGTACACTGCTGAAACACGGTCCATGACCGTCGTGCGCACTGCAGAACCACCACTTTGACTGCGCTTTGCTCTGTGCATCCACCAAGCCTCGTCCTTCTTCTCGTACAGCTCACCCTCTGACAATGCGAGGGGCACGGCATGCGCTTAGCTTGAAATGTCTAGTCCACGACCCCCACGACTTCCGCCGTTTTGTCGACATTGAGCACATACCCGATCAGCACTGCTCCGCATCCTCATCGACGAGCTCTCGGTGTGTTCACTGCGGGTCGTGGTCAGTGCGATATCCTCTTTTACGCCGCGGGCGCCCGCGTACGTTCATGGTATGTCATATGCGGTCGATGGCAGCAGGCTACTTCTTGCACAGAGCTCAATGCTGCCGCTTCGGCTTTCGCGGCAGGTCGGATAGTCCGTTAGGAGGTCCTTTCCGTTCAGGAGCGATGGCGCGACGAACCGTGAGTACATTGCATCCGCAAATGATATGACGAACGTACGAAGTATCCGTCCCCCCTTTTTTGACATCCCAGGAGGATATTTAACGTGTGTCGCATTTCCTCCCCGCCGCGGCATCCAATGGCTTACCCCCACCTCTACCCAAGTCGTCTTCTCGACCTGCTGTCCGCGCCCTCATCATGCTCTTGTCGCTCTACTTTCACCCGCCATGCCAGCGCGCTCGGCTTCGACATCATTGCCGACGACACCGTCCGGCGCTGCGCTGAGCTGGTTGCACCTATCGACTTAAACAAGGCCTTCCACGATCTTCTCAAATATCACGCGCTGACGCATTGTCATCACGACCGGCGTCCTCCCCTCGTCATCGAAAGTGGCCTGCGTAATCACCGCGGCCATTGCTCATCCATGCTGTTCTATTCTTCCCGTATGGACGGAATTTCCTACCTCATCAGACGCTTCATTCCGGCGACCGGGGTCGTTTCCTATGATTACTTCTCTGACATGCAGCCGCTCGCCCTCCTCGACATCCGCGTGCCGATGGCTTTGAGCGAGTGTTTGGACCAAGCGATGTACTACCATGATCCTGTGCCGTCTCCATAGACCGGGTTTTATCTTCTTATGCCATGTAACGGTTTTCTCCGCCTGTTGTGCAGTAATGTCATCTTCGTCTGTCGCTCAGAATGCACCTAGAAAGATGCATGTCGGTGGCCTCAAACCGGCCGCTCTTCCCTGGCTCCAGCTCGTGTCCTTGAGCACGGGCGTCCGTCTCGACGGTCACGGCAGCTAGGTCACCGGAGCCCGCTATGCATATATGTGCAATGACGAACAAGTCCCGAACGTACATCCTTCAATGGCTGTGTACAACGAAAGAACATGCCCTGCGCTACCGCTGCGCATGAAATCCACTAATCTCCGTCGCACCCTCACACTATGTACGACAACCGCATGGTTACGCTAGTCGTGTCCGCCGGCACGCACCTGCCTCCGCACACCCAGCCGCCGTATTTCCACACGGGAACCGAAATGGGGAACGTATGCCGGAGCTGGGCGGGATTGTCCTCGTCGAAACTAATGGCGAGACACATACCGTCGTCGAACTGTCGCATGATCTGCGGACAGTATCCCACACTCCTGCCTCCGTCGTGCTGTGCTTCGTTCTCTTTGAACGACCCTATATCCAAACCGCGATTTTCGTACTTGGTCTTGAGCATCTGCAGCTGCCACTCGTCCGCGCGCTCCGGATTGATACAGCCTCGGCCTTTGAGCGTGAGGAAAGGATGGGAGATGCAAACGCGGTCGGCGGATATGTAGTTCGTGAGCGCCGTATTCCAAGAGTGACGGATAGGTGTGAGAGGGCTGTTGCCCATGGCGGTAATGACGTCAATGCAGACGACGTGGCCTGGTCCACCACGAACGAGCCTGGTGATCCCGAAGACCCCGCTGGTGGGATACAGCTCCTCCTCCTCACCGTGCGTGCCGCGGCTGCTGTGCATCCTGAAGGTGTAGTGCTCGTAATCTTGAAGATACTCGATGATAGCGGCGGATGATGACATAGGGCAATAGATGTCGAGATCGCAGACGGCCATGTCGGCGAGTTTGGTGCCGAGCAAGGCGAAGCGGAGGGCGAATGATCCGGAGATAACGGCGCGCGAGGCGCGCATGATGTTGCGCAGGCGATCCGGATAGGCCACAAAGTCGCACAAGTCCTTGCTGTACTCCCACCTCAGATACTGGTCGACTATGTCGCGCCACCATGAGTCCGACGCGCGCAGTTGGATAAGGTCGTCGAGGGTGAGGTGAGAGCATATTCCGATGCAGAGCTCGACGGGAAGGCGGATTGGTTTGCTGATGACATTGGGCATGCTGAAGAAATGTGCGCTGGACATGTGCGGTGTGTCCCTCAACCCGAGTTGCGGTTTTATTTACTGTGACCGCTTTCCGTGTCCCCTTTCTATGCCCCCCTGCATCCATAGCGCGGCCCGCGGGGTGCAGACCAAGCAGGGCCGTTTAGCCGTATGCGCCGTCGATCCCTGAGCGGGATTCTTGTTTTGACCCCCCCTTACCGCCGCTGAGTGTCTCCTTTCTTCGGCTTAACTATCGCGCTAGATTCTCCGGTGCGACTCCAAGGGAGGAAAAGCGGGCTACCCGATGAGCTTGCTTGCGCTATCCGTCTGTGAGCGGAATTCCCGTTCCAAACATTCTCCTCTCCCCTCAAAACTTTCCGATGTTTCAACCTAAAGGAGCGCTAGTGTACCCCTGATTTTGCTGGGTAGCGGGCCAAGCATTGAACGGCATTGCATATATACTCCGAGGCATCCTAGCGCGACAGCCCGCGCAGACTCGTTGTCGACGAATCCCTATGTCGTTCATCATCGGTTCGTTGTTGACTACCCCCCCCCTTCTCCATGCTCATTGCTCTTGTTATAGCCGGGAACGGGCGCAGTCTCGTGCGAGAGCAGTGGCCCGGAACACTCATGGCAACGGAGCTTGCTGCCGAGCCCGCATCGATCACCAGCGGATGGAAGTGTTGCCCCATCAACGCCGTCGAACTGACCGAGTGGTGCTACTTCACCCTCGATCCTCTCACCGACAATCCCCTTACTCCTTTCATGTTCGTGTACTGCGCCAGCTCTGCTAACGAGCTTATCGGCGCTCCTCACTTCCCGGACCCAGTGTGCCTTCGCATCCAAGGCTTTATGAAGCCGATCGCGAGCGGACCTCTCGGCGACTGGGACGGGTGCGTTAACCTCCTCTCATATCGTGCACGACTAATGTCCGCGTAGGCAACTGGAGTCCGCTGAGTACGCAGTGCAGAAGTTTGCGCTCACTGGAGGCAGGGCCGACGCCGTATTTGCCCAGGAGCGAAAGGCCGTGCGAAACATACTCGACTACGCGGAAAACTCGCTCTGTCCCATGATGCGCAACGCCTTCCAGGATGAAGTCATACTCAACAACTCCGATATAGTATTCCAGCGCTCGCTGTTCACCGCCGTACGTCACCCTTTGCAAAACCCTGTATAACTCCGCTTACCACTGAACAGGTCACGGAAGAAAACATGGATTATATGTTCATGCGGTCCATCATCACGCCTAGCGACGATCCGGAGCGCAAGACAGATGCTGTCGCCGACGACTGGCGTATCGTTGACAGCATCGCTGTCTCCCGCCGCTGCAACTCAGCTATGCGCAAGCTCGCGCTCCACGACATCAAAGAGGGCGACTTCGTCGAGGTGAGAGCTATGGTGGAGGTAGCGATGGTCCCTAGTCCGCAGGGCTACCCGGTGCTCGACGTTTACCTGGAACCGACAGCGGTCCAACTGATTGTTCCTCAGCATGATGTAATGGGGAGTTTGTACTGCAAACGCGTGTGACTTCTTTGTACGATCGCCAGATTGGATGATAATTTCGAAAGGGAGAGGGAGGTATCAATGACGTCTCTGGCGTGCCCGTAGCAATCAGTGCTTTTGCCCTAGTAAAGTAGAGACAGTCCGCCCGCTATATTTTGCACTGCCATCTCTCTTCATTTGCCTGTACGGACCATCCTATGCGGACCTTCACCCATGGAGTCGCACTGCCATCGCGATGCCGTTCTAGCTTTAAGTCCGTCTCCACTTGCCATGGATTCTGGTCGAGCACGGCGCATGCTACGGTATCGTCATGGCCCATCGCACTCCTACCGCAACACACAATTCAAGTTGCGGCATTCATGTTTCGTCTATCCTGGTGACCAGGCGGTCCGCGGACTGGTCCGAACACCGGAACGCGCGGAGACATGCCGTGCTTGACAGCCTTCGCGGCGTGCCATTCAAGTACGATGTACTTGCACGTGCACGACTCCTCACATGCCTCACCGGTGAGAGCGTGGTGCTGTCGCGACACGTCCGCTCAGACACAGAGAAATCCAATGTATGTTATCGGCGTTGTCCCTCCGCAGTGTCGGCACGAAGAATCGATGGAACCGGCCTGACTCCGAGTTATATCTGTAGTACACACTTCTCGCTTCGCACTCCGAGAACCCGGGCTACCGGCGCACACCATCCCGGCCGTGATGCCGGTTCAGGTCCCCGTCTTCAAATGAAGTTCGCCGCGCTGCTATATAGCACGCCTCGCTCACCTTTTCCCCCTTTGCAGGACCTCAGACTTGCTCTTCTACTATCCTTCCTTCCCATCGTCTTCTATCCCCAGGTCAGATGCGCCCGGTTTTGTGTCCACCACCCATCCCTATGGTACCCTGTAACTTCAACTCCCGGACAACGCTTGCCAGTGTACCCGACAGGGTCCTCTCGCCGCGTCTGTGGAAGTCAGTGATTGGGTCTGTCCGGGTGCCCAAGATCCCTAGTAATCTGCGACGAGATCCCGACAGGGACCGCGCAGTGCGTTGGGGCACGGGCGCCAGACTATTTCCACCCGTTTCGCCTTGCGTTCGCCCCTCTTGTCAATGCTAATACGTCGTCTCGGTCTGTCTCGCACAGCTCTTGTGCCACGCGTACAGGTGCGACTACGAGCGCGTCTGGCCTCGACATACGATGTTGCGGACGGTGCGTTGCATCTCCCACCTTCGCAGTATCTTTCCGTTTTTCTAACCTGACAGAAGACGCGTTCCCAGCGCGTCTTTTCTCCATATGAGCTTGTCGCAGCGGATCTACTTCCAAGTTCAATCATCCGTGTGGACGAAGAGTGCAATATGGACTCGCTTGTCGACGACGCGTATGACCGCGCAGACGCCGAAGACGTTGCGGAGCATGTGGAGACCAAATGCAGCGCACCGAACGACGAGAGTTCAAGCCTCCGTCATGCACAGGCGCTTTCGTCGATTTCACCGGTTATTGCTCAGGGCAATGCGGCCATGGCGCTTCAGGCACACACCGCCGCTCAGCGGCACAACATAGTCCGTCGCAATCGTCTGCGACAACAGGCTCGGATGTCTAGCCGTATGATCACGTATAAGGTGCGGAGCAAAACTGTGTCGAAGTTCTCTGCGCCCAAAAAACTCACGGTACGAGTCGTCGCGGAGAAACTACCGCATGCTCGGGGTGGATGGGTGGGGGTAAGGAGGAGCAGCTTTCTATTTCTTGGGCGGCGCAGAATCGCTACCCTAAGATCGCACAACTACCGCTACTTCGCATGGAGTGGGAGGTACGACGACTGGCAGCCTGACTCGAGGCTTAATCCTGACGTGTATGTAGAACAAACCACGCCATCGTGGACGTGAAAGGCCGCGTTATCGGTAGCCTGGCTGGCCGACCCGTTGGCGATAGCACGTGGGATGATGACTGCGTTTGCGCGTACGACGAGCTGGCCGATGCGCTGAATAAACTCGAGCTCTCCAATAATGAGCGGTATCATCGTCGAGGTCATTACCCGGCCTTATCCACCGGCATTTCTTATGGTGGTGGACAGACGGTGCGTGACGAAATACTTGCGTACGCGGAAGCTGATGCGGCGGTTATCCAGGAGCCCTCTGAACTTACTCTGCGCAAGCGCAACATCCCAATTGTCAAGAAGCTCTGCCGTGGTCGGGGCGTGCACCGTGTGGCCGGTTTTATGAACGGTAAGGGCATCATTCGCCGTGCCTGCCTTGTCCGCGCTCAGTCTCTGTGGACAGCATCGTGGGCCATGGCATCGCCGAAAATGTACAAATTCTACGAAAGAAATATGCGGGAGATACTGGACCATCACCCGGATCTCTCTCTGCCGTATGACAATGCAATCCGCGCAGCCACGACCTTCAACTTTGGTCCCAACGCCTTCACTAAGGTACACATCGACTCGGCGAACCTGCCCAATGGCTGGTGCAGTATCGCGTCGCTCGGAGAATTCAACCCCAAGACCGGCGGGCAGCTTGTTCTGCATCATGCCAAACTCATTATTGAGTTTCCGCCGCACTCCGTCATTCACATACCCTCGGCTGCCTTTCCGCATGAAAATATTCCTGTTCGGGAAGAAGAGAGCCGTGCATCTATCACGCAGTACACAGCGGGTTCGCTGTTCCGGCGCGTTGCGTATGGCCATCGGACGGAGCGAGAGTTCGCAGCAGAGGATCCGATCGGCAAAGCAAGAATGGACGCTGGTAAAGCTCAGCGGTGGCGTAACGCGGTGGGCCTGTTTTCGAAGTATGACGAGCTCGCTGCCGACGTCGCGCACGCGTTCGAGCTAGACTAGTTTGTAGCATAGTTGGTCTCTCAAAACACTTGTTGACGCAGTGAGTTGGTGCCGCAGTGTCTTCATCGGCAGACGTCCTCGCGGTCACGGCAGTTGCTCCTGCTCGCGAGTGGGATAACGATCCACCGGACATACGAGACGAGAGAGGGCCGCCCAGTAGTGGACAGTGTTCCCTTTACATCCGCAACGCCATGAGAAACTCGCCTTGTTCATTCACACCACCCATATTCGATCGCTTGTGCACGCATGGTACCGTACCGGTCCTCGATAATCTTTCATTGGCCGTTGACCGCAAGGATTACGCAAAGGCGGGTGAAATGCCGCAGGATGAGGCTGAAATCGGGTGCGGAGCGACTGCGGGCTGCTCGTGTTACCGGAGCGCAGAAAAGGCTTTGCTTCATTCCATGGCGTCGGTCTCGCCCGTGATCATATCTGTCATACGGTACTATACATCTTGGATCGCGCACGCCTGCGATCCGGCATCCCAGCGGTGACTGACCGCTGCAGGTGTAACGGACCTAGACCGCGCGTCTACTGCCCATCTTTCATAGTGGCGACGTGCAACTGGGGCGCAGAGAGGGTACCATACCAAACACCTTTACCCATAGCTAGTACACGTTCTTCAGATGAATTCGACATACATAGATTTACAGTGCCTTCATACCGCCGCGTTAGACTATGAACGGCATCACAACCGTCAAGCCGTTCGTGTCCGCCGGCACGCATCTACCCCCACACACTCTGCCCCCATACTTCCAGACGGGGACCGCGATAGGGAACGTGTGCCGAAGTTGAGCCGGGTTGTTGCGGTCGAAGTCGAGCGCAAGGCACATACTGTCGTCAAACTGGCGTAGGATCTGCGGACAGTAGCCGATGGTTCGACCTCTGACGTGCTGCGCTTCGTTGTCCTTGAACGTGCCTATGTTGAACCCGCGATACTCGTACTTGATCATGAGCCTCTGCAGGTGCAAATCGCTCCTGCGTTGAGGGTTAACACAGCCCTGGCCTCGGAGCGTGAGGAGAGGATGGGTAATGCAGATGCGGTCGGCGGAAATGTAGTTCGTGAGTGCCGTGTTCCAAAAGTGACGGATGGACGTGAGAGGGCTGTTGCCCAAGGATGTGATAACGTCGATGGACACGGCGCGGCCTGAGCTACGACGGACAAGCCGGGTAACCCCGAAGACTCCGCTGGCCGGATAGAGAGCACCTCCCTCGCTCGCGTTGATGCCATGACGAGGCATGAAGAACTTGAAAGAATAATCCTCTTGCTCCTGAAGATGCTTGATGACAGCGGCCGACGATGACATTGGGCAGTAAATGTCAAGGTCGTGGACGTCCATGTCGGCGAGCTTGGTGCCGAGCAAAGCGAAACGGAGGGCGAACGATCCGGAGATGACGGATCGCGAGGCGCGCATGATGTCGCGGAGGGAATCCGGGTGAGCCACGAACTGGCACAAGTCTTTGCTGTATTCCCACTTCAGGTACTGGTCAACAATGTCGCGCCACCACAAGTCGGCTGCGCGCAACTGCATGAGATCGGCCAGGGAGAGGTGAGAGCATATGCCGATGCAGAGCTCGGTGGTGTAAGAGGGAGCGAAGGAGGGACGCGTGAGCGACGCCGGGTGCCGTCTAGGACGGCTGCCGACGCTGGAAGCCAGCGTGTCGGGTCACTGTGGCGGGCACGAGGCTCGCACAGTCCCAAACAGGATGTTGTCGCCTGTTTGGGTTGTAGTATATATTGCGTCTCCCCTGGGCCGGGAGACGCATCTTACATCCATTCCATCTTGTACGCATCCATCGTTTGCAATCAAAGCACACGGGTCGCGTTCTTTGTGGGAGCCGTAAGACCTCAAGATCAACTTATTTACACTTTTTTGAACGTCCTTCAAAGTGAGCAAATTGCTTTATTTTCAATTACTAACTACGTATAGTACAGATGGCGAAAGGCAACAGCAAAAGCAAGATCCCCACCGCCGGTGGGGTTCCCCGCGTATCTGAGCGCCTTAGCGCAAAGAAAGGCGGTAGTTCCACCCCTACGGTGGATACTGGCCCGTCCGAAGGGACGAGCCAGAACGTCGACCAGGCTACACCGCCTGACGACGGACGGGAGACGACGAGTGTGACGCCCCCTACGCTGTCATACAGCCGGGCTGTCTCACCCGCCCAGCCCGTCGACTCGGGCCCCTCGACGCAATCGGCCGCCGACGTTGAGGACGTACTGGAGGCGCGATGGCAGTCACCGTCGAAATCGCCCCCAGCGATGCCGAGGTCGCCACCGCGAATCCCAGCGGCGGAAAAAGGGAAGGCGAGGGCCATCGCCAGTCGAAGCCCGTCGCCTGTCGAGAACGTCCAGACGCAAGCGACGCTGGACGAGCTGATGCTCCGGCTAGGACTACACCAGTCCCAGATCGATGCAGCACAACGCACCGCCAAAGAGTCATTGGACGCTGTGCGTTCTGCGCAGGAATTCTCCGCGCAGATACTTGCCAGTCTTGACAGGCTGTCTGCCCGATACGACGAGGACAGAGCCGTCAAGGTCAAGCAAGAGGAAGTCGACGTTAGTCGGCTTGACGGCGCGGCTCCAGGAGAGGCGCGCGCCGTGGAAGACAACATTGACTCCAATGTAGTAGAATCACTGCCCGTGCAATACGAGAGTTCTTTCGGATTATACTCGCGCGATGAGTCCCAGACCCGTAAGACGGATAAGGAACACACTCGCAGTGATGTCACGAAGAAGGCTTCGGATCGGGAGAAGTCCCCGATTCCCGAGCCTCGTGCCGGGTACCTGCGCGAGCATCGCGAGCGCAGGGGACGAGCCGAGCGCAAATGGCGCGGTGTCATAGAGCAAGCGAACCGGAACTACCCTTCGCGTAAATCTGAGGTACGCGAAGCGACGTCCGACCCTGACGACGCCGACCGCGAGTCAGAGGCCTCCGAATACACGGAGATCGACAGGGGATTTATTCCCCAGCCGAATATGGTGACGACCCAACGACTGCCGGCGTATGCCAGTGTCGGGCCTCACAAGCTGACCGTGAAGGGCGTGAATGAACTCGCCCCCACGGGAGAGCGCATCCGTGTGACTGCAGGGATGACCGCGCAATTGAGTCCGCTGCAGCGGGTGCTTGGGCTAGTCCGCAAAAAGGTCTCGGACACCAAGGAGGTGCCTGCTTCACTGCTGAAAGTGCTCAAGAATTCCCGCCCGGAGGGTTACTCTGGCGAGAATGATCCACTCAAGTTCGAAGAGTGGATAGCCAAGGAGCTTCGGTTCATGAAGCTAAGTGGCTTGGTCGGGCCGGAGCACGACGAGTACCGTATCGACCTCCTCGGTCAGAACCTACGCGGCGACGCAGCCGAGTGGTTCCACGTGGAGGTGGAGTCCGAGACACGCACGAAGCGTGACTGGACTTTCGAGCAAGTGGTAATCGGATTACATAGCCGATTTATCATAAACTCGGGAACGCAGGATGCTGTCAGAAAGTTCTACAGCACGCGTTACTCGTCCAAGAAGGGAGTTGCAGGGTACTTCAGTGACCTCCGCGGCAACTCCTCTCGAATGTACGAGATGCCAGATGACTACACTTTCAAGCAGCAGTTCCTTAGTGGACTGCCTGCGGAAATTGTAGACATTATGTTCAAGACGCACAGTGCGAACCCCGACGAGCACTCGGTGGAGCAACTCTTGAAGTTCGCACTACAGTCAGAGAACGGCCTGCGACTCTCCAAGGAGCACGCAGTGGACTATCGCACCCAGGCGGTTAAACCGCCGGCCGCACAGTCTCCTTCCTCGAAAGAGAAAGAAAAGGAGGTCGAGCGTCGCGATAAGCAGGCGCGAGTGCGGTCTAGACGACCTCCTCGGGCAGAACGCGAGGCTCACAAGGAGACCACGCCGACAGGATCGTCGCCGCGCTCTGTACCGCCCGGTACGGCGCGACCTGCTCCGCCGGTGGCTAGTAAACCCGTCGTGAAGACAGGTAACTGTTATGCCTGTGGGCAACCCGGACATTATGCCGGTGACAGTATCTGCCCAAAGCGCGAGCGGATGCACGCTGGCAGGATACTGGAAAGCGCCGAGGGTGACGGTGTCGCCCTCATCGAGAACGCGGACTCGACTGACGACCACTATGGTAGCCAGTATGAGTCGGCGAGCGAATACGCGGAGAACTTGGAATACCAAGGTTCTGAGCGTGAATCAAGCGATGGCGAGGAGCCACTGCGCCTGAATACCATGCGACTGCATTACATGCAAGTTGTACCGGAACTTCCACAGTTAGTGGAAGTAACGGATATTCCACCATTGGAAGATTTGTCGGAGTCGCCGACCGACCCGACAAGTGGAGGGCATGGCGTGATAGCCGAACCCTTGCCCAGCGTAATCGTGTACCCTGACGATACTCTGGTATCCACGGAACTAGGGGAGTTTTATATTGGCCCCCCGCCCCGTGGAATGAACATGACATTCGCTGAGGCAGTCGCCGCAGTCGAACCTCATGAACCTGACGGCACGCCAGGACTCATCGAGCACAACGCTGATGAGACCCCCGAAGCTATTAATGCTCGGGTGCAACTGAATGACGCCATGCGCGAAATCGATGCGTGGTTCTCTATACCACGAGCATTGCGCACTCAGCATGCCACCGAGCAGGCAGAAGCGACCTCGCATATGGGGTACATCCCCCATAAGCGTAGTCAATTCGGCCTGAACCCGGGGCATGTCTGCTCCCATCAGACATTGTGCGCATCGTGCGTGGCATACGCTACGCATATTCGCCGCGCGGAGGACCGCGGAGACGAAGACCTCGCTCGTGCTAGACAGCACTACGAGGATTGGTTGGAAGACCAACGAAGCATCGGCTTCAACGAAGGGTTGCGGGCAGCACAGGCAGCGCTCGCCCGCTGGCGCCCGTCCAGCGACCCCCATCTCAGCGACGAACGCCTCGCCGCGTACGCCGCTGCAGAATGGGCGGTGCACGACGTACCCAAGCGCCGACTCCGAGTGCTGCACCCGGAGGAATTTCCCGCCGATACTGACGGCGAATCATCTGCTGACGAGAGTCTGGAAGTGAGCGACTTCGTCCCAGATGAGAACCCCGAGTGCAAATCGGGTAGCGCGGAGCCTTCCGCTGCCGCTCAGGGGGAGGAAGCGAACATATCGGAGCGGCAGCCAAGACGGCTATCGCGTACCGAGTCCAATGCTCGGTTGTTCGCCATGCGTGCGAAAGTACAACAAGGAAACCTGGTGAACCCGCCGAAGCCCACCAAGTGGGTTTACTCGGCAAACATCCGGCGGACCTCCTCAGAAGAGGAGCAGCCCGTCCGGGATGCCGAGAAACACCAAGTACTCGCCGCCATAATAAATGTCGGCGAGTCTCCGCTGTACGCGTTATTCGACAGTGGAAGTACCACCAATGGGATTAGCATGGACGCTGCCCATGTCGCGAAGCTCGATGTATTCGAGCTCCACGCCCCTATGACCCTGCAACTAGGTGTGATAGGTAGCAAGTGCCGTATTAACTACGGCACTAACTCGATGGTGCAGGTTGGCCCAACATCGAGTAAGACGTATCTCGATGTGGCTAACATCGAGCACTACGACGTCATCCTTGGCACGCCGTTCATGAGCGCGAACAAAGTCCAGCTCGACTTTGGGGAGCGCACGGTCAGGATCAATGGAGTATCCATCCCGGCGAAAGCCATTGAAGTCGAGCGTGTCCGCGCCCAGCAGCGGAAAGGAAAGGGACGATCTGCCCCCGCGCAGCCGCGGATGCAGGCCACTCGTCAGGCCTCGAAAGAGGACGACGAATGAAGTGTGTCGGCAGGATCTATGCGAGTAGAACCTGCCACCACTGAGACGCCCACTCGGCGTCCTGAGCCAGAACCTCCAGACGATGGAGGTAACAACGCTCAGCGCCGGGAGGATGACGAGATTGACCGTCTGAGGGCGGACTGGTACGAGAGGACGCAGGATCTGATGTGTCCTGTTCCCCTCGAACTCCCGCCATTCAGACAAGTCAATCACCGGATAGCTCTGGTAGACGAGAAGCTAAAAATTAACTTCCGACTACCAAAGTGTCCGGATGCTCTCAAGCCTCAACTGGCTGAGAAGATCCAGCGCTACGAAAAAGCTGGATGGTGGGAACGCCGAGTCGCAAGCGAGGCGGCCCCACTTCTCTGTTTACCCAAGAAAAATGGGAAACTGAGAACGGTGGTCGATGCGCGACTGCGCAACGACAACACAGAACGGGATGTGACCCCATTCCCGGACCAGGACCAGATCCGGATGGACGTAGCTCGTGCCAAGTATCGGACTAAGATTGACATGAGCGACGCGTATGAACAAATACGCGTGGAATCATCGGATGTCTGGAAAACGACGTTCGCGACGATTTACGGAACATTCGTCAGCCTTGTCATGCAGCAGGGCGATTGCAACGCGCCCGCTACGTTTCAACGGCTAATGACCGTAATATTCCAGGACCTCATCGGGATTTACGTGCACGTATACCTCGACGACATCTTCATATTCTCGGACTCAATCCAAGAACATGAAGCCCACTTAAAAGTGGTATTCGATCGACTGCGATCGAATCACTTGTTCTTGAGCAAGGACAAGTGCGACATCTACTCGCTACGCATGGACTGCCTCGGCCACATAGTGGACAAGGAGGGGCTCCATGCGGACTCCGACAAGATGTCGAAGGTGCGCGACTGGCCAGTACCCAGAAACCTGGAAGATGTTCGTCGGTTTCTGGGGCTGGTCCAGTATCTGGCCCACTTCATGCCAGACGTCACCGCCTACACCACCCCGCTCTCGGGGATCATGGGCCGTGGACGCCCGTTTGTATGGGGCCCATTGCAGCAACAGTGCTTTGAGCGCATCAAAGACTTAGCATGCAAGACCCCGATACTGCGGCCGATCGACCCGCGTACCGGAGTACCCATATGGGTAATATGCGACGCGTCCACCTACGGAGTGGGCGGCGTGTATGGCCAGGGAGAGTCCTGGGAGACATGTCGCCCTGCAGGGTTCATGTCCAAAAAGTTCTCCAGCGCTCAAAAGAATTATTTCACCTATGAGCAGGAGACCTTGGCAGTGCTAGAAGCCCTGTCAAAATGGTCGGACAAACTACGAGGAAGGCACTTCAACGTAGTAACCGATCATAAAGCTCTCGAGTTCTTCGAAAACAGAGCTAACCTCTCACCTCGGCAAGTGCGTTGGTGGGAGTTCCTTGCCACCTTCGACAAGGAAATCATCTACGTGTCAGGAGCTCTGAACATCGTAGCTGATGGGTTCTCCCGAAGGTACAGTAACCCCGGGCCCGACCCTCCGGGAACTGAGTACGTGCGCATGGACGCAGTACTGGACCCGGATGGTGACGATTTGTCACCTGCTCGGATGCTCGAGCTCAACGCGCTCACGATTAGGGAAGCGGTTGAACAGCGAGAAGTCGACGCCGCGGTGCTTGCACAGCACGCGCCGCCGAGCGTTGAACTGGTGACAAGCCGGCCGGACACTGAGGACCGACCGGTGTCTAGTGTCCTCCAAGGCGGGCCGTCACTCCACGAGATCGTGAAAGCTGATGCCGACTGGAGCACACTCGCCCAGAGTGCATACGGGGAGGACCCGTTCTTCGCGCGCATACGCGAACACCCAGATCACCACGCTGCATTCGAAATGCAGGGAGGACTGATCTGGGTGAAGACGTCTAGCGGCGAGAAACGCGCGTGCATCCCCGACAGTATGGCGGGAAACCGCAAACTGCGCGAGGTAATCGTGAGCAATGCTCATGACACCATTGGGCACCTCGGAAGTCAGCGGACAGCCGAGTACGTGCGGCGCTGGTTCTGGTGGCCCGGGCTGGGCAAATATATTGACCAGTTCTGTGCTTCGTGCGGCACTTGCCAGACCACCAAGACCCAGAACAGGGCTCCGGCGGGACTGCTGAAGAGCTTGCCGACGCCTGTACGACCTTGGATATCCATTGGGATGGATTTCTTCGGGCCGTTTCCCCCGTCAGAGGGATATGACTACGTGTGGCTGGTCATTGACCGCCTCACGTCGCTCATCCACTTGGTGCCGATCACTACTCGGACCAAGACCACCGAACTCGCAGCATTGTACCTGCGAGAGGTGGTTCGCCTACATGGCATGCCGGAGTCTATCGTCTCAGATAGAGACTCCAAGTTCACGTCCACGTTCTGGCGCGAACTGCACCGTATAACGGGCACGAAGTTGACGATGTCGACTTCGTTCCATCCTCAGACGGATGGAGCATCCGAGCGCGCCGTGCGAACGGTGTCTCAGATTATGCGGAGCATGGTCCGCCCAGACCAGACGGACTGGGTGCACCATCTGCCGCTCGCGGAGTTCGCGATAAATTCAAGCGTGAGCGCATCAACCGGATACGCGCCGTTTGAATTGACGTACGGGTACATGCCCCGGATCACCAAATTTCCGGAGATGAGCACCCCGTACCCCGGGGTCCGTGGGTTCGCCCGCATGGCTCGGGAGAGCCTGGAGCGCGCTCACGACTCCATAATTGAGTCGCGCGTGAGCCAAACGGCCCACGCGAATCGTCGTCGTCGAGACGGCGATACGTACAAGGTTGGTGACCTTGTATATTTGAGCACGACAAATCTGAGCCTCCCCAAGGGGAGAGCCCATAAGTTGCTGCCCAAATACATCGGGCCATTCGCCGTCACCGAGGCACGCCCCGAAACGGCCAACTATAAGCTGGACCTCCCGGAGGAGATGCGTCGGCGGCGAATCCACCCGACCTTCCACGTGTCGCTGCTCAGGCGACACGAGGCCAACGACGATGCGTTGTTCCCGGGGCGGGAACCGAAGACGTTCTACGACTTCGGGCGCGCCGACGACGAAGAGTGGGTCGTCGACGCGATCGTGGGACACGAGTGGAACGGTGACATAGTCACCTTCCAAGTTCGCTGGGCCCTAGGTGACCACACCTGGGAACCCCTCGAACACCTGGAAGAGGTGCAAGCCCTCGACCAGTACCTCGAGCTACAAGGAGTAGCCGAGTGGCGGCAGCTGCCAAGGAGGAGCGCCAGGACAGCGGCGACTCCGAAGTCGCGCCGGAGGCGCTGATGTGGCAGTGCGCAGATCTGATGCACACGTGGTCCGCGCCACCGTGACCAAGCATCAGAAGAAGATCTCTGACGAGATCTTCACTCGGAGCCGAGTGCTGGAAAGGCTAAAGAGGCGCGCAAAACGGCGAACTCGCCATCGCCACCTTGCCTCAACACTCATGGCCACCGAGCAGCAGCCACCGCAAGCCCCAGCCTCAGCACCTCAGCCGCCCCAGCAAAACCCCGCCGCGCGCAACGCGAGCGGGGAAACTGCTCTTCCTGAGCAGGAGTCGATGGCCGTCGACGCCAATGCGCCGCCGCCGCCAACGACGTTCGCTCTCACCGGGCCCGCTCTCCCTGGAGAGTCGGCGCCACCTACATACGGAGTCGCGCCCAACGCGCGGCTTCCGAATGTAGGGACTCCCCATTGGTTCCACGATGGGGAGAAATGGGTGATCCTCCACACCCATGGGTGTCTCGTGTGCGACACGTACATGAGACACCTGAACGATGGGGACCCCTCCTGGGACCGCGCGGCCGACTCCCACGTCCGAGCGCAGCGACTCCTCTTCGACAACGGAGTGGATCGTGGCCTCGGATACGCGGACGAGACCATCGAGCGCATACGCGGCGAGTCCGAGCGGACACGCCGCGAACTGGAAGATCGTCTCCAGGACGCTGAACGCGAGCGCGACAAGGCCCTCAAGGCCGAGAAGCGTCTCCGCGCTGAGCGAGACGACGAGCGCGCCAAGAACGAGGCGCTCTCGGCGCAAGTCACATCTCTGCAGCGCAAGCTACAGAACTTGGTCACAATTCATGACGAATTGAAGACCAAGGACGCCGAGCGCCGCGGTCCCGTCGACTACTCGGACGAGGACGACGACGACGCCATGGCGGACTGGAAGCAGGCGGCGGAGCAGTCAGCGCGCCAGGCTGCTAAAGGCACGGCGGCGCCGGTGGCAAAGAAGCGGAAGCGCGGACCCACGACGACACTGGCCGTGGCGTCCTCCTCCGCCATGCAACTGCCCGCCGCCCCCGTTCCCTCACCGCACCTCAACGTGCACCCCCCTCCGCCGACGTCCTCAGGACGTCAGCTCGTGGCGGGGACATCGCGCCGTGGCCCACCCGTCACAGGGTGGGCGACGTTCACGCCGCGATCCAACGCCGACGCAAAAGACCTCTCTGAGGCCGCGAAGGCAGACTTGGCCGCGTGGCTGCGAACCAAGGCGCTTATGACCGTCATCGGTGCAAAGCGATCGGAGGAGCGCTCGCATCACGAAAAGCTTCTGGTCACTCGCTGGCCGGAGCTGAAGCAGCGCAAGCCGAGTGACACAGGGGGAGGAGGAGCGAGCGCGCCCGCGCAGGCCAGCACCGCCGGGCCGGCCACAGCATCCGCTGCGGTGCCACCGGTGCCACTGGCCGCACCTCCCACTCCCTCGATCCCAGCGCCGGGCAAGGCGTCCAAGGGAAAGGGGAAAGCAAAGGCGCGCGCGCCGTCCCCGGACCGCATGGACACTGACGGCGACACTGACGTGGCCGAGCCCACTCAGGAACTCGACAGTGCAGGACGGGGAGCGCCCACGTTCTCCAGCACCACGAGTGAATGGGTGCGGTACATCTACGCGCACCCTGACCAACGCCCTCTGGGCGTTTCGCTTCACGAGCATCCACTCGAACTGGCCGGAAGCCCAGTCATCCCGCTTCTCGAACAGCACTTGGCAGTGAGAAGGGCGGGTCCTGTTGGTCGGGGAGATTTCGACCGCCAGCAGCGCGCAATATTTGTCCGCCTCGCCGAAGAAATGTTCTCGGTGCGCGGTATGTACGAGGCGGTGCTCGGCACCACCGGTTACAGGTTCTCCCAGCAGAACGTGCACCCGGTACCCGTCCCGTACGAAGGCGACGTGCGTAATCTCACGTACGTGGCTATCGCCCTCCATTTTGCGAGGTGTGGATACCGTCCAGGCGGGACCACGCTCCCGATTATGGAGAACTACGCCGTAGGGCGTAGGAACGAGCAGATGTCCCGCCCCGTTAGATCGGAGCTGGACTGGCCAACTGAGCCCACAGTTCGGTCGCTCGTCTCGGAGTACCGCGTCCAGCGTCCTCTCAACCAGGGAGCGTACATCAATGTACACTCCAACCGCACGCTCGACCACCGAAACCCCCTAGTCCCACCGACAGGCGGGCCTGCGACCAGCAGTTCCTCTGCGCCGAGCGCACAGAGTTCCACCGCCGCCGTGGCCGACCCGGGAACCGCCAGAAATGGCGATGACCCCCCCGGGAATAACAGCCACTCGAGCGCGGCACCTGCACTCGGACCAGCCATCGCCGCCGTGGACAACGACGCGATGCAACTGGACCCGAGTTCAGTCCCACTCCCGGGAGAGGGAGAGGAACTCTAGTCGCCGGGTAGAGCGGAGCCACCTCGGAGCAGGAGCCTCTGTCGCGACTCCAGGGGGAGAGTGTAAGAGGGAGCGAAGGAGGGACGCGTGAGCGACGCCGGGTGCCGTCTAGGACGGCTGCCGACGCTGGAAGCCAGCGTGTCGGGTCACTGTGGCGGGCACGAGGCTCGCACAGTCCCAAACAGGATGTTGTCGCCTGTTTGGGTTGTAGTATATATTGCGTCTCCCCTGGGCCGGGAGACGCATCTTACATCCATTCCATCTTGTACGCATCCATCGTTTGCAATCAAAGCACACGGGTCGCGTTCTTTGTGGGAGCCGTAAGACCTCAAGATCAACTTATTTACAGGTGGGGAGGCGCGCGGGTTTGCTGATAACGTTGGGCATGGTGGCGAGTGTACGGTGCGTCGTTCGAGGTTGACTGTTCATTCTCGTTCTCCCCACGGTGTCTTAAGTCTTCCTCCGCTTCACTGCAATGCGACCAGGGGTGCAAAACGGACAACCGGAATTGCCCTACACGCTGTCCTTCGCTGAGCGGGAGTCCCGTTCTGGTTTACCCATGCCCCCCTCAAACGACATCGATCGTCTCCTTTCCGTGGCTCATGCTTTGCGCGGGTTTACAGCAGCGCGAACGCAGGAGTGCATGGCGGGCAACTCAAATAGCTCTACGCGCTATCGCGGAAGGCCGGTTTCAACTCGTCCTCACCACCTTCGGCTCGTCTCGAGCAACTCCTGTCTATGGCTCCTTTTTTTCGCGAACTTTCCGCAGCGTGGCCGTGCGGGTGCAAGGCGGACAACCTAAATAGTTCTACGCACGTCCAGGCTTGTTCTATCAGCCCCCTCCGCCCTCCAGCATTGCCGCGGATTGTAGTCACAGGGGCACCCACGCGGTACTCCTGTTGACCTAGCTTGAAGCAGGCTCGGGAATATAAGCAGGGGCAATGGCACGCGCAGGTCTCTCTAACTTGCCTTTGTCCAACCACAATGTCTTCCATCGCTGGTGCGTTACCGTTCACTTCCATTTGTTCTATTAACTCAACATCCTTGCTGTAGCCGCCAACGGCCATAACCTTGTGCGCGAGCAGTGGCCGGGCACGCTCATGGCAACAGAACTCGCGGCCGAACCATCTGGGGGAACCACTAGGTGGAGGCGCTGCCCCATAAATGCCGAAGAGCTTACCGAGTGGTGCTATATCACCGCTGATCCTGACACCGTCAATCCCGTCACTCCGTTCGTGCTCGCCCACCGTCCAAGCCCCGCCGACGACTCCGCCGGGACCCCTCACTCGCCAGATAGAGTGACTCTTCGCTTGCAGGGTTTCTTGAAACAGTGGGCGACCGATCCGCTCGGAGATTGGGACAGGTGGGCTCCTCCCCTCCCACCTCACGGCCTGGCTAACATGCATTTAGGCGCCCCGAGACCGCTGCACACGCCGTGCAGAGGTTCGCGCTTACCGGAGGGGAAGCGGACGCGGTCTTTGCCCAGCAACTCAAAGCAGTGCGAAACATTCTCCAGTACGCAGAGGACTCGCTCTGCCCAATGAAGGTCAACGAATTCCACGACGAAGTTCTACCTGGCGGTGGGGATATTGTCTTCGAGCGTGGGCTCTTCGCTAAGGTACGTCATCCTACAAAATCCATTTACTCCCTATCACGTTCGCATTCGTCTTTGTTCAACATGCCCATGCCCTCAAGCAGGTCACGGACGATAACGAGCACTACACATTTATGCGGTCCATCATAACTCCCAGTGACGACCCGGAGGGCGCAACCGACGCTGTCGCTGACAGTTGGCGCATCATTGACAGGATGCGCATCTTCCGACGCGGCGAGCGCCGAGTCAAGCACAGATTGACACTTCGTGATGTCCAGGAGGGTGATTTCGTCGAGGTCAGAGCGGTGGTCGAGCTTGAGATGGTTCCTAGCCGTCTGGGATACCCGGTGCTCAAAGTGTACCTGGAGCCCACATCCTTGCAACTACTTGTTCCTCAACACGATGTCACAGAGAAGCTGTACTCATTGCACGTTTAATTTAATCTCACTGTGCGCGGTCACCTACCATAGGCGGGGGGGAAATTAGGCTCGCGCAATTTGGAGCGTATCCTTTCCGCCGTTTCTACACTGCGCCTAATATGAAAACCATAGCAGTGCAAGGCGGGTGATCCGAATAGCTCTATGCCCCTTTGGCCCCTTCGTGCTCCCGTCAGTTGCCTCCGTCTGTAGCATCGGTGAGTCATAGGGGCTTGGCTAGCTAGCTAGGAGAAGCGGATGCGCTGGCAGGGTGGCGTATATAACCACAGATGATCCTGCCCACCAGCTCAAATCAACTAGCTTTCGTCCAACCACTATGTCCTTTATTCAAGGTTCGCTATGCCCCACCACGATGACTTATTCTACACTCATCATCCCTGTCTCAGTTGGAAACAATAACAAACTCGTGCGCGAGCGATGGCCCGAACCACTCACTGCAGCGGAGCTGGAAGCCCCTCATCCCGAGGTCACTGGCGTTGCGACGCTCTGCCCCGTCAACACCGAGCGGGTTGTTGCGCTCGGCGACCATAACGTCACCCTCATGTACCGCCATCGCACGAGCTGGGCCGACACGCTTAACGCGGTTCTTCACTCGCCGAACCCAGTGCACATGCACTGGCGGAACTTCTTGGAGCCGCGGGCAACCGATCCGCCCAGCGATGAAGAGCGGTGCGTGCAGTTCCCCGCAGATGAGAGCACGGCTAACGAGCGCGCGGGCCTCCTGACCTTGCTAGAAATGGCCTTCAGCGAGCTAAAAGAAAGCGATTTCGACGAAGGTTAGAGCGGTGGCTAAAATAGCGACGGTTCTCGTACGCTGCCCTGGGCACGAAGTTTACATAGAGACCACGTTCATAGACCGTATTGCTCGCATCCGTGCTGTCATGAACAAGCTGTTTTCTTCGCGCGTATGGTAACTCAATACACGAACGACTGTTGTACACACAAGAAAGGCGCTGTAGTTCACGCTGTTAAATGACTGAGTATATATCAGATTAAACTGTACGCACCGATCCGCCGCAAAGACTCAGACCCAGCGAAAGACCCCGAAAACACACATCCAACCCTGCGTCTTCTTGACCGCCGCCTCCTCAGACGCCGCGTGTCCCGCCTCGACAGCGGCGCTGGCCTTGCCGTGCCTCGCCTCGTTCGTACCGCTCTTGCCACGCCCGCCGCGTGCTTTGGCACCGTCGCGCGCGGTACGAAGAGGTGCCTTCTGAATGCGGACTTTGCGGGCGCTGCGACGTGCGTGAACGTCAGCGTTGGCGGCCTCGTCCTCCGTCTGAATGCCCGAGTCCTTGCGCTGGGCAGGCGCGTCGCCAACGCCATACCGGTCGCGAGCTCCGGCTTCGACCACCGGGAGGGTGCGCTGCTGCGGGAAGAGGTAGGATCTACAACGAAGCGCGTGCGTTAGCCCAGCAGCCGGGGTCGATAACCATTGCCCTGCTCACCTGGCGCTCTCCCCCGTCGCCGCCCACGGCGCGTCCTCAGGCGCCAGAATCGCGTCGAGCCTGGCCAGAGAGAGGCCAGACAAGAAGGCTTCCTCGCGCGCGTTGTTGACGTCCGCCGACAGAGAGCGAACGCCGTTCACCTGCAGAGGAGAGAGTAGCGAGTGGTGGGATGTGATGCCAGGGCCAGTGAAAATTTCCCCGAGGTTCTCCGTTGGTTCCTGAACCGGTAATTCGGCGTGCCACGCGCGCTCCGTCGACGCCGCGCCGCCGCGTTCCTGAATCTGACGTAACTAAGACCATATCCATGCGCAGCTCGCTGCACAACCACGCACCCCATCTCCGTATACGAGCGGGCCGCGAAGTTGCATGACCAGATAATGCAAGAACAATGCACGACGATGACGATCGAAATGTGGTGAAGAGAGGAAGGCGAGCGCCTCGGAGTCGTCCCGCGGCGTGCTTAGTCATGTTTCCCTTATCGAGGACGCCAGCATACCTTGCAAAAGTATCGGTCAACATCTCTTGCACAAGGAGCGACGAACCCCCCCTTGACCGCTCCCGTGAGGCGACGAAGCTTCCTGCGGACTGCTCAAGAGACCAGGCTATGCCCGGTAGGGCCGTGCTTTGCGTAAGTCGCGACTTCCGTGAAGGCTGCCACCAGTGGCAGAGCGGCGGCTCACCGGGCCGGCATAAAATACTCCGTCGCATTAGACGCCCGAGGCTGCCTCGTTCAGTGACGCTGATTGTAAAGCTCGCGTTGTAAGTATGTCTTCTTCTGCCTCTGTACGAAAGCGTAAGCGCGCTGGCTCCGATGTCGAGGCGGCCGACCAACTTGCTGTCGAGCTCTCCAGCTTGCCCCCAACACAACTCGGCCCAGCACTCGGTATGGTACTTTGCTAGGTTGTGTGGTTTAATCATTGACAGCCATTGTTTCTCAGTGAGCTTTCCCTCGCTTCAGCCACTAAAATCCACGTCATTCAAGTGCTTCATGCAAGACGGCGACGATGTTGACGATTTCACCACACGGAGCTCAGTCATCGCTGGAGAGACGGAGACAGTCGAGTTTACAGGCTCTAATCAGGGTGAGGGAGAGAGTTCGGCCAGCAGGTGCGCAGTTGTTCTTTGCGGCGCGAGCGCCTAGTATTAACGACACGAACCTAGTTACTTCCTCGCTCTTCATCGGCCTGGGTCTATGAAAGTCATCCTGCAACCAGCACCTCTGTATATTGTCACACGACAAGTGAAGGCTCTTAAAAATCACCAGTCGCTTGCTCCCTCTGCCCATCAACGTGTGCACGCGCGCAATGCACTCGGCGAGACGTTTGGGACGAAGAAGGCGAAGGCGGCTATCCGCGCGAATGAACGGAATAAGGTGGACGTCGGTGCTATGGAGGGTGTCGCAGGGGTGCTGCAGGACCGTATCGACGAGGGCACGGAAAATCTTCCGACCCAAGGTGTGCATCGAACCTCATCATTTTTTCCCTTGTCTGACGGGACGCCAGAGGAAGCGAAACTCGCTGCCGATGCCGCGCGACTCATCCCCCCCTATAATGCACAAGCGCAAACACCCGAAGACGCCTACCCGCTGCTCCAGATCATCCCCGAGCAAGAGTGGAATGCCCTGGATGGTCTTGTGCAACAGCTCAAGGGCGCCGGGTCCGACAGCGATAGATATAAGATACTACCCTTCGTACGTAGTACGTGGATACGGCAGCACCTGCGACGCGCATTCTCTGGTCCAAAGCCGAAAACAAAAGATGCGTGCGTACCTATAGGGCAGCCTATGTATATGCTTATCGGATTGACCTCAACTGTTATATCTCAGGAAGATGCTGATGTGCATAGCGGCAATGATTACATTCCGCGTTGCGGTTGGGAGGACGGTGCCGGAGAAGGCGAAGCTGTTGGACCGTATGTCCCCAATGCCGGAGGTCCTGATTGACGGTCTTCTTGCGCGTTTCACGGAAACTGCTCGAGGTTCGGCAAGGTGCGACCCTTTTGAGGGGATAATTACTTGAACTGCCCTGACGTACGGTTCATCAGCGCACAAATGACTACCGAGAAGGATACGAGCCTCCTGACACACACGTTCGCTCTGTGCTTAAAAACGGACAATTTTGCGACGGACACAACTCTCATCGCGTCTGATCTCAAGATGTCCTTGCCAAGGTGACAATCCAGGTCCTACCTCATGAATTTCAATTTCTCACACTTACGCAGGGTAAACAATCTTTTCCGGTCGCTCGGTGAGTTCCAGTGTCGCGAGGTGCGGCGTCAGCCGAGCGGCGATTGACCCAGCGACTTGCAGGTTGCAAGATCGAGGTGTTAACGCCGCATGACTTGAAGCGACTTGGGCTGGCAGAGAGTGCGGCCGCCACGAAACATGCCATACTGAAGGTCCCGATTACATTTCCGAAGCCAAGGGCGAAGCGGAGAGCATGATGAGGTGCTGGCTTGGATGTTCATGTATGCGGCCCTCATTTCGGTCTACGTTATCGACATGCGAGGTTCAATTCCCATAGCCTCCCGCGATGGTGTGGCTTTCGACCCCTCTACGACGGTAGAACTTGTTTCCCTGAAGGCTGGCAGAAGGTGTTGTCGGCGAGAACGTGCTTGCCTTTCCATATTTGCACACCGCTGAACCTGCGCGCTCGACTCCAACTCGGAGAGCTCTGGTCCGACGCCGGCATTGTTGTTACGTCCATTCTGAGCCGCATGGTCGCCATCGAAAATATTGAATCCTCCAGGAATGCAAGGACTCGAGCCATCAACTGCTGGCGGCCATGTAACATTTTACCTGCAGCTGTCACTTGGGCAGCAAGCACATCAACTGCGACAAATGCTCGAGGTGGTCTACGCTCGTTGTCCTCTGTTGCTAACTGATCGTCGCTGTTCCGTGGTAACGTGGCCGTGTCAGAATCCGGCAAACCTCAAACAGTCGGCGCAAGGTCCTCGATCTGTCACGGCTGGAAAGGTGGCGTGTACTCCCATGGTTGGCAACTCAGGCGCCGCTCTGACCGGTGACCAGTGGATTCGACATGACGCAGTGCCGTTTCTTCACTCAAAAAATTGCGCGCTCGATCAATCCCCGCCACCGTTACAGTCCCGCATGGTTGGTCATATTCTTGTCCTCACTCTAATTCAATCCAAGGTTTGGGGTCGAGCATGGCTCCAACTGTCAGTGACTTTTTAGCGTTGAAGTCGACATCTCTGCGTCGATTTGCACATTGCCCTGGCATAGCCATTGGCTCTGGAGTGAATGCTCGCTGAGCCTTTCGGCAGAGACTGCGAAGCTCGGTCTGTTTCGCATGAGCTTAGAGGCTCTTCATGGACAGCTGAATGTGGACCTATACACGCCTTGATTATTGTGAGCACGCAGTCAGCTCTTCGAGGCCCTGGACCCTGGCTTCGTAGTAAGCTCTACGGGTGTTTCATACTGATTGTCGGACCTCGGTGCTTCCTGCGGTGGCTTACCTTGGCTTACCCGGGAGAGCACGCAAGCCTCCTGCCGCTTCCCTCGACTGCGTTATCATGCTGTTGCCCGTGGTGTTTACCGTGCTCGGGCTCTTGGCGTCCATGGCTTCCATGGCAATACTTGCTCTGTCGGCCGCTACATCCGAGTTGCACTCAAAGACTGCCTGCGAGTAGCTGGGGTCTCCTACCGCTGTGGGTTTTCGCGGCGGACATCCTTATTTTTTTTGTGAGCAGCGACGGCAATCGTTCTGACACTGCGGTGCAATATGTGTAAGCGGGCCTGTCGACGCTCATTAATCATTGCTAACATTTCTTCGTTCCTCACTGTCTCCCGTAATAAACACGTGTACGCATATTCGTCGCTCATTACGACGCCATAATTACATCCAGGGCACTTGGGGCATATTCAAGGAACCCGTTGGGCGATCAGTTGCGGGGTCAAAGAACTGCCGACAGCATCTACCGATTCATCATGCTTGCTCAGGACGTACGGAGTCTTCTGCTCTTACACATGGTGGATTTTCGTACGTGTGCGGTGGATGGCCCGGCTACAGCGAACATGAGGCGGGGCATGCGATCAGCATTCAAATGGTAAGTCTGCCTCGTGTTCTATCATGTGAAGCTGTTCTGTGGGTTCTCTTCAGAAGCTCTGCGTTAATCATCGAGCCGAACGTCGGGCAGCCTCGCTTCAATTCAGATGTCGACAAATCTCCTCAATTGAACCTTTCGGAGTCATTAATATCATTCATCAGTTTCCTGTGAACGCGGCTGCTGCTCATAGTCGACTAACCAATCATTCATGTCGACAACGGCTAGTACGCAGAGGCGAGATTCGCAGGTGAGATATACAGATCATGTCCAGCCTTTCGTTCCGATTGCATATGAAATGAATGAAGGGACGCCGGCAGACGAAGAGCTGCCGCTCATGCGAGTCGGCCCTTGTGCCATGCGCCGTACGGCACATCTCACAGGTTCGGGATGACGGAGGAGTCCGGTCGCCCAGGGCGCATAATCATCTGTACGTAGACTCGTTCTCTGACATATATCCGCACGTACTAATGCCGGGATAACTACTCCAAGTATGCGAGATAAACGACGTCCCGAGTCGGGCTAGAGTGACGAAAGCGCGCCAACTCTCAATGTCAGAGGCGACTGAACAGCTTCGAAATCTGCGCTGTTGCTTCGCCGAAACATCGCGCCTCGCTCGGGCGGCCGTGCCACGCTTGAATGAATGTCAGAAAATGAACCCGACGCTTCAGATAACCGCGGTCTGGCAAGGCACATGCTCCGATTTCGTTGCTACTCTTCAGGGCGTTCTGGCCTTTCGTAAGGCTCTCGCACTTGCTACACGTGCGCCCAGTCATCAAGCCACCACATCATGCATACCATTCACTTTGACGCGGGCGAAGCCTCCGGCCGATCCCAACTTCCGAGCTTCCTCTTGATCAGCCCTGCTCACCACCTCCTTCCATATGAAACTTCTCTTCTCAGAGGAGCCCCAAGACATCGCGAAGTTTTGTTGTGCGCACGGCTCATGCAGTGCGTAGCGAGGCATCCTTGTGATTTCATGGACCTCAAGCGCCTGTTGCCATTCCGGTGGCAGTAACCGGGATTAGAACGGAGCAAAACGTAGTTTGTAATTCTCTCTAACTCTGAACTCTACAGTAGTCCGCTGAGCGGGTACGTACTAATACTAGTTCCGATGGCGCAGGCCCATGGGCGCTCGAGCGGCGTGGGAGTCGTAGATTATCACTAAGATTAGTCCGTAAGCATGAGAAGCGTGGGCACTAAAGCCCTAGAAAACAATAGGGGATAAGAGGAGACGCCCTGTAGCGCCGAGTGTTGCCCAGAAGATGATGAAAATGATGTTCGTGGCTGAATGCGTGATCCTAGGTCCGGGGAGTATCTAACTACGCCGGGAATCAGCATCAATACAGGTTAAAAGATCGGCGCAAGGACTGACTTTACATGGGAGGCCAAGTACTGTCGGTCAGCGCCGACATTGACCCGGAGATATGACGGAGATGTACAAGTGAACTGCGCGCGCGCAATCGCTGAGTCGTTATGAAAATGCAGCCATGATCACAGGGATATGCACAACTTGTGCTGTAGCAAGCCACAACTGCAGCGCGCTCTCATCAGCCACAGGCGCCCGTCTTGAGACACATGGATATACGCACGTTGTAATACAGGTAGGACCGGCGATCGGCCTCAGCCGTGCGCTCATAGTAAAACCGTTTGCCGACAAAGACGGCGAGCGCGCACAGCGCAACGGCGACATGGAGCTTGAGCTCGCAGGCGACAGAGAGACCGATGGACCACGCCACCATCGTAACCACGATCCCAACGCGGCTCGCCTCGGGCCAGACGATCGGTAACGTGCGTCGGCCGAGAAGCTTGTCTCCGACCTCGTCGCGGAAGTCTTGCGCGTGGATGGTTGTGAGAATGATGAAGGCGTTGCAGATGAACGACGTCAATGTTCTGGGGTCAAGAGCCTCGCCCGGCACTATTGTCAGCGTTAGTGCCTAAGCATAATCTGACATGACTGCGCTGTCTTACCCGAGCATGCAATAGCTGCTGTCCCAGCGTTGAAGGCCGCATAGCCCCACGCATTGCAGAAATTGCGCATGAACCAATGCGAATCGAGACCAAGCTCGTTGTGGGCGATGAATGCTGTCGCGAGGGCAATGCCTTGCCATTCGACATCGAGGAGGGCAGAAAGGGCAAAGCAGAAGGGAAGCAGCGCCCAACGAAGGGCGCGAGCGGCGGGGACGGATATGCGCCCGGCGGGGATGGGACGCCATGGCTTGTTGAGCGCATCCTCCTTCGGATCCATGGACTGGTTCGAAACACAGAACTGGAGTAGATGCAGCCATAACCAGAACGATGCGAGCGCCAAGCGATCCACGCTGGTGCTCGATGCGGTCAGGTATGCGAAGACAGTCTGGCGGCGATGTTAAGAAGAGAAGCGGAGGACTTCTGTCGAGGACGACTCACGACCGGGAAGAGGATCGTCTTAATGTCTGACTTGACGAAGAGGTAGAGCGTCCGTAGGGGACTGTGCTTGATGGGCCATGAGAGCTGCGAGAACAAGCTACGAGGAAGGTGGAGCTGTGCAGGGAGGTAGAGCTGGGCGGAGTGGCCAATGACAGGGATGGGGAAGGTGGCAGACATTATGAGGAGGGAACCAGTCGACGGAGGTTTTCGCGCGACCGGGCCCCATCTTAAGTAGCGCAGACATCCCGGGAGTCTGTCCTCATGGCACTGCGCTGCTTGATCCCCCAGGGCAGCCCAGGGGCATTCGGCGCGGCAGGCGAATGTGGCAGCGCCAGGTGCTTGTCTGCAAAAGGAAGTGAGCTTCTGTTATCCATAAGTTCGAAAGATCGAAGATGTGAAGCAACGCGGTACCTCCGTGACCAAAGCAGTGAGCGCGCCCAGGTAATCAAAGTGCATCATCCCATCAGACCACTCCGGTAGATTGATGGACGTTGGACTGACCTTATTCTGGCGGCAGGTTTTAGCCCTGCGGCACAGTGGGGAAGGCAGGGCGGAGGACGATAACAGAGAGCCAAGGGACAAGGACGGCCCGAGTTGGATGGCCCCCGCACCTGCAGGCAAAAAAGTTTTCAGAGTCCGTGCGACATGGACGTGGGCGAGGCGCAGCCGGCATGGACCAGCGGGAAGGCCTCGGGTCCGCTGGATAATCGAGATCAAACCGTTGACTTGCTCACAGCATCATCGGAGATCTCGCGTTGAGCAGGCGTGGCGAGCTGACGGTAAGTCACCGAGCAGCCCATGTGCGCGGGGCAGGTCAACCGTGGCGCCTACCGAGGCCTACCGAGTAACACCCGGCCACAGATCCGTACGAAATAGTCTTGAATTATTTCCCGGGCTTCTGCCCCAAAATCACCCTTGTTGGGCCCGTCTCTCGCCAGCCCCGATGCCAGCGAGCGGGAAAAGTCGTGCATCATGATGTGAGGCGGGGCGTCCATGTCGTATCAAGTTTCACGCGAACAGGGCCGTTCGCCGCCCCGCAATGTCCGAGCGCAAAGTCTGCGCCAGGCGCTGCCAGGTGGCGGCCGCCTTGTCCTCCGAACGGCAGGCCTGCTGCTGAGCGCGACGAGCGGCTTCTGCTTCCTTGCCTCGTCGTCGTCAACGCGCAGCGCCCGTCGCGGTCTCGCCTCCCTAATGCTTACTCCGCGCATTGGATTTTCGTCCGCTCCCGGACATTGCGCATCCTCTCGACCTTCTCGGCTTATCTGGCCGCGCCTCGTGTTGGAGGGTCGAGCTCGCACAGACGCTTGGATGACGTCCTCCTGTGCGTCCCGTGGCCCGCCCCCGCAAAACAGGGTCGCCCAAGTCCTTGGTTTCTCTCCAACCCGCCAATCCAACCTGTCAAATTTACACGTGTGCATTTGGTGATCAACGTCCCGCCTAGTCCTCATACCACCACCGTCTTGCGCCCGACGCATGCCCAAGCGCACTGTTGCCGACGTGCGCGCACAGAAACGTGTACTCCGGCTCAGTTCCAGTCCCCCTGCACTCGCGGCGCGCACAGATGAACGCGTGACCTTTTGCCCATCCTTGGGCCGTCGAGCCCGACCAGGCTCGGCATCCAACGAGGACGAAAAATCAGACATACACGCGGAGATGTCGTTTGGAGGCCCGGATGCCGCGGCGGACTCGCATTGCGTTATTTCTCACCAGTGATTTTTCTCGATAAGCACGTTGGCCAATAACAAATTGAGACAGACTCTCCACCGTCAATTGATCCAGCCACTCACGACAAGATCCGACAGCGAGGTCTAGGATCGCCAGTCATTCGAGGAAACCTACTGATGTCGATTGGCGTCTGATCGTACCAAGCTGTTCCTCTTGATGCGCGCGCCGTACGCAAACCCAATCCTAGATCTCAGTCCGAGCACGCGCGACGTCAGTAGGAGCGGATGCAGTGATGCTGACCGGCTTCCGGTCGCCTTGGCTGCGCAAGATGTATGTGGGGCGAGCACTTCCCAACTGGCCATGCCCACATCGGCGAACGGCCTGATGGCAACCGACAGAGCCGCTGCCGTTCTGCCTGGCCGCACACACCCGCCCACCGGGACTCCCTCGCAGGAACCATGTTTCCTTTACGTGCAGAGCTGCTTTTTACGGCAGCGCGGTGGATGGAATGTGTCAGACGCGCAGAAGCAGACTAGCAGATCAGGACCTATCATGATCAGTGTCCATCGGCGTGGGGTTACCGTGCCTCGTAATCCAGGCTGCAAGCCCCGAGAGCGCGGAGAAACATGACCAGAGGAGACGGCCGGCCAGTCATGTGCATCTTCAGGTCGAGTGGACAGAGACGCAGCGCGCGCGAAGTGTACGCGAGCCACAGCGGCACGCGAAGATGAATTCATTAAGTGCCTTGTCCCGGAGCGGCCTCGCGTCGCAGGGATCTCGGTTGAGGAGGTCAGGGATGGTCCAGGTTAACCTCGGTGAACGTGCGGTGCGCCCAGCCGAACAAGGCAGGTCTGTCTCACGCTGACGCGTGGCGACGCGACGACGCCTTGCTCGCCATCGCCAGCGACCACGAGCACTCGTCTTGTCACCATCCCCTCCGTGCAGGGCGCCATGAGCATCTCAGACATCAGCCTGCGGAGTATGCACAGGGTGAGCAACCGCTCGATGCGCAGTTCGCCCGCCTCCGCACCTCTACCACCGATGGAAGAAGAGCGTCCTCTAACTCCTCCGGCATCCGCGCTTACCCTCACGCCGTACCATTCCACCATCGGACAGCTGCCCAATGGCCTCGGCACTCCTTCCACCTCCAATTTGAAACCGCAGGGTCCATCCCGCGGACCTGGGGGGCCGCGAGGAGCGCCCTCCGCTCGCCGCACGCAGACCGATCCCTCCGAAGTCTCCTCGGTGCGGCGCCTCGGCGCATCCAACTCGAGCTCGACGTCCCTGGCTGGCACCAAGGACGGCACCCCGTCGTCGCGCGCCCCGAGGGGCGCCGTCTCGTACGCGGACCCGACGCCACGCGTGCGCACGATCCCGCACTTGCCCCATGTGAAGGATGTGGAGCCCGCACCGGCATCCGTGATGTACTGGAGCAAGGCGCCGGTATGGGGCACCCTGCCAACGCACGCGATGCGCGCGCATAGCGTGACGATGGTGGACACCGTTGCGTGGCTGTTCGGCGGGTGCGACGACAAGGGCTGTTGGAAGGACGTGTGGTGTTTCAATACTGGTGCATTTCTCCCCTTTGACGCATGTTTAGTTGAAGCGGTGTTGAAGTGGCCATTTCATTTTTGCAGAGACGATGCAATGGTCGCGCCCCGAGATGCAAGGCGACATCCCGTTGCCATGTCGTGCCCACTCCGCCACCCTTGTAGACCGCAAGCTCGTCATTTTTGGCGGCGGAGAAGGGCCTGTATACTACAATAGCGTCTACGTGCTCGACATCACCTTGCGGCGGTGGTTGAAGCCCACTATCGTCAATCACAAGGAAGACATCCCTCCGCCACGGCGCGCACACACCACCGTCCTTTACCAGGGCAAGATCTGGGTCTTCGGTGGGGGCAATGGCATGCAGGCACTCAACGACGTGTGGACACTCGACGTGACTGGGACGCTTGAACGAATGAGATGGGAGCAGGTCAACATCCCAGGGCGCAAAAAGCCCAGCCCGCGCGGATACCACACCGCGAATCTCGTAGGCAACATGATGATCGTCGTCGGTGGGAGTGATGGGCGCGAGTGTTTTTCCGACATCTGGTGTTTGGATCTGGGTACGACAACATCCCGCCTTCCGATACGATTCCGACGTTTAGTTCTGATGCGCTACTATTACTCGCAGACGCGCTCATCTGGACTCAGATTCGACCAGAAGTCGTGCACCGCCGTCTCTCGCACGCTGTCTCGCAGGTTGGCTCGTTCCTTTTCATCACGGGCGGGCACGACGGCACCGAATATACCTCGGACATGCTCATGTTCAACCTCGGTGCGCCTCCCCATTTCCCCTTCCCCAACGCACAATCTTATTTTCCTCCCGTCATTTGTCCCAGTCTCGCTGCAATACGAACCCCGCCGGACACTTGGTCGCGCCCCTTCGCCTCGAGGATACCACATTTCTGTGCTCGCCGACTCGCGCCTGTTCATGTTCGGCGGGTTCAACGGGCACGATGTCTTTGACGACGTGTACATCCTCGACCTCGCCGCCGCCGCGTACCTCCCGCAGGTAACGAGCTTCAGCATCGAGGCATGATGCGCGCTGGCCCGGCGATCGGATTTCTCCGTGAGGCACGTTGTGCGCGGGGTGCCGGGGGTGACCTTCTGCGGGACTCTCTCTGGAACTGCACCATATATCTCCATCGGTACGCTTACTCGATCCCATACTCTGCCATGGATATTCTCGGTATCGGTACCTGTACCACACCGCCACACGGGGGATGGCCGCATGGTGGCAGAGTGACATATCGCCGGCATTCACTATCCAGAAGTTTCATAGGACGCAAGAAATGCATATCATACCCATCCTTGCATCTTGGGGCTGCAAGTTCGGGCATCGGAAACGTCGACGTATGGATACCGTGTGCGCCTCGCTCAATTGAGACTTCTGGCGGCCGATTGCGCATGGCATGGAGACGAGCGATCTTCGTTATACCACTGTTTTACCTCTGTCGATCGTAAAATGCTGCCCGATGCGTGATCGACGCCGCCTAGGCGGCGCGGTGAAATCGGGGGCGGCGTGATCCGGTGGTGGCACAGTAGCGATTTTATTGTTACAAGACAGCAGATCCAGTGAAGTATAGCGACTGATGTGACCGGAAAAAAAGAGAGAGAATGAGGACTATGAAGAGAGGCAGACGAGGGACCCGTAAGAGAAAATCAGACACGCTATTAAAACAAGACGCGCGGGAAATATGCACGCATGTGGCACTCTATGAAAACACCGGTTGGGACGGGGGAGGAAGGAGAAAGGAGCCGATCACGCGTGTGTGCCCTTGATGAGGTCCGCCGCCTTCTCCGCAATCGCGACCACGGTCGCAACGGGGTGCGCGCTGATCTGCGTCGGGAACACACTCGCGTCGACAACTCGCAGGCCCTGCACGCCGTGCACGCGCAGCGCCGTGTCGACGACGCCACTGTCCGCGCCGTGAGAGATGCGCGCGGTCGACACCGGGTGGAACGCTGCGCTGCACCGCTTCAGGATGACAGCCTTGATCTCATCGTCCGTAATCTGCCCACGCATGATCCACTCGATTATTAGACGGACAGAGAGGAAAGGAGGAAATGTGACGCACGGTGTCGGGGTCTGCGTCACCAGGCCAGAAGAAGTGCGTCTTGTCCGCGGGCCCCTTCTTCGGCTCGAGGATGCCTTTCACAGCGGGCGTGTGCGCAAGCTGCAGCGCGAAGCGCACACCCTTCACCAATATGTTAAGGTCATTTTCCACCGCGAGGAAGCTGCCATTAGCCAGTCCGTCAGCGTACGCCCTGCATGCGATATATGTCCACGCAGACGCACTTGGGGTCAATGACGGGCTTGTCGTACACGCTCGTCGTCGCGAGCGTCACGCTGCCTGCGCTCTCCGGCCGCAGGAGCACGGGGCCCTGAGTACAAGTGAGCTTAACGCTCGCATAAGTATAGATGGAAATGGCACGCACGATGGTCACACCGTACACGCCGGCGGGCACCTCGACGCCGAAACCGGCGACCACGAGCGGGAACCATACGACTTCGAGGTCCGGGGAGTGAGGGCCGGATGTCGTGTCTTTGATCGGCACATTCGCGCTTGCGGGGCTCGACAGCGGCAGCCTACCCATCATAGCAAAAATCGGCATGGAGCAGAGACGAGGGGAGCAAGTGATGGACGTACGCGGGGTCGGTCGAGCGAATGAACGAGGCACCGGGCGCGGTGAGGTTCGTCATGGGCCCGCTGCCAAAGAGCAGCCACTTGACGAGCGCAATGAGGCCCTGCCCGGGCCCGTTGAGGTAGTCTAGTGTGTACCCCGGCCCCGTGCCGCGCAGGACGATCGGGCCCGACGACAGATGCTGAATTCACCACTCTGTTATCAAGACCAGTACCTGCTGCAAGTCATATGGCGCACTCACATCCTGGTAGTTCTTTCCGACATGAGGCAGGTCTTTCACGACGGGGATGCCGAGCCTCGCGAGCTCGTCCTTTGGGCCGAGACCGGACAGCAGCAGCAGTTGCGGCGTCGCGACTGCGCCCGCGCACACGAGCACCTCGCGCTTCGCGCGTACGCGGTAGCGCGCACCTTCCGCGGTTTTGCTCAGCTCGACGCCGATTGCGCGCGGGGCGGCGTCGAACAGAATCTTCTCGGTCATCACGCCTGTCGCAATGTGCAGGTTTGGACGCTTTACGACGTGCGGGGGCAGGTACGCCGCGGCGACATTCTGGCGGTGGCCCTTGGCGTCGATGTACGATGCGAAGGTCGACGCGCCGGTTGGCCCCTCGGGCGCGTTGAAGTCATGGATACGCTTCACACCCGTCTGCTCGGACGCCTCGAGCATCACATCGTGGATGGGCTGTAAGCACAGGCCGCGCAGGTAAGCAGGGGCTGAGGAGGGAGGAGGGAGGACGTACTGCGGCGGACGCAATGCTAATACCCCAGGGCCCGTCCGCACCGTGGTCAGCTTGCTTCACGCCCGCGTGGTTGGGGCTGGGCCTCCATTTTTCGGATTTTGTGTAGTACCTGTAAAACAGAATGTAAGATTGAGTTACTTCGAAAAGATGGAAGCGGGCGCGTACGGCAGGATGTCATTGTAGCCCCAGCCCTTGAAGCCTTTGGCCTCCCATTCCTCAAGATCTGCGGGAATGAGTCACGTTGCTGCGCCAGCATCAGAATAAACGGGCACACCTTCCGGTGCAGCGTGCTGGTAGATGAGAGCGTTGATTGAGCTAAAAGAAGATGCAGGTCAGAGTGGTAACGCGGCGGGCGTACTGCATGCATACGCACCTGGATCCGCCCAAGACCTTTCCGCGCGGAACATAGTGCAGACGGTCGCCCGCCTTTGCCTGGTTCCTGCATACATGCCGCGTCAGGTGCTCAACAAGCCGAGGCTAGGCGAAAGCGGCGTACACAGTGGGGTAGTCCCAGTCCACGTGCGTTTTCAAAAGTTTGGGCCAAGCCAGCGGGATCTTGCCCAGCAGCTCTTTCTCGTACCTGCAGGCCGACACGAGTGTCAGTCTAGCGCTCGCAGCGAGGGAGGGAGCTGCGCGACGCACCCATTGCCAGCTTCAAGGACGAGCACGGTGGTGTCCGGGTCCTCCGTGAGTCGCGAGGCGAGAACAGAGCCAGCCGTTCCTGTATGCCGGTATCAGCTGCCGTACGTGGCGTTGCGTCGTGGCGACACGCACCTCCTCCAACGATCACGTAGTCGTACTCTTTCCACGCTGTCGAGTCCTTGTCGGTGACCTCGGTCGCATAGTGCTTCGGGTCGGACAGGTAGGATTGCGCAGAGCCCATGATTGAAGGTGGGTGTAAAGAGAGGTTAAACGGTCAACGTAACAACAGCGCCTGACACGGTCGAGAGCGGAGGGTTGTATATAAGGGGCACTGGCCGCCTGGGCCATCAGAGAGTAAGCAAGCTCTGATCTTGCTCTGATCATTCTTTCGTCGTGCCACGACCGCATAGGATGGTAGAACTTCGTTCGCCAACCGGGGAATGCATCACCGCGGCTTTTCCAAGTTTTGAATGGACTTTGCTTCGTCACTGACGCCAGGGCCCGTGCTGCTGCTGTCTCGCGACGCGGCGCAACTTGCCGCGCAAACATGAAAATTTCGACTTACTTATCTGTCTCGCCAATAGATGATGTGTTTCGCACGGATTCTGCTTATAAACCGTCAACGAAAGCTTGCTTTGTTCGGAAATCATTCTACGATGTTTCGGACCGAATCAGTATGAAACACCATTACACAAGTTCACGTACTATGATCGCCAGACCAGAAGAAGTGTCTGGCTTCCTGATGGGCCACCATGTCTCTCCGAAGCGTGATCGCATCACGCAGCGGCGAGCGCCCGCGCATCAAAGCTCCAGCGGCCCCACAAGTCCGTGATAACGACAAAGCGAATCTATTCCCATAATATTGCGACAAACAAGTAAGTGCGACAACTAAGTATGATACAGCGCGGCCATGAATATATGGTCAGAAATTACACAGGCCGGCGTCCAGCCCGCAGCTCTACAGTGATAGTTTCAACCACCACAACGTATCCGACGTCTCGATACATACGCATATATACACCTCCCACCATCTCTCTACGCTCAAGTCGTAGAAGGTCAAAAGAGTGTGGATCGGCAGCGGTCACAAGCTGAAGTACATGTCCTTCGCCTCGCGCTCGCCGTGCGTGCTGATCTGGCCATCCGCTTCCGTGTACGCGTCCCCGTCCATGTCTAGGCGCGCGAGATGTGGCGCTCGGTCGGACAGCTCGACGTCGACCTCGATCGTTTTGTGCACCGTCACCTGCACGTCCTGGTGGCGCGAGCGGTGCATGGGCCCCCCGCGGATGGGCGGCGTGCGCGAGGAGCCGGAGCTGTTGGCGGCCGTGAGCACGGGCGGGTGTGGATGGGACAAGCGAGTATCGTGAAACGTACGAAGAGGGCGAGATGTACTGGAAAAGATCGCGGTAGACACGCGTTGCTACAATGACACTATGTCCAATTCGTCAGTGGAGGATGAATGCATAACTATTTGAAACGCACATGATAACCACTGCGTTCGACCAACGCCAGACACATGTCAGTCACTTTCCAGGCCTCGCTCGACACGACATCACTTACAATGTGGGACTTGGAACATCTGGCGTTGAAAGACAGATGAGCACGAACGAAGCCCACGCAGAAGCTAGCGCAACTCACCAGATTCCATCCCTCTGTCCGCGAAATACGTCCCGTGAGCTGATCGCCATAAAACCCTCAGATAGACAGCACGCACCGCTGATGTTAAGAAACGACAGCACTACTGGGGGTATCTCCGAGAACGACGCAACAAGGAGCCAGGACAAGCCCTGCACACGGCACGCAAGAAGTATCAGCTCTCGTCCGGAAGCATGTCCAACTGCACGCAGACGTGGCGCACCTGGATGTAGAGTATACGCCAAAGGCCGGTCGCGTTACGCTTGTTCAGGACACCGAGCAGCATCGTCACCAGTAGTGTGACGTCCGAGAGGAGGTTTGCCATGAGGCCGAAGCGGTAGCGGTGTGTACCCGTTACGTTGCACGCGCGTTGCTCCGGCAGCCACTGTGCATTACCCTGCCGCCGCACGCAAACACATAGATCAGCCGCGCAGATTGATAACCGGAAGCCAGAGTAAGCGCACCTGCTGCACGCCTGTAGTGGTGAAAAAGTTCGATACAATGGCAGTATGAGGAAAGGAAGGATGACCACTCACTGTATATCGCGAATCCAAAGTTCACGAGCCACACGACCACCGTGAACACTATCACGTACCAGCTGCGCCCCCATATAGCCACCCTATTGCCCGTACGCATCGAGGTCAGTGAAGCGCGCGTGCGGAGCACGCAGGGACGCACCCTCGAAGCAGGATGAGCAGCGATGAGAACGCGATGGCGAACCACGAGAAGACCTGTGTGATGTAAGTATAGCCATTGACGGAGAAAGCAGGGAAAATCTTGGCGTACGAGGAGGAAGCGTAGCCATAGCTAGAATACGACGGCGTGGTGAGCATGTGAACGTGGTGGGGTAGGAAGGCCCAGCGTACCTCGCAGTTGAACGTACTGCTCATAGGGCTGAACCCAACGAAGGCAGCGACGATGCCTCCGAGCGCCAATGTGCGACAAAGAATGTAGACCTGTCGACGCGTGTTTCGGTTCAGCCTATCACGCATGATGCCAACAAAAAAACATCGACGCACGCCAAAGGACCATCGCCACGGTCGCTGCCCAGTATACACCTCCCACTCGAAGTCGAGGGTCGTTGCCCACTCCCAACTATCGCCCGCGCAAATTTGTGAGTCGTGCGCGCCCCCGATGCCGCAGAGCACTCACAGGTATACTCCGCCAAAGACATGGAGGAGCTTGACAGTGACGACTGTCGAAGAATCAGTGCTCATGAGGGACTGTGTGTGGGTGCAGCCAGGTCGATCACGAACCTAATGAAGAGTCCGTGGGGGAGCCGCTCGTCATCTCAACGGAGGAGACGGATGGACCGAAGGAAGCGCAACACGGCACAGCGCTCGAAACACAGCCGGAGGAATCAGCGGTCAGCAGAGATGCGAGCGATATCGGTGCTGCACCCGACGGCGCGCAGCGAGGTGGCCGTGGTGGGTGTGCGGAGGAAAGAAGGGAGCTCCGAGTCGGCGGTCTGGAGCGAGCACGAGGAAGAGTTTTACATTGACGCTGTGTGCGAGCCCCATAAGTCAATTGCAAGGCTCATGCCGCTCCGCTCGGCGGGGAGAGTTTTGAGCCCGGATCAAGTCTGCGTATGCCCTCATCAGGCCGCAGAACGGCGGGGGACCTCTGCGACGAGTTGCGGAAGCCCTGCCGCGAGAGGCAGGAGGCGCGTTACGAGAAGAAGCGCAGCGCAGTGATGGATGGACTGACGCTAAAACTTCTTCCAACTTGCCGCAGGCTTCGCAGGGCACAAGGACAACGATTCGCCTATATTGGGGAGCCATGGCATTGGCAGGCGATTATTGCGCGAGCGCTGCCGGCAGCTTCCCAGCAGGAGATGGGGTTCGTGTGACAGCACGGGAGGAGCGAGCGACGTCCGCCTTGGAAGCCAGTACTTGGGGCCGAATGGGCGGGATATCATTGACTCTGTTGTCAGAGGCGGTGGTGAGCTCAGCGAGGCTCAGCGCGATGCTAGTCGGACGATACACGTGCTCCCCTAGTCGGCCACCGTGAGACAAGGACCGGGCTGAGCCTGAGGCTGTCAGTGTCAAGTCATCGGATCCGACGGCTTCATTTTACTCGTCTGTTGCGTCCCAGCGGAAGCCTGGAGTCTGTTGACATGCCCAGCCAACGATGTCCATGACATTGACTGTTCAGTTCGTTGTCCGACAGGCCTTCCAAGTTCCATCATCGATCCCTGGGTGCAAGGTCGACCGCGGACAACCGCAGCGCTAGCTCTCATGCACAATGCAGCACATGTTCGGCGAGGGAGCGTACTCAAGCTCTGCTTTATCTTGTCCGTGCGTCGCGCTGCTTACCCGTGACCAAGTCCCCAAGGGATCCGGCCCTCCCGCGGGTCGCACTGTGGACGGTGCGGACGCCCACCCAAGGAGTTTCCTCCTTCCGCAACGTTGCCAACGCGACATGCCTTGCAGGTCGAGGCTTTCATCCTCCACTGCGGCGTGCAGGTCATTTAATCTTCCACTGCGGCGCTCCCTCGCGAAGACACATATGTGCTCGACCGCCGTCTCGTCAACCTTGACAATCTAGTGCCTTGACTCCATTCCTCGCCGTGTCATAAGGCGCGAATCCGGCTTCTGGATCCTACGACATGCGACTCATGCAGTTCAAGTTTCGTCCCGACACAGCTGGGCCGACGCCACCTCGCCTCGCCGATGCCCTTGTCCTCGGATCACAATCCAACTCTTCTCCTGTCCCACACATATAGCCTCTACTCGCGCCTTCTTGGGCCGCCGATTTACCTTTTGCGCCCGCCTTGGCAAGAACTTCTTCCATTCCTCCGGACGCCCACGTACTACGATCCGCCCATTCAACACTGGCTGACATGCCCACTTGCAGAATGTATGTAAAGAACACCTCTCCAGCGCGGCTGGAACGCCTCGGTCGTCCGGCCATATCATGCTTCCATCCACATGACCGTTTTATCCTCAGCCCTATTGTCTGCCTTGCGTGGGCGCCGGGTGGTATCGACCGCAGACCCCTGACCGGCCTGAGGCCTGAGGCCTTACCGGGGACCCCTCGTCCCGTAACAAGGATCAGGACGCGAACGTAGGCGACGGCCGCCGTACCAGGAACACGTTACGTGTCGGCGTGGCCAGACCAGGGGTTGTCTCAGGGATACTGCCGACTTTGTGCGCATGCTGGACGCTTGCACGCGACGAGGTTGTTGACCGTTCAACGAATGGCCATCATGCATTTGCAAGACGTTTGACCGAATCTTTCATCCCTGCGCATGCAAGTCTACGTAATCAAATCTTCCTTTGTGGCGCATGGATCCAGTCATCCAGAACATCGCTCACGCGTCAGATTTTCCCGCCATGGTCCTACCCCCATGGGACAAATTTAAGGCCGAATTCTCCGCTTCGTTCCTGGCGCGATGTTGTGCGTTCAGCCTCTTCAAGTTCTCCGCAATGCACGGCGCTGAGAACACCTGCGCTCGTGGACATCCAGCCCAGCTCAACGCCCTTTCGAAGCTCTGATAAGGCTACGAAACGAAGGCTACGAGGCAACTTATGCAAAGACAAATCTGCTTTTGACACTAACCTTTCTGTAGTCGTCAGCCATCTCAATTCCGATTTTTCGACGACGCGGCTACCGCGGCGTGCAAAGTCCAGTCAGGCACTTCTACACGACCCTGCCGCCATCAGGAAGACGCGGACAGGCTAATTTCGAAACCTAATCATGTCGCCACACCTTGTCGATCCCTCCGATGCTCGCCCTCTGTAGTGTCCGCAGCAGCAGCAGGTCCCCGTCGCAAGTAATCTCCTTTAGTTTCTAGGCGATATCTTTCGCATTCGTGTGCCTTGGCGACAGGCACACGGACTTCTTTGGCCGGCGCTTGAACTCTGCGGGCCACTATGCCTCACGTACGCATAGGGAAAACCAAGGGAAAATATTCATTGGTGCACGCATTCAGCTTGTTCTGCCGTCGCTTGTGTTTGCAGTTCCTTGATGGCGGCGGAAGGCTGAAGCCACGTGTGCCGCGTTACGCAGGGATTCCTCAGAATTTCTCCTGGTCGGGCTGGCTCAGGTAGAAGGTAGGCTCATCTCAACGCTACCTTCTCGAACGGCGATGCTAGATTCTTGCATCAATCTCCTTCGATCACGGCATTTCAAATGAAGAGCGACAAAAAGGCTGATTCCACCGGACGTGATGTCATGTCGCAGACGACTCCCACTAGCGTCTCTAGCCGTCCACATCGGACGACGGTAAAAACCACAAGATGGATTGTCTCGTTTCGGCAAACATATGCAGCCAGCAAATTATGGGTTTGGGCACAGGAGGGCGCAGCCCCGTAGGCCATACTTTTTTCGATCGACGATGCGGTCACATGGTCCTCTGAGTCTCAAATACCCCGCCGGGATTTTGAAAACCATATCCTTGGGAACGGTCGTGATGACTATGCCCAGTAGATCCGCAGTCCATAAACAACAGGATGCTTGCGCCTGCCACATCCTACTTGGCCAGCAGGGCACTCTCTTTGTCCTTGGGAATACGAGGGAGCAATACGCTGACAAGGCCTCATGCACATGCATCATGCTTTGACCCAGGGACCCAGGTGCTCACAAGGTACGCGACCGCTTACAGTGCTGAAGAAAGTCTGCTCGACTGGGAGGCTTCCGATAGATCTCGCGCCTTCGACCCTGCCGCCTCATCTTTATGTGCACCTTCTGCAGCAACCGGAGCTTGTAAACTACCCTTCACGCTGCGCCGCCCCCGTGGGATTAGATATAGCCCCGTATACAAATTCCCCGCGATAAGTTTATAAAGCCTGACTGCGCTACCCACCACCCTGCCTTTCATCTCACTCGTTTCCTAGGGTCCCTCCTTTTTTTGCGCTTTTCACGCCCCTATAGTATCGATGGGAATTAACTGGCACGATCCGGTGCTCGTCCAGGAGGACTTTCGTGCGTCCCATCCATTCACTCCCTGGTCCAGGTGCTGACGTCGCGGCAGTGGCGTTTATCAAGTTCCTCCACTGCGTAGACGGATTATACATGTGCGTGCCGGTCTTCTTTCAGGGCGACGCCCGACACTGACGTGCGCGTAGATGGGAGTGGGTGACCACCCTCAATTACGAGTGGGAGGTCTTCACCGGAAAACGTCCATACCGCTGGACGATATGGGTACGCGGCGCTTTACTGGAGGCCTTTTTCTCGTACTTATACGCTTGTCCCAGATATACTCTATCAGCCGCCTCAGCGCGCTGTGGACAGTCATCCTCAACCTCATTGGCTTTAACCTCACCCACGAGATTAACTGCCAGGTTTGGATCATATTCGAGCTAGTACGCAACTGTCTACGCGTGGGTGACTTTGACTCACCCTATGACCCTCAGTTCTTCGCGTACCTCGCCTTTGCCACCGCATCCTTGCTCATCGTCCTCCGGGTGTAACCGCATTCCCTCCTTCCTGCATTCCGATGTGCTGACGCGACCAACTCCAGGGCCGCCATTTGGAACAGGAACATGTATATTGTGGGATTGGCCCTTGCGGTTTGGCTCACGAACATCGGCTTCCTAATTCACGGTATGACTATTTCCCGGCCCTTATCTACTATGTTTCTCACCGAGCGTCTAGGAATCGTAACGGTAGAGATGGTTTTTCCAGGCGTGCATCAAGGGAACTCATGTTCGCGCAGGTCCGCGACGTCTGGGTGCCGGAATCCAACGCTTGCCTCACCCTGGACACCGATCAGGGTCGCAATAACATTTGCGTGACGCTCGCGACCGACCTTATTCTTTGTCTGTTGATGATCATTGGGCTCGTTCGTGCGAAGCAGGGCAACGGTGTGGCGGGTATTTGGCGGGTGTTGTACCGACAGGTGTGTCCAAGGGCGACGACTTCATCTTCAGTTGCTGATATTGTTCAAGGGTCTGGTTTGGCTTGTGGTAGCTACCATTGCTGAAGTTCCTCCTGCGGTGCGATATGACGGCTCTTCCTCGATTGTTGTCTGACGCGTGGCGATAGGTTTTCGCTATCCTCAATTTGAATGGTGAGCGCGCTGTTATCCGTTCGTAGACTGTGACTTATCCCGCCTCTTTAGATCCCTGGAATCTGGTACGTTCGGACAATTTCGTGGTCGCACCGTACTAATGTCCCAATTCAACTGTCAAGATGTTCCAAACTTCGAGCCGTACGTAGTTATTTTTTCCCTCTGCTGACATCGGGGCTGATGAATAGCTCCATAAATAGTGATCACAATGTAAATTTCGACCATCTATCACTGTCGGTCTGTGGCTAAATGTTTATTAGGGAGATCTGCGCGACGAGGATGTATCGCTCCTTGACCGACTTCGGTCGCTCTGGAATGTGCGTAGATCCTTACTTCGTCTTATATCTTGTTTTGATTCTTTCACTCTAGCACGGAGAACTCATCGCATTCCAACGGCATTTCAAGTACGGGAGGAAACCGCATGACACGGGTCACCGGCACCAAGGGCGCGTCTGTCATTCCCATGAGCCGCATGGAGGTCTCGGTGCACACGACCTACGAAGACTTTACCCCCGAGGCCGGCGACAAGCCGCGGCGACTGAGTGCTGAGGAAAGCAGCCTCGACCTGCGAGGAAAGCGCTGAACGGCCAGCATCAAGCCAGCATTCTCGTACGGTGATATACAGGTTTTGTTTGGGTCAATGGGGGTGTATGGCAACTTTGTTCTCTGGTCTCCTAGTCGGCATACTGCTTATATTGATGTAATACCACACACTCGCTGTTAGATTGCGGCGCAGGGCATTGCACTATCCCATCATTCATTTGCACCGTTAGACTCGAAATCAGTGCAAGAGATACTTAATTTGCGAGCACCTTGCTGATGGTAAGCAGCCACGACGACCGCCACGCTCTCACTCTCTGCGAAATCTCCATCATTATGCGTCGCTAGATGTGCACTGGCAAAATGCTACGGCGCGCATTATTAGACCGGCCGGCTAGCTGATCAGCGGCCATGACAGAGCAGAGCCTACACGCAACACGTCAGTGCATATTCAACTTATTGACAGTTAGAATTTGACGACCTTGTCATGGAAACCTTCTCCGTAGCTTGAATATCTAGAATATCAGAAGATACTTGATGTCAGAAGGAGGAACTTTACGACAGTAAGCTCATGACGATCCGCCAACCTCGAAAATGATTTGATCCTATCTCGAGGAGTTTGACAAGCTTGTCATGCGGAAACTGATCGTAAGTTAAGTCTCTGTAGCTTGAACTTATCATATGATATCACGAGGAGTGCGGCAAAGTTCAAACTATTACTCAGGTCTCTGATAACGACCTCAAATGTTTTGATCTTATCTCGGGCGAGTTAGCCTACCCGAGGCAGAGACGTTGTGTTGTTCTGCTAATCGCAGGCTAATCATGATACCTTAGCGCGGGACAAGGTTTACCGCACACACATTTCCCAAGCCAACGCTTTGAATTGCACGACCGCACACCCATCCGGTAAGTAGTTAGTACAGTACACATGCGCGGAGATATGAATGAGTCTCGTTGGCGCCGCCGGAGCGTCAACCAAAATTGGACCAGTGAAAGAAGAGGATCAAAAATGAACCTGGAGACCAGCAGACGAAAACTAGCAAAATGAGAGAGCGGAGCATGCAGATACAAAGGGTCAGACATGAGTCTACGCGCACGGCGCGGCGAAAGCAAGAACAAGCGGATAACGTTAGGGTTAAACAAGAACGGGGGCATCCACAGACGAAGACGAAGCATGCGAATAAATACCACGACATGCAGGCCAAGGGCTAGCCTCGCTCACGATCATGAATCCTTGCTGACGCCGATCGTGCGGTGTGTCGCCGTCGCGGCTGGCGCGGCGCTGGTGCTCGCGGGGCTCGGCGGGCTCGGCGCACCGATAGCGTGCGGTGTGTTCACGGCGGCGGGGGCTGCGGATGATGCGGCGGCTGCGGACGATGCGGCGGGGGCCGCAGACGAGGCCGCCTTCACAGCGGCCACAGAGGAAGTCGCGGCAGCCGCGGCGGCGGAGGAGACCGCCGACGCAGCTGGGGGCGCGGCAGCACCGTCGTCGGTGACTTGGAACTGTGAACAGGTCAGCACGGGCCGCTCGCAGAGGGTACGCACGGGACTCACGTAGATCATGTCGTCGAGCGAACCGTGCTGCGCGACGGGCGCGAGCACCGGCTGATGGGTCGACGCGGCGTTGATCGACGCGAGGCGGTAGAAGCCCACGGGGAGGCCCGCCGCGACGTCCGCGCTGACCACGCCGTTCACCGCCGCGCCGTTCACGCCCTTGAAGAATGCAAAGACGGTCGGGTCGAGCGCCTTCGTGCTCGTGAACGAGTCGATCTGCTCGATCGTGAAGTGCGTGTGCCCGACGATGTCGCCCTGTGCGTTGAGGAACTGCGGGTTCGCGTAGTACGTCTCCTGCGCGTTGGTGAAGTGGCCCGCGTCGAGGTGGTTGAGTGCCATCGTCACCGTGAACGCCGTATTCGCCGCGATGCGCCCGAAGTTCGGCGGGAACGTGAACTTGGAGGACGGCATGTTCGTGGTCGCGGGGATCACGCCCATGGGCGCGGCGTTGCACGAGCCGGTCTTGATCTGCTGGCCGTTGGTGAGGGGCACGCCGGGCAGGGTGAGGCAGAAGTTGATGAAGTTGTTCGTGGTGGTGAGCGACGCGACCTGGCCGGCGACGGGCGGCTGCTGCCCGTCGCTCGCGAAATTTGAGGCAATGACGCGCGGGTCCAGGGCTGCGCGAAAAGATCGGTCAGGGTTTGAATGTATGGAATCGTGGTGTGAAGACGTACTGAGCGAGGTCTGCGGGTCGGAGGACGTGCCGTTGTTGCTGCTGCTGGTGCTCGTCGAGGACGCGGCGGAGCTCGTGGTCGCTGCAAGTGCACGTCAATCAATAGAACTCAAGAGCACATTCAGAAACGTACTGGAGGTGCTGTTAGAACCCTTGGCGGTGGAGGTGGAAAGCACGCTCGAGGTAGTAGTGGTGCCCTTGCTGCCGGAAGTGGAGGTGGACTTCGTGGTGGCTGCATTCACACGTTAGGACTCTGGGCACGGGGCTTTGGGAGACAAGGCGCACTGGTAGTCTTGCCGTTGTTGTTCGAACCCTTCGCAGTAGTGGTGGACTTCACGCTCGTAGAAGCTAAACGGGGAAAGGAATTAATAGTGTACAAGACACATGAACAAGAACAACGGACTAGTGGTGCCTTTGCCGTTGTTGTTCGAGCCCTTGGCGGTCGTGGTGGACTTCACGCTGGTCGTGGCTGGCGCGTGCATTTAGGAACTGCTCGAAACCGGTGGACAGAAAATACTCACTGGTACCCTTGCCGTTGTTGTTAGAGCCCTTGGCAGTCGTGGTGGACTTCACGCTCGTCGTGGCTGGCGCGTGCATTCAGCAACTGCTCGGATCCGGTGAAGAGAAGATACGCACTGGTACCCTTGCCTTCGTTGTTAGAACCCTTGGCAGTCGTAGTAGCCTTCACGCTCGTAGAGGCTGTAGAAGCAACGTCAGATACGAACCCAGTTTCATAAATACAGATATACGCACTGGTAATTCCCTTGCCGTTGTTGTTGGAACCCTTGGCAGTTGTAGTAGCATGCGCCGCGGTGGTGACCGCAGCCCCGGCCGTAACGGTCAGCGTCACGGTCTGGACGGCCTGGGAAGATATGAGATGAGACGAGAGATGCGGGGAAAAATGATGGGACGCACGGGGCAGCTCTCATGGTTGTGGTGATTGCGCTCCTCGAGGGCGCCTGGGAGAGCCTGCGCGGTGAAGGACGAGAAGGCGAGGGCGAGGAGCGAAACGGCGATGGTACGGGAGATCATTCTGAGGATACAGAAAAATAGATCAAAAGCACGCTAGGTGGGGGAGTCGTCGGACGGTAAGTAAAGAAGGGCAGGAGGACTGTATGCCTCGGATAGATGGAAAAGAAAGAGAGGGCGAGCGACACCAGGCCGGGCGACGGAGACGAGACTCGACGCGCTAGGCGGCGGCAGGGAAGAGGCACAAGGCGGGCTGGGAGGGCGGAAAGGTGGACTTGTCCCATGGCGGATGGTCGGTTTATATGCAGAGGCACGCGTGCCTGGCCGGGTAGATCCCTGCCTTGGCCTTGTGCTCCTCGGCGCTGTGCTGATGCTGCCTTCCTCGCCCCGTCGCCGTCGACGTCGTTCGCACGACAATCTGTCCATCACCGTCTCTCGTCGCACCCAGAGATACATGGCCGCCACCGAGGCTGCGCTGCGCTCCTAGTCTTGACCGACACTACCAGTTGAACGGTATGCAGCACACGCTCGCCCTGGGCGCCATAGCAACACACGGTCACGCTCCGTACACTCTGCTCGCACTTTGCCTGTCTGAGGAAAATCTGATGCAGGCTGCCATGCATGTCATCCCGTCGCCTCCAATCAGCTTCCCGTGTTGTTCGACATGCGCTGCGGTGCTCGCCGACGTCGACGCCCTCGTCTTGCTCGAGGACCGGGCGCCTTGCGAGCGCAATATGCGTCCGATCAGGAGAAGTGCAGCCCTACAGCAGGGACGAGTAAGGACTCGATTGGTCTTATTCGATACGCGAAATCTGACAGGTCCCGGCGGTAAATGTGATTACATAGCTTGATAACACCCTTATCTCTCGTATTTGCCCATTCTGCTTGTACCTCGCCACAAACCCTAGTCTATGTCCACAAAACCTGAACCCTAGCACCTCTCCGGTCCTCTCCTCTTGTCACGCTGCCCCGCCCGCGATCTGCTAGTGTCGGTCAGCGACGTTCCCCTCAATATATTGCCCCATTTCCCCCATTTTCACTAGTAAGCCCGACGTCGGCCCATTCTCTCGTCGCGTCGCACTCGGCGCGTGACTCGCGTCGCCAAGTCGTGGCTGGCCTGCGACTTACGGCCTGAGCGGGGCGCGTTAATTAGTTGTCGCGTCGTACAAGTTGGCACGCACCAATTAGAACGGCACATACGCGTCGTGTCGCCAACTCATGTCGCCGGCCTGCGACCGTCGGCCTGAGCGGACGCGTCAATTACGGTCAAGTCGCGTCGCGGAAGCGCGTACTTGGCTGCAGAAAAGAGACAAGTAGCATTAGCGAACGTACGACTCGGCCGAAAATAAAAGAACTCGCCGACTCCGCGCGACAGGCGTCCCTTTAAGCTGCCCGGCAGCGTCGGCGGCCACCAAATACGTTCGAATGGGCGGGAGGGTCGGGATGCGCCGCGTCGTGACCAGGAACTGGAAGGAAACTGAATAATTCCTTGTATTTCCTAGGGTTTGTGGATATATCAGCTTGTTTGGCTCTGAGGTGGCGTCAATCACGTAATATCTTTGATTATCGGGGGAGTTACGACACAGATAGTACTACCCGAGCTAAGCGAATAAGACCAATCGACTCTGCACTCCAGCAGGGACGGCCGCCATGAACACATTGCCCGCACCCGTTAGCCCATGCGTTTGTCTCCCGATCTCCGTATGGCGACCGCGTGTAGCCGCTGCCATGTCTCCTCGCCTCTCCTCGCCATCGAAGCGGCCGCGGCGCATCTCATCGCGCGGCCTGTCTCTGCTCGTCCCACGCTGTCGATCTGCCTCCCGAGCCTGCACGGACCTCCCCGAATCATCAATATCACCAGCATAACTCGCAAGCCCCTCGGATCACTGCCCCGCCCTCAATTAACCTCCCAGGCTTCCCAGTGCCGTAGTTGTATCTCCTTACCGTCCCGAGCTCCGAGGTTCGCTGTGGAGGAGATAAGATCCGGGATGACGTGAATGCATCTACGCGCACGGCGCGGCGAAAGCAAGAACAAGCGGATAGCGCTACTAGGGTTAAACGAAAACGCAGTCGAAGACGAAGCTCGCGAATAAATAACACGACACGCAGGCCAAGGGCTAGCCTTGCTGACGATCATGAATCCTTGCTGACGATCGTGCGGCGTGTCGCCGTCGCGGCTGGCGCTGCGCTGGTGCTCGCGGCGCTCGGCGGGCTCCGCGCGGACGACGCGGCGGGGGCGGCAGACGAGGCCGCCTTCACAGCGGCCACAGAGGACGTCGCGGCGGCACCGTCGTCGGTGACTTGGAACTGTGAACAGGTCAGCACGGTCTTGCTCACGGAAGGTGCGCACGGGACTCACGTAGACCATGTCGTCGAGCGAGCCGTTCGCCGCGGCGTTGATCGACGCGAGGCGGTAGAAGCCCGCGGGGAGGCCCTCCGCGACCTCCGCGCTGACCACGCCGTTCACCGACGGGGTGTCCACGCCTTTGAAGAACGCGACGACGTTCGGGTCGAGCACCTTCGTGCTCGTGAACGAGTCGATCTGCTGGATCGCGAAGTGCGTGTGCCCGATGATGTCGCCCTGCGCGTTGCGGGTCTGCGGCTTCGCGAAATCCTGCGCGTTGGCGAAGTAGCCCGAGTCGAGTTGGTTGAGCGCCATCGTCACCGTGAACGGCGTGTTCGCCGCGACGCGCTCGAAGTTCGTCGGGAACGTGAACTTGGAGGACGGCATGTTCGTGGTCGGGGGCACGCCGACGATGGGCGTGGGGTTGCACGTCCCGCTCGTCAATTGCTCGCCGGTGGCGGGTGGCACGCCGACGATGGGCGTGGGGTTACACGTCCCGCTCGTCAATTGCTCGCCAGTGGCGGGGGGCACGCCGACGATGGGCGTGGGGTTGCACGTCCCGCTCGTCAATTGCTGGACGTCGTTGGAACCAGTAGTGGACTTCACGCTCGTAGAAGCTGAATGGGGGAAGATATTAGTAGTGTACAAGGCAGAGAAATGGACTAGTGGTGCCTTTACCGTTGTTGTTCGAGCCCTTGGCGGTCATGGTAGCATGCGCCGCGGTGGCCGTAACGGTCACCGTCACGGTCTGGACGGCCTGGAAAGACATGAGATGGGACGGGGAATGCGGGGGAAAATTACAGGACGCACGGTGCAGCTCTCATTGCGCTCCTTAAGAGCGCCTGGGAGAGCCTGCGCGGTGAACGAAGAGAGGACGAGGGCGAGGAGCGAAACGGCGATGGTACGGGAGATCATTCTGAGGAGACAGAAAAAAGATCAAAAGCACGCTAGGTGAGGGAGTAAGTAAAGAAGGGTAGGAAGACTGTATGTTTAGATGTAAATCAAAGAGAGGGCGAGCGACACCAGGCCGGACGGAGACGAGACTCGACGCGCTAGGCGGCGGCGGGGAAGAGGCACAAGGCGGGCTGGGAGGGCGGAAAGATGGACTCGTTCCATGGTGGATGGGTGAGTTTATATGCAGAAGGACGGGTTGCCTGGCCGGGTAAGAGCTCCCTTGCCTTAGTTTGTGCTACTATAGCGCTGTGCGGATGCTGCCTTGGCTTGTGTTCCGATGCTGACTTCCTGGTCCCGTCGCCGTCGACCTCGTGCGCACGACAATCTGTCCATCACCGCTCTCTCGTCGCACCCAGAGAATCATGGCCGCCACCGAGGCTGCGCTGAGCTGTTCGACGTGCGCTGCGATGCCCGCTGACGTCGACGATAGCCTCGTCTTGCTCGAGGACCGGGATGCAACGGGCGCCTTGCGAGCGCAATATGCGTACTATCATTGAAGAAGTCCAGCCCTACAGCAGGGACGGCTGCCTTGCACACATTGACCGCACAGGCCCGCACCGTCGCCATGCACCCTTGTCTCGCGAGTCGCCCTCGGCGCATGTATGCCGCTATGGTGTCTCTGCTCGCCCCACTCCGCGAGTCCTCATTTTCACCGGCATACTCGCGAGTCCCTGGGATCACCGCCGCGCCCTCAGTTATCCTCCCAGGCTTCCCAGTTCTGCGGCTACCAGTTGCCCCGGCGCCTCCAGATCACTAGCCGCCTGGAGCCGCCTGGCAGTTCGCGCGCCACAGGGTCAACGGCACAGCTACTTGCCAACGCCTGAATACAAGCATAACGCAATGTCAGGTCCGCTCTTCAATTTTATCTGTGCCGCTGTGGGCTCCCCTCGCCTTCCGGCCGGGCGACTGTGCCCGTCCTGCGCCACGCTGCACGAGCCGCTTCCGCCGACATGGAGACGGTTCTGATCGCCAACGACAGACCTGGATCCAGCGCGACCGGCAAAGGGGGGGAGTTTGGAGGAATCCGACCGGCCGCAACGGTCGATAGGTGGAGAGAGGACGACAGCATGCAACTCAGACAGGCCGCCACGGGACAGGGCAGACGTATATTAGTATGGAGTTGGATGGGACACAGCCCGCCGCGTGTATTGTATTGTATTAAACTATACCGTACGAGCGCTCACCACTGATGCCAGTCAGCTCCTCGAGCTCGAGAGTGGTAGCGTGAGCGCACGCGAGGGAGGAGCACGGACGGCAACCTGAGTATAGCACTGAAACGCCGGGGATGCGCAGGGTCAAGCATCAGCAACCGGAGGTACGTTGAATGCTCGGCAGGATGCATAAACGCTAAAGACAAAAGGCGCGGGGGGCATCACGAGCAATAAATCGAATTATGAGGAGAGAGTAGTATAACCACAATCAGGCTAGGGGCGGGCGGGGCGGGTAGGGACCGGCCTCGGCCCTCGAGCGCGCCGTCGATGGCGGCGGAGTGCGGGTCGGCGTGCGCCGCCAGTGCGTGCCATGGGCGTGATCCGGCGGGTCTTGCGCGACGGGGCAGGGGCCGGCCGGTAGGCTGCGGTGCTGGGGAACGTGTGGAGCGGGAGGGCGGGGAGGCGGAGGCGGAGGCGGAGGCAGGAGCAGCAGCAGGCACCGAGTGGATGTGGCGGTGCGGCGGAGGCAGGCCCGGATCGATCGCTGACTCGCGCGCTCTTATAAAGCGCTGCTCCCGGCTGCCCTCCCGCGTTGCCCCTCGTCCCAACCTCTCCTCCCATGCTCGCCCCGCCCCAGCCCCCCCATGCACCAGACGACCTCTTCCTCCACTACCCCTACCCGTCCCCCACGACAAAGCTGACCGCCCTCGACGCCCCCGCCCCGCCCTTCGTCTTCGACCCCTTCGCCGACGACCCAGAGGAGTACTCCAGCTCCTCGTCCGGCGCAGACCCTGGCCAGGATCGCCTCCACAAGGTCGAGTTCCTGCGCCAGCGCGAGTGGGTCCGCCGCGTCGAGGCATGGGTCGACACCGTCTCCACTGGCGTTGTAAGTCCTAGTTCTTCCTCCGTGCTGTGCGTAGCCTGGCGCTTGCCCCGGCGCCTGCGGTCGCCTGCTGCAGGTGTCGCTGCGCCTCATCGATGCGCGCATCACCGGCGCCTCCGGCCCCCGCTGCCCCCGCCCTGCATACGTACATCCCCCTCCCACACAATATCATATTTCCTTGATCTCCGCCGTCTCCGAGTCCACCACTGACACCTCCATTCCTCTAGCCGCAATCGCAGACACAGCAGCAGCAGCAGCAGCAGCAGCAGCAGCAGCAGCAGCAGCACGTTGACACCGCCCCTCGGTTCGCCCCGCGCGCGCGCACCCCGTCGAGCGCGTCCTCGTCCACCTTCACGTCCTACACCTCGCGCTCCGTCGAGCGCCCCGCCTCTGCATTCGCCCCGACCTTCTCGCCACCGGCCAACTCGAGCGCCGGCGTCGCACGCGCGAATACGTTCCCGCCGCACGCCCTGCCGCACACGCGCTTGCACCATTCCCGCTCCGCGCCGAACTTCTCCGCGCGCGGCGCGCCGTCGCCGTACTACGCATATACCCCCGCCGATGATACCCCGCACACATTCTACTCGACCGCCGCCCCGCTCTCCCCGCCCCCGATGCCGTTGCCGTGCGCCCCGTCCGACGAGGAGGACGAGCCGTACGTGATCTACAGCACCCCGCTCCCCGCCCCCGCCCAGCCGCAGCGCAAGGAGACCGAGGAGGGCGCCGCGAAGGAGCGCTATACCCCGCCGCCAGGGCCGATACCCCAGCCAAAGACGCGCCGCATACACTCCCGCTTCCCCTCGCTCCCCTCGCTCAGCGCGATCTGCGAGGAGGACGAGCGCGGCTTCTGAGCCCCGCACCGTCACGATAGACCGCGGACGACACGATACCTGCCTGCCCAGGCCAAAACGCCGCCCACCACCACGCCGTTGGTTGTAGAACTATATGCTGTCGACATGCCATCTTGCTGTGATATACGCCGATCGATGAAAGAGGATCGGCATCAGGAGGGGGAGGCTATGCTACGCTACCTGCATAATGTGTACCTGTATATTGTGTGTTCTGTATACTTAATGGGTGCCGCACCGCGGCGGGGGGGGGGAGTATTTTATTGGCATTTCTGTGCATTCGCTTGTGGGCAGCGATGTGCTGTATGGAGGAGCTACTGACGGCCCCTCGGCTCTGAATCGATCGCGCGGGGCTGTGGAGGGCTGCGGGTCATCGTCGCGCGTCGGATGATCCTTGCGCAGCCGTCATAGACCATGCAGTGACGAAACTCTGGACTATGGCACTGGGCTCTAGGCCAAGTGCCGGCCCGGCTTTGTCGGCCGATGTTAGGTGACGCGTTGACGGTTGAGTGCGATTGCCCACAGACCAGCGCGAGTAGTCAATAACAAGGCAGCGATAATTATTCCGTACCCGCAATACGTAGTGTAGGTTGTGTAACTGTCAAGTAGCCTCAGCAATATTGCGAGCATCAAGTCTGTACATGTAAGTGCCAGTCAGCGGGTATATAGACCATCTGCAGGGTGAGTTAGAATGTACAGTAAAGCGCAGAAATCGTACGAAAGCAAATGAACAGCAAGAGATATGCAACAATGCAGCAGTCAAGATACCAGCCCGTGCGAGCTTATTCGTCGAGCTCGTCGTCCTCCTCGTCCTCCTCGTGCGCATGCCCGCTCGGACCGCCAAGGAGGTCCCCGACGACCAGCTCGACGGCCGCGTCCATCGCCGCGCGCGACATTTTCGGCACAGCGCCAGGTCGCATTAGCGGGTGATGTTTCGGGTCGAGGGGGCCGTCCTCAGCCTCCTCCTGCCCTTCCGCATCCTCTTCAGCGACATCTCCCTCGTCTTCCGCATTTTCTTCCCCGGACCCTTCATCGTCATCGGAGCCCGAGTTCACCGACTCGCTCTCCTCGCCGCTCTTCCGGGAGCGCTTCACGCGGCCGTCCGAGGAGCTTGCGCTCGAGCTCGATGGCGAGCCCCCGTCGTACTGCCCGCTCGACACCTCAAAGTCCGAGTCATCGTCGTCGTCGTCGTCGACCGCCATCGCCACATCCTCCCCGTCGCCCGACGGACCCGTGCTGCCGTCCGTGCCGACGTTGCCCGCGCCCTCCTGCGTTTGCGGACGCCCGAACCAGCGCCGGTGCGTGCGCACCCACTCCTTCATCTCCGGCTGCGCCTTGCCGTCAATCATCGTGAACTCCGTCAGCTCGCCCTCCGCACCCTCGCCCTCCCCAGCGCGCGGCCTGCGCGTGATGTGCACCGCGCACAGGCGCCCCGTCGCGCTCACGATGCGCACCGCCTCGTCGCCGTCCTGCTCCTCGCGCATGAGGTCCTCCAGCGCCCAGAACTCGCAGTCCTTGCCCTGGCACAGCAGCCCCTCGTTCATGAACCACAGCGTGTACTCCTTCGCGCCGCGGTACGCGTGCACGCCCGCGCCCGGCGCGGGCTCGAGGCGCGGGCACGCCGGCGGGAGGTGCGCGAGGAACGCGTCGAGCAGCGGGCGCGTCGCGGTGTGCTTCGCGTGCATCACGGGCGCGGCGGGGTGCGCGGCGGTGCGGTACAGCGCGGTCGGCGCGGCGTCGACGCCGAACACGATGTGGAAGTGCGCGGCGGTCGGCTTCGCGGGCGGCGGCGCGTCGTGCGACGCGAGGATGACGGTCCAGTGCGGCTTGCTCTTGCCGAGCGTGGGCACGATGAACGCGCGCGCGAGCGCGGCGAGGTGGTACGACGCCTCGAGCGCGTGCGTGCCCGGCTGCGCGAAGCGCAGCGTCTGCGCGTGGATCGTGATGTCGTAGCGCTTGCGGAACGGCGCGGAGATGGACATCGCGTACAGCGTGAAGCGCGGCGGGTCGTCGCCGGCGACGAGCGCGACGGGGGGCGGCGTGCGTGTCGCCTTGGGCTTTTTGAGGGGGGGCGAGGGCGAGGTCGAGCCGCGCTTGCGCTTGGCGGGCTGGGGGGCGCGCGACTGGGACTGCGCGCGGGACGGGGGCTGGGAGGGCGGGCGGGCGGCGGCGTCGGAGCGCGGGGTCGACGCAGAGCGGGAGGGGGCACGTGAGGGCGGCTGCCCCTGCAGGGAGGACGCCGACGCGCTCAGCGCCTGGAAGGCCTGCTCGACGCGCGCCTGCGTGTGCGCCCACGAGTAGCGTATGGGCGGCGTCGCGGTGGGCAGACAGGGCCCGCCGCCGGTGAGGCGCAGCATCGTCTCCACCAGCGCAACGTTGGAGGGCGACTGCAGGAGCGCGGTGACGCTCGGGTCGTACTCCTCGGGAAGGAGCTTGAGCAGCGCGTCGAGGTACTGGCTGTCGCCGCTGTCCGAAGACATTGGGGGCCGGCGTCGCGTGGCGGACGGCTGCGCGGTGGGAAGGAAGAAAGCAAGTTGGACAACGCTGTGGCGCGGGCGTAAGTATAGGCTGCGTATAGACGCTGGCGCGCGCCCGCCGCCCGCCGCCACCCATCGTCACGCATCTCTGCATCATCGCGGCAGCCCGATACCGCCACATCTCGCCATGTCTCTCGTCAGCGCAGCCCCTGCTCGTGAGGTTCTTCAGCTACCAGGTGTTGCTCGCGCGGCCCCCCACGACGCAACGGAGGGACGCTGAGCGCGCGCAGACGGCGCGCTTCTCATTTTCATCAGTCAGCCGTCGCAGGTACGTAGAGGAAGTCGACAGATGTTCGATATCAACATCCCATCATATTTTATTGCAGTTATTGTTCTCCTCATCAAGACAGCCGTCTGTTACGCATCAATCTACGCCTCGCGCCGATCATCCGTCTCCTTTATTCCTGCCCTTCAGAGTCCCTCGCACGCCTCTCTGCTACACTCGGCCGCTTCTTTACGCCTACGAGCTCGTCGTCCGCGAACGTCAGAAGCTCGTCACCACTGGCCCGTACGCGCACGTCCGTCACCCGAGCTACGTCGGTGCCACGCTTGTCATCAGGCGTGACGTTGTGCGACGTTGGGTGCCGTGTGTTGCTGCTGTTCGGCAGCATCGTGCCCCTGTTGTTGAGGGAGCGAAGCCGAGGCTTGGTCCCGACCTGTGAGACAGAGTGGGGAAGTTGCTTATCAGCGGCCGGAGGAGGGAGGAGGAGATGCTGAGTGCAGAACTCGGCGAGGAGTGCGCCGCGTATTGCGCAGCACAAGTTTGTCCGGGTGTTGTTTGACGGCATGAAGTGAGTGGTATTTGTCCTGCGATTTCATATCTAGGGGTGGAACGTTGATTCGTGGATTCTCAGAGCATCGTTTTGAAGTTGCATCTGAGATACAACAAGCCGACGGGGTGGTTGGAATACCTGCGCCAGAATGGTACGCGACCTGCGCGCACATGAAAGTCTGTCTAGCAGGAGCTCGCGGCTCTTACCCCAGTCGCCGGCCGGGATGCTCCTGTTTCGACGAGCATAAACCAAGAGCATGGCCGCTTTGAACGTCATTTGTTCGTTGAACTTTCGCAGTGCCTGAGCCGCTTTAGTTCCCAAGACGCCTTACCGTCCCGGAGAGACTTATAACTGGTGCCGGGCTTGGGAGCCCATCAACTGGACATGCCAACTGGTCATCGAACTTTCATTCCTTGGTTCTGGTAAACCGCCTCCAGGATGTTTTGCTAGGGCATGGCAGTCCCACCTGTCATCAAGGAGCATGAGGTGGCTGTTAGACAAGCGTGAGTCCTGCAGTCATTTTTCAGGCGCGAGGCGCTGACTTGGGACGGCAGAATCGGCAGCACATCTTTCGCTATGACAAGCTGTAGGAGTTCATCTGACCCGAGCACTGATCAACAGTTGACCGCTCTCATAGTGCGGCCCAGCGTCCATTGGTCAATGCATTTGCCCTTAAGACTTATACCTACTCGACGAAGTTTGATCAAGCCTGTGAGCTGCCATCGCATAGCCTGCACTCATGGATCTCCTCGTAGCATTGTCCTTGCTTTCCCTGGTGAGAACCAGCATTGAAGGCACAGTCTGATGCTGACGACGATCACCACTCAGGCTCCAATCAGCCTTGCGAGCCTCGATCATCGACAGGCTACGCCCCAGGCATGGACGTCCGTCGGCTGCTACACGTCCGCATCACCCGTTCTTTCAGGCTTCGTAAACTCACGTTTCACTCGACCAGCGATACCGCGTCAGCGCGCACGCTCGCGGGCGCAACGGTCACAAACTCCTCAATGACCATCGAAGCGTGCTTTGCGTTCTGCGAGACGGCTCAGGATCCTGAGTACATCTTCGCCGGCGTGGAGTTTGGCAAACAGTGCTGTGAGTCTCTGCATACCAACCCACATGCAGCGTGCTGACAGCGGCTGCAGTCTGTGACTATGCGCTACAGAACCCGGGCACCGCGACAAGCCTGGGGGAGTGCAATATGCCGTGCGGCGGGAATAGCTCTGAGACTTGCGGTGCCCCGAACCGCATGAATCTGTACACCAACGGGCTGCCCGGGCCGGCCGTCCTAACCTCCTTCGAGGTTGGAGTCCGCACATGGGACTATGTCGGATGCTTCGCGTATGTTGATCTTCCCACAACCACGGTCGACACTGAGTTGGTTGCAGTGACAACACAAGCGAACGCACGCTCCCGCATCAGGCACCAAGTATCTCTGGGGACGTCGCGACTGCGTTTGAGGAAGGCTGCGGGATCGTGTGCGATAATCTGGGATACTATTACGCAGGGACAGAGTTCGGCTCCCAGTGCTGTAAGTGGTGGCGCCCATTCCTGCTCTGTCCGCGCTCACTCGCTTTCAGGGTGCGGCGACGAAATACCGCCCAGCGCAACCCAGGCTCCTGACTCCGACTGCCACTTTGCGTGCGCATTGGATAGCAGCGAGTTCTGCGGTGGGCGCGAGCGGTTGACCGTGTTCCACAAGGACATTTGTGACACGACTTTCATCTCGAACGTCTTCCTTATTGCTTTCTTCGGGGAGATCACCCCGGACAAGTTCAGACGCTCTGCCGACTTGCTTGGGTACTATCTCATCATGGATACAGTGGACGATATCCACTACGTCCTCTCGGTACGAGCTATGACTATGACGCCTTGATTGTCAGCACGCTAATTACTTTTGCAGGCAGCAACTTGTGGTGTTGAGTGTTGCGGCGCAGGCATAGAGCTCAACATCGCGAACAAGGTGCTGACGACAGAGAGCGAGCCGGTGCTCGGCGCGCAGGAAGTGGCCGAGGGCGAGTCACCCGTGTTCGCCCTAAACGAACCCCCGCACCCGATCTACTGCCAAACGGTGAGCCAAGCCGCCTGCTCTCGAGTGTCTCTCATGCCCCCGCGCACAGGTGCCCAACCACCAGTTTGAATTGCCGGTGCTCACGGTAAATGGGCGCGCAGACCAGTGGGCGCTGTGCCCGAATAACACGGTAGGCGGGAGGCTGGATGTGGTGTTCGCCCCCGTCGCGAACCACCCACACTACGCGCTGAGCGAGTGCGAGGTGGTATATCTCCAGATTGTGGACTCGTCGTTTGATTGCTAGGCGCTTCCGAGCGGGTGTGCATCTGCATGCATGACCTGGGAGAAATGTAATGTTTATCTTGAGAACTGTCCACCAGTGTTTCTTCTGATGTTTTGTCTCAGCCTCATATACGTATATCACAAGCACAAACTTCTCAATGCATCGGGACAATATGAATACCATTACTCTGGACCATGAACTTGATGAAGAAACCTTCTATCTCGTTTATCACCGCTATAATGAAGAGGCTATCTTCAGGACGCGCTTTTATCAGATCATGCCTCCCACAGGGTTCGGTGCCTTACCCCCTGCAAGCAGCATTCTATCCTATCCTTTCCTTGGAAGCTCGAGCTCTCGGGAGCAGTCAAAATTCAATTGCCTCTTATCTTTAGCTAACACAGCCAGCACCCGAGAGAATATTGATTGCCGGGTTCCCTCGTCCCGGGCCTCGATGCAAGTACAGGAGTCTCACCGGCAGGTCACTCTCGATGCACTCTTGCCCTCGCTTTCACGATGTCTCTGTTCCGAGCTCCTCTTGTGCTCATCGTGATGTTAAGCTATCAGGCGTCTCTCGCCGTCTCAAACGTGGCCACCAAGGCAGATCGAAAACGCGCTGACGATGTCGGCGTTGCGTCCGTCGACCGGCCCGTTCACGCAACCCTCATATTCAACCGAGTGCGTGCGACGTATTCTCGCTGTGTGCCGAACCCGTCCTGACAACCGTGGCACTCACCAGCTCCTCGTGGCCACGATATTCACGGTAGAGGCGGCAGGGAGCTACGCCTCTGCTGCGCCCTCAAGCGCGCTCTCAAACCGCATTATTAAACTCCTTGGCCCTGCTAATGTGCCCTCCCTTCCTCCCATCCTTTCGCCCCTCTGTCTGCTCGCCGTATCCCTCGTCCTCCTTGGTACCTGCATCCGCGTGCTCTGCTTCCGCGTCATGAAGGACCTCTTCACGTACCAGATTGCTCTCAGCAAGCACCACAAGCTCATCACGTCCGGGCCGTATGCCTACGTCCGGCACCCGAGCTACACCGGCGCTGTCCTCGTGCAGTGGGGCATCCCGCTATGCCTTGGGCCGGGCAGCTGGTGGTGGGAGGCCGGAATCGTGCAGACCGGTTTGGGCAGGGCAATTGCGGGCTTCTGGGCGTGCATGATGGTGTATATGGTGCCGATCGTGAGGAGGGGTTACAAGGAGGACAAGCTCTTGCAGGAGGCATTTGGGGAGGAGTGGGAGGCATATGCACGGCGCGTGCCATGGCGCTTCTTGCCTGGGGTACTGTAAGGCGGATGGTGCTCGTATGTCAATGTTCCTCTCATGACGATTTGACGGGAACTAATTGCCGAACTAGCCTCAAGATGTAGGTCAAAAATGTGTTGACCTTGGTATAGAGGTCGAGTGGCCGCGTTCGCCTTGATGGGATTCCCGCGTGGGCGTAAAATCAGAACGACTTGTCTTCTGATGGCATGAGGTCAAACTCCGGAAAGCAGCATGGGTGTGGTGTGTGTGCGCATGAGCTGTCGCGACTGCGCCGTGTTCCTGACTGGCCGTTGCAGGCTGAGTGCCCTGTGTCCCTGTCATGAGTCGATCCGCCTATTCCCTTGCCCTCCTCCTCGTCACGTCCTTCGTCCGTGACCGCCACTTGTTATGCTATGTGCTTCTATTCAGGTCTATGTTGGGGACATGTCACTTGGCAGTACCCGTGACACATCCGCTGGACATATAGGTGGGCCATGGCGTGTTCGGAGAACGCAGCCTGCCATGTCTTTCGTGCGCGCGAACCTCATGCTCCTCGCATTCGTCAGTCACCAAATCTCAGTGTTCAGACCAGCAAGGGCTTCTCCAGACGAGCAGAAGCGGGCCGCACCCAATGGTACCCCAACGCTCTTCGAGCGCATGACTGACCTTATACACGCAGCCAACCGGGTGCGTGATAGTCATTGTCTTTGTTAGTGTGAGGATACTGTGCTCACTGTGCTAAGACAGCTGATTTTTGGTGGCCTGGTGGCCCTCGAAACAGCCGGGAGCTACGCCGCTGCGGCGACATCTTCGAGGACGTTCTCCAACCGTGTCCTCGCCATCCTCCCTATTCCCCGCACCCCTTCACTCGAAGTGTTCAGCTCGCCTCTCTTCATCGTCGCAGTCTTCAGCGTCGTCGTTGGCTGCATCATTCGCGTGGCATGCTTCCGGGCAATGAAGCGCTACTTTACGTACGAGCTCTCGCTGGCCGCCCGCCACAAGCTTGTCACGTCTGGGCCATACGGCGTCGTGCGCCACCCGAGCTATACCGGGCTGGTGCTCGTGCAGTTTGGCCTACCGTTGTGCCTAGGGCCGGGGAGCTGGTGGTGGGCAGCAGGTGTAGCGCGCACGGGCGTAGGGCAGACGGTCGCCGGCGCGTGGGTGGCGATGCTCGGGTGTCTGCTGCTGGTCGTGCGCAGGGCGTACACAGAGGACAAGCTGCTGCACGAGACATTTGGGAAAGAGTGGGAGGCGTATGCGAGGAGGGTGCCGTATAGATTTGTGCCAGGAGTGTTGTAGTGGCAGCATCGATGTGGGTCACATGGCTTATCAGTTACTTTGCCTTCGCCTTCCCTGCCGCCTGCCACTTACACTCGACACATAAAAGCACACGTACGCCTTTCCCGCGCAAAAAGTAAGCTCCCTGGCTCACCATGCCCGTTATGCTCTGGCTCAAAGTCCCGCTGCTCCTGCTCGCGCTTGTCAGCCACCAGGCCGCGCTCGTCATCCCGAGAACGCCGCGCCGTGACGAGACGACCCGCGCCGCCCACAAGGGCGCCCCGACCGCCCTCGTCGACCGCACGGTCGCGGCGGTCATCCCGGCTGTGCGGGTGCGTCGCGGCCCGCGTCTGCGCGCGCTGAGCTACTGCTGACGCACGCCGGGAGCACAGATCTTTGTCGGGGGCGTCCTGTTCGTAGAGACGCTCGCCACCGCCACCGCCGCCTTCAAATTGGCGCAGACGCCCATCGCGACCACGCCGGCCTTCGTCGCAGGTGTGCTGCTCACCGTCGGCGGTGCGCTCCTGCGCAGGCGCTGCTTCCGCGCGCTCGGCCCTGCGTTCACGTACGAGCTCTCGCTCTCGCCCGCGCACACGCTCGTCACGCACGGCCCGTACGCGTACGTTCGTCACCCGAGCTACACGGGTGCCGCCGCCGTGCACGCCGGCGTCACGCTGCTCGCGGGCCCGGGCAGCTGGTGGTGGGCCACCGTCGCGCCGACACGTGCCGGGCGCGCAATCGCGCTCATATGGATCGTGCGCTCGGCGTATGTGCTGCTGGTGGTCGCGCGGGCGGGGAAGGAGGACGAGATGTTACGAAAGACGTTTGGAGCAGAGTGGGAGGCGTACAGGACGAGCGTGCCGTATCGGTATGTGCCGGGGGTGCTCTGAGTGTGCGCATGGTATATACTTGTACACATTATTTCTACGGTAACACACACTTGCTTCTCTGCACAATAAACACAGCCTCGCTCAAACGAAGCACGCCGCCCACCACACCTCCGCGCCGTCTCCCACCGCGCTGACCATCACCTCTTTGCCGGGGCCCACCATCATTACTCCGCCTTTCTCATAGGTCTCCTCGTCCCCATTCCCCGTACTGACATTCACAGCGCCGCTCAGCACGATACCGACAACCGGCCCGCCGGTATCGAACCGGTCCTCCGCGCCGGCATGCGGCAGCGCTGTGTGCAGCACGACAAACTCGTCGAGCGGCGGGCGGTACGCGGTCGTGTGCTGTGTGCCAGCGTGCGGCGTACACGGAAGTGCGTAGGCCGTCGGCGGGGCGGACTGGTACGTGAGTGCCTGCGAGAACTCACGGACCTCGGCCGATCCGGGCGCAGGGAAGGCGGCATTCAGAACGTTGTCGGACGTGGCCATGCACTCGATGATGTCTGCGTTGGTGTCAGGACGCGTCAAGTGGGAGGGGGAGGGCACGCACCGCCCTCTAGGTACGCGTGCACCTCGTCGTCGGCGATGTAAACGGCGTCCCCAGGGCACAGCTGCACGTAGTTCATGAAGAACACCGCCGCGAACACGCCGACGTCGCCGGGGTACTGCGCGTGCACCTTGCGCGCGAGCGTCGCATACGCGCCGAGGCGCCCCGCCTCCTGCAGCCCCTCGGCGCGCGCGATGTATGCGCGCACATCCTCTGCCGCATGCGCGCCGCGCGCGACGAGTGTGGAGTACACGCTTTGGAGCGTGCTCTCGGCGGGATATGCGAGGAACGCGTCGACGGCCTGGGCGTCGGCAACCGCGCGGCGCAGCTCCGGGGTCGCGCGAATTGCGTCCGCGATCTCCTGTACGGGCATGAACCCCACGAATCCGCCGAACGCGACGTCCTCAGGTCTGCCCGCGGGGGCCGCGAGCCCTGGCACGTAAGCGACGCTCCCCGGCGCACCGACGCACACCGCGATCTCGGGCTTGGCGTTCGCGTCGACGAAGGCCGTGGGGTCCTGCGCGTGCAAGCGGCGGGCGCGGTCCGTGTCGGGGTGCGTCTGCAGCGGGAGTGCGCGCGCAATGGAGAGCACCTTGAAGAGGTAGGGCAGGTGCGTGGACGTGGGCCACTTGTCGCGCGCGGGGCCGAGTAGTGCGGGGTTTGCGGTGAACAGGTCGAGGAGGGGCGTCTGGGAGGCGAAGAGCACGGCAGGCCCGTTCGGGTGGGTGCCGACCCAGAGCTGGCGCCGTCGTGAGATCCGGGCGAGGTGCAGAGAGAGGGGGCAGGCGTACCTCTGAGTAGGGTTTAGACGGGTCGAGTTTGAAGGACGGGCCGACTGCGTTGGGGGCGAGCTGTGCGACGAGGGACTGGGTGCCCTCTTTCCCCCAAGGGTAATTGTTGACGGATGCTTTGAGGCGGTGGATGCTGGGCGACATGGCGGACGGAGAGAAAGCAGTCAGCGGCGGGGGCCCAGTCAGGTATGACGTCGTCGCAGGAGATGATGTAATGGATCCTTCATTCTTGCCTTCACAAAGTCGTTGTTCCTTCGCGCTGGGTTTTCTGGCTCTCAAAATAATTTCCGCCATCAATATCAGAAGCCTTCGTCGGCCTGATTTTATTAAATATGCACCGCGCACCGCCTGCATTAAGCACCAGTCTATTGTACCCATCGCCATAATGAGAACCACAGGCTATTGCCCGCGCTTGACATCGACTGCGCTCGCCTCGTCGTCCTCGAGCTTGATCTCGCGCGCCTCGAAGCGCTCGACGAACATCCGGCCGAGCGGGACGGCCGTCGACGTCGACGTGACCCCATCCGCAGGTGCGAGCAGGTGTGTCTGCCGCCGGAAGCGGATCTCGCCCGTCGTCTCGTTGCGCGTAGACTCCCAGTACTCCAACCTGCGTAGGAGGGGTAGGATGAGCACACACCATGCGCAGAGGAAGGGGAAGCGACGCACACATTCCCGGTGCCAATGCTGGAGAGCAAGCGGTATATCCGCGTTGCGCCGATCGTCCTACGTGGTTCATGCGGATCAGTGGGCGCCTCGCTTCTGTTCTGTGACACTCACGAGCATATTACTGCGAAGCGCCGGAGATGAATGTGAGTTGCAAGGGAGAAGGAGAAGGAGGAGACTTACGTGAGGGTGTTTGGAACATCTGCGCGGGTGCGGGGAAGAACCACGCATCGCCGAGCGAAGAGAAGCGAAGAAACCCAGACAACGGAAGAAGACATGCACCGTCAATATGCCGTCACGCCGTGCAGGCCAGTCGCCCATTACGCACCAGGTTCATAGAATCTGCCGTCGGATCAAAAGAATCAGCGCTGGAGTTCATGTGCCCGGGTTGCGCGGCTGTGGAGAACGTACCGTTGTAGTTCAAGGCCAGAAACGTCTGCGCACCGCCAGTGCAGGCAGCAAGTCAGCGGGGAGAGACGAAAGGGGGTGGCGACCACGTACGACGGGGAGGATCTGGATGGCTGTCGCGAGCGCGAGCCACAGCAGGCCCTGTCCCCGTGCGTCAGCCTGCGCCGCAAAACCGACAGGCGTCGCTCGTCGCACGCACCTCGCGGTAGAGCAGCGCACAGAGGTGCGCCTTGCCGGGTGTCTTGGCCAGGACGCCGACGGAGATGACGGCGAGAAGGAGCACGTCCGTCACAAGCGTCGTGATGTTGCTCATAAGCCCCTTGCGCGTCTGCGCGATGGCGCACGAGTGTAGCCCCGCGTTCCACGATGCGGACGCCTGCGGAGTTGAGAGGAATACGGCGGGAATGCATATGGAGATAGCGCACCTGTGTTACACCTGTGGCGCGGGTAAGCATCCGCCTGCAAAACAAAATGAGAGTGTAAGAGACGTACCGCGGATCCAGAAGCCGACGTTTACGATGAATGCGGCAGCGACGAAGGCCATGACGAAGCGGTTGCGCTTCCACAGCGCGATGCTGCACGGCTACAGAGTCAAAAAAGCCCTTTTGGCTGGCAGGGGAGACACGAACGTGCGCAAGCCGTAAAGTGAAAGCGCGAAGGTTGAGGATGTGTATGCGAACGTCTGTGCGGCATCGGGTGAGCGGTGTGCGCCACGGGTACGGAGCGGCGTACCAGCACGAAGATGAGCCATGTCTGCCAGCGCGAAGGAAAGCGGTCAGGTTCGCCACGCAGGAAGGATGGCAAAGGGGAAGCGCACTTCGCAGTCTATGGGCGTGGTGGCATTGAAGCCTGTGAGGTCTGCGATGACCTCGCCTAGCGTGAACATGCGGCAGCCAATGTACAGCTGGGCGGATGGGTCGGCACGCGGATGCGGGCAGGCAGGAGATACAAAGCTCACCCAGACGGTCCACCGCCAGTTGCGGCGTCCGCGGAGGATGCTCCACTCGTAGTCGAGCGAGCTGAGGAACTCCCACCTGTGGCGATGTGAGTGGCCGACGGGCGGCGGCGGAGAAAAGAGCGGGGGACGCACAGGTATATTCCGTCCATGACATGCACGAGCTTTACGAGCGACTCTGCGCGCCGGGGCGGTCAGCATCTCCGGGCAGACGGGGGAGCGGACACGCACCGAGCTGCCTGAGCACGGTCGCGGGATCCTGCCATTGAACCATGCTTGCTCTAAATTGCAAACAATCAATGAGTTGGGGGCAGAGACAATCTAGCACATGAGCGGACGGGCGGGGAGGGGGGGAGGGCAGCGGGGACGGTCGCGGGGGCGTATATAAATGTCGAGCGGAGATGAGCCGGAGCGCGCGCTTATGTGTGCAGGGCAGCAGCAGGAGGGTGTGTCATGGAGGATTATGTGCATTCTAGCCAAATTCTAGCATCTCGCTCGTCCTCGCGAGTGGCCGTGCTGCCGTGGGCCATCAGCACGAGTGTCATGGCGATAAGTGAAGCGGGGAAGCGGATGCCGCGCGGGGTTCGCAAAGCCAAGTCGACGCACGTCAAGCTGCCCTGCAAGACGCCGTCCGCCCCGTTCATCGTCTCCCTGACGCGAAGTAGCCAGGTTCAAACGAGGATCTGTACTCAATGGCAGCGCAGTCCTTGCATCTCGACATCGCTTGTGCAATCTGATGGGCAGGAAAATTGCCCGCCCCGATGCCCCGGCGCGCTGTCGCCCTCGCCGCAGCGGATCGGCCATCGATGCTGGAGGGCCGCTGGAGGGCTGCCTCCAGCGCATCACGGCCGCGATGCCAGCGCTGTCGCCGCCGTCGTCACGATCGTCGAGGCTGGGCGAGCATCCGGTGCGGGGCCAGCGCTTGCCGCGTGCAATATTTATTGCGACCGGCCGGGTTGCCAGCTGCAGCATGAGATGGAAGCCAACTCGCCTGTGCCGACACCACAAACGGGCATAATAATGTTGGTGCCAGATATATCCCGCCTACATCGCGGTGGCCCCGTCTCGGATTCTCACAGCACGTAAACACTCCCCGTCCGTGCGCCCAAAATCATTTTTTCTTCCCCGTCAGGTCCGCCGTCGCGATCCAGCGCGTCGGGATCCCCGCCCCGACCAGGTGCCCGACGACCGCCGCGATCTGCTTGCCCTGCACCATGACCTCCGCGCCCGTGCCCTTCCCCGGCGCCGGCGACACTGCCGTCCGCACATGGGCACAGTAGAACAACGAGCACGGCACAACACATGGGGAGCACACCGCAAGATTATACCACACGCAAGGAGAGCGGTTGAGCAGCTTGAACGATAACATTCGCACAGTGAGAGACGCACCGGACGTCGCCGACGCACAGCGCACGCGCAGTCCCTCTGCAAGCGCGTCCGCGTCGACGAAGAACGCCTCGAACCCCGTCACAAGCGTGCACGCCTTGCGGCCCTGTCGCAGCTTCACGGTCACTGCGACCGGCTGCAGCCGCCCCTTCCTGCCCGTTCATCCGTCAGCGTTGTCCACTTCCACACGATAACATTATAGAGTCGGAATGGGGGACACCCACTCACCGAACCACAGGCGCCTGTGCGCCGACCTGCACTCGGTGCCACGCCTGCATGTGCGCGGTGAGCGCGCCGGGGAGCTCACCGCGCTTCACGAACTCTGGAGCCTCCACGGCACCTTTGGTAGGCGGGTAGAGCGCCCCGCACAGGAGCGCGTCCGTGCCGACCTGGATGTACGCGGGTTCCGTGCGGTGGACGAGTGCGTGCGTGGCGATGTACGCGTCCAGCACGGACTTGACTTCGGCGAAGGTGTACAGCGCGGACGTACTGTGTCAGGGGCGCGGTCAGCGCGCAGAGGGAGAGAAGGAGGGAGGGAGGGATATAACGCACTCGCGCTGCGCTGCCGCGAAGAAAGCCACCGAAACCGTGTGCGGCTTCCACAGCTCCTCGACGCTCACGCTGCGGCCGCGCTCGTCCTCCTCGCGCTCGCGCTGTTCTCCCCGCTCGCGTTCGCGCCTACGCCGCTCCTCCATGTCCCCGACCGTGCGATACACACGGTGTGCGCGCACGTCCGCATGTTCCGCCTGCACCGCGGTCACGACGACGTCCGCCCGCGAGGCGTCCTTGAGGCGCAGCAGGCCCTGCTTCTCCGCCGCACGCAAGAACGCGGTCAGCGACTTGAAAGTAGAGTGCTTGATGTCGATGGGTGTGGCGGGGGCGGGAGCAGGGCGCGCAGGCAGGATGTGCGCGGTGTAGAGCGTCGACGCGGGAAGTGGGAAAGCGGAGGGGGGCAAAGCGGAGAGCGTGGTGGCGAGCGCCTGGAGGAGCGCGGTGCGCAGGATGGCGGAAACGTCTGCGGGGTCGGTGTGTGAATGCGATGAAGGACAAGCGGGGACAACGCACCTTCGGGGGGCAACTGAGCTTCGGTCGTCTCATCGTCGACTTCGCCCAGCTTCACAGCCGCATCTACACGCGTATCTCCCCCGCGTGCCTTGCCCGCACCTTCAGCCTCCACCTCCTCTTGTCCCTCTTCCCTGCTTTCCTGACCCCCGCTTTCCTGCTCCTGTTCCTCCGGCGCGACCGCCTCTGCCTCTGGTGGCTCACCCTTCGCCCCCATGCCCCACAGATGGTCCTTCCAAGTATGCAGCACCGCCACCGCCTTGCCCTTCCGCCCATCGTCCTCCTCCGCACGCAAGTCCACCGCAAGCCGGCCCACCGCAAGCGGCGGCCCGCGCGCGCCGCGTATGTACTGTGTCACGCTGACGAGCGCGTCGGCGGGCAGAGAAGTGGGGCGCTGGACGACTGGCCATCGTCAGCGTCAGCGGAAGTGGGCACGCAAGGAAAGGAGGGCGTACCGCCGGGGAGCATCAGGTCCGCGCCGCCGATGAGCACGGGAATGACCGCCGCGGGCGTGGAGAGCGACGGGAGGAGTGCGGGGTGCTTCCACAGCGTATACACTTTGCGAATATGAGTTAGTGACTACGCACGCGCAGACCGCGCACCTGTCGGGATCAGGTCGTCTGAGCCCTTGCCCACCGTGAACCACAGTGGGTCACCCCCGGGCGCGAGATACAGCACCTAGCATGAACCCGATTGACAGGCGGAGGTGAGGGCAGCGGGGCGAGCTTACCCCGGGCTCGCCAGCGTGCGCGCTGTACTTGAGGGAGAGCAGCCCGTCCGGGACGAGCAGATCCGAGACGTCAGCGTCGAGGGCGAAAGTCTGCGCGACACGCGCGCGCAGCTTGCGCCGGTCGGAGCTGCGCAAGGGAGCTGGGGAGTCTGGTGAGCAGGGGAAGGACCGTGAGGCATGCGGGCACACGTACCTGATGTCTTGACATCGCTCATGGGCTTTTTGAACATCGCGTGCGATGCGCGTTGCGTGAATGTTGCGACGAGACTGCTGGGGAGCACAGAGCTGCACGGAGACCAACGATGCGTAGGATTGGCTTGCACTGTGCAGGAGCAGGACAGTGACTGCACGTGCCGTGACTCGGGGGTACAACTATATTGGATAGCAAAGTAACTAGCTATACAGACTCGAATTATGACACTGATGCGGCCAGTATGCGACTAATACGACAACAATTTGAAGAAACCGATCCTGAATAAGTATACGGGGATAGATGCTTGTCCGAATCCACGGTGTAAGGTGAGGTTTTGAACGAGAGTGGTAAGAAATAGATGGAGAGTGGATGAGATATCTAGCTGCAGGCCGCCTTGATGAGCGTCGCGGCGCGCTCGGCGACGAGGTAGACGAGGCCCTGCGGGTGCATCGAGGGCACGTATGGCTGTGTGCAAACAAAAGTTAGCACCATCTCGCAAGGAGATGAAACGGAGGACGTACGAAGATGCTCGCATCGACGATGCGCAGCCCGCGCGTGCCCTTGACCGTCAGATCAGGGTTAACTACACCGTTCGACGCGCCCCACGGCGACATCGCCGCCGTGCCGGCAGGGTGGAACACCGTCGCCGCGTTCTCGCGCGCGTACGTCTCGAGCTCCGCGTCCGTCGTGAGGCCCGCAAAGTTGCCCGCCTGCGCGATCACAAACCCGTCCCACGCTGGCGCAGCCATGAAGCGCTGCGTGGCCTTGATCGCCTCGCGGATCGTATAGATGTCGAACGCCGAGTTGAGAAGCGCAGGGTCGATGATCGGGAAGTCGAAGGGGTTAGTGCTGTTCAAAGTGACGGAGCCTCCTGGTGGGGTGTTAGCCTCATATCGGGGAAGAAAAGGGCAGGACCTACGGGAGGTGGGGGAGAAAAGGTTGCTGGAGATGATCATGTAATGACCGGTGGTGGGAGTAGGGAGCGTGAAGGAGTCCCAGACCTCCTGCAAAGGACGTCAGCCGTGTTTCACAACGCCAAGACCCCGACTCACAGCGAAAATGAACTCATAGTGCGGCGATGTTGGCCCTGCAGAGGGATCCGGTATCGTGCTGAATATGCTTGCGTTCTTCGGCAGGCGGAACCATCCGATGTTTGTCGCGGGTGGCGTCGCGAGCTGGCCCGTCCCCGTCGTTGCCCATTGCGTGAGGTCGTCGTTGAGCAGCGTCGCATTGCGCGCAAAGTCGTCAGGCGTCTGCGTCGCATTGATCGACCAGATATTGGGCAGCACGGTGTGGTCCTGCAGGTTCTTCCCCACGTCGGGCAGGTTCACGAGTGTCTTGATGCCGAGCTTCTTCAGATCCGCACTGCCGCCAATGCCGGACAGCAGAAGCAGCTGCGGAGTGCCAATGGCGCCGGCGGACAAAATCACCTCCGTCGTAGCGTTCACAACGTAGAAGGGGCCTGCAAGCGCAGAGTCGCGTCAAGTTTGATTTCACATAACAGGGAATAATAGTGCGCACCCTCAGCGGATTGCGCGAACTGTACACCGCGGATGGCGGGGAGGCCCTGCTCCGTGCTGGTCTGGAAGAGCTTCGTGACCTGCGTGTCGATGAGGACGTCGAGATTCGATCCCCCAGATGCGAGAGCGGGCTCGATGTATGCCGTTGCGGAGCTTGTGCGGCTGCCGTTCGCAACGCTGAACTGCGAATAACCGATGCCAATCGGGTTGCCAGAGTTCATGTCCGGGTTCAACGGGAACTCAGCAGACAGCTGCTGGGTGGTAGCAATGACTCGGCTGTCGAGGAGCGAGGGATAGCCCTGCAGACTGACGCCGAGGGGCCCCGACGTGCCGTGAATCGAAGGAATGTATTGGCCCGTCGTGTTGTGGTTGTCCGCAGGCGGGACAATGCGCTCGACCTTCTTGATGAAGGGTTGGATAGCTTTGTACGACCAGCCCCAGTCCCCGGTAACTCTCGCATAGCGGTCCCAGTCGTCGGACGAACCCGTGTTCCAGATCATGTAGTCTGCATTATGATCAATAAGCACAGAAACCAGTAACTGTTTGCAAAAGCGCGCACTGATGGAGCTCGAGCCGCCCAACACCTTGCCGCGCGGATAGTCGATGGTGCGTCCCGCAAGCCCCGGCTGCGCCGTCGACGTGTAGTTCCAGTCGGCGGGGGTATCCGGGGCCAGCCCAACACACAAGTACGGGATGGCGATTGTCTCGATGTCACGATTGCTGTTTGCGCGTCTCAGCTGATGGCGCTTATGGGCGCGAGAACGGGACAAACCTAGGGCCTGCTTCGATCAACAAGATGTGCTTCGATGCGGTCTCCGCAAGGCGCGCTGCGATGACGCCACCTCCCACACCGCCTAATGGATCGCATCAGCGTCAAGAAATGCACGCGGGACCAAAAGGTGGGGTGCGTACCTCCGACCACGACATAGTCGTACTTCCTTCCAGCCGGGAGCTGTGCCGGGCTCGTATACAGCGCAGCAAACGCAGGCTGGAGCAGCCCCAGGACGGGGACAAGGGACAGCACAGCAGGGCGCATGACTGACTGGACGAGCACGCGTTGGAGGGAAGGGGATGGGAGGTGAGCTCTCCGGAGGACCTAAACGCTTGTACGTCCGCTCCCGCGTTCTTATGTGTCTGGGTGATGGGCTGCGGTGATGGCCCAGGACGATTGGGGTAAGTCGATTCGATCGTCAGCATAGAACAGATTCTGAGACAAGTCCAACGTAGCACCGAAGCTTACGCGCTTGGGTGGTGGGGCGATGCCATCAACGCGATGGCCCCGGACGTTCCGGACGCAGAATACACAAGTGCCGCGTTTTTGATGCTGGGAAGTTGGCATACGGCGCTGGCCTGCTGCGTAAGGAGCAGAGTGTCAGAACACTGAAAATAATATTACGATCGCAGACCTTCGCAGACCCCCCTCGACGGACGCCAACCGCTCGGGCGCATCGGTGCCGTTCAAAGAGTTCACGCGACGACCGGCACCGGCAGGCACGCACCTGGTCCTCGGAGACTGTGCGATCAGGGTCTCTTCCGATTTTGCAGCGTCGGTGGCCAAAAAATGCAACGTTCGTGGCGTCGTCGAGATCAAGAGGCCCACAACAGCACATGGTGCGCTCCGGCTTGAACCAGACAAAACGTGATCGGGCAGCGACGGGCACGGGCATCACGAGGGCTCGGAGAGGTTGCTTCAAAGTCGGTACCATGTGCGCGAGATGGTCGGCCTACGTGTCTTAAGGCTATGGCCGACAATCAAGCTCTCGATGATCTCATCTCCCACACGCTGAATTAGTAGATGTCTGGCATCGCTGATCTCCTCGTCTGATTGACCTGGGGCCTGGCAGGCAACATCATCTCCACGCCGCGGCCCAGAGGGCTCCCCAGGGCCAGCATCATCTGAAGCGAGCTCTCCGGCTATATGGTTCAGCATGTGCCGTCGGGCACGCCAAGGCAGGGAGGCATTTCGTGTTCGCGTTCCCCAGGTTGGACAATGGTCACTTCGTTGCAGCCAAAAACCTCGGCAGACACCATAATCCACAAGCAAAACATGCAGGATACAGAAGACAAGGAACTTGTCATTCGGAATATCATCCGCGCACGGCGACAGTAGTCATGCAAAATGTATGCCTTCGTCGTGGAAAGCGGCCAAGAGTCTGAAGCATAGCTTTCTTTAAGCAGACCACACAACGGCGCCAGTGAAGACGGGTCAACCGAGACGTACTTTAGCAAATCGTTCACGTCCATTTTGGCGGCACGGCTTTCCGAGTAGCGTGTGTCGTTGAGGACGCCATCTATCTTGTGTTTCATGTTCACGCCGTCCTCGATCATCTGGTTCGACCATGAGCCACGCACGCACGAAAAACGCACTAAGACCCAGCACCTTATTTTGCTCTGCGCACCACGTCCTCCAGTTCTTCTCCAGCATCTCCGTCACGCCCTTCGCCTGGAAGCTCGCATGCACAGTCTTATTCCGGCGACTGAATACGATGCGCGTGAGGCCGTCAAACTCCTCGAACTTGACCGGCGGTGGCGGGTCAAGCGGGACGATGCGCACGACTGAAGACTCGACGTTGGGCGGTGGGCGGAAGTTGTTCTTGCCGACGTTCATGACGTGGTCGACCTTCGCGTAGAGCTGCACGTTCGCTGAGAGGCGCGACCACAGGGCGGAGCCTGGATGCGCGACAAGCCGCAGCGCGAACTCACGCTGGAACATGAGGATCGCGACGCGGAAGAGCGGCCGGTGGGAGAGTAGCCGGAAGACTAGAGGCGAGGATATCTGATAGGGGGTATTTGAGATGCAGACATCAAAGTAGGGCAGTTCTGCTTTGACAAAGTCGCCGATGATAATTTCTAGACGGCGTTGTTCTGGTCTGTTGCATGTGGGAACGTCAAAGTGAAACTCAATTGAGGAGAGGGAGGATGTGCTCACTTTCCCTGAACACGTTTTGTTAGTTCGGCCGCCATTCGAGGATCCATTTCCACCGCCGTACAGTGCTTCGCCTTCTCCAGTATCCGCACAGTCAAATTACCAGTACCGGGGCCGACTTCGAGGACTTTATCCGTCGGCCGCAAATTTGCCTGCGCACGCGTCAGGCGCAGCCATCGCAGATGGAGGCTGACCCATACCTTGTCTACAATGCTATGTAATGAGTGAGTCTGTGAGAACGCTATGCATGACGGACGTACTCACTCTTGTGCTATCGAGGGGTTTTTGAGGATATGCTGACCGAATCGCTCGGTATTGAAGATAGGATTCCGTGCGGCTGAAGATGACGATTCGCCATTGGATTTTGAAGCGCCTGCCTTCGCTGATGGTTGATGTGCACGCCCAAAACGATCGGATGTTGCTCGAGGCATGACTGGCAAAAGAAAGATGGGATAACACGGATACCGTTGAAAGTGCGAGCGGAGCGCTCGTAAGAACACGTGACTGCATATCTCCCCACGACGTCTTGAACGTCGGACTCCGAGGCGCTCGACGCTGAGACCGTTCAGCCTATTGGCCACATGCACATGTCCGCCGCTGTGCAGTTGCTTGTTCACTCTATTCACATCAGTCATCGCAGCGATGCCCCCGTCATTCTCAGGCAAGCATCCTAGAACCTTGACCTTGCCGCCTACAGTGACTAACCCCAAGTTCCCAACTAACCCCGCAGTGGCGAATCTGAAAAGCAAGGCTGCAGATGCTAAGGCTGCGAGCTTGAATGGGTACGCATCCGTGCGTGGTAAAGTTTCGGGGACGCCGGTCCCCAAATCTGCCGCTCCTGCAAAGTCACCTCCTCCTCCACCACCACCACGCCGCGGCACTGTGGCATTTAATGCACCCGCCACCAGCCAGCAAGAATCACAGCCAGCTGCTCTCATACGCACCTCGTCCTCGATCTCTCGAGGCACGCGCACGGAACTTCCGCTCTTCGAGCAGCATGAGGACGCCGATCACATAGATTGGGCCAATCTGACTCCGGAAGACAAGGCGGTGTTCTTCACTTGGCTAGATGAGTTCTTCGCTCACTATCTGGACTTGCCAATGCCGCCTCGGAGGGTGGGTGCGCCTGTGGGTACCAAGGGTGTGTCACCGCCAATGCCAGCCAGGAAGGCTCCCCCTTTTGCCGCCATTAGACGACCTTCGGAAGCTATCGCGCCTCTGGCAAGTCCTTCGGCGGATGGGCTGAGGTTATCTGCACCCGATACTCCTCCGCGTACACGAAACCTTCCTCCAAAGGTTGCTGCGGGAGGGCCGGTCAGTACAATTAACGATCAACGCGGCGACGAATTTAATCATCTAGCCTATTGTAGCCGAAGATCAACTTCTCAACCAAGCCTGCATCTTTTGAAGTCGCTGCTACAGAACTCAGTGACGGTACATGCTCTCCCTGTGTGTGCTACACACCGAATCCTGACGCTACATCTCGGCTCAGATATCTTTCAGCTTTCCTACCCCGAGCCGACCACCCACGGCTCATCCGCCTTCGACCTGGGCCATTTTATAGTCAACTCCCCCTGGAGCACGCCATGGTACACCGCCGGCGCGCCTCCACCTCCCACTCAAGGCCGGTCGGACATGCGCTGGACTGGCAGCACTGGCATGTCCTTCAAGACCACCACGCAGATGGGCAGCGCGCTCTTCGGGGACCTCAGCACCGTCTGGTACACCGTCGCTTTCCCGCGCTCCTCCACGGATCCCAACGATCCACACATCAAGCGCAGTGCGCAATACGTCCCACCCCCGGCCCCGCTCCCTCGCGACGCGCTCATCGCCGCCAGCAAGACCTACGGCGAGCAAGTCGCCGCGTTTGCAGAATCCTACGCGGGCACGGGGCGCTATGTATCGCGCGGCGAGTGCTGGGATCTCGCTCACGAGGCGCTGCAGATGCTTACGTCGCGCATGCCCGCGGCGATCCCGATCCCCTCCATTGGGCGCACGCACGGACACCTCATTTACTCTGGACGCATCGGCGATGGACGCTGGCGAGGTGGCGACGACCGCATTCGGCGCGGCGACATCGTTGAGTGGCGCTCCGTGCGCATCAACCAGGGCACAGGCTACGCGATACTTGGCGACCCGGACCACACTGCCGTCGTCACGCGCGAGCTCGTGCCCGCCATGCCCACGTCGGACGGTGCGCATGTACCGCCCGCCGGCGTCGGCGTGCTGGAGGTCGTGGAGCAGAGCGTTGGCACGCCGCCGAAGAGGGCGGAGTATGACATGGCGGGTATGTCGGAGGGTGAGGTGTGGGTTTATCGTCCGATAGGCATGAAGGCGTATCTTGGGTTTGAGTGGAGTGTAGAAGTGCCCAAAGGCGTGCAGACGTATCCAGTCTAGCATCCATCGGTTAGCGTGCGTAACTTGTTCGCTTTGTTCTTTCGACAAATCAAAACTGAAGTTTTGAATCCAGGACAACGGGTATCGAGGTCTCAATCCTCTCCTGTTGCGTCCTCGGTGCCTTAATAATGACGTTGGTAACCGGCCGCGATGTGCAAATGTCGACTTCGCCATGATTTCTGCATTTGTTTATTTTGTTCGGCCACTGCTGCACTTGAGAAGCAACCTACTGTCAGCGTCAGACTGATGGCGAAACTGGCAGAAAGTGACGCCAGGAGTCAGTTAATACGTCCCCGCCGCATTTCCGAATGCTCCGGCGCATGAACATTCTCCTCCAGGACCAGTAGCTCCCTCCTGTCATGTTTAGGCCGAATACAGACTGGGCGCCGTGCTATGTATTCGCACCTCTCAAAACATAGGCTGAGCAAGGTCCTTTCTTGGATCAGAAACCTCGGCATGCAATGAGATCGATCTACGGCTAACTTTAAAACTAACAATTTCGATCGTTATTAAATACTCATATGCGGACTGCGATCTGCTTTACTACTCGCCATGCGAACCCCTCTGAGAACTTGACCGCTGTCAGCCCAGTCACGCTGCAGGTTTCAACACCCACTGCACGATGCCGACAACGCGACCATTTGATTACCTCCCTGCCGCCTCACGGTCGATATCGATCTTCAATTACTCGAAACGCGCCCCGGGGGCTGTAACATTGGCATTACCTTGCTCAGATGCACGTGCACGGATGACCAAACACGAGCAAATATTCCATGTGCCTGACACAATTACGGGCGGGAGAGACCTTGGCGAGCAAGGTAACGATTTTCTCGCTACATCAAGCTCAACGATTGTTTCAACATTAAGTAGTACGACAAATGAGGGTCGGTATGTCTAGACAATATACTACAAACAACAGGCACCTAATAATCATCCACATCGGCCTCGGTATGGCCAATAAATTATTCCGATCCCACCAATACACCTAACTCACGACGCGTAGCTCTGGCCCATCGGATGGCGCGGCCCCACCTCAGGATCAAAGTCGTTCACAAGACGCGGCTTCTCCTTGCGCTCAGCGTCCTCGTAGTTCTCGTACGCGGTGTGCACGGAGACCTCGAGGCGGCTCATGGGGATAACGGTGGTGTCTGCCGCGCCGCCCGTGCGCATGAAGCGCATCGGTGCAGTTGTGCCACCGTGTGTGCTGATGTTGTGACCGCCACGCGAAGAGTCCGTGCTAAATGGGATGGGCATATTAGCGGGGACGCGCTGGCGGCAGCGGGGAGGCTCACATGTGTCCGGACGAGAAGTCAGTGAGCGCACGGTAGATGCGGGTGGCGCCGATGGACATCACAATGACTGGTAAGGGAGTATGTCAGACTCAAGGGGAAATGGTAGCGTGTCGATTGCGAATGCGTACGAGCGGGAGTTTGGAACATCTGCGAAGGGAAGGAAAGTTTAGTTAAGAACAGCCGCGGTATTGCCGGTGAGGATACGCACCAAATTCCAAGGATCGTTGAGGTTCAGCGAGATGAAGACCTGCGAAATAAGATAATCAGTCTCTCCATGAAGGCCATGAACTCTTTGAACGCTCACCGTCGGTGGCACTTCTGCGATGCTGGCAACCACGAGCCAAAGAAGGCCCTGTTCCATCCGTTAGCTTCGATACCAGCTGAGGTCGGTACACCGACGCACCTGCTTGTACAGAAGCTGCCAAATGCCGAACTTGCTCGCCTTGCGGGTGCGGAGAAGTCCCGCGAGCATGACCAGCAATAGTGCGATGTCCGTCCCGAGTGTGATGGCGATGTTGGCTTTGCTCTCATGCGTGTTCAAGACCAGGCACGACTTGCTAGCGGGTACCCAGACGGACTTGGCCTATGCCACATTGCCGTCTCAGTGCTCCGATTGGATGCAAGGAGCGCTCTCGCTCACCGTTGCGATGCCATGGATGAGGAAGGCAACATTCGTAAGCCAGGCCGCCGCGGCCACCGCGAGCGCGATGATGTTGCGGTTCCAGATGGCGACACTAATTTCGGAAGTGAGAATCGCAGATGCTAGCGCCGCTGAACGAGAACACGCACATGCGAAGCACAATGAGGATAGATGCAGAGGCGAAAGCAAGGTAGGCGAAGACCTAGCACAAGACGAGTGATATAGGTGTGACGTCTCAGAGGGGATACAGTAGCAGACTTACCAGCTCGCTGATGATCCAGGCCTGCATAAATTATACAGTCAGAGACGGCACTGTGACGTATGGACGGCCTGCCCACCTGGCAGTCGATTTCGCTCTCTAGGTTGAAACCAACAAGATTGAGAACGATTCCAATCAAAGTCGCAAGGCGAGTTATGGAGTAGATCTGCCGCCGAGCGTGGCGTCAGCGCGATGTTGCTCACTAATGCGCAGCGATCGCTGCTTACCCATATCGTCCAGCGGTAGGGGCGCTTGCCAGTGAGGACGCTCCACTCATAGTCGAGCGTCGTAAAGTATTCCCAGCTGCATGCGCGTCAATAATGATGAGCATGATACAGGTCTGCGACTGACATGTAGATCCCGTCTACGCAGTGCAGGAACTTCACGAAAGCGACTGTCAAAGGGTTAGCCCACGAGCGCGCGGCGGCACGGAGACGACGAACGGAAGTCCGCCTCGATAACCGCAGGGTCTTGGAAGTTGGTCATAGTGCCGCAGGGTCGCGAGAGAAGGCAGGCAGGCGGGATCGGGGACAAAGGCGACTTCCCTGGTGTGCCACGAGCGCTGTGCACCTCTTATAAGCCAGATCGCCGCCGTGATGGCGCATGATATGGCGCTCGCAGCAAGGAGATTTTTGAAACAGACTATGATGGCGGTCTGAGTCCGAGTGATGGATATCAGCTCACCTCGGTGCATGTGGGCGTCTTGAATGCGGTCCCGGGGATAACCACAATAGTAACCGGGGGCTGTAGGCAGATCCTGGCGTGGAGTCCAGTCGCCAGTTTCTGTGGGCCGGAGATGAGATCGGCTTGCGCGAGCGTCGCATCAGTTCACCGCTGGCACGGGGTCCACATAGCACTCCGCCAGCGACTGGGTCACTGGGGAAGCGCTGCCGCTGCCCGCCCGAGCGCCCTCTGATTGCAGGACGTGCGGAAGCCTTGGGGACGGTTGCTGCGACATCCAGGACAACGCAGAGCCAGAGCTGCCCAGCGACGAGATCAGCTCCCGGGGGGCTTATCCGAGTCAAGATCCGCTGAGAACGATTTTGCCAACTCAGGCCCCATCACAGCTGGACTTGTGTGCGGGACTGCAGATCGGTAGTGGCTGGCGTTGGCAGAGCAGGCAGCTTCAAGTTGGCTACCCGCGTTCAATACCTCGTGACCAGCTCACTCAAGCATGGTGGGATAGAAAATATAGCTGTCGAGTAGGCACAGCAATGCGGTATATAATTACAATGAGGATACATTGCCAGCCCGTAGTCCATATGCCTCCATATGCCCGCCCCTCTCCCAGGTCCACTCGTCTCAACGTCTGATCGCCCAGGCGCCCTCGGCCTCGGAACCCCAGGTCCCCGCAGGTTGCGTGCGAACGAAACTCCTCCTAACCGCGCGAAGGCCGCCGTCGTCGGTGCGACCCCACCAGCTCCGCAAGCTCAATGCCGCCCGTGCTCGCGGTCGCGCCCTCCTCGTCCGCTTCGTCAATCGCACGCAGCGTCGGGTTGAGGTCCTCTGCGCGGTAGCGTCCGTAGCTCGTAGGGAACTCCACGTCGAGGCTGCCGACCGACCCCTCCACGCCGCCGCCGCCGCCGCCGCCCGACGATGAAGTAGCCGTGTTGCTGCCGAAGTCCTTGCGATCAATCGCAATCACATTGTTGGACGCGGGAGGAAGGTTCGAGAGATACGATGTACTGTTGAAGGACCGGGATGAGCATCCGTGATGGAAGACGAGGGCGGCATCAAGGAAGGACGGAAGCCATGAATACATGTTCCGCGATGATAAGAAGTGTGATAGGAAGAAAGATGGATGTATCAGAGAATTCCAGGGGCAGGGACACAACGCGAAGAACTAGGAAGACGACTTGCCTGATGGTTTGTGTTCCTTTCCTGTACTCATGCAGAGACCGGTATATTCGTGTCGCACCGACCGTCCTGGCACTATATCAAAGCCCACGTGCGGAGGCAAAACGTGTCACGACTTACATCACAACCACTGCCCATGAAAACAGGTGTTAGCATACAGCACTGACGAGGTCATATTCATTTGGCCACCTACATGCGGGCGTTTGGAACATCTGATAGATTGCCGAACACGTTAGTTGTTCATAAGCCGGGCGTAGCTAGCCAGGTCACCCACCAGATTCATCTCGTCTACGGCACGCACGGCAATGTCGTAAGTCGGTTGTGTGCTGCGCGTTGGGCCCACAGGCGCTCACCGTTAAGATTCAAGAACAAAAAAGTCTGCGCTAACGACGTAAGGCTCGCGTCTCCCTATGATAAGCGGCCAGCTCACCGTGGGTGGCACTTCCGCGAGCGTCGCCAATGTGATCCATATCAATCCCTATACGCACAAGCCAGCGTCAGCTCGAATGAATATTACTTGGGATGAGAGGGGAGCGTACGTGGCGATAGAGCAACTTCCAGAGCCCACTCTCGGAGCGGAGACGGAGGACGCCGGCGAACATGATGACCAGCAGCACGAAGTCCGTGAGCAGCGTGACGAGCACATTCGCGCGGTTGTGGTTGGTGTGGACAACGGCGCAGAGGCCCATCACAGGATTCCAGAATGCATCCGCCTGCACGGTCGGGGTAACAGTTCAGTAACATGCTCGGGTGCGTCAGGGCAGTCAGTGCGTAAGACGCGCCTTGGTAATGCCTGTGGCACGGTTAATACGACGGATATGATGAAGAATGGAGGAGCGCACCGTAGAGAAGAAATGCGACGTTAACCAGCCAGACTGCAACTGAGGAAACGACGATGTGTAGTTGTCGTTCCCAAATTGCAATCCTGTTGGACGTGTAACCCATCAGCATTTGCAAGTCAAACGAGTCTGGAAGGCACCATACACTCGAAAAACAATGAGGAGCGAGTCAAGGGCGAAGGCGACGTATGAGAATATCTCCTTGGAGGTCAGGAAGATGTATTAAGAATGAGACGGAGAACATACCAACAGGAACACAAGCCACGTCTTCACGCGCAAATAGCATGGTTCAGCATGCACTCACAGCGGAACAAGCTGAAACGCACCTGGCAGTCGAACTCTTCCGTGAGGTTGAAGCCCACGAGCTCGGTAACGACGGCTGCGAGCGTAACGAGTCGACAGGCGAAGTAGAGCTGGATCCATTACGGGTCATCGTCAGGTCAGCTGGAGCTCCACGGACATGGATGGCAAGACACACCGCAAGCGACCATTTCCACCGCTTTTTCCGCGTGAGGATGGCCCACTCCCACTCGAACGTCTGTGCGAACTCCCATCTGCAGGCAGGCGTCAACCAAGCAGCAAGCGCCGAAGTGTCGAACGCACATATACAGCCCGTCAATGGTATGGAGAACCTTGAGCAGGGCGACTGGAAAGGCGCGTTCAGCGCGCGATGAGAGCCGCAGGGGAACGATGACGCACCGTATTCGCCCGCCAGCGTCTGTGGATCATGCCAGTCGACCATGTTTGCGAAGACGCAGTACGCTTCTCGCCCCTCGGCGCACACACGGTGGGCGATCGACTGGGGACAGAAAGAGCCAAACTGTCTATCAGAACGCCATGATTCAGCGTCTGGCTGGAGAGATCAGATGGAAGGCTGCAGTAGCGCGCGCGCACCAGCTTGTCCCGACGCTGTGTTCCGCCAGGGCGACCGCGGGTAGAGTGGGCAGGAGAGGTAGAGTGGCGGAGGGCAAACTGAGCGACGACGGCGACGACGAGCTCGTGCCAGACGACGAGGGAAGCGCGGGCAAGAAAAGTTTGGGGACACATTTCTTGCGCGGCGGGTCGGCGCCGGGTTTGGGCGGTAATCAGAGGGAAATGGGGGGATCGTCACTATTCGGGGGAAACGGCGACCTTTGCGGGGATGGAAGCACTGATGGAACGTCCAGCGCGTGCTCCGACGCCCGGCCCCTCCGGCCGCGATCCTGCAGCTGCGGCGTCCGGCCGGCCTCCTCGAGCGGGCGCGCTGGGCGGCGCAGCCACGGCGGGCAGTGCGCTCTCGAGACCGTCGCCAGCGTCGTCGGCTGCCGTCGCTCGTCGTCGCTTGTCGTCGCCACGAGGACGCGACGGCATCGCAGCTCGATCGCGCGCCAATCTCGCGGTGTCAGTCACCATCCCCGCATCTCTGCATCCAGGAGCACGCCACCGCACGGACGACCATCCTGCCCTCGTCGTGCCTGCGAGTGCCAACATCAACCCACACAGTCTCCGCGTCAAGTGCCTGGGGACTCTGCCGGCCGCAGCATCATTTCTGCTCCGAAGCCCGCGCGGACCCGTATTAGTCCCGGATGTCTGTCCACCTCCCACCGGGTTTCACATTGTCGCGCAAGCCGCGTGTTCCAACTGGGCTCATCTCCCAATCGCAGTTTCACTCTGGGTCAGCACTGAGTTAACACTCATGCTGCGCTGTGATGACTGAGATGGAACTGCACAGTGACTATGTATGTTCCATGTCAATCACGAGTCACAGCATACACAACGTAGAACATACGGTGCCCGCAGACCCGCCCCCCGCCCGGCCCTCCTTGCTCGCAAAGAGTTCTCACCCGTACCCTACGCGCTCACGCCTCCCATCCCACGCGCAACGCCCACCACGCCGCCTCCTCCGCCCACTCCAGGCCCACCAGCGCAGCCACCAGCAGCGCCCCGCTCACCCCTGCGCCTTGCAGCATTCCCTGTGCCAGCGGGCATCCACGGCCCCCACCTCCCTCCCTCCCTGCCCCCTCACTGCCCGACCCCTCCTGCCCGGCACCCCCGGGCCGCCGCGCTACCACCCACGCCGCCCACCTGCCCCATATCCCCCCATCGCCGCTGCTACTGCACGCAAACACCTCCTCGAATAAGCGGGCGTCGCTCACACTGAACTCCTTCGCATCGCTACCCGTCTGCCTGGCTAGCGTGCGCGTGCCGGCCTCAAGTGCCGCGAGCGCGCTCGGCGCGAGAAGGACGAGCACGAAGAGGCGCGGGGAGAGATGAGTTACGGTGAGCGTGCGCGGTGCGTCGAGAGTGTTTTCGCCATCAGCGAGCGGTGTCGATGAGAAGCGCGTCTCCGCGCCATCAAATATCGCCTGGCGCAGCACGACGGACACGCCCGTCTCCCGTGCGCGACGCATTACAAATGCCCGAACGACGCGCTCCGCGGCACGCTCGAGAAGCGTCGGCCGCTGGCCCGCAACGCCGCCGCCGCGCACGTCCCCTTGCGCCGCTTTCTCGCCCACAGGCTGCGGCTCGGGGCGGCGCCACACACTGAGCCCCCGCCCGTAATGCAGGCGCCCTGCCTCCCACAGGATGCGGGGCAGAGTGAGCAGCAGCGCGAACGGGTAGCGCGCAATTGAGGACACGATGTTGCGCGCAGTAAGCGGGAGAAGTGCCCGCGAGCTGAGCGCCGCGGTGAGTTTGAGGGCTGGTGCAGACGCCGGGGAGGCGGGCGGCTCGTGGAGGAGGATTTTCACAGCGAGCCTGGCGGGGGAGGTAAGCGAGGGGGCGCACACGGAAATAGTATATGTCCCGAGGCGGTCATTGAAGGGGGAAACGTGAAAGGCGCGTGGGAGCGTCCAAGTGTGCCACCTGCCGTGCACGATGAAGTCAGCGACGGAAGAGTGGGAGAGGAACACAGTTGATTTACACGTTGCGTGATGCAGAGGATGGCGATGACGGAGAGACGGTGGGTGGCGTAGGATGGTGGTAGCCCGGCCCGGCAACCTCGAGCACGTAGACGTGCCGCTCGCCGAATGTATTGTGCACCTACATAACAGATGCCCATGAGAGGAGAGCCCAACGTCAACACATAGCAACTAACGCACTTCAAGCACAGCGAGCCACAGCGCGTCCTCCTTCTCATTGTCATGACGGGGATACACAAAATACACTGTGAGCGGATTGAGGCCCTCGTACCCTGCGTACGCGGGCATCGTTAGCATCCAGGCATCCGCAGGCACAGCCCCATCCCCGTCTTGCACCGGCTGCGTGCCAAAATAGACATTGTACCCGTACGTCTCGAGCGTGCGTGCTAGCTTCTTGGGTAGCGACTGCTCGGCGCCTGCATCATCGTACAGGTAGCCCTCCGCGCGCAGGGAGAGGAGAGCGCGAGCGCGTGCCGCCGGGCCGTAAGAAAAGAGGAGGCCGCGCCAGCCGAGAGAGAGAAGATTCACCGGCGACAAGGAGGGGGGCTGGGGATGCACGAGGCGTGCGAGCGGGAGGAGCAGCGAGAGCACGGGGTACGTAAAAGCGTGTTTGGCGTGCGCTGGGCGGAGGCGCGCGTGTGTGACGGAGGAGTGTACGATGTAGGCATCCTCAGCTTCCCTTGCAGCGGTGGAGGGCCTCTGGAAGAGAAGAACGTTGAGGGCGAAGCGCAGAGACAAGTAGGAGACGGCGACGAAGGCGGGAAATGCGAGTATGTGCATGCGTTGGGTGGCGTGCCCTTGCAAGCTGAAGGGGCCTGAGCTCTGAAGAATGGTGGGATTCAGTGTAGTCAGAGAGTCCTCGACGACGTGAGGCATCTGAGTCCCTGTCTGTCACTTGTGGTCGCTGATGCGCCCACGTGACCGACAGCTAGTGTACCGAGGTCCTACGTTGCACTTGCACCGTGAGCCCGACACATACTAACCCGTGGCATCGTAGCCCCCAATGCCCCCGCCGACGCCTGCTACGCCCGCGAAACCAATGTCGGCTGTCCCGCTCAACGTCTTAGACAGCAGGGCTGCTCGCCAGCAGCGGCACCAGGCGCGCTTCCGCGATCGCGGCGGGTGCGCACCTCCTCCTCGTCTGCTGTTGCCTGTCTGACGCCCATGCTGGTGCCGAAAGCATCTTTGTCCCCGCACCGAACAACGTGCTCATGGACATTCTCCTCGCGAAGACCGTTACAGGCGAGTCGCCCATTAAACCCAAGCCCCGCGCGTCCCACCCCTCCCGCCGGCCGCGCGCATCCTCGTCCCGCCCACCCACATCGCCTGAGCCCAAAAAGGCCAGAGCAATATTGACCGCCTCACCCAAAGCCACGTCCACGGCGAATGCGAGGCGGACGGACATATCAAATGCGAGAGCGAAAGTAAAGGCGAAGCCCACGGCTGATGGTGCGCCGACTCGGCGCCAGGCGCCCGCCAAAAAGAGCAAAAGGGCCGCGCCCGCGAAGCGCAGGAAGGGAAAAGGTGAGACCGTCTTGCGTATGCGAGGCTTTCTTGGGATGGGGAAGGCGCACGAGGATACCTCTCGGTCCCCGTCGAGCTTTCAACTGATTGCTAGCACAGACCCTCTTCCCGGCTCTGATCCCAAATCGCCCTTGGACGTAGATCCGGACCTCGAAGACGAAGACACCATGCCCCGCCCGCATGTTGGCCAGAAGCTTGCCGACGTCTGTACGTCCGATGTTCCAGTACTACTACACAAACACTATCATCCGTCCCATCTACTTGTCCGCCCGCTCACCTCACCATCTTCAGTCAACGCAAGCAAAGCTAAATCCACCTCTAACTCTACGTCTCACATAACAGCGAAGGCGAAAGGCAAGAGTGGAATAGACGTCGATAAGCGCAAGGCTGCTGTATCCACGCCTACCTCTACGAAGAATTTCGCGCGCGGGCTCTCGCCCATCCTAGAATTCGTCGAATATGAGGCCGAACCTGAAGACGTCGGGCGTCCTGCAACCAAACCCGCATCCACTACTCGCAAGCCACCGATAGCGAGGAAACGCGCACGTCTGGCGGTCGTGGATGCAGGCGGAGACAATGGTACACAGGCAGACTCGGCGCCGAGGCAGCGCTCGCGCACTGCTACAAACACGAAGGACACGCGCCAGCAGGACAACCACGACGATCTCCCGTCCACATCGCAACCCCCTATCAAATCTAAATCGACAGCCGTTCCCAAGAAAGGTGTGCTCTCGGTTGCTGCAGGAGGAGACTCCTCGACGTCCTCCAAGCCCGTGACGAAGTCGAGGAAGCGTCTGAAGCCCGACGATGACGACAAACGACCGGCGAGGAAGCGTGCGCGAGCTATGTCTCTCGTCGATGACGCCGACGCAGATGAGGGCGACAACGGCCCGCCGCAGGGACAGCCGGTGTCCAATAAGCGCACGCGTCCCGTCGCTCACGACGAGGGCAGAGATGCGGCTGAAGTAGTGGCAAAACGCAGGCGCCGGAGCCCAGAGGCAGACGACCCGGACATGCCTGCATCAAAAGCGCATGTGACGTACGTGTCTCCCTTCCCCGTCGTGTTTTTGTTCACCAACCGCACCGTGCAGGAAGGGCAAGGAGAATGCATCCTCACGGGTGCGCGAGGCCGCTCACGTGGTACGTGCCATGCCTCGTCTCCCTGCTTGAATAGGCGTCTCACTCAGACACACTTCAGTCTGCTGACGAGGAAACTGCACCTCAGGACCCGGAGCCGATATCGAAGCCCGCAACTCGGTCTAAGTCCAAGCATCCACCCAAACCCGCGTCCAGGTCGCAGCCCCCGAAATCCATGTCCAAACCCGCTTCTGAATCCCAGCCCGCGCACCAGTCCAAGCCCGTTTCCAAGTGGAGGGCGCGCGGGCCCCCACCTGACGTGCTGCAGCGCATCGCCCACATCGCGCTCGTGCGTGCTGGAGACGGTGGTGACGATGATGAGATTGATTTCTTGTCGTGATCTTCTCCAGGGCTGGGGGATTCACAAACCACCTTCATGTAGGAGCTTGTTTTATCCTTAGCATTTTCGTGCAGCGTAATGTATCAGCACGCAAGCCATATATACGCTATGGGCCCTTCCTCGCCGGCTCACTTTTCGGTCCGTTGCTCTATAGAGATATATCCAGAGCAGATGATCACACGATTGCAGGAAAGCAGTCCGCACTAAAACAGTAAAGCTTGAAGCTCGAGAGGTAAAGCAAAAAAAAAGTAATAAGTGAGTATGTGTACGCGAAGTTAGATCCACAAATGTCCTTCCCTTTCACGGCTACGACGCGACATCCATCGGCTCCATCCCCAGCCCATGCCCATTTATCCGCTCCCCATACCCGGTCCCATCGACGCGATGTGGGTCCCACCCCAGTTCCTTGCCCTTCTCTGCGCGTGCGCGCAGACGCGGGTCGGCCACAACCGCCGACGCCGAGCGCGACGCGTCCGATGGAGTGCGCTCCTCTACCGCATCCGCCTCGCGCATCTCATCGTCGCCGTCCTCGTCGTCCTCATGCTCCGGCTCCGGCTCGTCGTCCGACATGTCCATCGCTTCCTCGACGGTCATCGCCATTCCGCCATCCGCGTCCTCTTCTGGCTCGTACGAGCCCGAGCCTGACGCGTTCGCTTGCGCGTGGCGGGACGTCGTGGTGGACGCGGAGGACTCTGGCGGGCGCTTGCGGTGCTTGTCCATTTTGTGCAGCACCTTGTGGATGTACTCACGCGCAAACTTCTTGATCTTCGCCTGCTTTTCGTCCGAAAGCGCATCGAGCTTGCTCTCGCGGTAACTGCTCGACTTCTTCTCTTTCTCCGCTATGATGTGCGTCAGCTACAACCGCCCGCCATTGATTAGTACGCACACACGCCGTCATATAAGGGGCAAGCCAGGACGCACCTCCTTCGCGTGCTTTTTAAACTCGTCGACCCCGAAGCGCGACTTGTACTTCGACATCGCCTTAACAACGACCGCACCGATTAGCTTCATGAGGCGCTTCTCCTTGTTCGCCTCGCGATCTTTCTCCCTATCCTTCCGTCGCATTTCCTTATCTCTGCCCTTCTCCCTCTCCTTCCTATCGACCCTCCGCTTCTCCCGCTCCGCCTTCTTTGCAGCTTCTGCCTCTGCTGCCTCTGCTGCTGCTGCTGCGGCAGCCTGCGCGCGCTCCCGCTCTGCCTGCTCCGCAGCTGCTGCCTCAGCGATGATCCTGGCCGTGTCCTCAGCAACCTGCCACGCAGGCCGCTTAGTGGGCATGCTGTCGCGCTGCTCTAGCGGCCGCTCGGCGAAAGAGTTGGTCGGCCGGATCGGCCGGACATATGTGGTGAAACCAAGCGGCTTGATGTTGAGCGTAACTTCCGCAAGGTCGTCGAGCTTGGAGCGCTTGGGGAGGCGTGGCTCGGGGTCGGCAGGTGAGTTGAGGGTCGGTGTAGTCTGAGCATCTTCCTCTTCACCATCCTGAGCACTAGAATTAATTGGGGTAAAAGGTGATGAGGAATTGGCGTACAGTTTTAAGACGCTTCGGTATCCGGTATGCGGTTTCGAGAGTATCCCATTGTGCCAGAAGCTGCGAGATTCGTTATGCGGACGGCAGAAAGAAATGCCTTTCGGTAGATACGCACTTTCTCCGCTGCCTCCTTCAACGCACCGTTGGTGGACTCCGTGCACCTTTTCACCGGCTCGTAGACCTTTGAGTCCTCAACTTTGTTCCGAGAGATCAGAGGCCAGATGGCCATGCATTGGATCGCCTAAACAGTAACCTCATGAGCCAGCGCAGAGGACGAAGGGAAGAGATATACGAGATGCAGCACTTCCGCGTCGTCTCCGTCATCCTTCAAGTAATCACCCATGACATTCGTCATTAAGCTGAACCCGCGCAGGCGCATCATTTGGCGGAGCGCTGATTGATCCTCAGTCATCTACGACGATGGACGTGAGTCTGGCAAAGACAAGCACACAAAAAGGGGATGATACCTTCAACCGCATGAGGAGCTTCACCATAACCTTGCGACTTGACGTCTGTCGCATCGCCTGGACAACTTTGGGCACATCCTTCTCGATCAGAGGTTTAAGGATAGGCTGAGGCACATAAATAGGACTGAGAGCATGACAAGTGAGCATCGACAATAGGACAGACCACCCAGTCCTCATCAAGCTTCTTGCCCTTCTTCTTCTTGCTGCCCTTGAGACCAAGCCGGTCGACCTCGTCGGAGATACCCAACGCTGCCCGATATATATGAGCATCGTTCATAGCAAATGTCAATAAGCTGAAGCACACCATCAAGATAGAGATCGTCCATGGCAGCAAGATCGGTCTGAGTCTTGCCGCCAATGAAACCGACACACTTCGCCTCCCCACAGTAGCACGGCTGTGCGTCATGACTGCAAAGCAGCATGTCAGTAACAAGAGGCATAGAGCCTATAGACGACCCACCCGTATCGGTCTACATTGTAGTTGAATGTTAGCTCTTCGTGCTGGACAATGTTTCGATTGGCGAAGATGCCCATCCGCACGTGTTCGCCGACAGTCCACTTCGCGACGTAGCAATTGGGATTACAGGAGTGGTTAGCAAAGCGGCCAATGCCACCGCGCTTCGTGGCATCGATGAACTGGGAGACGGAGGGGCACTCAGACGGAGGCATTGCTAAGCGCACTTAAGACGCACCTCATCCTTCTGCAGCATCATGAAGTAGAAGTGTCGGATGCCTTCCTCTGCGTACTCCCGCATCCGCTTCACAAAAGACGGGTTAGATACCACGTCGCCCACGTACTCGTAGATGAACGCATCCCTGTTCGCCACAGTCAGACGCCGACCCAGGGGTGGAGAACATTGCAAGCACGCACTTCTTGATATTCTGCGCCGCTCTCAACCCAAAACCCTTCTTTTCCGTCAGGACGATCTCAATGGGGGCGTATTCTCGTCGTTGAAATCTGCGTGTAAGGCTGGTGTGTCAGTAATCCTGCCAGCGAAACCCTTCGAGTAGCTGGAGGGTCACCCACCGCTGATTTTGGCAGTGATATCTACACCGGCAATCTTCTGGGAGACACTCAACCTGCGTGAGGCGGTTGATGCAGTCGTCGCCGCACGCATCCCATGGACTATCTACGCCTGCGAACCGAGAGCCGCTCAAACTGATGCCCTACACGAAGACGACGACGAACCCCCGGGCGGTGCGAGTACAAAAGGAAGGACGACGTACCGGGTGTGAAGGAGCATTCGCAAGTCATGCTCTCCCCTGCCTCCCTGCTGCGCCCCAGCGTCGAGTACTGATAGCGGTTCTGCGTGATCTCGGTGAACGTCCGTAATGCATCCTCTTCTGCGCGTGGTAGGTGCCCGATGAGTTGCGGGCCAAGTATAGGGAACTTTGCAGATGCTAGAGGAGTGGATTCAAGCTTTGCGGAAGGCGGGGGCGTAAGTTCTGTCTTGACGAACAAGTGCTCCTCGAGCTTGGGCGACGACTCGGCCTTGGGCATGAAGTGTCCGTCTATCTTGTCTTCAGCAGGATGGAAGATGGGATGCGGACTGTCGCTCTCCTTCTTCGCGGAGGATGAGCGGGTTTTGGACATGGTGCAGGAGCGGACAAGCGACGGGCGGCAGACGGCCGTGTGTCCACAGCAGCTCGGGTCGAGCAAGGGGCTCGGACTTCGCAAAGGCACGAACAGCAGCAGCCAGACAACAGGCGTCTCCGTCAAGGTTTTGAAGACGACGGAATTGTCAACCTGCAACAGAATGTCAGTGTGCCAAAAAGACCCAAGCTCGCAGTCGCGGAATAATCGGGGCGTGGCTGTGGGGGCGGCCACCGCACATCCTCGTTGCACAACGGCCGGCGGCGCGACGAGCACAAATGCTATCCAGACACGTGTAGGCCTGATATAAGAGGTAGAGCTAGTACAGTACTGACTGCAGTCACGAATAGCGAGGGCTCTCCTAAACTACAGCCTTAGGCACCTATGCTGACCACAGCTGACTATTGGACTGTAAGCCCGGCCCTACATATCCAGTGGAACTCATCGACTCATGCAACCTTGAAATACACGTCTCATTTGCGAGCTTGAAATGCACTGCTACAAGATACAGTCAGTCATACGTTCAGGGAACAGAGATTGCAAACAAGTGAAAATGGTTCAGTAGCGCATATTGTTTGGCTGTATGCTGGACCGATCGTCAAAGCCCTCTGGCTACGACTGGGGCGGCAATAATCTCATCTTTGCGTGAAGGGAAAAAGAGTAACAACGCACATTCGGTCACCCCGCTACAAAGAAGTCGTCGCTAAAGATTAGGAAACCCAAAGAAAGTCAGTATCGATGCTTTAAAAGGGTTGAAACAAGAAGTCAGAAGCGCATGTGTTTGGCTGTATGCATATGCCGCTCGTCAGCGCCGGTAGGCTAAGACTGGGGCGGCTGCGTGTCATCTGGAGGATCATACGGGGAGGGACTGACCCGGATTCCGTGGGTTATATAGTTGCTCGAGGGACTGACAGGAGAGTCGGTACATCAGTATACATACCGTGTCGAACAACCAACCGACAGGCTTCACACGAACTGTGAAAAGAAACCAATGCTTGATTATGTGTTATGCGTTACAAACCGACAGGCGCAGGTAGGACTGCATCCTCGTCTCTACCTGCAAGCCGACACGTCAAGAAGAGACGAGTTGATAGGGCAGATGAGACGCACCCTCGTAGAACTTCTCCAAGAAACCCCTCGGGTTGCGTTCACGGCTCTCTAACAGAATGCCAAGTATATGCGGCTCCTGCTTCCAGCAGTTCATGGTCTCTTGATACTCGACCCTGCTCTTCTGGATGAGGATGTCGACGACCTTCGGGTCGGTGATGTAGCGATTCTTCTCGAACCGCTGGCGGATGGCCGTGCGGATTTCGGACGCCGGAATGTTCAGAGCATAGAGGATGCAAATTTCCGGGGCCTTCAGATGGAATGTGCGACAGCACGGAACAAGAAATTTTCAGTCAAAGAGAAGTTGTTTGGCCGTGTGGTGATACGCGGTCAGCATGCATAACCTTGACACAACTGAACAACGCACCCCGCGGTACCAGTCCCGGTACAGTTTCAAGACCCTCTGTCGTGCATGAGAGGGGCTAGTTGAAACAGCTGCAGAGCGCGCAAGGCGCGCAGGGATTGTTGTCATCGTCGGCGTCGTCTAGGCGTTCAGTTCGTGGCGGCACGGAAAAGACCAGCCACCCAACTGGTGTCGCAATTAGAGCTCAGACAATTTGCCTTTTCCGGACGCTTTAGACGCGACGGCATTCAGCGCTGCTGCTCCATCCTCTTGCTTTCATCGATGGTTAGAGGCACAGGTAACGTCGCTTCGCGACTCGATGCTCAGAGAGATACATTGATATTGGTCCGTCACAGGGAAGTTCAAGCAGAAACGTGGTGGCGGCAGAAGCTTCAGGTGTGCTCGCGATCTCTGCTCACTGCTCGAGATCTGGGCTCATCATCCGGGAATCTGTGCAGCCGCAACCTGCAGCTGGATGAGGATGGTACTGCCGTAAGTCTCGACAAGCCGCGGTGAGCAGTTCTTATCCGTGCTTGCCGCGTTCGCCCACCTTACGCATTGTAGTACGCGCCGTGGCGCACCGGCTGCCGACGATGAAGGGGACCGCGATTCCGATGAAGAGGAGGAAGAATCTGAGTCCGAAGAGGACGAGGAAGAGGAAGAAGAGGAAGGAGGTGTCGGATCGTCGAAAGGACAGCCCAAGCCTGAACTTAGCCGCACCGAGCGCAAGGAACTCAAGAAGAAGCAGGCTGCTGCGAAGGCAGCCAAGATTGAACCTGGAGAGGAAGAGGAAGAAGACGAGATGTTGATTAACCCGAATCGCGTCGTGAAAAAGATGAATATAACTGATTTGAACGCGCCGCGGGAGCTCACCCGCCGGGAACGGTGCGTCTTCTGGAGCTCTCACACGTCGATCGCTCATGTGAGTAAATTACCTAGCGAGGCGAAGGAGAAGCAGGATGCCAAGGATCGCTATTGGAAGGTAAACATCATGCTGACTAGCTTGTTGTGCTCATACTGAATTTCATCGGCCACCAGCTGCATGTGCAAGGCAAGACGGACCAGGCCAAAGCTGACCTCGGTCGCCTGGCGAAGATCCGTGAAGAGCGCGAAGCAGCACAAGCCAAGAGGAAGGCGGAGGCGGAGGGTTCGTCCTCACCCCAATATTACGCGCCCCTGCACCCGCTGAGGCTACGCCTTTTCTTCCCATCCAGCCAAGGCGGAAGAGCTGGCCCAGAAGCAAGCCGCAGCCAAGCGCTAATTACGAGGACACGAGCTACCAAGAATCAATGCATTCGTTCGGATCTTGTTGTACACCAAGCTATTAAATCAATATTGACGGTGCTGCGAGCCCTCGCTGAGTATCAACGCTTGGCTGTAAAAAATTGTGCGCGAGCTCGACGGTGCGTCAGAAATTTTTTTCCCCCTGACAGCTCGCCGGTGCTTTGGTCGTGGGGCGGAGACGCTCGCGCTTTGGGTCAGCCTCGTGAAGACATGAACTATCCCCCTTGCACTTCACCACACTCACCAGAGGTGCCGTTCCCGAGTTGGCCTGTGCATGTGCCGATAGACGCTGGTGAAACCAGCTGCTATCATGATCTTGTCTGTACGGTATAGCCCTACGGGTACCTAGACCATAGCTGTTCTTGATTGCGAGTAAATAGCTCTTCCAAAACTGCGGCCAAATATATGATAGCGATGAAATAATCCTCGTGTCAGCTAAGAGTGCCTTTGTCCGCGCAATGAATTAACCACTCTCATGGCTGCCCCGACGTCTTGATCGCTTGGAAGCGCCTCGTGACCTACCCATCCTCTCAACCACCTCACCAGCCTTGCGTACTCACTCCGCTCCTCGGTACCCCGCCACGCCTCGAGGAGAGGCGCGTTGAGGCTGACCTCCGCCCAGAAGACCAGCGAGAGCGCGAGAGTCGCGGTGGTCGGAGTCAGCTCCAAGGCACGCATCCACGCGAGTGCCAGCGGAATGTCTGCCGCTTGCCTTTGCGTGCCCAACAAAAGAATGAATGCGCGGAATGTATGATCGGTGGGGAAAATTTGGGGGTGCTTTCCGAGAGGGTGGATGCCGTAGTTGTGGAGAATATGCGGGGAGGAAATTGAAAGTTTGGGTCCTGCCTGAGCTGGGGTTGGAAGAGAGGCAGGAACAACGGGACCTAGAAACCGCTTCAGATCTCGAAATGGAGACTCCGCGACGTCCGACTCCGAATTGCGCAGCGCCTGTGCTGGAGGTTCTACATCCGCAAGGGTAGGCCAGTTTCCGAACAGGATATGCTGAAATATTTCACGTGCCCTCCGCCATGCCACGACCCCGTCCCACATATCGGAGCCCTTGATATTTGAAGAGAGGACCTGTTTGATTTCCAGGAACGCTTGCTGCCGCGCACTACTCTGTGATGCCCGTCGGTCTTCTTCAGAAACGGGTTCATGATAGAAGGGATTAAGCAAGCCCAGCTCCTTGAACGCGCCGGATATGCTTTGGAACTTGTAGCTTGCCTCGCGGGCGGCTTTGAGCATGTGCGCGAGGGATGTGGCGTCCGGTTTCGTCCCGTACAATTTCTCCATGTGTTCCCACAACGAAAGCACTGCGTTTGGATGGCCAATTTTGCACAACGCAAGCATGAAGGGGTTGAGTATCGACGTGGGGATTGTGCCTTGGGCAGTGAGCACCTCTCGCTTTGTGGGCGTCGGTTGCCCAGGGAGTTGTGGTCCCCTTGAGTCCACATATACCGCCTCGAGCAACTGGAGGGCCTGCTCCGGATGGCCCGCATAGGTGAGAACCTCCAAACCCACACTTAGCGACGCCCGGTCTAGGCGCAGCGCGGTGTTCCGATACCTGTCCCATACCTGCAGCGCCAAGGAGCTGGCCCCTTTGCGCAACAAGCCTTTGAGTAGGATGGTATAGGTCATGGTAGTCTCCGTGCGGAACGGGTAGTTCTGCGAATTCGACCAATCAAAGAATGCTAGAAGACTTCGGGCGGTCATTGAACGGGTGTTCGACAGGCTGTGCAGCCGTGCCATCCATGATGGAGAGTCGACGACACGCTTTGACGTAAGGCGTGAAGTTCCACCAACTGAGCGATGTGACCTCCAATCCGCTTCTGCATCGACAGTCTTCTTCAAGTGGCCCTCGTGCACAAGATGAGTGAGATATTGAATGGCCGAAGAGTTGGAGAAGGCTTCGTTTGTAGCGGCGCCGGAAATGTGAGGGAGGGTTTTGCTCTTGACGAAACAACGTATCGTGTCCACGTAGCCAGTGGCGTCGTGGATTGTCCCGCGATGGGCGAATATCCTCAGAAATGCTTCGAGATGTTTCTGGTCCGGAGTGATTCCCTCGCGAACCATACGCTGGCGCAGTACCTCGGTGAGTTCCAGGGCAATGTACCGATTCTCGAGAAGGATGAGGTACGTTCCTGGGGTTAGGGACAGCCCGCGCGCCGTCATAGCATTGAGTATCATGATTGACAATTGCGCCATGAAGCGGCCGCTGTCCTGCGAGACGCTAAAATGCGAGAGAGAGCGGAGGAGGAGGTTGAAGTACCACGATTCGTCGTAGAGAGGCAGCCCAATGAAGAGGCGAATGACGCGTTCGAGGGACGGCAGTACGCCATAAGTCGCCAGCATGTGGGCAATGATGATGAGGTAGGCGGGTCGCAGCTCGGACGTAACGTGAGGAAGATAGGTTATGGCCAAGGATGCGGCCTGATGTGCCTCCGAGGGCGACCGCGCCTTGAAGCATAATGTCAAGATCACCCAAGGAGGGGGGCGAGTGTATCCAGCCTGAATTGTCTCTTCGCCGTGGCAGAGAAGTAGGGGAGACGCAGAAGAGAAATTACGCGCACGAAGGACGGGGTCCCAACGCTCATAATCTGCCACCGCTATGCCATTCTCCTTCAGCATTGAAACGAACTTGACGCCTCTTCGAGGGATTCCAGCGGCCAGGAAGGCCCATAGAGGATTTGGGGATCTCTTCCTGATGAGTTTGATCACAGAAAGAAGCTGCTTGGTTATGACCCTCGAAGAACGAGTGGCGAAGGAACGGGTGTTGACGTTGGCAGGCTTCAATGGGCCCAGTCGACGAACAAAGAGCTGCATACGAAACCATCTGCAATGCATTCAGTGACGGCGCCTGACTCTTGGAATGAACGTACCGATAGAGACCACTCAGAGGTCCATGTGGCTACCCAGACGAAGTAGAGACTGGCACTAGAGTACAGTTGGGAGATGACAAGATCGACTTGCGAGCGGACTGTCACTACTTACAGAAGAGTCAGTCTCACGTGACTAGTGGCTGTTGAAAGACTCGCAATCATCCAACTGCTTTGACTCGTAAAACTTTTAGGCTTCAAGCAAGCCCAGATTCAATACCTAAATTGACATCGATCTACAAGCATCCCACAGAACATATGGCTTATAAATCCGCCTGTGTACGCATTGATACTCTGGCAACCAGTGACTATCAGGCCCCGGCGGGTAACTCGCTACCAACTCGCTACAGCTGCAGTCCGCAACACACCGAGGCACAATCGATCGCGAGTAGAAATACACACGGAAGGATATCTTCGACGAAGCATGTGTTACAGGTGCCAGCCCGGTTATTGATATTGCAGTCACGGTCAACGGTAAGTCAGTACCGCTTCAAAGACTAATCCATAGCTTGAGACCTCGATCCTGGCATACATAATTCACATTGAGACGTTTTTTTATTAAAAAAAATATAGGGGCAACTAGGAGGGCTTTGTTTTCAGTGTCTTGTCATATAATGTGCGTCCTACTGGCACCGGGCCCTCGAATACTGAACTCATGCCACCAGTGCTGTAGGCCCGGCCGCATGCTCTTCGAGAGGTGCTATAGGTTATCATAATCCTATCTCACATGGTCGGCCTGGTTCCGTAACGACCACTAGTGGACTGCAGTCCGTATCGGCTTCGGCAAATTTGATCGGCCGAATTGATCCCGCAGACAGCTGAATCAATTTTCAGTCAAACGCCCACAAAGTATCAATCAAGTCGTGTAGTGGAGAGGCCATCACACCTTTACTATGCGCTGCTATCCGACTCTTGCTCTCCTCATATAGACACTCTCTTCTGACGAAACCCTCCACTCTTCATGCGCAACCTCGCGCGCTTTGCGCTCTCTGTACTAGGGTTTAACCATGTGGACACGAGCATTTCGCAGACCCCGTTCGGAGTACATGCCCCCCACAAGCGCATCGCCATCATAGGCGCGGGGACAGGAGGCATCAGCATGCTCAAGGCAATCATGAGGGACCTTCCCGAGGAGGCACGAGAGGGCTGGGAGGTCCTGGTGTACGAGCAAAGGAATGACATCGGCGGGATATGGTGAGCATCCCTCTCCTGATGTGATTCTCTCCTGTATTTTGAGCTCCTTACCATAGGTTGCCGGATCCCGACCCTCCACGCCCACCGCAACTCCCTGAGACACCGCTGTACGAGCGACTCATGACAAATGCACCGCATCCGTCCAGTGCGTGTCCTGCTCTCTGTGTGCTTACCGTTGCCGACGCCGAATACCCAGTGACCATCCCGCATTTCCCTTATAGACCAGGGACGGCCCTTTACCCGCATCACCCTGATATCCTCCAATATCATCGCGATATTCTCGACCGCTGGAATTTATCGACATACATAAAGCTTAACCAGGAGGTCCTGGAGACTGTATGGACGGGTACGCCTGAAGAAGGGCGCTGGTTTGTAAAGGTCCGCGACTGGCGCCTGAACAGAACCTTGGATTCTCACTTTGATCATCTCGTCGTCGCGAGCGGTCATAATCACTTTCCACACCAGCCCCGCATCCAGGGCTGTGAGCAGTGGATTGCCGGCTCGCCGAACCGAACCGTACTTCACTCCGTGTATTATCGGCGCCCAGAGGAGTACGTGGGTAGAAATGTGATCGTTGTGGGCGCTGGCGCAAGTGGACGGGACCTCGCGCAGCAGATCGTGGGTTACGCCAACTCAGTGAGTTATGTTGCGCATCTTCGTGCGTCCTTGAAATTCGGCTGATACCCGGTAGACGTATGTCTCCATGAAGTCAGAAATACCAGATATCCCCTTTCCGATTATTCCTGGCGCAGGGGTCAAGGGGCCCATCTCACGATTTACACCCCATGGCGTGGTATTCAACGACGACTCGACCCTCACACACATTGACTGCGTGGTCTTTGCGACAGGGTACGAATACCGCTTCCCTTTCCTCACGGCAGGCGGCCATCTGGAGGTCAATCAGCATCACTCCGAAGAGCGACTCTCTACGAACCTTCGGCGCGTCTACCCAACCTACGAACATGTCCTTTCGCTGGACTCGTCATACCCGCTTGGCGCACTATACTTTGTTGGCCTCCCCACACTAGTCGACCATGCGATCGCGGACACCGCGCAGGCGCTCTTCGCCGCATACACGCTCGCCTACCCTGACCTGCTCATCTCGCGTCAGGAGTTCCTTGCCGAACTCCTCAATGACGAAGCAAGCCAGCGCGCAGAAGGCCACGATCCCTCATATATTGGTCACCGCATTGTCCGTCCAGGTGGTGCGACTGCATACCAGGACACGTTGGTAGGGTACCTGCAGCAACGCGGGCTCGGTGGGCAGCCGGGCATCCCGCGCGGGTGCAAGTTTACCGACCGGTGGCGCGATGACTCTATCAAGAACCGCGACATCTTACGAAGAGCATGGTTGCGGGTGGAGCAAGGCGGGCATGAGTTAGAGAGCCGATGGTTAGAGGGCGTGGTGACGGAAGACGATTGGGCAGACATGATGGCGAGGTTAGTGCATTGGCAGCGAGAAATCGAGAAGAAGGAGACAGAGCACAGTTCGATACCGTCATGAATAAGGCTATGTAACGCGAATACCAGGCACATTGGTGTGATTCTGTAACACACCAAATTTCCTGCACTCTTCGGCGCTAAGACTCGTTTCTTACTTTCTGTCGACATACGGCCATTCTGGGAAAGGAAAGGACCGTGGACGTGATCGTGAATTGTCGCGCAAACGAAACATTCCGATGTGCAATAAACGGTCAAACAAGATGATCCTGAGCCTGCGAAGATTTGAATCTGTCTACTCTGCCTCTGAGGGACTGAATAAACGGCCCATGGAGCGTGATGGCGAGAGATGGTGGTGACTTGAACCGTTTCGCAAGTTTCCCCGTCCTACATCTCGTGGAGATTCTTGATGAGTTTGCATAAATCTCTAGAAACGCCGCAGGCCTTTCAGGTTAGGCGGAGGCCGAGGGTCTTCAGTTCTCTGTGAACTGGCTTGTATCGTGCCAGTTGACGTCTTCGTGAAGTTCTTCCCTGACCGCCTGTCCTGCAGCGCGATCTGGAATGTCTTGCGGGCGTGAACAGAGTTGAGCAATGCACACCACCTCTCAGCACTCTTCAGAGCGCTCAGCCAGAAGTTATTTGGTCGTTGCGAAGGCGGATCCTGCCATCCCTTCGGAAGCGTCGTAGACTAGGCCGCAGACACGAGGTGCGATGGCCACAGATGTGCGTGTCATGTCGTGTACGCGACATAGCATAGATAATGGAAGGCCATCAAGACGAGAGGTGTAAGTTAATACTGAATAGCGCGGAGGCTGGGCACTGACCAGCTCTGCCAGCACCGGCCCCGGTCCAATATCTGCCGGGTGTGTATGTAGAGTAAAAATTCGTACACGATGAAAAGCATACTGACCTCATTCGAGGGGCGTGCAGCCGGGTCTCAAGTAGCGTACGTGAAAAGAGTCGAATGGAACGGACGAAAGGAAACAGACGAAACCGGCAGCAAATCTGGACGGAACCAAATCCGCATCGTGTCTCCGGATGAGAATCAACACGCATCACTTCCACCGCAGAAGAGCCATGCAGGCGAGCGGATAGGTTTGTTTTCTTCGCGTCAGCTTGCTCCTCTCGCTAAGATCAAGACCACATACCTTGCGTGAAAACGCCATACTGAATCTCGCTGAGGCCTAAATCAAATACGTCTCCGTGACGGTCTGCCAATCAATCAGGTGAGATCGTAGCAGTGTTGTCACACACGCTGTATGTGCTCCAGTGGTAGACCGCAAATTCGACACGCATCTCTTGAAAGCGCATCGCGGACAGGGAAAGGCGTGTCCCGCGTAACCGTCACCAAGCGCAGTGCTTGCAGCGCACGCAGGGCATGCACTAGGTATCGCACAGACCCGCGTGCGTGCATCCCCATCATCGCATGGTACCGAGATGTTGGAGAGTCTGCGGCAGCGTGAGCGCCTCGTCGAGCCATTCCGAGAAAATAAGCGCCTCGAGCTGCACGCAGCGGTCGAGGAATTGCTGCGGGGGCGGCGCGCTGGTGACCTTCAATATCGTGAGGCTGTTGAATGCGGAGGCCAGCGAGTGCAGACCGTGAGGGTGCACAGCATATCCGTAGAGCAGGTGTAGCTCGCGCAGCCCGGATAGATCATATTCCTGTATCATCCAATTGGTGCATGCCACTTTGTCGTCGTGGACTGGCATCCTAAGCCTTCGAAGGGACTTCATCGGCACGGGCGGAGGCAGCTTGATCGAACTTGGCGTCGTTGGGATAGACGAATTCGAGGCTCAGAGACGGATGAAAGGCACAATGGCGTCGAGGACGCCTTCAACGTGCAGGCATGGAAGCCGCAGATTCAGCGCACGCAAACCTTCTCCCACGCCGTGTAACGAGGACGTATCACAATCGTCATTGACAGAGGCACTGAAGACTTCGGGGTCGCTGTATATGGACAGGCTGACTTTGCGTATGTATGTCCTGAGAAGCGGGTTTGGATGCAGGACGGAAATCACTCGGTGAAAGGGCGGGTTGAACATGGTGGGGCTTTCTAGAAGCGCTAGGAGGGGCCTGTACAGGCTTTGCAGACGAGGGAGCACGCACGGACCGTGCGGAAATCAGCTAAGCCGTGCTGGAAATGGCGGTACACCCAGTGAGTTATCTTGACTTGGATGTCATATGGGACGATGGGGGGCTGAGCGGGACGAGGTAGGAGATGAGAAGCCAGTCGACTCTGTGTCTGATGGCGAGGCGGTTGAGGTAGGACGACGGGTGCGGAGCTTGAGCGAGGCTCGCCGGGGCGTACGACAGGCTGGTCAGGCTCCACCATGATGTGAATGGTGATGACATGGGCTGGGAAAGGCCTCGAGGGGATGACTGGAGGGAGTTGGGGGCTGCTCACTAAAGTCTACTAAAGTCCACGAGATCGGCATTCCTGACGCTCGGGCATGCTTCTGAGTAAGCCGCGCCTGGGCTTGTTAACGTTAACTTTAAGCGACGCCCTGTACCGACGTAAATCTCGCGGTAGCGAGATATTATAATAGTGTATAGTAAATCATGACGTAGACTAAATGTATGGTTACCCTCGACTGATTGAATGTGGTGCGACGATTACTAGCACGAGGACGGCGCCGGCGAGGACATTGGCGGCGTCGTGGGGGCAGCGGGGAAAGATTTTTGTCAGAGGGAGGCCTGCAGAGGACAGGATGGGGATAAGCTTTCGGGCCCGGAGGAGGCAGCGGATGCATCTGTGGACGTGGCAGACTTGGGTCGACTTCAGAGGGATCCCAGGGGAGCGGTGCATCGTGCGCGGCCGCTCCAGCAGGACGTCAAAGGAGGACGATGAACTGATGACAGAGGACGGAGAAGTGGGTCACGCGCGGACAGAGCGCGAGCATGGCTAGGTAGTCTGGGGCCGCAGAAAAATTCGCATCAACGTCGATAACGATGCAAGAGCAACGCACGTATGTCGGGTTTCTTTGCAACTTCGGGAGTAGCGTGTCAAGTCTGACGAAGTTGACGATGGGGTGGCGGGTCTAGGTACGGTGGAAGATGAACCACGGTTGGGCAGGGGCCATGCATGCCTTGCATACGAGCGCGCACGCAGAGAACGTGGGTTGGTAGCTGTGTGTTGAGGGATCATGATCGCGACGAGGTGTTAATGACCGCTGTAAGGGTGTCTGAGTTGAATGACAACGCACGACTCACCTGAAGACAGGAGAGCTGCAGTGCTGTACTCTGAGCTATGATTGTGCAGTGACGCAAGCCAGGCCGTCGCTAACAACACTTAATGGTAAGCACATACTCCGCAGCCACTGCGTGCCAGGCTGGGCCGCCGACCCTCGCCGCTTCTCCAGACCGCCTGGAAGCTCGACGAAGGTACTACTATAGTAGCCCAATCCATGCAGGCCTAGCAGCGTGTCGCCACCTGCCCCGGGCGCTGACTGTTCAATATCTCGAGTTCCCGCACCTCACTCAGTCGTCATCATCCGAAGCACGCCTCACACGACGCCAAAGTATATAGATAGGCGTCCCAAGAGCGACTCAGATAGGCTAATTATTATTGGACATGCCTGGCGCTAGAGGAAGCGTGCATGTACCGGGATACGCGTACTGTAACAAATGTCCTTCTACAACCAGCAATGTACGGCCAACCCAGAGGAAATTGTTTGTAACAAAACGAAGCTATAGCCCCAAACCGCCAACAGCAATGATCAACTTTGAAATGCGCTCAGCAAGCAAGTAGACATGGAACTGAGGATGCGCGGCTGGGATAAAGGGCTAGACGGAACTAATGAGTCACGTTCGCACAGACAATGAGGCCACTTACAAGAATACTGGCATCGACAACTCGAAGGCCCAGAACATTCTTAACGGAGCCGTCAGGGTTGGTGACGCCGAACGGTGACAACCAGGGAGACATAGATGCGGTGCTGAACGGGTGGAATACAGTAGCGGCATTGTTGCGAACGTATTGCTCGATGTCGGCATCGGTCGTCGCGTTGCCAAAGGAACCGTAACCCGAGAGGACATAGCCCTTCCACGAGTTGCCCGCAGCGAGCTTCTTGACGGCTTTGACAGCCTCGCGCAGAATAACGATGTCCACTCCGGCCGCGTCGCTGAAATAGTTCGGGTCGATGAGGGGCGCATCAAAAGGGTTTGTTGACGCTAGCGTAACGCTGCCGCGCGAAGCCGGCGAAACCAAGTTCGAAGCGATCATCATGTAGTGGCCTGCGTGGTCTCGTCAAATGTCCCCGAAAGAGCAACAGAGAACGAACGACTGACCCGACGACGGCGTAGGGTTTACGAAAGACGCGAAGGCAGACTGAGTGAAGTTAGAATCGCATTCGGTACATTGAGTATGAAGATGAGTACTTACAGCGAACTGGATCTCCCAATGCGGAGCATTGGGGCCAGAGGATGGATCGTAAGCGGTCTTCCAGATGGTCTCGTTCGACGGAATCCTCAACCACCCGACTTCCGCGGTAGCGCCACTCGCGAACGGCCCAGATTTGTTGGTCGCCCACGCAGCAAGGTCGGCATTGACCAACGACGGAGTACGTACAATGTCGTCATTCGTAAATGTTGCGTTAACGTTGAAGACATTCGGGAGGACGACGTGATCCTGGAGGTTCTGGCCAACGTCGGGGAGATTGACGAGGGGCTTGATTCCTAACTTCTTCAGCGACTGTGCGTTGCCGATCCCGGAGAGCATGAGGATTTGAGGCGTGTTGACGGCGCCAGCGGAGAGGATGACCTCCCGAGTCACGTTGACGGAGTAGCGAGAGCCTAAACTCATATCAGAATGGCGTACCCTCCAGCGAAGTACAATTTTTACCAGAGGCAGTCGCGGCGAACTGAACACCACGGAAAATGGGAATGCCGAGCAGCGAGCTGGTCTGGACAACCTTGGTTACTTGTGTGTTGATCAAGATATCGAGGTTCGACCGGGTGACGATCGGTGCGATATAGCCAGTGTATGCGCTGGACCTTACACCACCCCCAATAGAGAACTGACTGTAGCCTGCGAAAAACTTTAGACGACATCTCCTAGATGAAAATGGTGACGAACTTACCAATACCAAGCGGGCTACCAGAGTTCTGATCTTGAACGAACGGGAAATCGGTAGGGAATTCCTGTGTGGTGGCCATTATGCGGCTGTCGATAGCGAGAGGGTACCCTTGGACGCTGACGGAGATAGGGCCCCCGGTACCATGATCAGAAGGGGTGATCTGGCCTGTTGTGTCGTGGCCATCGGCAGGTGCTACCAGGTTCTCAATCTGACATACGGCGCGAGTTAGCTAGTGAGGAAGGACAAAAAGTAACGGGCAACCAACACTCTTGCCGGTATCGTATAGTGCGTCCCACGACCAACCCGGATCCAGGGTAGAGGATGCCCAACGGTCATAGTCACTTTTAGGTCCCTTATTCCACACCATGTAGTCTTCAATTCGTCAGCATCTGTGACTCTCAAAGGAAGTAGAATATCTACTCACTGACGCATGTTGATCCACCCAGCACTCGACCGCGAGGATAGGCGATAGAACGGCCATTAAAGCCTGACTGCTGCGTCGTCGTATAATTCCAATTGACTATAGTATTTGGGGCGAGGGATGGAGCAAGGAACGGAATGTTGATCGAAGGATCGACGTCTGGGCTGTCAGTGAGAGCAAAAATGAGCATGGAAGGTTAAGACGCGTGGAGGTCGAGGACGCACGTTGACCCAGCTTCAATTAAGAGCACGCGATTGCTGGAGATAGCTGACAGCCTGTTGGCCACTACGGAACCTCCGGGGCCAGCTGACGGCTGGCGTCAACATCGTCGTGCGCCCGGATTTGGCCCTCGACGCACCTCCTACCACAACGTAGTCATATTGTTTATTCGGCAGCTGTGAGGGGTTTGTGTATATCGTCGCAAGGACCGAGGGGACAGAAAAGGCTGCCAAAAGAAGGGAAAGCATGTTGAGAAAAAAGAGTGTGGGCGGAACAGTGACAACGTTCCGGGATCATAAAGCGTCCCACGAAAACTCACCTTTTGAAGTGTCCGGCCGTTTCGATGTGGAACAGTTCCCGGCTGCGTGGTCAGATCGCAACGTCGCCCACATCCGGAGATATGGAGAGTGATGGGCCTTAACGGAACCGTCGGAAAAAAGCCTGTACGAAACAGCCGGGACCTGATTTTCGCCAAATTTGATGCAAGGGCCATGCGATGCTCCCGACCATGCCGCAACTGCAGGCAACTGCTCAACGGCAAGACACCTCGAGCAAAATAATATGCTGTGAACAACTCACCTGAGCCGAGCTCTAAAGGACACCCAGTACTTAGGTGGGCTGATACACCCAAAATCCAAAGCGAAGTCTAGATCAAGCGGTGTCCAACTTGATCCCCAGGGCCCACTTATAGGCCGCATCACTCGGCTCGACGTCGCTAAGAGCAAAGCCGAGGTAGTACCCTGTAGTACCTGAAGCTGGTAGCCGCTGGCCCTTGCGCTGCTGCGCAGTCCCTTCAACCTACGCTAGCTGAGCATGTCCAGTGTACGCTGCACACCAGCGCTCCGCAGTGACTGAGGAAGGGGCCATGTCTGGGTAGACCGACGTGAGTGCTGAGACGCGGAGCCTGCTTTGATTCTTGGCATCACAAGTCACGTGAATGTTGCCTTGTGGCGTTCGAATTTGTAGGCACAGTAATCTGAGTCAAGGAAAGGGAACTACTCCGGCAAGAGTGAACGAGTGCAGAGAGCAGTCTCGAGCAGTACGGGGCTCCTTACGTCCCAGCCCACTCCCGAGCAAATTTATCCTCAGGTCCACCAGGGTCCACCGTGCTTACGTTCAGGGCCTCGGGCGCCGGGGCAACATAACGCGTCACAGAGCACCCACAACTTGGCCTGCATGGCGGACATGAGCGGGCATGCCGGTTTCCCAGGTGCTATCGAGCAGTTCCAATGCAATGCTGCACAGGCTGGAGGCTGTAGCTCGCATGCTGATATGCAGCAGAAAGAAAGACAGCGCGCATAAAGAAAATGCGATTTAAGGGTGAGGAATAAGATCCAACTCTCGCAAGTCAACGCCCTCGAACGACCTGTTCTTCACGCTACGGCTCTCCAGCTCTTGCTTTGCCAGCCAGAGGTGCGCCAGTTTGACCACATCTTTTGCCTGAAATAAAGTAAGCACACAGCGCCCGTCGTCGAGAACGTAAAGTCCGCACCACCAGGAAGATACCAAGCCCCAAGGTGTTCCTCCACCACACGGGGTCGCTTTCCTGCCAGACGTTGGTCCCGGACAGGAAGAGCCGTAGACCGACGTTGAGCCACTGCAGCGGCGTGCGGGATTCGGCGTACGGCACCCTCAAGCTCCATACGCGCGGCGAGTTCGCGCGTAGCAGCGGAGGTCGCGGCGCCAAGAGTAAACGGAGTAGGGGAAGGCCATGCGATGCATGAAGGAGCAAGTCACCCACTATGCGCGAGACGGTGGGCAGCACGAGTGCGCCACCAATAAGGCGACCGATGGATGCGCCCGTGATGCGGATCGTTCGTTCAGCGGCACCGGCTGGGTCTGCGTTCGGCGCTGGGGCGTCCACTGGTTGGCCCGCAGCGGGAGGAGCAGCAGCAGGCGCTGCTACCGCTGGTGGCTCTACCGGCGCGACTGGCGCCGGGACAACAGGTGCTGGTGCAGCGAGTGGGTCTGCCACAGCTGGTGCTGGCGCTGGGGCAGCTGCTGCACCTGCCTGTTGCTGCTGCTGCTGCTGTCGAGGAGCAGCGGGGCGACCCATCTGCGCACCCACTTGCAGTCGGAATGCAGCAGGTGCAGCTGGGTTCATGTTTGGCTCTCCGCCACCGATCGCCCACTCGTACCCTCGGATGCGCACCGGGGCCGGCTCATGCGTGTCCAGGAGCCAGTGCGTCAGACGCTTCTTGCCGGCAGAGTACAGCGCTTGCAATGGCGGGAAAAGCGCACACACCAGCGTGGGCGAGGGTGGCCACAGCGGGGCGGCCTTCGTCGGAAAAAACGCGGTCGCTGCGCTTGCCTCCCAGTGTGCACGCATCGCGAAGTCGCTTGTCGCAATTGGACTCGCTACGGGCCACGCAAAAAGCAACGGGATGAGCGGGGAGTAGGTGGTGAAGAGGGGCATGCGCGAGAGGACGAGGGACACGGGGATGAGGGGGAGGGTGGTGAATGCGATCCAGGACCACTGGCTTGGGTCGTCGGACACCAGTATGTCGTACATCTCGGACCCTAGGTATTCGCGGAGAGCGAATGCACCGTATGAGGTGCAGATGAGATAAATACCTGTGTAGTTATTGCATAAGGGACCGGGCTATGACGGATAACAAGCGACGGACCTGCGCTGAATGTGGTAACCACCAGGCCTATCGTGGACACCGTCACCACCTTGCCCACACGCGAGAGCAGGCGGTTCCAGCGATCCAGCACTCGCAAGGCGAGCGGGTTGTCACTGATGATCTCGTACACAGCGCTGCATTGCGGACACTTGAGCGCATTCGCTGCGCGCTCCGGGGTCTGCTGGGCGGCTGTAATCCAGTCGAGAAGGCATGATTCATGGGCGACGAGAGTGCAGTTGCAGGGATGTGTCCACCGCCGAGGAGGTTGCTCGGGTTCTATCAGCTGGGTGAGACCGCGTGCCGTGCCAACGAGCAAGGGCTTACTGTCGTACCGCTCCTCCTCGCGGCAGATCCAACATAGCTTGACCTGGAACCTTGTGAGCACGGATCGTACGAATCCAAGAACCGGGAGCGCATACACGAAGATCGTCGACGCTGGGCACCCAACTGTCCGGCATTATATGAGGATGACCGTCAGGACGATACTTGGTCACATCAACCGCGCTCAGGCTCATAACATAAGGACGGCGCTTGTGGCTTCCTATGCTCTTGCAACTGTTTGTCACCGTGTGCACTGACTACACACAGTCGGCAACTGCAGTTAGACTTAGGAAGGATTGCTAGGCGGACAGACAAATTACGTTGATTGTATTTACTTAATGGATTCTCGAACTACAAACGGACAGGAGGAACGAAAAACAGACAGCCAGGATCCACGCAGCAAGAAGACACAGGACAAAAAGCGTGGACCGCGACAGCGTTTTGGGAAGCAGAAAGACAGTCAAGGCCCAGATGAAAGGGCCTCAATCACTGCTCGTACGGCGGCGTGCGCGCCCTATCATCGTCCTTCTTGACATTCTCAGCAGGCGGTGTCTGAGCCCTGTCTTCCTTGGCCACCGTCTTCGGCGACGAGGGGCTCCGCTTCCTCACAGGGCTCCTGCTGCGCGCCCGCTCCTTCCCCTCATCCTCCTTGTCTTTGTCCCTGCCCCGATCCCGGTCCCGATCGTCGCGACTGTCGCGATCCCGCTCCCGCTCCCGGTCACGCTCCCGGTCACGATCGCGGCCGCCACGGCGACGCGGGCTGCGGGACCGCTCTCGGTCACGACGAGGTGGAGGCGAGCGTCTGTCGGTGCGCCAGATTGACGACGGAGGGTTCTTTGCCCACTTTGATCACAAATGTGAAGGTCAACAAAAGGATGAAAAAAAAACCGGAAAGAGCGAGTCTATGCGCACCTGGATACTCAGACGGGAGCCTTCGAAATGTCGCCCATGCCTGGAACTGCTTCGTCAGCACCCGCGTGAGCAGTGGGACACAGCACATACATGTCGTAGTAGGCGTCCTCAGCATCGCGCGTGCTGCGAAATTCTACGAAAGCGTAACTGCATGGGTTGAGGGGGGATTTGAGTGCTCGTGGTGAAAAGGCGAGAGATCGAATGTTTGAAAGGCGCGAGCGAGCGAAGACGACGACGTTCGAAGCGAGAACCGGACGAAAACGAAAAGCGTCGCGGGCGTGGCATTTATTCGTGCGCGGAGGGGCGTCGCGGTCACAGCGAGGGCGGTGTACTCGACTCATTGCACTGCGGCGACAAAATGAACGCGTGAATAGAGCGGACACCTACGGGTTGGAGTGAGCGTGGGGGTTGCGCGGCGCTGGCACATCGCAGCGGATGAGCGGGCCAAATCTGCAAGAAAGGTTGTCAGTTCTGGGGCGCATTTCTGAACACACACTCGTCACAAACCTTTCGAACTCGTATGCAAGGTCGCGTGCCCGTGTCGCGGGATGGAAACCACTAACAAAGAGGATACGGGGCATTGCAGTGCTCAAAGGCTGCAGTGGGGGTTGGACAAACGGCGAGGGGGCCGATTTATTTGGTCGTGATTTGTCGCGTCTATTTGCGCCTGTTTGCTGTGGCGCCCGATCATCCTCACGTTCAAGTTGTACTACATTTAATACATCTCAAGATAAACACAGGATTCACAGCGATACAGTGTACTTATGCTTCACCGAAGGGCACAATCAGTCTACTTCTAGCACGGTTCCACGTTGCACACTTCCCCATCCTAGGAGGTTTTCCGTTAATAATTCATGTCAATCGAATGCAAGGAGTGTCAGCACTCACCGACAAGGCGCCAATGCTTCTCGATGCGACGCGAGAGCGCGACTTTCTCTCCAACCTCCGTGCATGCGGGCGAAGTCAGCTGAATCTTCGCCAAGTCCGCCTTGACGCTGACGACCCGTCCCCCCGTCGACGTCGAGCCGATATTAATGAGCAGCAACTCGTTCTTGACAAGCTTCGTGACCTTCGTTTGCTTCTTATCCTCCGTCTTCACCCCAAGAAGCCGACGAAGCAGGAACAAACTGATTTCCAGTTCTGGAGGCGCGAAAGTCAATCACCGCTTACACGCGTCCAGGTGGGCCTCACCGGTGAATATCTGCGGCAGTTTTCCTACCGCGCCTAGGACTTGACCGACGAGACGATCCGCACGACACAATGTGGGGTCAATTTTGGTACCTACACCGATCAGCCCTCCCGGTACGGCAAACTGCAGTTGGTTCGTCTCCGCTAGCAGCGTGACGATGCGGCTGAAGATAGGCTTGCACCGATTGCGGCCCGTACTGTCTTTGGTAACAATACCAGGGCGGATCTCGACCTCCATACCGAGTCGAAGGACGCCAGTGAGAATGGAACCGCCGGCTACGCCACCTTTCAGCTCGTCCACCTCGGCGCCAGGCTTGTTGACGTCGAACGAGCGGATAACGATCAGACGCGGGTCCGATGTGAAGTCCCGGACCGGGATAGGTATGCGTTTCACAATGTATTCGTTGACGGCATCGATGTTATATTTGAGTTGTGCAGAAATTGGGACAATGGGTGACGACTCGGCCACAGTTCCTGTGGCGAAAGGTCAAAAACCCCTCAAAAGCCGTGCAAAATGGGGGTCTCACCTTTTACAAATGCCGAAATACTCTTCTGATGCTCTAAAGCTTGCGGTTCCTTGATCAAGTCAACCTTATTCTGCAGTATGATCAAGTGCTCGAGCTTCATGATCTCCACAGCAGCCAGATGCTCAGACGTTTGCGGCTGCGGGCACGTCTCGTTCGCCGCGATAAGCAGCAGCGCAGCGTCCATGACTGCAGCGCCGTTCAGCATCGTGGCCATGAGGATGTCATGACCCGGGCAGTCTACGAAAGACACATGGCGGATGAGCTTCATTCGGTGGTTGCACCCCGGCCGCTCGCATGGCGGGTTGTCCTCCTTGTCGGAGCGGTAGGAGCGGTAATTCCCGGGTCGGGGACATGCGGGATTCTCGCATTTGTAAATCTGGGTGTATGTTATGAGACGCCTGAGCGGTACGCGGTATGGGCAGAGGCACCTTCGCGTTTGCGTATCCGAGTTTGATGGTGATGTTTCGCACCAGCTCGTTTTTGAAGCGTACAGTCATGACCCCCGATATCGCCTTCACCACTGTTGACTTGCCGTGTGCGACATGCCCTATCGTGCCTAGAACGAAACTTCGTGAGCGCTGATCTGAGTCGCGCGTCCTGCATGGCAAGTCATACCGAGGTTGATAGTAGCCTGCAGATTATGATCAGATACTGAGAACGCATAGACGGCTGCTCAAAACGCACTTGTTTTGAAATGACTTCTGGTGATAGAGGCGACAAGGTGGACGGATCGATGTCGACTTTCGGGACCTCCAGAGCCTCCTCCTCATCCTCCGACTCAGAATCTTCGAAGTTTTTGTGCAGTGTTTCGTCTGCTGACATCTCGGAGACTTCCTGTGCTTGAAAGATTGAAAGAGAGGGTGAAATGCGAGAAAACGATGAGTGGAGGATAGAGGAGGATTGAGGGCGCTTTGACTCGCGCTAGCGGAGTTGGAATAGTACAGTCATCGACTTGCTCCTGCCATTAACCCAATTATGCATCACAGCAGCGAGTGCATTAATCTCCCCAGCCCCATTGGTCACAATCTACATGCAATTATCTACACTAGGAGCTGAGCGCAAACCCCATCACTATAACTACCGCAGCATAAGTGTCACGGCGAGCATCATTTAGGCTCTTGGGAGCAACTGTTATATTTATCGCCGCCTGTTGAAGGAACAAGGATCGTACCAAAAAATTAGCGTAGAATGACATTGAGATCGAGTCCTTTCTTGCGTCTTAGATGCTGTGAAGAGTGCAGAAAGCCATCAAGAGAAGGGAAGGAAATCCGATGCAAGTAGCCATTCAGCGACGTGGTAGCTTTATGACAATGTCATCGTCGCTACTGCCCAAGTCAACCATGCCCTCGTCTTGATACCCATCGTCTCCTCTGTGGTCCAGTATCCGTCCGAAAACCGCCATCTCTTGCCTCTCCAGCTCGTCATCATTTTCAAGATCTGGTAGGATACCATCCGGCAGTACCTTCACTGATAATTTTGAGCGGACCGGAGCGGACACCGAGGCGCCAAGCTTTCTCCCGGGTCGTGGGCCGAGTTCGACATTGTTCGCCGTGCGTCGGGAAGCAAGATCCTTCAACTGTAGGGGACGTTATGCTACTTCATCGTAAATCGGTTGAAACGGAGCGCTTACCTGGGCAACAGCGTCCGAGCTATCTTCTTGCCGCTGGCGTCCAGGCTTGATGGTTGGATCGAATCCTATCCGCTTGATGATTTCCGCCGAGTACGCATTTTTCGAGGTATGGCCTGCTCTAGCTGCGGTACTGGGAGCCCCGTCTTGATCGCTATCACTTCCCGTTCGCTCTTTCCCCTTTCCCTTCTTTTCCGTACCCTCCTTTTCCATCCTCGCCTTCGTTCTCATTTCTAGTGCGTACTCTCGCGCCTTCTCCACCGCACGCGTCCCCTCGCGGTCACGCTCTAGCAGCTTCTGCACCGCGCGGTCCGCGTCTTTCGCGCCCTTCTTCCGCTGCGCCCGTGCTTGCGCCTCGCGGCCGATGTTCTCGCTCGTGAAAAGCGACTTGGACGTCGATCCAGAAACGACGTGCCCTGCGACGACGTACGTCGCCCCGCCGTCGGCGGACAGCTGCGGCTTGTTGTCGGGGACGAGCCCCCACTTGCGCTGCGGGTCGTACACGGGCTTGCGTTTTGGCGCAGCGGTCGACAGACCCGATGTCCTGCATTCAACGAACATGAATATGTGCGGTCCCAGGCCAAAGGCTGGGTACGCACCCGACGGAGAACTCTGCGCGCCCGGCCCTGCTCCGCTCTACAGCAGTCTGGATGTGGTAGTCACAGACGTCGCTAACGCGCTTATCGCACCAGCTCCCGCACACTTTGCCGTCGCGCTTCTTCACCATGCACATGCCCAGATCGCGCGCACGCCCGATCACCATTATTGACGCGGCTGACTCGGGTGTAATCGCGAGGATGTTTGTCGTCGGGTGTGGCTTGTCCGTCGTTCCCTACAGCACAGCAACGCGGTTGTGGGATCACAAGTTTCGTGCTGCGGACAATAGCGTCACAAACCTTGTATGGCTTGAGAATGCGTGGGTTGAGCAGTGCAATGACAGAGCCCTCACGCAGCTTCGCCATCGACTCAAATGCGCCGCGGCTCCCACCTTTGTAAGCTTTCTCCGGGCGGCTCCCGTCTTGCCTGTCGAGCAAATCGACGTTGTCCGCCTCAAAGAGCAGCAGCGTCAGAAATGCATCGCCTCGTATCACCGCCTTACCACCGCTCGCGGAAGCTCGTGAACGCGCGCCAAAGTCAACGAGCTTCATATTCACATACTTGCGACCGGCCAGTTTCGGTGGCGGGGCGTTCCTCTTCATGTTCTTGCCAACAGGGAACCGGCTATGCGGGCCGTTCGCAGCCGTGACGCCACTACTGCCCTCACCGAGGTCGTCTGCGTCGCGTTCCTCGACTTGCCCGAGGGCGACGGGCGCGCGGCTTGTCATGATCTCGCCACGCTGTGCGACAACAGCGATGGTGAGCCAATCACCAACAACGGGAACGTCGTAGCCCTGATTGTTCGGCAGCAGACGGATGACGGAGTACAGCTTCGAAGTGGAGATGTAGTACCGCCCCGTCATGTACTCTTGCATGTCTTCGTGCTGCACTTCGCGGGATCTGTTTACGGGCGATCAGAAAACGCTGGGCGGCCTGAAGATTACACACACATGAGATGGATGCCAGAGTGCGGCTCAAGCTTCTCGAATAACGGGTCATTAAACGGCGGTTTGTGCTGATAAGGTCCAGGCTCAAGCTCCTCAACGAGCGCCAGTCTGTCGTCCCGGGTAGCGACTTGTGTGGCAACAGAGGCGGCCTCCGCCATTGACACACTGGAGCCGTCGAAGATCGCATCAACCGAGGGCGACCACAAAGATAGCGGAAGCACCTACGTCGCCTTGGGCCTGTCTGTGAATGCTTTGGAGCGTTCTAAAAGTAGGGCAACTGGGCGCTGTGCGGGGGCGCCAAGCTGAGACAGCTTCGTGAGGACGGTGGAGGGCGGTGGCTGCGTTGGAGGCGTAGCCTGTGCGGCAGCGTTGCCGTGATTGTGTTCCATACTTACGGTGCGGCGAGGCAAATTGACCGCAGATTTCGGTAAAACGCGATGATGGCCGTCCTGCGAGTCGGGAGTCCTCCGCTGTCGCTCTGCATACGAGTCAGCCGTGGAGCGCGAACACCGCGGAAGAGGAGACGCCTACTTAAAGGCGGGCTTGCAGGGGCGAGGACCTGCGCATCTGGTCGTTTGCGCTTTGGCGACTCAAATGCACATGGGAGATCAGCGGGTGCAGGCCCGCTGGGGTCGGCGAGCTGCGCCTGGAGGGCAGCGATTTGCTTCCGAATGGCGTGCTGCCTGCGCTCCGCCTGCTCTTGGCGACTCATCGCCGACTCCATCGGGCAGTTTTACCAATCGTGGGATTGCGCTTGTCGGTGGGAAGCTGGCGGGTCGTGGACGTCACGCAGGATGCCACCGCGTCCTACACGAGCCGTCAGTACGGAGCAACGATGACAATGAGAGATGACTGAACGATGGAAACAGGGAGACGTGGATGCAGGCAGCAGAAGCGCCGGATGAGTTCAACGCTCAAGTACTAGAGTCACGGTAGACCGCGACGCGAGCTGAGCGCGTTGTTTGCAGCTGTTTGCTGACCGGATGGACCTCGGATACCCCGAACGAGAGGCAAGTAAATGATATTTGGGCTTGAGCGCTCAACGTCAACTCCGCGACACGACCAAATATTCGAGACTAATTCCATCTGGGAAATCATTGTTCCTCAAAACCCGCGCTGAGCCGGACAGGACAAAAGCACCGCAGAGATTGCGGCGGGCGGAGTCTGGTAAGTAAGTATAAAGTCTGCAGGGGAAGGTGAATGGAAAAGTCGGGGATGCCGCCAGCCCACAGGAACAGGAAAACGTACGTACCGGAACATACCGTACACTGGCAAGCCCCGCGCCGCTGGCTACAGACAGTTGTTTATTGGGCACGTTGGGAAAACCCTGTGCCAGTCACGCCGCGTCTTGCCTCCTTCCACCACCTTCCTCGCTCAATCATCCCCTCTCATTCTGTTTCCTATGACACGCATTATCGTTGTAAAATCGACATCAATAAGCGAGCTCCGACCTCTTGATGCCGAGTACCCACGCCGCTGTCGGGCGCACGGTTGAGACTCGAACTCGGGGTTTTTTTTATCTCAGAACAAGCAGTTTCCGAGCATATGATACCTCTGCTCCTTGCTTACTTTTCGTATATCAGTGGTATTTATTTCAGTAGGTGAAAAATGTCCTTTTCGCAAATTCAGACCGGTAAGCGCTACGGTGCTCGGCAATTGCTACGGTCTGCTCGGCAATTGCTACGGTCTGATCGAGATCCGCTATGGTTTGGTCGAGGTGCGCTACGATGTGTTCGGGATGCGCTACGGTGTGCTCCGGATGTGCTACGGTTCAGTGTTCATAAATTTGAATAAAATCAATATGCATCTGAGTAGCTTTCTACGCTACTAACTCAAGGGAAGGGGAGCACTGCAGTAGATTAGTTATGTTATCTAATAGGTGATCTAGTAGACTGTCGGCTTATCTGACTCTTATCAAATTCGGCCCGATAAGCGAGTCCGACACCGTAGCCACACCGTAGCAAATCAGGAGCACACCGTAGCAATTCCCGACTACACCTTAGAACATCTCGGATAAAACATAGTGTCTACCGTACTGGAATATCGGTGGCTACGTATCTGTTACTAGAACCTATCTGCTGTCCAGCACGTTGACCTGAAGCTGCCGATGCTTGATGTCGGAGCTTCGAACTGGGGCTGTAATTTACAACGAAAATGGCTGTCATAGTTTCCTCTTTTTTTGGCGTTCACCCTTTCTTGCCGCTTTCCATGCCTCTTGTATTAGATATACGAACAGCGGCTGGTGACCTGGCCCATCGGCTCAGTTCACTGCGGCACTTCCTATCCGCAGCCCAGGATCTCTTAGATAGCATTCGCCTCCTGCGGTCAGAAATTCTGTGTAGACACTGTAAAAAGGTAGGCCCTGTCTCGCGTCAATGGTTTCGACATCCTGTCCTGATATTATCCCGCAGGTGGTGACCCTGGTAGAGGTCAGTCTCTGATCATGATAGCAGCCCTCCTGTGTCTCTAAGCTTGCCATCAAGATCTCTCGCACCACCTTGTCCCGTGTGGGGATTAAACTTCACTTATTTACGTCGTGTCCACCGGTGCTCCAACAGTTCAAATCGCTCTACTTTGACATCCTGAGAGCGCTGAGGGAACGCTTGGATGTCTTTGTCGGGGCAAATCTCAAAGGTAAACCTATTCCTGTCCCGCTACGTATACACATGCTTGCTCAATCTCCTTCAAAGATCGCGTCAACAGGTTGCTCCTGCCACTTTCGTCATGGATGGTGATCCGCAGGGCAGATGTCCCTGCTGCGTCGGCGCGCGTCCAGGCCCGGCCCGCGCGGCCTTCTGCGTCGCCCTTCCACCTCGCGGTAGTGCCCCTTTCAGATCAAATCACACACCGGCGCTCCTCGACAGCGCTCGCTACCTCCATGCCGCGTAAGCGAACGTGTCACTCGTCTCAACGCTCTGCTGACCGACCCCTCAGCACCGCCGTCTCTTCCTCGCCGCGACCGACAATCGCCTGACCCAGACCGCCAGAGCTCAGTGGTGCGTCTGCACCTTTCGCCTGAGCCAGCGGTGCAGATGGTGCGGACGCGCTCTCCCCGGCGCCACACTCCTGCACTTGCGACCGAGGAGGATGACAGGGAAAATTATGAAAGCGACCCTGTCACTGTTCAGCGGCCGACCCCCCGGCGCTTTGGGATCTTCTGCACCCGTGGAAACGCAGCGCTCCCGAAGACTGAGCGACGCAACCGCCCTCACTCTCCTCGCTCATCAAGGTACTCTTGAGCAGCATACTGGAGAGGCAGCGATGTGCCGGTCTTTTTCCCTTCAGCTGCGCCCGTCCTGATGATTGTTTGCCGCCATCAGTAGGTATCTCGTTCGCAATTTTTGGTAGCTTCCCATCGTAGGATTTTGGGTGTCATCAACGTCAGCTTCTTGAATCGCATGCATACTTCGCCAACCTTTTTGCGCTGCTCCTTGGTGTCTCGCCAAGGCGGTCGTGCGGTAGGTTATGGCACGCCAGGATCTGTCGACTGGGCGGCACATGACAGTGCGTCCTTCAAACTTCCTATCTCCATGAGATCGGCGTACTCCAACTAGCGGTTGAAACACGCTATCCGTATGCCCGCGTGCAGCTGTACGCAAGTCAATGGCTGTTCATCAAAGGGACTCCTGACGGATCGGCCTTGCACATTGAGTCGATGATCCGCTCAATCTGAACATCACCAACACTTGAGATGTTAAGATCTGAGTATACCATAACGACCGCAAACTCCTGCTGGACGCCACTCTCTACCCTCCGCCACCATTTCCAATGCCTATCTACACCACTGACTCGGTACTGTCCCTCTGTTCACTCACAGACTCAAGGTGATCTCGCACTGCAGGCTGGAGTGGAGCTTGACACCCGGTGCGCGTGTTCCTAAATTCTGATCCGCCGTGTCTACGGGGGCTCTTTGATTTGCTCCTTCGCAGAGCCCAATTACCTTCTTGCGACATCTTGGCGATATCCATATGTCTGTGGATCCTCCGCAGAGACGATTTGCGTTTATATCCGAGTGAAGTATGATGCTGAGGCTGTTCCAGGTAGCTTCAAGGAGTTTGCCTCAATTCCGTCAAGATCGTTCATAAGGAAACAGAGTCTATTATGCATCCATAAAACCCAGAATGTTAAGAAATGGATATAGAAGACATACGGACAGAGAAGAAGAACATAGACTGCGAGAGTGCGAAAGCAAATCTGATCCCCTCCACTCCGCCGCAACCCTCCACGGAAAATAGACCCACTCATCAGCTCGGATACATCGCGAAAACGCGCTGCAGTGTCTCTTCATCCAGCCCGCGCAGCTTCAGGCACCGCTGGAATAGCTTCCGATCGATAGCAAATTGCACACGGCTTGCGAGGTGCTGCCCCGCGACGAGCTCCTTAATCGTGCCCGCGATGAGGCGCTGCTTGTGCACGTTGATGAGCGGCTCGAGCTGCATGGAGGGCGGTAGGGGGGTTAACGTTGCGAACACCTCGGGGTGAGCCGGCGCATTAAAATTGCCGGAGATGGGGTCAACGCCTACGGTTTCATGTGGCGCTGTTGGGTCGATGAGGTCGGGGAGATCGCTAAAACGACGCAGCTGCGAGAAGTAGATACCTGTCGTAAATATTAAAAACTGCCTTCTGCATTAGATGCCATAGAAACAAACCGAGGAATGGAATGCATGCTGCAGGCGTGGCCTGCCGACCGTCCGCCGAGGCCTTCCCCTTAGTCGAGCTGCGCACCGAAGCGGCCTCTTCTGACTGTGCACCGGGCGGCGCATCAGAAAGCATGGCCATCGCATTGCGAATGTGCGCAAAATCATGATCGCTCTGCGTGAACGCGGTGAGGTCCTGGAGCATGCGCAGGTTGTACAAATTCACGCGATTCCAGGACTTGCGCATCGCACGCGTCACCCAGTCGTTCCGCAGGCCTGCAATGATCGCAACGAGCGTGCTGAAGTTATTCAGGTTGAAGCATTTCTGATCACGGAGCCGCGAATTCAGTCTCGGTGCAGAAGGAAGGTGGAATACAACGTACCCATGCTATGCGGATGAACTTTCCCACGAGCGCTGGCCTCTCAGTAGGATACGTGAGCACGATTTCCGACAGGACGAAGTTTGCAATCAAGTTGAACCGCCCGCGCGCCGCGATGACCGCACTCGTCTTGTACCCACTGCGACCCTCTGCCTTCCACCGTGCGCGATCCTTCAGGAACGAGCTCCAGTCCAGTATGTTTGCCTCGTCGATCGTACTTAGCCACTCATCCGAGACGAGTTCCTCGAACCTGACACCAAGGAACAGCTCGCGGTCGATCATGCTGAAGTGCTGTGCCAATTCCATTGAGCTGTGGGTGAGTACCCACGAGCGATGGATGCGCGGGTATCGCGGGTGGACAAACTTCGAGACCGGTGGGCTCTGCGCCGCCGCAACCGGCTGCTGCTGAGGGGACGTGGGCGAGTGCGACGTGGGCGACGCGAGAGCGCTCACGCGGCTTTGCAGGATTTCGGCCGGGACGACGTCCTCCACGGCGGGCTTCGACTCATTCGTATTCACAGAGGCACCAGGACTGAGGGATGGGGGATACGGCGTCTGGGCGGCGACGGGCGTCGTGCTGTCTGCCACGAACGCGTCTGTACTCGCCAGTAACCGCGCGGACACCTGCGAGCCGGAGTTGCGCCGCGAGTCATCCTGGCTCCACGCAACAGAGTCGTGCCGGTCCGTGTCCACCTCACTCGGCGCCTCTTCGCCATCGGACGTATACCTCGGCTGCTCGTCACCATAGTCACCGGCCTCTATCCGCTCGCGAATCGTCTTCACCCAGTTGTCCACCTTCGATTCCTTCTCACGCTGCTTAGCGGGATTCATCTGTCCCTCGAGACGCCGCAGCGCGCCCTCCACGTCGCCCTCACCCTCCTCGTCGCTGAGCGAGTCCACGAGCGCGTTCACCTGCCACTGTTGAATTGTGCTACCGAGCCCACCAACAGACGCCGACGACGCGGCGGAGCTTGACGGCCCAGATGTTGACTCGTGCGACGTCAGGCCCATGGACGAGACGCTGTCCGTCGGCCGCTGAACGAACTCGAAGTCGCGTCGCAGCGGTAGGCGACGTGGTAGGCGTTTCAAGCCGGGAGGCTGCGCAGGGCCGCCGGCAGATCCATTCGACGATGTATCGGATAAATCGAGGTCATCAATAGAGACGATGTCCATTTGCCACGAGCGCTCCTGCGGGGGGCGCGGCTGGAAGTGAGGCGAGGAAATCAGGGCCCCATAGCTGGACGACGAGCCAGACGAGTCAGACGAGGTCCGACTCCGACCACTGGAATGCAGATGTATCTGCACGGGTGCGGGGCTTCTGAGCGGTTCACCGTCTGCGGAGCTGGCGGCCTGCACGTGTTCAACTTCTCCCGCGTCTTCCGATGATGGGTGTCCACCGCCAACCGAATCTGTCTCCGACCCCTCAATGCTCCCATTTGTGCGCTCATTTACGACAGCCTCGGGCCCCGGTTTGATAGACGCTGTGGGAGATGACTGTAGTGCTGAACCTGGGGGTGGTCCAACAGGTGCGGCCACGGACTCCACCGGCGACACCGTAGGCTGCTCGATAAGTTTCAGGTATTGCTCCACGCCGCCGCGGACAGTGAGCAAGTCACCCGTCGCGTTCAGCTCGAGGTCGAACGCAGACACGTCCGCGCACGCGCCTAGCGGTGTGCTCACCGTCGTCGAGCGCGCGTTCAGCACACGCTTCCAGCGCCCGAGCCGACCGATCGTGTTGACAAACGCGCGACTCAGCGCGTTGTGGTGGACAGGCAACGTCGCTGGTGTCTGCGTGATGGGCATCGCGGGAGTCGTCGATATCGACGGGCGGTGGTCCATGATCGCGCGGTGCAGGGGCTGCTGCAAGAGCGACACAGCCTTCGTCCCGTCGACGCCCGACACCACGCCGGTCGTCGCTGCCCCGTAGAACCCGCCTGAGCTCATCAATGATGACGAGGTGCTCTCCATGATGAAGTCGAGGTCAAGATCGGACTCGTTCGCGGACGCGACCGACTTGCGCGGTAGGCCGTCGAGCGTCTTGCCTCCCGTTTTTGCAAGCGCGGCGCTCACGGTACCCGCCGCTGCCATCAATGGCCGCCCGCGCTGCGAGTGCATTTCCTTGCACTCGCGCACAACGGACACGAGCTTGCGTACGATGTTCTGACGCCGCAACCAGTGCCGTCAGCGCTCCTTCTCAGAGTACCCACAGACTAAGCTCACCGGTGCATCCGTGTGCTTCTGAAGGATCGGGTCCCGGCGCAAGGAGTTCAACCAACTCGCAAGCAGCATGCGCAGCTCCCGGTTCGGCACGAAGTCCACGCCGAAGAACGTCAGCAGCCAGTACCTGATAGCTACAAATGTACGCACGCGCACAATGCGGCGGACGCGCTCGTCGTAGTCGGATGTGCTGCGCCCGAGTGCCCAATGAAAGCGCGCGATGAGTAAGTGACACAGGTCCGTGGCGCTGATGTACGTTCGGTACGTGAGGAAGAACACGAGCAACTCGTCATAGTTGAACTCGCTCGTGAGTTGCGCGATCCAGCGCTCGATCGTCGCGGCGACAAGCACCTTCTCCGGGTCCCCAATAACAGTTGTCACGTGAACCTGTGGACTATCTTCGGTCGGGGGTTGGCTGCTGCGACGCCGCGACACGCCGGAGCGCGAGGAGAGTTGATCCGTTGATGGCTCGATGAGCACCTCCGTCGGCTCGGGGTACACCTCGCCCCAGATGACGAAGCGCGGGTCATCGCGCGGCGCGGCAGTGTCTTCCGAGTTGAGCGACATCTTGATCACGGTCGTCTCGGTAGAGTCAGGGGAGAGCTTATCGAGAAGGGGTAGGCCGCGGTATGTCTGCAAGACATCAAAGACCTCGGTGGAATAGCGCGTGTGCAGGGAGGTTTCGGTGCTCGGCAGATAGCTGCGATCTTCGGGGTCCTGCCGTGTCAAAAATGGCGCAGGCAACGGGGATGGTGTAGATGGGTCGGATTGTGGCAGCACCTCTGGAGGATCTATTGGCTCAATCACGCCCTCGGGTGGGGAACTGAGCATCATGGATGCGATGACGCTGCTTCGGGGAATCCGCAAGTGGTTATCAGCTCGGGCAGTCAGTCCTGACTCGAAGGACTGCATCTCGCGAAGCAGAGGAGGTGAAGTCAGAAGCGTGTCCGTCGGTCGTGACGGTGAGTCGAAGGTGACACGCGCGCCGAATGGGGCGACAATGACAGGAGATTGGGGTGTGTCTGGCAGAGCAAGCTCGCTACCGGGGGTGGACAGGGACGTGAGGCTGGAGGCCACCGGAGAAGGCGGTACCTTCCACTGCAGGACCGTCGAGAAGATATCGCCGCGATGTATGGGCTCCGAGACAACGGCGGTAGCTATGCGCGGCATGTCGGCCGCGGTGACGCTCTGCGAGTGACCGCGCCCTGTTGGACCTGAAGGCTGCGCTGACGGAGTTGATGATTCTGCGGAGAGCTGTGGGTTTGAGCGCGCCTTCCTCAGCTTGCGCGCGGGCGACTTGTGAACGTCATGCGTCAGGTGTGCGGAGGTTGGCTCCGGGTGGCGGGTCGAACTGCTCGGGAACATCGACGGCGGGAGAAAGGTATGCATGCTCATGCGCGAGCGGCGGGCAGAGCGACGGTCCGAGCGTGTCGAGGCAATGGGTTTCTTGCTATCCTGCTGCACCGCAGTAGGCTGCTCGACAATCTGGATGGTTGTGCGGCGTTCTGCCTCGGCGGCGGCGGCGGCGGCAGCAGGGGCGGACTGATCCCGGTGTCTGTTCGCGCGCGGTGAGGCCCAGCGACACGTGTGTGGATGGAGCACTCACCCCACGCGAAACATCTGCTTGCCATGTTGGTTGACGAACGCGGTGATGGCGTACGGCGAGCGTACGGACTTGCCGACGCCAAGGAGACGGTCATAGCGTTTCTTGAGCTCGATAGCCGCGCTTCCCGAGGGCGTCTCGACGAAGGAGCCGTCCGCTGTGCGCGGGGGTCGAAAGGTGCGTCAGCATCGATGTCAGAATAGATCAATTCGGATGAAGTGAAGGTGAAGAGCGCGACTGGCGTCAAGATGGGAACGAAGCGCGTAGAGCCTACACACGAGGCGTGGGATCAAGAACCAGTGTCACCACGGCTAAATCGACGGAGTCTTCCAACCCAATGAACCACTGCGATGGCGAGCGGCGCTTGGCACCACACACATTTATCACATTCGTACCCCGAGGACGCGAAGTGCGACAGATGGAGACGAGATAGAGGCGGTGTTGGCAGAATTAGGACGACGAATCAGGACTTACGTGCGATGGAGATATCTGCAGAGGCGACTTCCGGAGGCAGATCGTCAAAGTCACCACTCGGGTCATCTTCTGGGACGTCGACAAACGCGAAGGAGGATTGGGACTTGTTCGCAGAGGGTGTAGGGATCGGCAGGCGCAGGTGCCCCGAGTGGGGCGAGAGCAGAGGCTCTGCTTGAGACACCGACGACGCATCAGGTAAAGATGAGGTCGAAGACCGGAGTTCGGGGGAGGTGGGCCTCTGGGTAAGCACGGGGGTGGAGACGAGGGATGAGTCGTCCTCCTCCACAAGGACAAGGCTGGGAGGTGGACTGGAGGACATGGCGAGTCGTGGGGTATGGCCGTTAGGCGTGGTTCGTTGCGCGGTGCGGCAGGGGTCTACGAGCACATAAAATAAGACAAGGAGATGTACAATATAAGGGGGGTCGGGTGTCGTTCTTGTCGTGCTCGCCTAGCAGCCAGCGGCGGCCGGAGTCATGAGTATTCGGAGGCTGAGCACGCGCAGCGGTATCCGTCAGCCAAGCCTGCGCAGGCAGAGGGGTTCAGGGAGATTGAACAAACGGGAAGCGGAGAGAAACGCGCAAAGGACGTTCTCTAGTAGTGGAACTATTGGCAGGGATAATTGCAACATTTCTGCGCCAGCCCAATGAGGAATTGTCTCTTCACACGGACGTGACTGTGCGCGTGACGAGCGTGACTGGACGCGACAGTGGCCGTCGACCGTCTCCTCGCACGCTGTACCCGTCTCCTCTTCACCACATCAGTGGCTTCATCGACTGACGAGGATCTTAGACATGTCGATTGTGACGATACGTGTGCGTATTCACTCCTGGCGTTGTGCTTCTCTGCTGACTTTTCTGTGGCTTCAGAATGTCGAATTTCTGAACAACCCGGCGCGCTTCTTAGATCCTTATCACTTCCGCGTCACTTTCGAATGCATAGCGGCCTTGAAAGACGGTGCGTCTGTTACTTTCCTTGGTCCTCAGTGTCTGCTCACACCTGGCTGTTCGATGGATGCGCTCGGCGTGGCATAGACCTCGAATGGCGTCTGATCTATGTCTCCTCGCCTGGTAACGAAGAGCTCGACCAAGAGCTGGACGACTGCCTCGTCGGCCCCGTGCCCATTGGCGTCAACTCGTTTGAGTTTGAGGGCTCCCCGCCATCGCCGGCGAAGATCCCCGCAGAGGACGTACTCGGTGTTGCCGCCCTCATCCTCACTGGCTCATACAACGATCAGGAGTTCGTGCGTGTGGGATACTATCAGAACACGGAATACGACAATGAGGAGATGAAGAACAGTCCGCCATCGAGGATCCAGTTTGAGTCGTTGGTGCGGGACATCAGCACGAAGCCGCGCGTGACACGGTTTCAGATAAAGTGGTGTGTGGCATGTTGGCCTGAGTGGCGATGTGACACTGATGTGGGGGTAGGGATGTGTCGCCGCATATCGCAACGCAGACAGCGGCAGGCGCGGCCACATCCGCAGCGGTGCCCTCGGCGAACGATCTTGACGACGCAGACGAGATGGAAGACGTACAGCCTTCAAACGGGTCATGACACAGACCTCCCTGCGTCCGCTGGGCGTGATATATCCACGCTGGCGGCAGCTTGTATACTATTTCCAGCCCATGATGTAGCCCCCTGTTGTCGTCGTAGTTTACAATGACTTGCATAATTTCATGCGGGGGGACGCGCCTGTCACATGACTCCGTTTATCACCGCCAAACCGCCTCCCCTAAACAGCGGCCGCGCTCCTTGCTCCGAACACCCACCTTCCCCGCTTCAGTTGCGTCCCTCCCGCCCCGCTGTCTGTCGTTCCACGCGTCTTCTGCGTCTACCCAGCCGCCATCGTCCCGCCCTTCCCCTCGGATCCCCCGTAGAAACCCTCTGTGTGTCTCGTCCGCTGTTTCCTTTGCCCGTCCAGGACTAACTTGTGTCCCTCTCGCTCTTGTGCAGGTCGATATCATGACCCCAGCAAAAGGCGGCAAGTCCAGGTCTGGCGTGCCCGCGCAGCAGACCGATGCTGCGAAGAACTTCCAGACCCGTTCCGCGAAAGCTGGTCTCCAGGTACACCCCCTACACGTCTCCCTTGCCTTCTACGCTGAGCTTGTCGCCCTTGCGGCCGCTAGTTTCCCGTAGGCCGTATACACCGATATTTGAAGCAGCGCACACAGAACAACGTGCGAATCGGAGCAAAGGCCGCGGTGTACACGTCCGCCATCCTCGAGTATCTCACCGCCGAGGTGCTCGAGCTCGCAGGTGCGCAGCCCTGACATCCCTCCTGTTGCGGACGGACACTTATGTGCGTGTGGGCAGGCAACGCGTCGAAGGATCTGCGCGTGAAACGCATCACGCCGCGGCACCTGCAGCTGGCGATCCGCGGCGACGAGGAGCTGGACATGCTCGTGCGCGCGACCATCGCCGGTGGTGGTGTGCTGCCGTTCATCCACAAGAGCCTCACCCTCGGCAAGGTGAAGAAGCCCGAGGGCCTGCCGCCCGTCTAACGCTCGGCGCACCATGTCACGCCTCGTGAGCATCGCCATTTCGTATGACTTGTCGTGCTTACATGCTTTTGGACGCACGCAGTTTGATTATCACTATATGCTGTTGGTGACTGCGGTGAGCTCGATGCTGTGTATAGTTGTGTAGTGTGTGATATTATAATGCGACTTTCACTTGACAATGCTCACGTGCACATTGGGGCGTCGGTGTTGACGTCATCTCAGCCACCGTCCTCTGTATATAACACCCCTCGCCAACCCGCCCTCTCATAATATCATGTCTTCCCAAGTCTCCGCCACGACGCCCGGCGACGGCCGCCCCACGCACCGCACGCACAACCCCTCCGACCCGTTGCCCGGCGCACATGGCGGCGCCCCCACCGCGGACTACACCACCGCCGCCTTCGACTCGGGCCCCAGCGAGCCCGACACCGCGCTCGAGCCCGACGCCCCCACGCGCCTGCCGGACAACCACCGGACGCGCGGGTTGCAGCATAACGTATCGAGTGGGTCGCTCCCACAGCGCGAGTTCTTGTGCTCAAATTTTGTGCCCAGTTGACCGCGAAGAAAGCCTGCCTGTAGGAAAGGCGAATGCCTTCGATAAGATCTACGGCAAGACCGAGAAGGTACGTCTATCACGGCTTGCGCTACGTACCCGAGTTCATGGTTTTGCAGGTTCTTGGAAAGGTTTTCAAGAACTCGGACATGCACGAAACCGGCGAGCTACGCGAGGCGGGCGGGCGAAAGGCCGCCATCGGTGAGGCCCGCGCACCCCATGACTGAGCCTGTATTTCAGAACAGGTGAAGTCAGACTAGGGGGCACTGGACCGCGTCTAGTTGTACGACGAGCGGTGCTGGTCTGTACGATACATTCTAATGTATGATAGCTCGAGTTAGTAATCCGGCAGGATGGATACATATTATACCTAGTATACCTGCTGTCTGCGTGCCTCATGATGTCGGCGCACGAATGACGAATGTTTTCCATTACCAAGAATCAAAACCTAGTGTACTAACAGCCGCTTCTTCCGGGGACAGGCTCAATTCGTTGTATATGCTCGTCTTAACTCGTGTCCGCCTGTGTATAAAGATCGGTCATGCCTTGTACTCAAGATTCGGGGTCGGGGGTGAGCGAGTGCGGAAGGCTGGCCGCGCGCACCGAAGTTGCGTGTTTATCAATGTCTGCGCCGAGTGCAACGGACGGCGCGGGCGCAGGTACGTCGGCGGCGGCATCTACGGAGTCCTTCTTTGCGTGCACGACGGGGCGCTTTAGCGAGTACTTCTTCAGGAACAGCGCTGCCGGCCCCCAAGTTTTGAGTTAGTCAGAAGCCGCGGAGGAAGGGATGGACGCACCGGCGAAGAGGCAGCACACGACGATGGGCGTGTCCACGATCCAAATCACCGCGATGCTCTTCGTGTACGCGTGCATGATCTGGCGTTGCAGCGAGAGCGGCTGTGCGTGCGTAGGTCAGCGCCGTGCAATGTGAGGAAGGAGGGGGCGCAGACCTGGATGGACTTGAGGCTGCGAATGCTATCCGCGAGCGGCGCACTGTTCGTCGAGAGCGCAAACCCGGGGATCTTCTTGGTACGCTTGCGCAGCTCCTGCACGACACGTGAGCTCTCATGCCGACTACACACCAGCGATACGCACGGAGGACCAAATTGCTTGCCCGACAGACACCCGACCGTCGATCCCAACATCCTTTTTGCCAGAAACCAGCACATCAGACAGGTTATATAGGAAGACCGAGAGTGTGGCGTACCGCATAAATCCCAAACTCGCGGTGGCGGTGGCCATGTCCTTGAGCGGCATCGCGGCCTGGATGCCGAGCATGGGCACCTGGTACAGCCCACCGAGGCCGACGCCCGAAAGCAACGGGAAAATCTCCTGCACTGCGCTGCATTTCTGGTCAGTCCATATACAACGTGCGAATCAGATCATGCTGGTGCGCACGTAGATGACCCTTCATTGAGAAGTATCTGCAGGCCAAAGCCGATGGCCATGATCACCTACACACGCATTGTGAGTATGGGTGGGTGGCAGGTGGCAGAATTGACGCACGTAGGACGCCCATATCGCGGGGCGGAAGTCGCCGAGGGGAGCGACGGACAGCCCCATAAGCGTCGCGAGAGACGGATGAGCCCAGCGAGAATGGCAGCATCCTAGAAGGCGGCCACCGGTCAACCGAAGCACGCCATCGAAGGGCAAAGATCTGGACACGTACTTGATGCCAGCGCGCGTTGCGGACGCGCCGAGAACCTGATAGTACACCGGAAGGTAGTACGCGCCGGTGAACGCAACAAAGGAATGAAAGAAGGAGGTGGTGACAAGGAGCGCCGTGGTGCGCGTCTGCAAAAAAGAAAACACGATATGAGCGGAGGCTGGGGATAGCAATTATAGAGACGCGCCCTGAAGATTCGTGGCGGGATAATGGGGGAGCGCTTCGTCTTTCCCTCCCATATCCCTGCTGACAGCAGCAGCACCGCCCCAATCACCAGCAGCGCTATCGTCGCCGCCGAGTTCCCTGCACCAAACATGCATCAGCACCAATCACACAGCCACAAATGGGAGGAAGAAGGGCTCACAGCTGTTCTCGCTCTGGTTGAACCCAATGAGCAGGCACACGACGCCCGAAATGAGCAGGAAGAGCGCAAGGAAGTCGAACTGCGCGACGTGTTCGCGAAATGGCTTGCCCTTGTGCGGGTTCAGATGTAGGAAGAAAAAGAGCATGGCGACGGCAATGCCGCCTGTGGGGCTGAATGGGCTCGATGAATTACGAATAGAGAGTGAGACTGGAAGAGGGGGACGCACAGGTTGACGAAGAAGCACCTATGACCGTTGTGAGAATGTGGCGGGCAAGGAGGGGTAGGAGCTCACCACCGCCATGAAACGTGGTCCGTGAACGCCTGAAAAGGACGCTGAGGACCAAGACAATTCGACGGACGCGTGCAGCACACTCACTCCTCCAATCAGCGGTCCAAGGACACTGGGAAGTATCTGAGTTTCATGCATACGAATCATGGGAGCGGAAGACATACGATGCAATACACGAAGTCGAGCCAATGATACCTCCATACTTACCGCGCCTGAGCGATGCGTTCAATTGATGCACTCTTCACGCTCTCAATGAACCACGTACTTGTTCAACGGGATAATGTCGCCGATGACAGTCTGCGTCAGCTGCAAAATTCCTAAACGTGAAGGGAGAAAATTTGAGTCTGATGCACGTCAGGTCAGATGGAAGGGAATATACCACCGCCGCCGATCCCCTGCACCGCCCGCGCGATAATTAGCCATGTCATGCTCTGAGCGGCGCCGCAGAGCGCGGAACCAATCTGCAAGAAAGCGGGTGAGTCATAGCCCGGGGCAGAACGTCAAGTTAATGAAGCTCACAAGGAAGATAATGATCACAGGAAATAGAACGAGCTTGCGGCCGAGCATGTCGGCAAGCTTCCCCGGGCCATAGAGCGGCATGAGCGCTGCTGCGGCCAACAGGTATGCACTTCAAAAGAAAGCTTCAGCTGCAAGTTACTGTTAGAAACAGACTGCCTACCTTCCGACCCAAGAGTAATTCCTACCACCGCCGAGTCTGTTGACGATTGTCGGCAAGGCAGTCGCAACGCTGGGACAGCATTCAGGCCACACCGACATGAATCAATATTTAACATGCCACTTACATAGTCTGGTCCAAAGCCGCCTGCGCGAGCATCAACAAGGAGTTATTTAATGCCCATCAATGGCAGAAACGCGGCGTACCAAGAAGGTCGTGAGCATCAGGGCGGAGAACACGATAAATAGGTTATTATGCGGCAGGACTTGCTGCTCGTTCTGAAAGCCCTGACTCCCGCGCGATGTTTCCGGTTCGGATGCAGGCTCCTTGTCGTTCGCGCCTTTCTCGGCGTCTGGGGGTGACATGGCTGGGAGACTGCAAGTGCTCTGTGCCAAGGTGGGAGGTGGGGGGACGCAGCGCAAGAATTCGCGATGGGTCGAACAGGCTGTCGACCTCGCCTGGAGGCAGGCGCCTTGGCCATATACCTCAGGTCGTGAGAGTGTTGCATAAAGTTCACGACGGCGCGAAACGCGCGCACCAACAACCTGCCAACAAAACAACGTGTTGCAGTGAACAACGTTCAGTCTGCCGAGGCGTCGGCAAGGCGTGACTAAGCATACGAGCCGGCCGCGGGAGTTTCAATAAATCTAAACCATCATCCGACTCGCGGCCTCTGTATACACGACGCCTTGCGGTGGCCTTGAAGCAGTAGATTGAGTGTGCGAAATTGACGCAGTACGATGAGCCAACATGTACACGCCCTATCTCCGACCGCTAACACCTTCTCCTACGGATAGTGATAATGAACCGTCTAGCACCGGATCCAGCAACCCCGATTTGAACCTTGGGTTACAGATGATCCTGAGCTTGCGAAGGTTGAAGCCGTCTACTATGCCTCAGGGAGACTACCGTGGGTACTTTACGAAGTTCAATGAGCCAATTCACACACGCCGCGGCATCGTTGTCCACTGCCTTAGCCTCGCCCTTCCAAAAGTCGTCGACACTGTTGCTCCACCGGCGCGCGGGTTTCGCGGGTTAGGACCTGCATTTAGCGCCCCCGTCTGCCATACTATTCTCTTCGCGATATGTCAGTGCGCCTCACAAAACGCGACATCGCCGCCCTGCTTGAGCTTTAAGTGGCCGCAGCACAAGATCGGAGTCCTTGTACGTTTAGACATCTCTGATGCCCGTGGCATCAGACAATAGGAACAGTGACAGGTACGTAGCACAGAAGAGAAGGCCTCTCAAATATGGCATGGCGGTGATACTGATGGTCAATTGGGCCAGCATTGAAGCCGCGTCCCACGGTTCCCGTGACTCCCATCCGACTTTATACTCAGTACAGACCATGCGCACAGTCGGTAGCAGATGACAGTGCTATAGCTGTCGGGGAACTTTTGCTAATGCGGTCAATTCGAAGTGAAGGGGCGTGCGACCCCGAGACTGCCTCTCAGGCAGATGGACCGCACAAATGTGGCTGCGACATAAAAACGGGCCCAAGGCTTCCCCAAGACTCTCAGTTTCGACTTCCCAGCCACAACTCCTCGAGAAAGCCCCATGGACGCTGAAACCAAGAATATCGGGATGGCATCGAAGATGAAGCCAGGTCTGGCGGAGAATGAGATACCTACGCCTGTTCGCAACGAGACGTTGTTTGTGCAGCCGGAGACACCGACCGCACTGGGAGGACGGGCGGAGTTTGAGCTCGTTGACGGTAACAACCTTATAATGCAGTTTGCCGTGCGTGCCTACTCTGACATCCGCTTGGTGGACTGACCCGAGATCTGGCTAGATCACTTCGCTGTATGTTGTGGGTGGTGCAATGGAGCCGGCGCGGTTCTGCAAGGCACTCTCGCGCACGATGCAAATATTCCCCACCGCTGCGGGCCGCCTCGGAAGGAAGGGCGACGACTGGCAGGTGTGTCATCTACGCAGTGGCGGGCGGCGGAATAAAGGCTGACTATCTCTTTAATATTTCATATTCTATGCCCTTCTTACCTGCACGCCTCCTTCCCGCACAAACTCGGCCCTGCCTCGCCGGCAACGCTTCATCCCCACATCACTGCATCTCATCCGCGGAATGCGCCTGCTTCCCGGCCGCCGACCTTGGCAATCACGTGCGCACTTGCTAGATCGACCTGCTTAACGCTCCCGTCCCCGTACATGTCGCGTCCATCAGTAAACCTAAAAATCTCTGGCGCGTCTGGGCCAGTCTGTACTAGTCTGGCCCAGACACGCCAGCGGTCGCCAGTTCGCCAGTTGCCAGCTCGCCAGCTAGGACCATTTTCCTGCCAGAGATGACCTACGAAATGTCCTCCAGAGCCGCCAGAGCCGCCAGAGTGCGAGAGGGGGGTACGTGAGGGCCACGTTGACAAAAAATGAATTGTATTGCTTGTATCGACGTATTCTATACTACTGTATCGTAGAGGAACGGAACATTGCTACTTACTGCCGAAATAATTACTGCGCACCTTGTGAAGTTCCTGCCGCTCGTGTCCGCGCGCCCACTGTTCGTATCCGCGCGCCCACTGTTCATGTTCGCGCGCCTGCTGTTCGCGTCCGCGCGCCGCGTTTTGTCTCCGCGCAGGACGGTGCGGAGCCCGCGCTCATTGCATCGACTGGCTGGGAGCAGTGGGAACTGCGCGAGGGCCAGCAGCACATCGGAGTCGTCGCAGATGCATATCTGTGGGGGTGAGAGGGGGCGCGTTCATTGTTTCCGGCCAGTGTCGAAGGAGGCATGCCGAGCAAGTTGGGGCGGATGCAAACAGTAAGTCGCCGGGTCGAGGTCGGTGATAGGATCGCTGTGGTCGCAGGGATTGTGAGTTTGTAACGTGCCAGTGCGCAATTATGCAACTTACTATGGCTCTTGCCTTTCATCTCTTAGGCTGAAAGAACATGATCTGTTGAGAATAACCGCTGCCACAGCACTTCTTGGTCAGCGTCTTCTCGATCTCGGCGGACAAGTACGCACTGGGTAGACGGGAGCTTCCACGGACAGCTACGTGACGAGCCTCTTTACCGCTTGTCTGCCAATCGCCGCTCGACTGCTAGCCTGCGTTGCGCTCCGGGACAATGCTGCCTCAAGTGTTGGGCAGGTAGGGTCAGTGGCCTCATCGCGAGACAGGCATGTGCTATCGCAGGGATGCTGACGGCCTCTGGTCGGTGATTGTGGAAGTGAGTGAGGTTGGCGGTATGGCGCAAGGTCAACGAGTGGGAGGAGGTGAGAAATCGTTGCGCTGGCAGTGGCTGAGTGTACAAACACACCACAACATTCTGACTTCACTTCGCGGCCGCCACGTCGACTCGCGCTCGGACTCTGGCGAATACTGAAGTGCTCAGCGCTCAGCCCTCAAGCCTACGACTAGCTTGCTCTCTTCACCATTCACCAACAATTTCAATCCCCAGGCTACCTTGTGCTTTGCCATCCCATGACCCGTGCTGTAAGTCCGCTGGTATTTTGTTTTTGACCTACTGACCTTTCTGCGTGCCAGCGCACTGCGCCCCGGCTGCCCATGCGGCGCATGCGCGTCTCCCAGACCTCCCTCTACCTAATCACAGCCTTGTGGCAACCGCGTCAACGACAGAAGACTACGAGGACCACGGAAGCCGCAGCGGTGGCTCCCTATGCGCGGACTCGTCACTACCGAGGGCCTGCGCTCAGTAAGTAATGACCGGGATCCTTTATAATCTGGCGATGTCCTTAATTGTTTTACACAGAGCAACGGATACACCGAGATATATGGAGCGCAACCTGTCGATGTAAGTGCATGTGAGCTTTTCGTACCCGCCAACATTTCCATTCGTCCGGGCTGCCTATCATTTATACGACGCCCGTCGACCGCTTTCCTGGACCAGCCGCGCCGTCGTCTGAATGTGACATGTGTGCCGCGGTACGCGTGCGTGCCCACATGCAGCACAGGCTCGAGGTGCGGACACAGCGGCGGGACTCGGTGGTGAGGAACGCGCCGAGCATGTGCCGTGTCACGGTGTGCTTTGTGTGCATGACGGCGCAGGCAGTGGGCTGCGATAGAGCGCGACAGGTGCGGGGCGACGCACTGGAGTAGCAATGTGACTCTGTGCATGCATATGCCAACCGGCACACGTACATGTGAACCGTCGCGTTCGGTTGTGCTCATGCATGGAGGTCAAGGTTTTACCGCACCCCCGTTTATATCTCGGCAGATTTGTTCTCTGACTGCCGCACATCTATAGCAAACGTATCTAGTACATACTTAGTCATTTGCATTGTACCGGAACATTAGGACTTCTGAAAGCCTGGCATCCCTGGAAGGTCTGGCGAATCTGGCATTCTGGAACCGGTGCCCCAGCCAGCGATCCAGACGCGCCAGACTGCCAGAGATTTGTGAAATTTGCTGATGTCCTCGCCAGCGTACTATGCTCTGCCCCATCCTTTCGCCGCGGAAGGCTCAGAATTTATACGACGACCCGCCGGCCGCCGCTCATGTTGTCCAGCCGACGCCCCACGTCATGCGTACGTCGATAAGGTTGACGTCGCGAAGGCCATGAACGGCGGGGCCGACGCGTATCTGTGCAGTTTCGTACTGACTCACATGGGTGATGGCCGTACAGTTCTTGGTATTTCGTGGAATCATGTCTTAGGTGCGCGTATGGCAACTATAGTGTGCAAAAATTAAATTTTTACACATGTTGGCAGTACACAGGTAGAAATTACGACACAGGTTGCATTACGGAGGTTAAATGAGCGCACATGTCGTGTTACAGAGGATATACACCAACTCATGTTCCACTCCCGATCTACAGCAGGTCGGAATTACTGCACACCTCCCCTTGAGAGTGTACGCATTTTTTTGCCGAAGCATACAGCTTTTTCAGCGCACACATCTTATTCTTCATTGAATTTACTCAGGTTTCGAACGGTCCGTACAGGCTTTTTTCTTCGCACAGGTTGTCCCCGAGACTACACAGGTTGTCCCGGGACTGCACAGGTTGTTTCCCACAACCGCACAGGTTGTCCTCGCGGCTACAGGCGTCGGCACTCAGTCCCAACGAATTTACGAGTTAGCTACCGCAAAGCTATATCCCCCGGATGTCCCTGCCGATTGTACTTAGATACGAACACTGCCGGCCCATTCTCCGTCCAGTAATTTGACGCTGTGGACACCTGCTCCTCTGGGACCCCCTACAACCCTTGCTGCTCGTCGTCTCCGCCACTCTCTGTCGTTGTTGTCTACGTGCGCGCATGAGTGGCAACCTGTGGATGCCGACCGAAACCTGCGTGCATTGACAACGACATGTGTATTGTACAACGTGTGTAGAGCTCGACAACTTGTGCTGCACTTGGGAAACATGTGCGGCATTTATCAACATGTGATCCGGCATTTTTGCACACTATAGGAGCCATATGCGCGCTATCGCCCGAGATTCTCAAATGATGTGGCAGCAGCCTGACCAGCGCGCGCTGCACAGGCGACCGCTCCACCTTTGGACGCTTCATGCACACCCTCTCTGCCTCGTACATTGCCGCGGGGCCTTCCAGCACAGACGGTGTGCGCCCGCAGCAGACATCTGGCCTATCTGCTGGTACACTATCACCTTCGCATTCCACGCCGCATATCGCTGACCTCAGCTCTGCGCCAGACCTCTGGGTCCCGGTCTTTTACTCGCGCGCCTTCCCGCCTCTTCCAGCCGACCCGCTTGGACCGGCACACGACGCTCGGGTGCGTGTCACGTCGCCGCATGTACTGCGCTCGTATCCCTTCGAGGAGGTTTTCCATCTGTATGGTGAGGAGTTCGCCCAGACGGAAGTTGTCGCGCTGCGCTTCGAGCAGTGGGAAGTCAACGCGCTGTGGGAGCGCGCAAAGACGGACGCGGGTGAAGATGTGGAAGCGAGCGCGCTGCAGACGGAGAAGGTGACACGACAGGACGCCCTCATCGCGTATCTCGTTACGCTGCAGAATCGCTGCTCCGGCGAGCCGCCGATCCATACCGTCCAGCACCTCATGAATGTATGTCCGGTTGCCCCTTCCTCCCCTTTCGCCGGACTCATGCACATGTAGGCGCGCCTCCGCCAGCCGCCCGCTGCAGGGGGGCGGCACCTGTTTCACCGTCATCCGCACGTCGCGGCGAACTGCACGCAAATCCCAAACATTCCGCTGCATGACAAGCGACGCAACGCTACGCTCTTCGGCAACGAGCAGGGCGCGTGGTTTTCGGAAAGCCTGTACGAGATTGCAGAGGGCGCACCCGCGTGGCCGGTATGGGCAGACGGGGCCAGCCCCACCCAGCCCCACGCCGAGGCCGAGGGTGCGTAGCTTACTCATGGCAGTGATCGCGCGCTTGGAGTCCTCATCGTAGCAATGATCAGTAGCGGAGGAAGGGCGTGCAGACTCTGCGGTCGCGCTGGCGGAAGGCGCGTCGCCCCTTGTGCCGTACACCTCGCTCGGCTTCATCGCACGCGCGTTCCGGCGCGGCACGCGCCTCGCGCGCCACGACAATTGGACGGAGCGCTACCTGCGGCTCAACAGCGCCCGATATAAGGAGGGCACGCGCCGCGGTCGCTTTTACATGTACCCGGCCGCGGGCGTGGTGCTCGTGAATTCACTGATGGGGTGCGATATTCATGCCTATTCCCTCGCGCGCGTCGTGCTAACAGCCCCGTATCTGTGTGTAGTGTGGGCACGAAGAATGCCGCGCACTTCGGGTTCGGCCCCGTGCAGTACTACACGGACGTGTCGTGGGTATGTCGAGCCATGTTAATCATGACCGTGTGACCGACGCCCTCCCCAAAAACCAGGAGCGCATGTTTCGTCTGCACGATGCAAACCCTACGCGCCGCGCAATCAGCGTAGCCCCGACAGGCGTGCTTACGGGGTGGACCTAGCAGGACCCTAAGGGCGCGGGAGTGGTTTGCTTCCATGTGAAGAAGGGCTTGAATGAAAGGGTGGAGCAGGTGAAGGCGCAGGATGCGGAGGCGCTTAAGACAGGCGTGGCGTGGGCGTGGTAATCCACAGAGTGTTCTGAGCATCTCTCTTATTGGATAGTCACGGGTTGGTAAAGGGAGACAGATTATGCTCGACAATTTAATGTCTATGCACTCCGCCACTGGTAGACCGCAGGTGGCCGCCGCATCTGAGCGACGTCCGCAAATCTACCGCGGCGAGCGTCCGTGGCCGCATTGAGACCCACAGTTGACACTTGTCATGTCTGTAGGAGCTGATCGGCCAGTCGTTCTCACATATGCGAGGGAGAAGGACTGGCTGAATAGCGAGGGCAGCATTGACGCGTCGTGCTTAACCCAAGGCTATCACGAGCTTGACTTACATGCGTATGATGGCAGCATTGTAGAGGCGGAGGGACATTGAGTGCTGATAAAATATCCAGCGCGAGTACAACAATCGGCGGCAAGGGGGTGGACCATGCCAGAGGATGGCTGTTCGAGTCGGCGACCGTGCGCGGTCCTCGCTGGCTGGCAACATGAATATGGGATCTTTCTGAGCAAAGTTATGCATACCAAGGTGAATAATGTGCGCTTCAGCGGGACAGCGGGACGCAGGTAGACGTAGGATTCGGCCCTCATCGGTCGTCGGTACGTCCTCGCCTTCTACTGGGGCCCTGAGCGGCTTTCATACCCATCAAGTGCTGTCTTCCGGCTCCTATGGAACTTTTTCCTTTGATTTTGCATTGGCGTGTTCGTCTCCGACGTGGGGGCGTGCAGAGGGTAAATACGTCACACCGCGAGCGCCCCGCACATAGCCAGGCTGCTTGCTCGCTGCTTGCTCGCCGCCTTCACACCGCGATCCTGCCCCCACCGCCCATCTTCTGTCCCATCTGGTGCGCCCGTTCGTCTCCTGTCAGTGATCCAAGCCACCCCGTCTCTGACCCCCTGCAGGCCCAGACGCATTCGGACAGTGGCTCCACGCAGCGTTGCACGCACACCGGATCCAGCACAACTATCCATATCTCCCGCGCCTCCCCACGCTCTAGAATTCGTATACGTCCCAGATGGCTGAAGAACCAGGCGATGTACGCTCTCTCTTAATTCCTTTCCCCATCCTCCTCTTTTCCCCGCCCACACCACCCTTTCCTTGCCCATCTTCTCCGCACAACCTTCTGAGACTGATTTGACATTCGTTCCTTTTATTCGTCATGCCCTCCAAGGCCGTTCCCGCGGGCCAGAAGTCCTCCTGGACGCAGTTCATCAAATCGTGCGTGCCCGCGCCCTGCCCGCCGCTAGACACTCACCGCGAGTACGTTCTGTGTGTGCAGGATCGCGTCGTTCTCGGGTGATCTCTCGTCGATGACCGCGCCGCCGTTCATCCTCTCACCCGTTTCACTTACTGAGTTCCCCGGTGCGTGACCCGCCGTCCCCCTCGACCCGCTGCTCACCTCGCCCTGCCTCCTCCGTATTCGCACATCCCCCGCCACACCCTGCACCCAAATGCCCTCTGATTAAAATATTGCAACCTCATCCCGCACGGCCGGTCGGCGTCGCCTCGCCCGCGCCTCGTCTGCGATACACCGCCTGCCCCCTGCCACGATCGTGCGCACTCGATCGCAACAACCTCGCCTCGCCTCGCATGACGTCACACCGCCTGCTTGGTACTCATAGCCTACTGGAATGAGCGTCCGGAGCTCTTTGCAGCAATCGCGGAGGCCCGCAACGAGGAGGACCGCGCGGTGCGCGTGCTCAAATGGTTCATCGTACGTCGGTTCATCACGCCTCCTATATCCTCATGTTCCCCGTTCCATCGCGCTGTATCTGCTCGCCTTCTTAGCGTTGTCACTTACACCCCTCTCTCACGCAGAGCACGCTCAAGGGCCAGTATACCTCGCGCAACGAGTCCATGGGCTCCGAGAAGAAGTGCGTCCTCTTGCCTGGGCTCTGCGCTGTCACTCAACTCACGCTATGGCCTTTCCCCTCCCCCTCTAGGCCACTTAATCCAGTGCTCGGCGAGTGAGTCCCGCTTCTCGCGCTCTAGCCTCTTGGTATCAGGTACAGAACACGCTGACCCGCCACCTAGACTTTTCTACGGCGTGTGGCCGGACAAGAACTCGCGCGGCACGTCGACGCTCGTCGTCGAGCAGGTCTCGCACCATCCACCCATCACTGCGTACCACATCGCGAACAAGGCCAAGGGGCTTTCACTGCAAGGTCACAACGCGCAGAAGACGACGTTCTCAGGTGCGCTCTTTAATACCACGCACTCATGTTCTGTTTTGTTTAATCTTGCATGGTGGCAGGCGGGAGCATTATCGTGAAGCAGCTTGGGCACGCAATTCTGACCGTCGACCTGCCCGGCGGGGTCAAGGAAGAGTTCCTTATCACCCTGCCGAAGCTGCGCATTGACGGCCTCTGGTACGGCTCCCCGTACATTGAGCTGACGGAGAATTCATACATCCAGTCGTCGTCCGGCTGGCTCTCCACTGTATGCCTTTCTCGATCTTTCTTTTGTCGCCCTCCGGTGACCGAAGTTTCGCCCGCAGATCGAGTACAAGGGCCGCGGATATTTCTCGGGCAAGTCGCACACGTTCAAGGCGACGCTAACGCCGCCGCCGGGCAAGCGCGGCGGGACGTCGACGTTCGAGGGGCAGTGGGACACGGTGTCAAAGGACACGCGCTCCGGAGCGGTGTTTACGGACGTGACGAGCCCGAAGGAGGAGGTCACCGTGCGCCGCGCGGCGGACCAGGACGAGTGGGAGAGCCGCCGCCTGTGGGGTGCCGTAGCGAAGGGCATAAGGGACGGTGATTTCGAGACGGCGAGCCGCGAGAAGAGCAAGATCGAGGTGCGTAGATCATGGAATGTTGATGCTGAGTTGTGCTGATGCTGTGAGGATATGCAGAATGACCAAAGGCAGCGAAGGAGAGACGAGGCGGCGGAGGGCACGACTTGGAAGTTGAAGCATTTCGTGCACGAGGACAACGACCCGATCTGTGCGTCTCCTCTCTCCTTCTTTTGGTTGCTCATTGCAGGCTGATCGTCCTGGGACAGATGAGCGCCTTGGCCGTTTCTTCAAGGCGGTCCCTCCACAGGAGGACGTCTACGTGTTCCAGCACAACGGGCCGGACTTGGAGACCGATGCGTGACGTGGATGCAGGCGGAGCCAGGGGCTTAGAGATGGCCAGATATCCCTTTTGTATCTCCAAGCTTGGATAGTAGCTATAGTGTAATGAGTCTGCCGCTGCACCCATGATCACGTGGAAAGTCGCGTCTGGTGCGGCCGGCGCGTCGATTATGGGCAAGCGCTCTTCCCTCTTGACTCCCATGACTAGTTCCTCGACTTTTTACAAACACACCGCCACCTGAGAGAGCAACCTCGAGACAGGGCTGCCATGAAGAGTGCGTGCCCTGCGTTGTACTGGGAGGCACTGGCGCTCACCAGCATGCAGCTATAGCTACTGTTCCCTCCCTTCCCGCCCCTCCAGGTACAGCTATCGCCCTGCCGAATGACTGCTCGCTCAACACTCTCACTAGTATCTGACTCCGATGAAGAGTTCAAAGCGGGCGCGTACGTCTACGAGGCGCCTAAGAAAGGACGTAAGTCGGCCAAGCGTGGACGGAGGAGCGATGCACTAGACGCCATCGGAGAACCACGCAATAAGAGTATGTTGTTCAATGTCGGTCATACTCTCACGTTTTGGTAGCTCATGAAACCCATCGCAGAGGCTAAACGGGAGCGTGCTTCGTTGCATAATCCCCTTTTGGAGTTCTTCGGCAAGCACACTTATTGGATGTGCAGGCTGTGTGACGTGCTCATTCCACTTCTTCTCCAGGTGATATGCTTACCTTTGACGCTGAAGCATCAGGCGTCGCAGATGGAGACGACGAGTTTGATGAGAAGGATGTATCACTCAATGATCTCGACGACGGCGACCACACTCCTAATGGCGGCAGTAGCCCAAGCCATCGCCAGGCAATAATGCCTCTGGGTCCACCGCTAATCAACAAACAACATGCTGTGATAGCCCTCGTTGGAGAACCGAGTATTACAGGTAAATCCCCACCGTTGGTCAATCTCGACGTCCTGCGGTTGGCTAATGGATATCAGAACCTGACAGCGACTCAGAAGCGCACGCGGGCAGGCCTTGGCCAATTTCCTCGAACAAGCAGCGCAAACAACCTCATGAAAGTGAAAGTCGTACTGAGACCGATAGCGAAAGTCACACTGAGCCTGAGAGCCATGCTACGCCTGCTGCTATCTCCACGAAGGAGGTCAATAAGCCTTCCGCAGAGGACTCTGTCACAGAGTCAGAGTCAGAAGATGAGTTAATGGTGTGTCCCTGCCTGCGATTTCATTTCGCCGGCTCCACCTCACAATTCGCCAGCCTCACACAGCGCCGGGCCTGGTTGCATTCCGGGGAATCCCGCAACCTCCCTTCGTCCTCGACCAAGCGCGCCACATTCGCGTGCCGAACTCGCTCAACAATTGCCTGCGAGAGTATCAGCGCGATGGAGTGCGCTTTTTTTGGGAGCACTACACGAACAACCGCGGTGCTGTCCTCGGCGACGATATGGGACTCGGGAAGACTATTCAGCTCATCTCGTTCCTCTCTGCAATTATGCGCAAGACCGGCACGCCTGCAGATAAAGGTCGGCGCAGGCAGCGCGTATCTCGGCTGCAGGATGGCCAGCAATGGAAGATGAACAGACAATTGCCGCCGGCAGACGAAGAATGGCCAACTGCGCTGGTCGTCGTGCCGAGCTCGGTGGTTGGAACATGGGCACGAGAGTTTAGCAAGGTGGGTGAACTGTGCAGTATCCCTTGCGCAGATGTTGACGTGGCTGAGTTGCGCTGAAAAGTGGGGTTACTTCGAAGTCGGCGAGTACATGGGCTCGCCAAAAGAGCGCGAGGTGGTCCTAAATGATTTCAAGCTCGGCCGCTTGGACGTTGTCGTTACGGGCTTCGAAACCGCACGCAGTTCAATTGATCTCATCAACAACCTCCCATGGACCGTTCTTATCGTCGACGAGGCGCACCGGCTCAAGAACCCCAAGTCACAGTCGACAATAGCTTTTTCTTCGTTCGCGTGGCCCGAAGATCACCCAGTCCCCTCGCACGTCACACAATTGATCGCTTCCTCTGTGAATGCGAAGGAATTGGCAGAGCGCACAGGTCCCATCCGCTTTGCCCTGACGGGCACGGCGATCCAGAATACGTACTTTGAGCTGTGGACGCTTCTAAACTGGGCGAACCCGGGATCGGTAGGTACGGAGAAGCAGTGGAGGAAATGCGTTGCAGGGCCGCTCACAACGGGGCAGGCGAAGGGGTGCTCAGAAGAGGAGAGGCTGATAGCAAATGTGAGTGCCCTCTTCTTGTGACCGCGGCTGTCTTTCGACCCAATGCGAGGATAGAGGACTGCTGCGACATTGAGGGATAAGCTTCTCCCGCGGTTCTTCTTGCGCAGGTAAGCTGCGTGCATCTATGAGGCGCTGCGTCTCTCACGTCGCGCTTTGCGAAGGACGAAGGACATCATCAAGGCCCAGCTGCCCAAGAAGGTTGACGAAGTCGTTTTTTGCCCGCTCACGCCGACACAGATTGACGTCTACAATCGTATCCTGCAAATGGACGCGGTCATCAACATGGTCCGGAAGGACGAAAAATGTGACTGTGGATCAGGGGAAAAGTACGTGAAAGGCTAAACTCCTGACGAACTCCTGACGCAGAGCTAGCTGGAACTAATTGACGATACCGACAGGCGGAAGTCATGCTGCCATCCGTTCCATGCGGGCGATCTATTCAAATACATGTCAGCACTCATCAAGATATCTAATCACCTCGCCTTAATTTTACCTGGTACGGCCCATGCTTGCCCCAATGTCTTACGAGGCTCACCGCCCATCATAGCACCCAACGACACACCAGAACAGGTTTAACATCCATCTTCACACTTTGGTCCCTTTCTTATGTGCGACAGACGATGCGCAACCGCGAGCTGGCAGATGTTGCATTCACAAAACACAACGCGCCCAAGTATGGCTCGGCCGCTATGCAGACCCAATACTGCGGGAAGTGGATGGAACGTCTTTCTCGTCCTCTTCCTCTTCCACCATGCCAATCCTCTCGTCCAACTTCTAGGTCCTCGAATCTCTGCTCAAGGAGTGGCGCCGCGACCCCTCAAACAAGGTGCTGATATTCACGAAGTCTGTCAAACTTCTGCAAATGCTCGAATTCTATCTCGACGGAGAAAGTGAGTCTAATGACATGAGCGATGGCCTCAAACAAGTCCACGTGCTGATGTCAAGCAGACTATGGCTTTGTGAAGCTCGATGGTTCTGTAAAGCATGATGATCGTATGACATCCTTTGCCCTGAGCAAGTAGCGAAATGACGCCCGAATGCAGGCATGTCTGTAATTGACAAGTTCCAAGACAATGCGGACGTGTTTATCTTCCTCATCTCAACCCTTGCAGGCGGGACGGGGCTAAACCTCACCGCTGCGAACAAAGTTGTCGTATTCGGTGCGCGCCGCCCTTCTCACCTCTGTTTACGCCCCAGTTATGACTGACGTACGCTGGCCGCTAGATCCAAACTGGAGTAAAGATGACCTCACTTCATTTTTTTTGCTGCTGATCCTTACCCTTGTCAGACCCGGCACACGACCTGCAAGCTATGGACCGCGCATATCGTTTTGGCCAGACTCGCGATGTCTCAGTCTACCGCCTGCTCGGCGCGGGCTCTATCGAGGAACTCATCTACGCGCGCCAAGTCTACAAGCAGCAGCAGATGGCCATTGGTTACGAAGCCAGCATTCAGACACGGTATGCGACCCGTCCGCGAGTCCTCTGCGCGTAATAATTCTACGGCAGTTATTTCTCGGGCGTGTCGGGCGATAAGAGCAAGCAAGGAGAGCTTTTTGGCTTGCAGAATATCTTCAAGCTGCATGAACAGTCTTCAACCAAGATGGCGGTGCGTAGCTTACTGCGCGTGTACTATGAGAAATTGCTAGAGTTGGTGTGGGTGGATTCCAGATTGAGCGAGCTAATTTGATGGACTTGGACTGGGCCCTGGCTCATATGGACGCGGTTAAATCCAAGAAAGCGGCGCAGAGCAAGTCAGGCGGCGACGATTGGATTTACGAAGCCGAAGAGCAAGAGAAGTCCGAGGATGTGAGTAGCGAGGGTGCCTTATTCTATTTTCGAGAAAGCTGATGATTTGTTCCAGGGGGATTTGAAAGGACTTGGAGCGCTGTTGCTCGACGACAGTCAGTCGTGAACACCGCTCTTCTCCACTGTTAATTAATCGACTGCGGCTAGGTGTGCCCGAGGTATCAGGTGATGGCGTGAATGAAATTCTTGGCAACCACGGGATCAAATACAGTCACCGCAACGACGATATCCTCGCCCCAAGTCACATTGAGAAAGAGCGACTGAAGACCGTCCTTGAGGTACGCTTCCATTGCGCATCCCGATATTGCTGTCCGTTGACAAGTTGATCAAATGACAGGAGAAGCGCAAGGCGGCGAAAAAGGCTAAGGCGGCGAAGAGCCAGAAGGACGGCCCCGAAAAATCTCCAGAGCCGGACTGGCCGCCGAAGCGCAGACACCACAAGCCGCCACCCACCCCCCAGTCCAAGTCAAGTGCCCTACAATGGAAGCTATGGATTTGAATGCTGATTGTGATTAATTTCATCTCGCAGGCTGGTCCAGCGGCAGAGGGCCCTCATCGAGCTAGGCATGATTCAGACGCCATCCGACTTGCCAAAGTTCGCGCAGAATTTGTGAACTCATTCTCCGACTCCATCAAGATTGTCAAGTTTCTGACTGGCCCCTTTTTAGCGCGAAGAAGTCCTCTGGAGAGCAGAATCAAATCCTTGCTCAGCTGGACGAACATGGCAAAAAACGACATTGATCCTCTCCTTGCCGACTGATTGTTGACATGTCTTGAAGCGGGTGAATTCGGCTTGTGGTATCGTTTTCTCTCTTACTATCACTACCTGCCTCAGCGATGAAGCAGCAATGAATTGCCCTGTCACCCTGTGGCTGTCTAGCTCAGCGAACGCAACATGGAGGCGTTCAAATGAAATCGTTCATTGAACCGCAGGCCTGCGTCGCGTCCGTCTTCAACTTCAACGCCGATTCAATATCTGATCATGGGAGTCCATCTTATTTGAGATTGCGTAATACCTCCAAGGTTCCAAAAGACAGAACTTTTGGCGGACCAACGACGAGCTGCTGCGCTTTGAGCGTCAGTGACGAGAGTGTTGCGTTATCTGGTAACACTGTAGACGATACACTTAGACGTACTCGTACACGATTTTCATGGAGAGAAGCCCTCCTGATATATCCAGAATATCAATATATACGTCTATGCAGCCTTCATTAGATATACGGTGCGATCAATCGAGTCCGATGGCGCTACACATTATGCATCCTGAAACAATTAGCACACATCCCATGGGCCTTGAACATGTTCTGCTGGAAGTTCTGGCACGGTCCCGTCTCGCTGTCGGGAAGCGACACCGAACTGACGAACGGCGACACGCGTAGGCCAACGCCACCAGGGCCCGGGACACCGCGCTCGCTGACAGACGTCCCGAGCAGTTGCGGCGACGTGTGCGAGCTGCTAGCCGCGCTTGTGTGTAAGCTATTTGTAACGCTCGCAGCGGCGGTCGGGCCTGAGGTCGTCGCGCGACGTGGCGGCGGTGGCGGGGGTGGTTTGCGCACAGAGCCCGCGTCCGTAGGGCGCCGCGGAAGAAGCGGCGGTGCAATGGACAGCGAGTTGTTGGACTGGGTGTTAACCGTCCATGCGCGATCTTCATCATCCTTCGGGCGCACGAGACGCCGCCCGAGTTCGCCATCCGAGTCCTCTGCCTGGCTGTCCGCGATGCTCTCCGTGTCGTACCCGAAGTGGCCGGACGAAGGCGAAAGCACCGTCGGGATGTTGTGGTCGCCGAAAGGGTGCCCCTCGTCCTCCGTTGCGTCGCTCGCGAGAACGTACTCGGGGCGGCGGGAGCTACTGTCCTCGGAGAGCGAGAGCGAGTCCGTTGTCGAGCCGCCGCCGAACGATTTAGCGCGCGAGGGCACGCGTGGGCGCCGGCCGCTTGTGAGCGACGATGCCGACGATGCGACGATGACCTCGGTGTAACTCGTCGGGAACAGGCCCTTGCGCCCGTCGAGTTCGCCCATCCACCACCCGTCGAGCACTTCGTTGATCACGACAATCTCGTCACCTGCGTTGAACGACAGTTCATCCGCTGCCCCTGCGAAGTCGTGCAGCGCACGCACAACTTTGCGCTGCGTAGGCGGCTTGAGGTTGCGCGTGACGATGTTTGGAGAGGCAGCCGTCTTGGACCGGCTCTTGGCCTTGTTCGACGAGAAAGATAGAACGCTCGCGTTGCGCGAGGGCTCATCGATGGTCACCCCGTCTTCGTCATCATCATCATCGTCTCTGAGCGACGCGAATGCATCTTTGTCCTTCTTCCCGCGCCAACTACTCGCCCACCCACCCACATTGATCTTCTTCTTTTCTTTCTCGCGCTCCTTCTCGATGACGCTACCCACTGTTGCTGTGCTATCCGATCTTTTGCGCCCAGTCCTCGATGCCGAGCGTGACGATGGCCGCGATGGAGGACGCGACGGCGTACGCACGGAGCTCGGCCGCGAGCCCTTGCGCGAGCGCGAAGTCGCGTTACCATCATCGTCGGACTCGCCGCCAGGCGAATCACTCTCGGAATCGGACGCGGCGACCTCCGGGCGTGACGGCGGGCGCTTCGGTAGCGAGGTGACGCTCCCATGCGAACGGTGAGAGCGCACAGAGCTGGGCTGTGGCTTCTTGACATCCGTGCTCGCAGCCGGGGCGGGTGTTTCGGCAGAGCGGACAAAATTGTGCATAGGTCCAGTGGGGCGGCGCACCTCTACCTTTGAGATCTCCGCGCTGAGTGCAAGAGATAAGACTCATGAGATTCACCGCCGCGGGTGAGGAATCAACACGTACCTGCTCACCCAGTTCGCTTTGGTATTCTTCAGGACCTCGACGTATTGTTCCGCGAAATTGAGCTCGTTTTCTAGGAACGCACCGAGCTCGCGCAGCTGATCAATCTCGTTCTCCTGCACGGCTACAATGCGTGCACGCACGTCCTCCTCTGTCTCCTCGCTAGAATGTGATTGGATTGTGTTCTCTGTAGCGAAGAAAAAGAAGCTCACTAGCGCTCCTCTGCCTTTAGCACCTCATCCTCTGCCTCACGGCGGTCCTTGTCCTTCACCTTCTTGCTGTTAACAACTTTATCGATCTTGTGCAGAGCCGCATCGTAGTTGAGCCTACGCGTCTCGAGCTTCTTGCGTTCAGCCTCATATTCTTTGACCTGATCGCCAAAGCGCTCGAGCGACTTGATGAAGGTGTCTTGGAAAGTGAGCGCAAAGGCCTCTTGCAGCGTTGCGACCTTGCAATGGGCGCGACCCAAGCGCACGAGCGATTTTCCGAAGAGCGACTCCTCGCCGAACTCTTCTCCGTGGGTGATCATCACGATCCCCAGAGCGTCGCGAGGAAGGTACTTGTCCGGGTCGTCCAGGGCCTCAGATAGCTTCTTCTTAGACAGGTTACGGTGATGAGCCCCCGCAGCGAGGGTCAGCCTGCGTATATATGAGTGTGAGATCTGAGAAAGGGCGGTAGGCAGGGCACGCACTTGCGAATGCCATTTTGGCGGAGGTCGATCTCCTGCTCGAGCTCGCGCGCCTCCTCTGTGACCTCGCTCTTGTCCTTCGACGAGATCACCTCGCCGGCCCACTGCAGGCCTCACCGTCAGGTCTTGCGAAAAGCAAGACTGCAGGTGTTCAACGCACCTGGCGAAAGCGCCCCAACTATGAATTCAAGAGTGACCGATGCGTCAATTGCCCAGAAAGGCGCAGCACGGATCGCACTCACGCGTTTGCTAGCCATTGACCAGCGTGTATACCCCGCGTCGGTGAGCTGGCTAAGCCTGTGGTGGTCGAGCAGAGCAAGTAGGATAGCCGCAGAGGACCGCACCGCGGTCCCGAAGGGGAAATCAGCCGATGGTTGGTACTCCGGAGAAGTACTATTATACTTACTCTGATTAATTACTGGTCCAGGTAAATATTATTAATCATGTTAAGGAAGTATTAATATATTGTATGCTACAAGTTAAGGAGTCGATATATATATAAGTAAATGAGTCGGAGCCGTTCTGATATACTAGAGCATTTAAATAAATAATTGAAGAATTGAGGTATTGTTCAATCTTCCCACAGTGCCTGTTGTGGGTAGCGACCGCGCCAGGACCAGCCCCGCGCCCTTCAATCGACAATTGCCCTGGCCTGCTCATTCACTGCTTCGTCCTCTGCCCACCGGTCTCTGGCATCCCACAAGCCTGCCCTCTAGACATATGGCTGGTCCGTCGAACATCACCAAGGCAATGGCCCCTCACCCCCACCACCAACCCGAATCCTCCCTGCCACGGGTATCGAGACAGCGATTCGTCCAAGAGTTCTCTCAGTGTCTCTTCGATTTCGTCATCCAGCTTCTCCCCACCACAGAAGAGCTCGCCGTCAAGGAAGATGTCCGCAAGTTGCTCGAGCGCCTCATCCGCACCATCGAACCCGACAGCCGCTTATTGTCCTTTGGAAGCACAGCTAATGGCTTCAGCCTTCGCAACTCTGGTCAGTAGCATTGCACAACATCTCGATGGTCCAGTCTTGACGCTTTATGCAAGACATGGATTTGTGCTGCTTGATCGACTCGGATGAGCGTCTCGCGGCGTCCGACCTCGTGACAATGTTGGGCGACCTCCTTGAGCGAGGTTCGTGGCCCATTGGGCATATCGTCCTCGCCAACATCTCAATGTGCCTTCTTCCAGAAACAAAGTTTCACGTCAAACCGTTGCCCCATGCCCGCATACCCATCGTCAAGCTGTCGCTGGACCCATCACCGGGACTTCCCCTAGGCATCGCCTGCGATATCGGCTTCGAGAATAGGTTGGCGCTTGAGAACACGCGTTTACTATATTGCTATGCCATGATAGACCCTACCCGTGTCAGGACGATGGTCTTGTTTCGTGAGCACTCCCCCATCGCCCCTGTCGCCATACTGACGAACGTAAATTAGTGAAAGTGTGGTGCAAGCGCCGGTAGGTCTTCGCATGACTTGACTTCGAGTCGATGCTCATGTTACCTACAGAAAAATCAATTCTCCTTACAAGGGGACTCTCTCGTCTTATGGATACGTGCTTCTTGTCATATACTTCCTGGTTCACGTCAAAAATCCACCCGTGCTGCCAAATTTACAAAAGATGCCTCCATTGCGACCCATATCCCCTGTGAACGCGGTTCTTGTTGTTCCTATATTACGAGCTGACTTCGTGTTCCTAGGTGGATACTCATATAGGAGCCTACAACACTTGGTGCGTCGCCAGGGTGGTCGCACGTGGGGTCGCGTTGCTTATATCTGCATTTCAGGTTTTTTGACGACATCGACCTCCTTCGCACAAGATGGGCCTCAGCGAACACCGAAAGCGTTGGCCAATTGTGCGCACACATGTACTTCGCTGACCGATCTGAACCTCAGACACATATGCACAGATTGATTGACTTCTTCAAGTATTTCGCTCGTGACTTCTTGTACAATACCGGCGTGGCCTCGATACGAGCAGGCCTCATCAAGAAAGAGAGTAAGGGATGGCAGAATGATGTACGTCTAGCCTCTCCGATGTGAGGCTGTATGCTTATCGCCCCGCAGCTCGACCCCGCCCACTACAAGGACTCAAGAGAGCGTAATCGATTTTGCATTGAGGTGAAAGCAGTTCTGTCTAAGTGTGCGACACATGTTGAAACTCCGTCAGGATCCTTTCGAAGCTGACTTCAACGTGGCACGCTGCGTGACGAAGGACGGGCTGTACCTGGTATGTATGCCAGCGACATGAATTGATCCGGCCGCGTCTCACTGTCGATCTGCAGCTGCGCGGGGAGTTCATGCGGGCTTCACGCATTTTAAGCACGCGTCCAGAACGTGCCATCGTTGCGATCGCCCAGCTTTGCGAAGAGCGGGTAGACGTCCCGGCCCCGACGCCGTCTTCGAATGCTGCGTTTGTTCCACCACGATTGTCCCCATTCCCCCCGCAGACGCCCTACACGGTGGGCAGCAGCCCCATGCGTACCCCACAACTTCCTATTCCCAACCCAGAGGTCATGTCGCCTGCAGTCGGGAAGCGAGCAAAGACCGCCACGAAACCTGTGCAATCAGAGCATGTTTCTGCGTCCACTCCTGATCACATGGCACCAAGGCGTTTCAAGTGGACGTCGCCGCCGCCAGCGTCAGCATCTGCTGCCGATCACTCTTCGTTCGAAAACAGGCTGGGACTGGGACTCGCTCTCGCTACGTCGTCCTCGGACGCGCGGCAACGTGAGCGCGAAAATGCATACGCGTCCTCCTCGAATAACAGTGACATCCTCACGGACGACGACCACACCGATGCAGACGAAGTACAGTCGGTACAGTCGTTCTCCGACGATCTCGAAATTCGTGATCCTTCTCGGAGCCGACTAACCACGGTGGCCGAATCACTACCGAGTTACTCACCTATACCGTCATCACCTCGAAGCCCTACGGCCTTTGGCTCTCATGTATCAGAGACTTCCATTGGTGCTGGCAACCGCGGAGAAATTCTACTGCCACCATCCTTGCGTGGCCGCCAATGGGCTCGCTTGCCTGATTCCTCCCACGGAGCTCCTCCTGTGGTTCTCCCTCGACGGCTGGACCCAGCAGCACCGCGCCGACTGAACTCGCCTCGACGATCTCTGTCCGGGCCCCCAACCTCAAAGAATCCACAGCCTTCTTTCCCCGTGGCACTGGTCACGCCCCTACCGCCGTCCCCTCCGGAACCTAGCCCACCTTCGCTGCGCCTACCCCATGTATTCTACGAGACCTACGGAAAGAAAGACAATATACCCCCACCGCCTGCATCACCTGCTGTATATCCTATGTCGCCCATGCTTCCACTTCCATCATATTATCTGCCCCACTACCCTATAGCTCCGGCGGTGCCTTCGCCCGTCCATTATCACGACCCCTCCATGCCGCCGGTCATCCACGCGCCTATCAGTAGCAAGCGCCGGAACAAGCTGCCAGAGATGGCCGACGAGCAGCAGTCGCCATACCTTGGCCACATCCCGTCGCCGACCGCCACCCCCACGTCTCATTCGCACTTCCCTGCCATGCATTCACTTCCGCACCAAACGCAACAACATGCACGAGACCTCTCTCGGCATTCGCATCATTCTCATTCGCACTCTGTAACCACTATTGGCGCGCGCACGCCCCCGCCCACTACACCACGCTTCATACATGCTCTCCGTAATCGCTCGCCGTCAATGAACGGATCCGCGTTTCCAGACGGGACCACGAGTCCACAGGCGCATGCGCGCTCGCCCGCCTCCGCGGTAGCGTCGCCACCCGAGTCTGTCTCGGCGGGCAGCGGCTCGCCCGCGCCATCGTCGGTGAGCTCGCAATTCGACACGTCCGTGTCGCCGTTATCAACATCGCCCTCGTCGCCCACACACGCGACGGACCTCTCACGCTACTCTCCGACACCGCTCGACGAGGCGCTGCAGAAGAGCCGCCGGTCTCCAACGCGCTGGGACGCACCAGCAGCCCTCGAGGACGGCAAGGCCAGCGCGCCAGTCGTCCTCACTGTGCTGGCCGCGTCCACCGAGACCCTTCCCGCAGATGATGAATGATAGTTTTCTGAACGCAGCGCCGATGTGTCGATGAGAGCGCGCTCTACGCATCGTCGGGGTTCCACTCTTACTGACTTCATGCATACTATCTCTCGCGCCTTACTGTTACTGCGTAATCTGGGTCTTTACCTGGTGTTTCGCTCGGCTTCATTCTGTACGTTCTGTGTAGCCAGTTTGCAGCCGCACCTAACGCTTTACGACGCTACACGCAAAGATCATTCACGCACACAAATTGGTATGCGAGCCGGGAGACATAAGTTACTTAGAAGAGCAAGAGTAAACGGAAGCACTCGAAGGAAACCTCTACTCCTGCGCCATGAATGGATTAGCAATTTCCTCTAAGCCGTCGACAGGGCTGAGGAGAGTTATTGTTGGCCCACGAAGGACGACAAGGCCTAACGTGCGGACATGAGGCTCAGGCTCTGCAGAGCAATCAGTAGATATCGTGTTTATGACGCAAGAAATCACGCCGCACCTTGTACCGCCTCTTTTACTTCATCCAGCACGAGGTTGAGAAGCTGATCAAAGCCCTTCAGCACGCCGGTGACTGTGAGGCCGTCAGCGAATGGCAGAGTAAGGCCACAGAACAATAGCGAACAGACCCTCGCGACCACCAGTGAATTTGACTCGGATGCGCTCGTTCACGTACTTGGTGAGGTCGAGGATGGCCTCGCGTTTTGGCTTGTCCATCGTCGGCTGCGGGCCTTGAGGCCCGCCGTGGCGGCCGCGAGATGGGCCTGCAGAGCCCCGACCCCTGCCTGCGCCGCGACCCTACGCAGAGAGCGTCAGCGGTGCCGGTGCCATATTGAAAACACATTGAGACGACGCACGCGGTCTGCCATTGGTGTGTGGTGATGAGTGCGATAGCGTGAGGACCGCGCTGTTGCCGCTGAGCGATGCGCAAGATACACAAAATGTCGGGTGCGCAGGAGAACGCTGTGGCGATGGGTCCAAGGAGACTAGGAAGACAAAGGGAGGCTAGGTGCTCTGCGGTCATGGATATTATAATGGGCTGTGGCTTTTGAAAACCCGACAAGCCGCGTCCTTCTTCCCTCAACCCACCAGTCCTCAGCACTCAATCCTCGACCTCCACCACCCTCCAATCAATTCCACCGCCTTTCAAATCAAGCCAGTACGCTCGCTCCGTCAAGCACACCAGCCCTCTCATTCGACTGCGGCCATGAACGTCGGAGATCTCCTCACGAACACCCTATCGGCAGGTGCGCCACCCGTTCTTCGCGTCTGTTTTGCACAATACCGTCTTAAAACCTCATCATCTCGTCTTACAGACCAGGCTACGCGTGAAGATGCCGTCCAAAAGCTCGAACATGCATCGCAGGAGAACTATGTGAGCTCGGCCATATCTCCTTGCGCGTCCCACCTTCCTCACCGACCATGCCTCCGCCATCTCACAGCCCGCATACATGCTCATGCTATCCGCGGAGCTGGTCAACGAATCAAGCACGATTTTTACGCGCAATGCAGCCGGTCTCGCTCTGAAAAACGCTCTGAGCGCCCGGGTGCGTATGCCCGTCTCCTTTGTGAACAGACACTGATCGACCTCCCCCTGGCAGGACGGGACCCGGCAAGCAGAATTATTCAATCGCTGGCTAGCGCTGGACGTTGATACACGAAACAAGATAAAGCAAGATGTCCTGCTTGCCCTTCACTCCCCCGTTCAAAAGGCCGGCAGTGTTGCCGCCCAAGCCGTCGCCGCCATAGCAGCCGTGGAGCTTCCGCAAGCTCAGTGGCCCGAGCTGATCGAGATATTATTGGGTTTTGTAAATCAAGGGTCAAACACCCCGCTGAAAATAGCGACGCTGAACGCCATCGGATACATCTGCGAGACAATAGTACGTATACTGCTCCACCGGCCATCCAACCATTCTGACCACAGTTTGCCAGGATCCCGATATTTTGAGCCTTCGTGCGAACGAGATTCTCACTGCTGTCGTGCACGGTGCAAGGAAGGAAGAGCCATCAGCGGAGGTCCAGTTAGCAGCTGCGCAGGCGCTCTACAACTCCTTGGTGTTCATCCGTGAGAACTTTGAGCGCGAAGTGAGTAGAGACTGGCAATATGTGTTTATTTGATGGTTTAGCCTTTAACTTCGCTTTTGTGCAGGGCGAGCGCAACTACATCATGCAAGTTGTATGTGAGGCAACGCAAAATCCGGACGTGCGAGTCCAAGCCACGGCATTCGAATGTCTCGTCCGGATAATGACCCTCTACTACAGCAAGATGGCATTTTACATGGAGCGCGCGCTCTTTGGTGTACGTTCGGCATCGAGCCTCCACTGTCCGCCCATTCGCTGTGTTCTTACTTGTCTTGTTACAGCTTACTGTGATGGGTATGAAATCGACCGAGGAAAGTGTAGCACTACAGGCCATCGAGTTCTGGACTTCCGTAGCGGAGGAGGAAGCACAGCTGGAATCTGACTACCAGGATGCCCAGGAGGTACGCGCGGTGCCTTACATTGCCAAGGCTTTCTTTGCTGAGCTTGTGATCACCAGGGTCTGCTCGAAGGAGACGTCGAAGAGCCCAAGTACTTCTCCAAAATCGCCCTCCCAGAAATCGTGCCCGTACTTCTGAACTTACTTACGCACCAAGATGAAGACGCCGACGAGGATGAGTGGAACGTCGCCATGTCCGCAGGCACGTGCCTGGGTTACCTCGCGCAGGCGGTGCATGACTCCATCGTGCCTGCCATAATACCCTTCATTGAGGCGAACATCAAGTCGCCCGACTGGCACGCTCGTGAGGCGGCGGTAATGGCATTTGGATCGATCCTTGTCGGGCCGGACCCCCAGGTGCTTCAGCCGCTCGTCAATCAGGCGCTGCCAATTCTCATCGACATGATGCGCGATACGAATGAGCACGTCAAGGACACAACCGCATGGACGCTTGGTCGCATATGCGAGAACCTGATCACCTCAATCAAGCCCGACGTGCACCTGCACCCACTCGTCTCCGTGCTCGTTAACGGGCTCTCAGACACCCCGCGTATCATCGCGAACTGCTGCTGGGCGCTCATGAATCTGGCGGATGGCCTGTACGACCTGTATGACGGCCCCGATGAGCAGCAGACGGGACCGCTGTCGCCATACTTCACGGGCATCATGTCCGCGCTGCTGCAGGTCACCGAGACGTGAGTACCACGACGTGCTGTGGCAGGACTGTCTGCTAATTGTTTCCGCCCAGCGCGAACAACGAGTCTAACTTCCGTACTTCCGCATACGAAGCGATTACGTCGTTGGTACAGCAGGCCACGCTGGACGTCCTCCCCGTGGTGTCCAACACCGCTATGCAGATTCTTGGCCGCATGGAGCACCTACTCGGTGTGCAGGTATGTTTGAACCGCGTAGTATTCCTATAGTGCCGTCTGATCGCCTTGATCAGAACCAAATTCTGGGCGTCGACGACCGGAATAACTGGAACGACCTGCAGAGTAACCTCTGCAGTGTGATAGTCGTAGGTCTGACTGATATCTCATCCGAACTACGTGCTGAAAGCAAGGCAATTTTTCAGGGCGTTATTCGCAAATTGAACGATGGTATCCAACCCCTAGCGGACCGTCTCATGAACGTCATTATTCCCCTCATCCAGTCTGCTGGGAAGACGTCCACGATCTTGGAAGATGCCTTCCTCGTCGTTGGCTCGCTTGCCGCCGGTAAGCCGACGTTGTTGTTGTTTCCCACGTGCCTGCCAATGCTCACTCAATACCTTAGCTATCGAGAGCCAGTTCGCTCCATATATTTCTGCGTTCCTGCCTTACCTGTACCCTGCTCTCAAGGCGTACGAAGATACCCAGCTGTGTACGGTCGCTGTCGGCATCATAGGCGACATCACCCGCGCCCTTGGAGACCAGTCCGTGCAGTACGCGGACGCGTTCGTGACCGTCCTGCTGGAGAACCTCTCTAGCGAGGTGCTTAACCGCAACGTCAAGGTCTCGATCCTCGCGTGCTTCGGCGATATCGCGCTGGCAATCGGGCCACGGTTCGAGCCGTACATGGACACAGCAATGACCGTGTTGCGACAGGCGGCATCGCTGCAACCGAATCCCGTGTGTACACCTCCCATAGCTTCACCTGCATGAAGCGGTTCTCATGATCATCACATGACTACAGCTTGACTATGACTCGATTGACTATATCTCCTCGCTGCGTGAAGGCATCTTGGAAGCGCATACAGGCATTATCACCGGCCTAAAGAAGACCGACAAAGGTGCGCATATGTTTTCCCTCCGGTCAAGCTGATCTCATCATTCGGACAGTTGCTCTCCTCCTCCCGCACGTGGACGCGATTCTTGAGCTCGTGCGGTCCGTCCTTGCGGACGAGAATGGTGGCGAGGCGCTCGACAAGCTCGGGTATGGCGTGATCGGTGACCTTGCGGAGGCATTCCCCAACGGCCAGATCAAGGCAAGTCTCCAGGTAGAGTGGATCGCGAGCGCGCTCGGCAGTCGGCATCGATACGCGTCGGACACCAAGAAGACCATCCGATGGGCACGCGAGGTACGTGAAGCTCTCTGGCCGTTTGCGTGTGCTGACATTCGCGACAGATGGTCAAGCAAGCCACCACCTGAATCGCTGCTCACTTGTGCGAACATCATTTCTCTCTCGCCTCTTTCGCGTTTACTCTCTTTCTTAAATGATCTTCCTCTTGATGATCGTGCGCCGGTTATTCGTCTTTTCACGCTCAGAACTCATCGCATGCAATTCTATTCTTTATCACTCATCGCAACCCGCCATCTGAAGGAGGCACAATCACAGCATCGCGATCTCTACATGTCTTAGTAGTAGTACCAGTAGTAACAGTAGCACGTTAAGTCCAGAAGGAAGAGTGTCGTAGACATAGCGTCGGTATACATAGTCACAGTTTTTTTGTTGATCTTGGTTGCTTTTCTCCAGCTTCTGCCTGCTTGTGCCAAGCAGATTTTCCACTGTTCGCCTTTGCTGCTCGTTGCAATTGGCGGCCAGAATTTCGGACCTCTACATTGACTGGGTCGGGAAGCTGGGTGACCGCAAGGAACGAAGATGGGCGAAGGATTCTCTGCCCGAGCGCGAAGATCCAATATGACCAACATGTCAAGGAGTTAGCTACTAGTCAGTTCCAACATCTGCAGCCGCCCACGCGGATATTATAGCTCCTACGCAGTTGATATGATTAGATGAGTAATCAAGTACACTACATACCAACGCTTTCCGCAATACACACTCTTGATCATGTCGACGCTCTACAGCCGGCTCTCCACAAGGTCCACGCCGAGGCTCCTCCACCCGAGCGTCCCGGCACCGAACGCCGCGTCAATCGCCTCCCGCACCGTCCGGACGAACACAAACTGCATGCTCTGCCGCACCTCCGCCGGGACATCGTGCTCAACGTCCTTGCGATTCGCATACGGCAGAATGACTTTCGTAATCTGCGCGCGGTGCGCACCCAGAATCTGCAGGACACGGCACCTTCATTCCAATTGTCCAGAAAATTGAAGGGTCTGCTGCTGACCTTCTCTTTGATGCCGCCAACGGGCGTCACCCGCTCCCGCAGCGTGATCTCCCCCGACATCGCCACATGCGCGGGCACGCACGCACCAGTCAGCAGCGACACCAGCGCGCATACCATCGCGATGCCCGCGCTCGGCCCATCTTTCTTCTGCGCGCCCGCGGGCAGGTGCAGGTGCACGTCGATGGCGTGCGGTACGCGCAACGGGTCATGCGCGCGAGAGCCTGTGACGCGCAGCTCGTACGCGTGCGTCTTGACCCAGCTTAACGCGAGCTCACCGCTCTCTTTGATCACCGCGCCGAGCGAGCCAGTGAGCTTCAGTGCGCCGCCGCCCGGCACGGCGATCGTCTCAACGGGCAGGATTTCGCCCTCGCCTGTACCCGTGACTACGAGCCCGTAGACGACGCCGCGCCGTGCCTCGCGCTCGCACTGGTCTCCGTCCCATCGCCCGATGCCAAGGATCTGCTCGAGGTCGTGCTCCTCGACGGTTGCGCGGTAAGGCTTGCGCTTTGATGTAAGGGCAAGGTCATCTGGCGATGTCGGCACAGTTGCGGAGACCAGGGTTTCGTCGAGGTGTTCTGCCCATTCAACTGCCTTGAAGCGCACAATACTGCCGATCGTGCGCTCCAGACCGCGCACGCCGGCCTCGCGCGTGTAGTGTGTCACGACGTGCAGTAGGGCAGGCTCCGTTATGTCGACGTGTTCAGACGCCAGACCATTAGCATTGAGCTGCTTCGGAAGGAGAAATCGACGGGCTATATGGCATTTCTCGTCATACGTATAACCTGTAACGCTAATAAGCCTGTGCGCACATATGCGGCTCGCATGAGCAGAAAGCGTACCTGATATATGAACCACTTCACAGCGGTCCAGAAGTGGCGCCGCGATGGTGTCTAACGTGTTCGCCGTGCATATGAACAGCACTTGGCTGAGATCGACCGGCACGTTGATGTAATGGTCCTAGACACATTCGTGAGCAACCACCGTCACCACGAGGGTCGTTGTGAATAAACTCGCATTGAAGGTATGATTCTGCTCTGGGTCAAGCACTTCCAGCAGCGCCGCCGCCGGATCGCCGTGAAGGTTCGAATGTCCAACCTTGTCAATTTCATCCAACAGCACTACCGGATCCATCCGCCCCGCCTTCCGCATCGCCTGCACCACGAGGCCCGGCCCGCTCGCGACATACGTCCTCCTGTGCCCACGGACCTCTGCCTCGTCGCGAACGCCTCCTAGGGCTATGCGCTGGAACGGACGCCGCAGCGCGCGCGCGATCGACTGCCCAAGCGAGGTCTTGCCAGTCCCCGGCGGCCCGACGAACAGCAGGATCGGACCCTTGACACGCGAGGCGTGCGTAGAAGCCTTTGGCGGCAGAGACGGCTTGGGAACGTCAGGGCTGGGAATGCCAATCTTGACAAGGGCGAGGGAGCCAGTGTCTCGCTCGGAAGAAGCGTCCGTGGTGGCGCGGGCTTGGATAGCCTTGAGCCGCACGACGGCGAGGTACTCAATGAGCCGCCGCTTGACGGTGTCCAAGCCAAAGTGGTCTGCGTCCAGCTGGGCCTGCGCTGTCTTGAGGAACGAGCGGCTCGTCAGTGTGTCATCCACGCTTGGCGAGGTATCTGTGGGCCATGGAAGCGATGTGAGCCACTCGAGCTGCAGGCGATGTCAGCACAGTCGATTCAGACGAGGAAGGAGCGACCTCACGTATGTGCGCACGACTCCGTACTCCGCACTCTGCGACGTGATCCGTTTCAAACGCCGCCACTCGCTCACCGCAACGCGGCGCACCTCTGAGCCCGCAGCAAGCGCCTCGATCTTGCGCTTTACCTCCGCAAGCTCGTCCTCTCCCTCCGCGTCCTGGTCCAGCTCCGATCCAGACCCTGCGCCCGCAACACCCGTGCCGAGCCCTTGCAGGCTTTGCAGCTCCGCTTGGATGGCGGAGAGCTGCTGGCGGAGGAAGAGCTCCTTCTGCTGCTTGGACAGGGACGCATCGACGGCAGAGGCGATTTTCGTGGTCACCTCTGCGATGGAAAGCTGCTTGGTAAGAAGCGTAGTCGCATGGTGAAGGCGTTCTGTAGGGTTGGGCGTGGAGAGTAGGATGAGCTTATCCTCATATTCGGCTCCTACTGCCGCGACAACGAGGTCGGCAAGCCCCGCCGCCCGCGCATTCTCCGTCTCATCCACAAGGGTGGCCAATCGAGCCCAGGTCTCCCGCTTGCGGCCGGACTGTGCCAGCCTCTCAAGCAATGCAGTACATGCGGAGCGAAACGCATTCACCGCCTCTGTCGAGGGAAATGCCTTGGACTCTGAGGGGGGGTAGGCGACAGGAACAAGGGGCAGGCGGTCGTAGTCAGCAGCGCGGTCGCCGGTCAGGCGCAAGCGCGTGAATCCCTGCAGCGTGATCATGTGTGGGTCTGTTGGGCGACGCGGGCGGACGAGGCGGGTTATGCGCGCATTGACACCCCATTCGTTGAGAGTGGTGGTATCGCGGAGGACGGGCACTGCTGCTAGCAAGGGCTGCGTGGTGGCGGCCTCGACAAGCTCGAGGACATCCTCAGCCTGTGTTTGCGAAATCGGCAGGGTAACACGAGCTGAAGGGAGAAGGAGGAGGGGGTATGGAAGAGCAAGCGCTGGTATAGACATGGTGGTAAGGAGAAAGAGCGGTGAACCGGCGAAGAGCGTTGGCCAAGTCCCCAAAATCACATGTTGTCTGGGTGTCGAGAACTGAGAGAGGGCTCAGGCTGCGTTGGCGATCATTGATATTCGTTGCTTGGGTTAGGCTGGCAACCAGGTCTTTACGAAGTCAAAGCAAAGTACTATGCCTGGGTATACCAGGCGTTGAATACTAAGTACATAGGCGCCCACCTGAGCACTCAGCAGCGCCGCGCGCCTCGTGGGCCGGTGGCCCTCTCTTGTTCTGCTCACCTTCCAACCTCCTCGCCCCACTCAATGGACGCTGCGGCCACGTCTTCCGATCTTCCTGCAGCGCGTGAGCTCTGTCGTCGTGCGGGACGTCGCGTATCAACTAATTGTCCACTATTCGACGCGTCGCAGCGAGGCAGCGAACGACCGACCTGCCTGAAATCGCGGAGCCTCCATCGCAGTCCGGGAAGGTGCACATCACGGAGGATACTGGTACGTAGCATGCGTTGTCAGATCTGTTGGTGGCCCGCCCGTCCTCAGTCTGCGGCGCCGACGCCTGCGCGTAGATCTCGCGTCCTTGACGCCAGCGCAGCTCTACGATCTGAACCAGGTGGGTGTCGATGTGCAGTTCTCTTCAGGTCAGAGCCTGATGATGTGCCTGAGCGGCGTGCAGAGCGCAATAAACGATCTGACGGCATCGGACCGCCCTCTCATCGCGCCTGTTGCGCCCCTCGATGTGCTGCGTGCTGAATACGAGCGCGGCTCGCAGTCTTTTGTGCAGCAGATCGACTTTCTCCAGCGCCAGGGCTACCAAGGCATCCGCCGGACCCGCGGCGATGGCGATTGCTTCTACCGCTGTACGTCCTCCGTAAGATCTCTCCAGTTTCTCCAGTTGGCACCGTGCAGTCTTCGGGCGCACAGTCGCTTCGCGCCGCATAGTCGTCACATCGCTCGTCGCAATTGGCTGCCACCAGGAGGGGCTTAGCTTTGCCTTTTCAGTTCATGGTGTCGTTCCTACCGAGCAGAGTCCTTTATTCTGGTCGCGATTGCCACTGCAACGACTTCGTATTGTTGCCGAAGTGACGCTGTTCTACTGGGAGCCACGCTGACCAATGCATGCACATTCCCTTCAAAACAGCTCTCGCATTTGCATACATCGAACGCATTCTGGCCTCGCCGGACCGGTCTTTCGCGGTCGTGCAGGCGATATCGACGCTCGAAGCTGCGCTTCCGATGTTGGACGCGGCGGGCTACCAGAAGATGGTCTACGAGGATTTCTACCAAGTGCTGCTGTCGCTTATTCGGCGCATCGACGAGCCCGACATGCACGGCCAGCGCCTCACGCCGGAGGTGCTCCTTGAGGCATTCCAGGACGCTGAAGGTGAGCCCCATGGCATCAGATGACATGCCACGACGCCGATGCCTATATTTTTTCGGACAAGTGTCCAACTACATCGTGGTGTTCCTCCGCCTTCTCACGTCCGCGCAGATCCGCGCGGACCCGGACTCCTACGCGCCGTTCCTGTTCCACCCCGATATCGGCGAGCAGATGACCGTGCATGACTTCTGCGTGATGTTCGTGGAGGCGATCGGCAAAGAGGCCGGTGAGTTTCGCCTCCCCGGGCGAATAGCAGAGCTACTGACCCGCGGCGACGTGCAGATCACGTACAAGTGACTTCGCTGTCGCGTGCGCTGAAGATCAACGTCAGCGTGGCGTACCTCGACGGCCGCAGTTCGGACGGGCACGTCGACTTCGTGCAGTTCCACAGTTCTTTGAATGAAGACGAGGAGGCGCTCGTGTTACTCTATAGGTCGGTTGCGCATGCTACCTGACATTGCCGATTGCTGATTCACCCATTGTGCTATCCAGACCGGGTCACTATGATATCTTGGACAAGGGAAGCATTGAAGCACTGTCTCTGTGATGCGTATGTTTGCGATGTAGCATGTGCTTGGTGTGCAGATACGTATAAGTAGACGATCGACAAAGGACGAAGGGAAGCCGCCGAAGGAGTAGTGACTTGCACTGTATATGTAGCACATGTAACCGCCAGTGATCTCTCATATGATATGTGCAGGATAATTGCAGTTGCGAAGTAGCTTTGCGGTGTAATGTCAAAGAACCCGATGCAGTTGACAGACGGGAATTAATCCGCGGCGGTTGATGCCATGATGAAACTGTGCGATGTCTACAGTACCCGCCGCCCAGACAAAATACGGAGTCGCGCCATAAGCACTCGCGCGCATACATTGATGACCAGCAGTGGAGCTTGATACAAAATATTACACCCTCGCCTTTTACTAGGGTGTACCGTGTATCATTCTCGCCCCGAAGCTGCTACCCAATATTTGGAAAGCCAAAGCTCTTCGCGAGTTGACATGTTTTTTCTCTTCACTTCGGAACTTGCACATGGAATGGGGCACGCCGGACCACGAGTCATGCCATTTGTGCACATATATATGTCAAGGTACATTTTCTTTGCGAGAATGCTAATAGCTGCTCTCCAAACCAAAAAACATATCTCTTCACGCCGTCGCCGCGATGGGGACTTCCGCCTGTGGCGTGAGACGGATAGCGTGCCTCCTCAAGGCGTTAGAAAAGTCTTGCGTCGCGGAGTGCACTGTGACGCGGTTGTCCCACAGGACTAAGGTGCCCGGCGCATAGTTCGCGCGCACGCTATCGACACAGTACCATCAGCAAAGAGACTTCCATGCACAGGTGTAATCTCACTGAAAGTCGGCGCCCTTGGAGATATGGTCGTAGAGAAACTTGAGGAGGTAATCGGATTCCTCGTCCTTAAAGCCAACGATGCGCCGTGTAAAGCCTTGGTTGACGTACAACGCCTTCTCGCCTGTGACGGGGTGGACACGGACGAGGGGTTGCTAGCACCCCATGGTAAGCTGAAAAGCAACGCAATAGCCGTGCGAGGTACGCACCTCAGTTTCGATAGCCTCTCGGCGCACGGGCCCGTCGCGCTTCCGCGAATATTCCGCTTGGGCAACGGCAGAATGAACCGCAGTTAAGCCCTCCAGCCGCTTCTTGAAGGCATCGGAGAGGCGGTTGTACGCCTCGACCTGGGAGGAGAAGATCGTGTCGCCGCCGAGGGGGGGCTGGTCGAGGATCCAGAAGAGCGTCGTACCGGGGGGCTGCTTCTCGTACGACTGCGCGGCAGCTGTCAGTTGCACGGGTTGCAATACTGAAGCATGGGACTTACAACATCGGAATGCCAGCTCGTGAGGTTTGCACGGTCGCCGCCAATGTACTCCCTGAATCTGTTGTTCGACGCATCACGGTAGACTGCATTAGCGTCCCTGTCAGTCCAGAATCTGCCGAACATGCACTGCCGTGCTCACCGATGTGAAACTCGGGGTAGCCCTTCACGTTGCCCGACGTCGGGTGGCGGTGGATCGGGCCGAAGTGCGACGCAATCTCAATCTGGCGCTTGGGGCTGAGGTCCTTGAAGCTATTATCAGAACGACTATCTTCTCAAACTTTGAGCACGAGCTGCGGATACTACCTTGAAGTCCTGGTTGCGCAGTACAACTAGCTTACGCTCCGCAACGAAGAGCGCGACCTCGTCGAGCCCCTCCTTGGTGAGCTGTGAAAGCTGCACATTCTCGAGCTCCGTTCCTATGTACGGAGTGAGGTCGCGTCGCACGACATCCGCGGCAAGAAGTCGCGGCTTCGCGGGGTCCGCGCGAAGGCCCGGGTCGATATGCTCGAAGACCTCGAGGGGCGGCCACCTCTCGTCCTTGTCCCAATAAGGGAGGTAGAACGGGTATGATGGTCCGGGCTGGAGAGAATGTCAGACTGATATGCAACAGTCGGAAATATCCAGGAGATGCGCACGTCGACCGCTCCCGTCTTCGTGTCTACAGCGGGCTTCTCAGCTTCCGCAGAGAGTTTGAGGGACGCGACGCGCTCGAGTAAGGTGTCCTTGGTCTCGACGGCAATTTCGCTGACTGAAGGGGCCATTGCAGACTTCTGGGCGTTAAAACGTTGAAGGAGGGCCGTCAAGATGCAAGAGGCTCTTGAGAACGACACTGCGGTTTCGGGGCCTTTTTATGTGCCAACTCGTAGGGCCTTAGCTAAGCTGCAGCGACGGGTGTGCCGAGGGATAGCATCGTGTGCCGAAGGAGAGCATCGTGTGCCTTGAGCATGCCATCGCCAGCAAAGATAGGTCATTGTAGGCAAGACAGCCAATGCAGCCGCTTCTGCTGGGTCAAAAAAGGCTTATCGGGAAAGCACGAAAAAGAAGACGTGTTTTGCGTGATATGTCTGAACTCACATGACATACCTTGCAAATTGCGACAATTCCAGTTCAGTGACCTGCATGAGAAGTGCTATGGGACGCCCGGGTCCCGGGTGTTATGGCGAACACCTACGACAGCATGTCGTAGACGATGCAATAATATAACTGCATATGTTGCAAGTGAGACGTCGAGCGAGACAAGATAATACAATCGAGCCAATCGACTGCCTGGCTTTAGCATGAGCTTTTATAACCGATTATGGTGGGCCAGCGACGGAGCGAAACTTATGACCCTTCCCCTTCGTCCTGCTTGCTCCTTGCTTCGGCAAGACTGAGCTCCAGCGCAAACCGGAGATCGTCATCCTCGACGCTCCCGATGTCGCCCGATCCTTGGTCCCTCGCCCTGTTATCTGAGGCCATCACAAGCGGTGGTCGCGCCGTCGGCGCCCTCTGGCGGTAGCCCTGACCGGACGTCGGAGAGGGTGGCGAAGGCTGCTTGACGCGGATGGGCGAGTTCCATGCACCTTTGGACGGCGCAGGCGCGCTGCTCATCGGCGATGCGCGGCCGTATACCCCACTGGCCACTCGCCCTGTATCGATAGAGGACGAGGCTGCGGTGACAGCTGGCTCTGGGCTCTCGATGAGTGGGCTCAGGTCGAGAGGGCTACTAGGACGATCGCCTGCCTCCATCGCCTCGGGATAGAATCGCGGTGACACTTGGACTTTGACATTGGATGAGCTTGGCAGGATGGGCAAGTGCGATTGCGGGTACGATTCTGCGATTGAAGGAAACGAAGACCTGGCGGCGTCCAACATAGGAGACGCAGGGGCCGCCATATGTCTGTTGCTGCTGGGGCTTGCCCCTTCGTCTTCAAAGTCCGCAGCGAAGACACCCTCAGCGCCGCGCCTTTTCGCTTGCTCATCGCGGCTGAGCATGAGAACATACTCGACCGCCTCTTGCTCGGTCAAACCCAGTGTGTCAAGCTGAGACAGCTGTTCGTGGTCGCGGGACTGGGCATGGTGTTTTCTCTCCTTGAGGTTGTCTCTCGATTCTGCGATGTCTTGCCGAAGTTCATATTGCTCTGTGTGACGTGACATAGTCAATAGCGGGCAAGAGGTCACAACTGAGAGGCTCACTATGCCATTTCCTAGTGCCTTGAAAGACCTTGCCCTTGCCCTTGACCTTGAGTGAGTCTTGGTTGCTGCCACTTCCGCTTGCGGCTTTCCAAGCCAAGACACGGCTCCCAACGCTGCTGATGACCATGTATCGCCGTAGAATGATCTGTCGCACTGAATCATTGGCGGGTGCAGTGAAGGACCGCAATTGGTCAAAGAGGAGAACATCGATGGCGCGTACAGAACCTTGGGAAGATCCCGCTACGATGGCAAAATCATTCACCGCGACGGAGGTGACGGCTGCATCCGAGAAGATATCGATGCGGTAGACCGGAGAAATTGGTGACGTGGAAAATTCAGCATCCCAGTCGTACACGCTGACACTCCCAAGCATGTCGCCGACGACGACGTAGCCTGGCTCATTTGCGTTGAGCGAGAAGGAAGGCATGATACAAGAGATCGGGCCGGATGCTGGGTCTCCGAACGCAAGGACTTGGACGGAGGACAGCGCGAAGTCGACATTCAAGCGAAAGAAATACGGAATCCCAACATAGCCGACCAGGATGGACGGGCGAGTAGATGAGTGCATGTCTAGGTAGATTGAGCTGATTTCCCGGCGTACACCTGTTTCAGGAGGAGTACTGGCGTCGTCGCTTGTGAGCTCAGGAGGCGGGATGCTGACAACCTTCACAGCCGCCTGTGCGCTTTCCCCTTCCCAAAGCGCCCCGGCATCGAAACCAGAGTAGATTAGAAGCACTCCACCCTTTGCTGCAACGGCAACAATGCCGTGGACGAGGTCTTGCACCACCTTGGTGTAGACGGTACCCGCGTTCCTCTCTGACGTCCACACGCAGGCGAAACGCCGCATGGTCCAGATCTTCATCCGCCCATCCGCGCCGACGGTGACGCATCCATGCCCGTCGTCCGACCAAGTAGCGTCGGTGATTGCGCCAGTGTGCTCTTCTTCGGGGCGGCTATCGTAGACCTTAGCCGGCGCACGCGTCCCGCTCATTGTCCGTGGATGGAACGTGACATTTATGCTGCCATCGCGCCTGCCCCAGATAATACGCGCCGACGCACCGTCTGACGCGAGGACGCAGACAGAAATATTAGGTGCGAACTCGGCGTTCGGGTTCCCGATGCCCATGCCATGACGCATACCCGTGCTATCCAGGAAGCCCTTCATTATCTTTCCAGAAAATGGAAAGGAGCGAGCGACGATTCCATATTCCAAGGAAGAGCTGAGAAGAGCATCCTCAGAGACAAGATGCATGCGCGCGATCTGGGCATGATGCGGGGAATGGGTGATTGTGGATGTGCGCGAGCGTATCCAACGTCTTGGAAATGGTCAATCGCTGCGCACATATGCAGCATGAAACATACCTTCGGACTGCATAACGGGTAGAATACTCTTCTCTCCAACTACTCTCTGTGCGCCTGAGGGTGAGGCTACGAAGCCCATGCAACTCTGCTTCAGGTCGGATGCCCAGGACCTGGCATACAAATGCGCGATGCCATGTGTTGTCGTCTTTTATGTGCTCGTAAAGCCGTTTGTTGGTGCGCCCGAGAGCAAGGAGAGATCTTGGGTCGAGAAAGGATGTGATATGAGTGAGAGACTCGGAAGGCAACGCGAGAAGTAAGCCATGCTGGGTTTGTGGACGAAGAATGCGATTGGGATGGTCTGTCTGGTCTTTCCTGGTAGCTTCAGAGGAGGTCTTGCGCATAAAATAGAGGGGAGTTGGTTTTGGAAAAGGGTCGCTCACAGACAATCCTGTCTGCGTGGTGGTGGTCAAGAGGAGAGCGTCAACTTGCGTCGGCGCCTGTCAACAGAAAAACGCCAGTCACTAGTCTGTTAGTAATCAGGATCGGTACAAGGCTCCTCCAAGTCGCTGTGCAATACTTAGTAAGTTTCTCAGCTCTTACCACGTCAAGAGGTCGTCCTGTTTGGATTGATGCAGTCATTCCGCGGTGTCTTGGGATGCGTAGGACGGTAGCATGGCGGTATGTAGTCTCCGTTATCGACCTTGCCCGACCAGTACGCGGTATGTACTATGCAGCTATCACCCCGCGTTAGGTTCCATCGCTTTAGCCTGAGGGGCGGCCGTCTCCATAAGGTTTTAGTACTTAACTCGAATATCCAACTCGAAACGCGCCCCAGGGGCCGTAGTAACCTTGCTCTGATGCAGGCTCGAGGCTGGCCAGCGCTATAGCAGCCGCCGCTCTCAAATCTCGGCGCTCATTGCTCAGTACCAGTTGTTGGAGAGGCGGGCAGGCGTACGCAAATAAGAGCATGACTGGCACATTTACGACCAGTTGGCGAGCAAGATAACGTTGACACTTCAAGCTTCATTACTCAGACAATCGTGAACATCTTGACGCAATTTCGTTCTAGATACATAAATCAATAAGTGAGGCACCTGCCTGAGCAGGCGGGGGCGTGACTAGGGTACATTTACATGACGAAGAAAATCACAGCAGCGTGAGGTGGACGAGGCATGGGAGCGCATGTTGATTGTATAGTATGAAGTATGTGGTCAGTTCCGTGCGGTTCATCGAGACATCGATCTGCGTGACACAGCACTGAGTCCAACGTTAGCATATTGCGTAGACAGAAACGGGGAGCTCGAAAACATGGTCGACAACGAAAGCGAATACATAACGGATATGGGGACAATATGTGGGGAACAAGACCAAGAAATGCAAAATGGGGATTAAAACAAGATTGCCCGAGCAGTCCGAGGCCCTAGGCCCCTGCATGACATGAGCGTGCTGAACGAGCGATGAGCGATCAAGCAGCGACCAGAGAGCGGCGCTTTCTCTCCGGCTCTGTGTTCTCCTTCTCTTTGCCACTGCCACTGTCCTCCGATGCCGATACCGGCGCAGCAGGCACTTTCGCTCGCCCGAGTTCCGCCGCAGTCGCCGATGAGGCCTTACGCACCCCTGTCGTCGGCGTAGACGTACCGGATTTAACCATCGAACGAGCGAGCCCCGTCGACGGGATTCTACTGTGCGCTGTTGGCGTAGGTGTCCCCGCCACAGAAGCGCGCGGCTTCATCGCGGATGGAGGAGGACCCATCGCTCCGTCCACCGAGCGTCCTGTCCGTGTTGCAGCTTTTGTCGCTGCCGACGGCGTGCTTGTCACCGACGACCCGTTGGCGCGTATGCTCTTTCCGAGCGTCGTCATCCGCGTGTTTGCAGGTGTCTCCCTGCCTGTGGCCGCTTTGGCGGCATCGCGGCTGGGGTCGGAGAGCCGGGAGACAGGCCGGGAGCTGCCGGGCGCAGAGGGCGTAGAGAAGACTGACGACTCGCGACGGTGCACGATCTTACTGGCGGCCGGTGTCGCGCCAGCAGTACCTTTGACATTGAGTTTGCGCTTGATCTACGTGGGCTTAGCTCAGACAGCCTAGGCGGAAAGAAGAGGTCGCCACTCACCATCTCAAGCTCCTGCTGCTTCGAGTCCAGCGCGATATTCGCGCCCTCAAAGTCGTCGCGCGCCGCATCGCGCTGTTTCTCCATCTGAACCAGACGCATGTCCTTGTCGGCACTCTCTGTTTTGAGCTCGTGGACCTGTCGGCGCAGACGACCGATGTCCTCCTCCAGCACCCTCACGCGCTCGCGCAGCGCATTCGCCTCAACGTCCGACTCGGCCTTCTGCTTGACCGCGTTCTCGAGCAGTGTCTGCGCATCTTGAGCGCGTATCGTCAGGTCGGCAATTGAGCGGCGTTGCGTGTCCGCGTCGTGCGTCTGCTCGCGCTTGAGCCCGGACAGCTCTTCGCGTAACTCCTCAACCTCGTCCTCCTTGGCGACGATGCGGTGCGCAAGGTCTTCCATCTCAAGGTCGCGCTGGCGAATGTTCTGCTCGAGGCGAGCTGCGTTGTCCTGTGAGAATTTGAGCTCCTGATGTAGCGCTTCAACACGGTCCTCGCGCTCTTGCAGAGCACGCGTGACTTCGACCGCATGGTCGCGCTCAGCGAGGAGCTCTTCTTCCAACTGAAGGTCCACACTGGTTAGTCAAAAGCTTGAGGGCGCGGAGTCGCAAACACGTACCTGGATCTTTTCTTGCTCGAGTTGCTCCTTCGCCTCGATCAAATCTTGCACATCCGCTTCCGCCTCGGCGCGCCTATTCTCCCCTTGACTGAATTCCACTTCCATATTCTCCACCTTCACCTCCAGCGCCACAAGCTCGCTCTGCAGTGTGTCCCTCTCTTGCTTTATCTCCTCCAACCTCTCCCCTGCCTTCTCAGTGTGCTTCCACTGTGACTCTAGCTCCGCGCGCAGCATGCTCATCTCCTCCTCCTTCTGCACCAGCGCCTGGCGAGCGTAGTCCAATTCGCGCTGCAACACAATCTTCGCCTGCGCGGAAGCTTCCGCCGCTGCGATGAACTGCGCACGCTCCTCGGCCCATTCATGGTGCTCGCGCTCGTCCTGGCTAGCCTGGCCATGTCCGACGACTGCAGGGAGCCCATCTCCGCCCATCTGTTCGATCTCCTCCCGGGCTCTCTTTATGCCATCCTTAAGCGCCTTCTCCCCATCTTGACGCTTCTTTAATTCTGCTGTGAGATGCTCAAACTCGCGCGCCCTCTCCAATTCTCCTCCTCCGCACGCTTGGCCGCGTCGCCCTTCTCGCGCTCAAGGTCCGCGATCTGGCGGTGCAGCTGCCGCAGTGCTTCCCCGCTCGCCTCGTCCATGACGCTTCGTTCGAAGCTCTCCTGCCGGCTGTGGTCGACCTCTTCCTCGAGGTGTCGGCACAGCTTTTCCAGTTCTTGCACTTTCTTCTTCCACCCGCGCGTGACGTTGCGGCGCTTCTCCGCGTCCTTTTCGAGGGTCTCCAATCGTCCAGAGAGTGTACTCACAAGTTCATCACGCGCACCGAGGTCAATCTCGTACTGCGCGCATAGCTCCTGCTGGAGTGTGAGCTGTGTCTGGAGAGACCAAATGAGATCTTCCTCGCGAGATGCCTTGCGTGTGTGCGTTGGCGGCGGCGGGGTCGGTGGCATGATCTTCCCAGGCGTGTAGTACGTGGTGGCGTTGGCGCTGAACGGGTCCGGCTCTGCGCGCTGGGACTGGTCGGCGGCCGGCGAGGCGTAGAGGACGAGTGACGAGGAGGACACGTCGTTGATATCGGCTTCGATAGGACTCCTGGAGCGAAGCATCGTGTGGAACATAGTGTCGCTCATTGAACGGTTTCTACTGGGCGATCGCCCTGGGTAGGCCTCAGCGAGAGCGCCGGCTGACAGTCGCGCGTTGTCAGGCTGCGGCATGGGTGAGAAGACGGTTTGTCCGAAGCTAAAGGACTGGCTGCGATCGTGTGTCGACTTCTCTGCAGAACGGAAAATGGGGTCATTGTGTTCGGTGAGAGGGGAGGGAGGTTTGGTGAACTGTCGCAGCGATGGTGAGATACTATCCTTGCTCCCGTCTCCTTCAAACTCCTCAACGGCAGTGTCGAGGAGACTGACGCCACCCGTTGGTATTGCAGGGAGGAGTTCTCCTTGCGAGAGGTCGAAGATGTTGGAGATGTCTGGTGGTGGAAGTGGACCCATGAAGGACGGAGTGGGCAGCATCGGGGATGCTGGCGAAGGGGAGTCAGAGCTCCTCGTCGGCGTGAAGAGGTCATGGGTGAGCGGCGGACGTGGTCGCGCAGATGCAGCGGAGGAGTCGGAGAGCTGCAGGCGGTTCAGGAGAGGTTCTTCATGCTCACTGGTCGCGGACACCTCCGGGCTGGTGACCTTGTACGCGTCGCGCGAGAAAAACCGTACGCTCTGACCCGTGGCTGGGGTGTTGCGGTCGCGCAAAATGGAGCGCAACGACCCAAAGCGACCCTCAGCCGGCGTCATGGGGGTTTTAGCGCTATCAATGGAAGGCCGTGTGGTGTCAGAGGAGATGCGGGCAGCGGGGTCGGGTAAGCTGGAAAGAGACGCTTGAGATACTGTTTTCCGTGTTGAGTTTGTTGTCTCGACAGATTCAACCCAAATACGCACAGTTGATACCAAGATTGAGATGCGACTTGACCTTCTTCGGGATATGGAGCTTCAATGAGCCTGGTAGGATAGGTGTCTCGGAAGAGTCGGCCTTTCTCGACATGCGCTTGAACATGCCACGACGGCCATGCTTGGAAGGTGAACTCGGGGGACTTGGGGTAGGAATAGGAGCATCTTCGGGCTGCTTCTCGTCCTCGTCAACACCATGGAAAACGGAGAGGTTGGGATGCCGTTCGAGCACGCTGGACATGACGTCCGCCTGCGTTTCGGAGTCTTCTGCGGCCTGACGCCTGAGAGATGAGCTGATCTTCTGCCACATGTTGAGGAGACTGCAAGGACAAATTTATGACATAAAATACAATGCAGTTGGTGATGGTGGTGGCGGTGGTGGTGGTGGTGGACAGAAAGACGATCGGACGGTGGTAGCTCAAGTCCAACTTCAACATCACATGATCGTGTCCCTATATCATTGAATAATAATAATTATTTAATATACTCTAAGTTGGGGTATTTAAATAATGGGCCGCGCAGTCTAAGATCTAGACTATTTCTCGCTACCTAGTAGTGGGTCTTAGCCTTTAGGGTCTGATCGGCTCAGTTTTCGCGGTAGATTCACTGGTTCAATCCAGCCTCTCCACTATGGCCAGCCACTTCACCTCACTATCTGCAGCCGCCAACAATATGCGATGCTTTTTTTTCTTCCTTATTACGCGCCGTTTCACTCTGTGCTCTCGATACAATCGACAGTTTGGTCTGCCAGTGCTCGCCATTCTTTTCGCCGCCATGGCCTCTACCAAGCCCACTCCTTGCCCACTCCTTGGTGCGATGCTCACATACGCTTCAATATACACCGCGACCTTCGCCGGTACCAGCGGGCTTTGCCGCAATGCGGCCTTATCCTCACGCTTATACTCGTACTCGTAGTACATAACTTGGTAAGTAATTCTTGTTGAGCCGCGGAACTTCTTGGTCACTGGCGGAGTTGAGTCATCGCTCCCGGTTCAACTCAATCGCAAATTCGACGCTCACCGGCACACTGCCGCTACCAAGAAACTACTAGTAAACTATAGGTAAGCTTTTGCGTAATGTACACTATAATGTACACAGATACACCTCTAGACGAGGGTCTATGTTCCAGCAACTCGCCATCCGCGACCAGCGACTGCAAGTCTGGATCACTCCACCCCGCTCGGAGGCGCGAACGGATCGTCCGGCTTGAGATCGGGCATCTCAGAGTCTGGCTCAAACTCGCCGACGGCACAGAATTCCTCGTCGCCCCTGATATCGATCACCAGCGTGGAGGCCGAAAATCTCTGTCGCGTCGAGATCAACGACCCAAACAGTGCAACGTCTTTTGCGGTCGTTGAGGACAGGTGGAGAACGATGCGCGTCGCAAGCATGCTGTGGATCACCATTTGCAGTCTGGAAATTGGAGCGTAACAATTAGCCTCATTAGTACGTGAAGTGATATTGGATTGCTCGCGGCGTCCAACTCACTGTGTTCCTCCAGATCGTAGGTCAGGGCCCTGTAAGAAACAGTCGCGGTTGTCAATTGTGGGTTGCAAAGACGAGGAGGCGAGCGTGCACTCACCGCGACCCCGAAAACAAGACCGATGTTGAGCACACCGAGGCCTGGCAGCATGGCTGGGCGTTCAGTTACCCCTACCATGCCCGAAAATCAGCGCACTCACAAACCATGAAGACGAAGTAGATAACGCCTAATTGTAAGATGCAAACATTAAAGTTACAAACGCATAAAGCTAGTGTGCTTGCTCACCATCTTTCCAGAGTACATCCAGTAGCGGCACACGACGCCGCAAATTCTTCGGGATCGCACGATAAAATTGAACGACTTTGTACGTCGTCAGACACAATACAACTGCAGCAAGCATGGGCCACGTCAGCGACTAGTACTTCGATTCAGCCTGAGGAGCATCGGACCGCCGCTTACAAGTTTCAAACAGAATGATAGCGAGGTAGGGCACAGCCCAGAAATCACGCACATCGCTGATGAGGACGCGGCATTCTGGCAGCGAAGGCCCCATGGCACCTAATGGCGGAGTCCCTGATTGGCCCCGTATCAGTGGCGACTGTGCGGTCTTGGAGATTTATGAACTCACACGTTGTCGTCACGATGTCCTTGATGATTACCACAGCCGCGGGCGTGACACAAATCTGCATACCCCGCATCCCCTTCATGAACGCTCATCCCAACTACAAATCGACGACGAGTGCAACTCACAAAGAAGAACCCGACGAGCAGGACAAGGATCGTGCGGCTGCGCTCCCACGCTGCCCACGTCCTTGTCGCAAGCACGACTGACCGCCGAATCAGCTTATACCCTCCGATGACGCCGATAAAACACACACATTCTGCTGATAACACAGTTACAAGGCGGAGACATGTGACGAAGTTGGCACGGCTCACTGTCGTCTAGTGCAGATTGCCATGTTGTATCAGTTTTGCTCAAGACAAAGACACAAGCAAATTAAGCGTACCGGGAGCACATCCAGGATCGCACAGGCCAGCCCTGCGTACCGCGCGAAGAAGAAAAAAGTACGGACGTAGGTGATGCGGTCGAAGCGCCACATGAATTTCAGCTGTTCGAGGAGCGGTTAGAACCCGATGATAAGACTAGCGCTGCACCGTACTTCGTCCTTTAATGTGAGACACCAATCGTAGATCTGGTAAATTTGGTGAGTGAATCTAGATATTAGCAGAATTGAGCGTAGTGAAGCAAGCTTACGAGGAGCGCGGCACTAGCCACTATCAGGATAGACACCACCTCAGTTTCTCAAGAACATTGATGCTGATATGAATGCTCACCAACCACTCCCTGCACATCCATGACAAGTCAAGCGCACAGCACGTTGAGGGAAGTTGATGAATCCTCACCGAAGTCAACCGCTCGTCCCTCAGGCACTCCGCAAGTAACTGTAAATCCGCCATCCTCAAATCCACAGTGAGCGAAACGGCGAAACTGGAGAAACAGAAGGAGCAAGCGAAGCGAGCGAAACGAGCGCGCGGGCGAAAGAGATGGAGCGATAGATTAAACAGAAAGAGCGGAGGAGGCAGAGCGCAGATGCGTTGCGTATGCAGGATACCCACCACGTCTTGTCCCTTTTATCTATCTGCAGCACCGCATGCGGGCTGTCAGTGTTGTCACCGGGTGAGAACCTCAGTGCCAAGAATACGCTCACAGATGCAAGACTAAGGTCATAGTTGCCTCTAACAGGGGACGCTGGTAACACCCTGTCGGCGTTGCGAGGGAACAGACAGCTAGGGACTCCATTGGGTGCAATTTACCGAGACATAAATATTGCGCTGACAGATGATGACACGGTATGGGCGGTGCGAAGCTGATAAATGCATCTTCGGAATATGCCAGCTGGGGCGGGCCGCGGAGCCCGTCAATTTCTCCGCGGGTCGCATGGAAGAAAAGATAGAATGTCATGATCAGGATGCAGCTTTAGGCTTCGATGCTGAGATAAACTAAGCTCATGCGGGGTGCGAGTGCTGCGACCAGAGTCAGCTTTATTGTGATGGTCAAACAACGTGCTATACGATCTTCTTCTAGTATACCATTCGTACACCCATTTGCTGTATATGAGTCATGTCGATCAGAGCTTTGACGAACCGATGAACGAGACGCCCTGCAGTAGACGGCGTCAGTATTTCCAGGAACGGCGTCCTCGAATTACTGACCTTCTCGATGTTGGCAGCAAGCTCTGGCACGGCAGCGGCGATGAGGCCCTGCTCGTAGTCGGTCAGCTTCCCGAGAGGGCTGATCTTCACAACACCCTCCGGCTGCAGGAAACGCAAGGCATGAACAACTCGCCGTCAGCGAAAACGCAAGGCACGCACCCCAAGTTCTACGCTCGACGAGAAGTACTCCAAGTCCTTGCCGATCTCCTTCTTGACCGCATCGCCGCCGGCCTTGTCAGCATCAAGATTTACATAACTCGGTGCAATGATACCCTTCTCGCCGCCGAGGGCCTTGAGGGCCATTGTGGCAAACTCAGCGCCCGCGTACGCCATCGACAGCGTTGCAGAGCCTGCACCGTCCTTTGCCTTGACAACCTCATCACCACCGAACTGGATGCGATAGGTGAGCGCTTCCAGATCTGATTTCGCGAAGCCGGACGGCAGGGGCAGTGAGGATTGAGAAAGAATGGGAACGATCTGGGCAAACAAGGCGGACGATCAGCGGTCGATAGGGTGATAGCGCGGCATAGGCATACTGTGACACCGCTGTGGCCGCCGACAACGGGGACGACAACAGAGGGCGCCTTCCCCAAGTCGCCTGTGACCTCAGCGACGAACGTGGATGCACGGACGACGTCCAGGGTTGTGACGCCGAAGAGCCTGTCAAGCGACGTGAGACGCGGGCCCCTATACCGATGGAGTATAGGCAAGTTTACACACTTCTTTGCGTCGAAGACACCGTGCTTCTTAAAAACCTCAGCGACGATGGGCACAGTCGAATTGACTGGGTTGGAGATCACGAGAACGAATGCCTTCGGGGCATTCGTCGCGATGCCGGTGGCCAGGTCCCGGACGATACCTGCGTTGATCTACGGAGAAGTGAGGCAGGAAGATAGCACGTGAGGCTAGAAGCGCACCTTGAAAAGATCGTCTCTGCAATGGACCGCGATGAGATCAGTATCTCTTTCGAGCCCAGCATAGTAGCTAGTTACCTGGTCATCTAGACGCGCGATATATGAGCGATCGCATGGCGAGAAGATGGGAATGGCTCACTCCGGGCTTGCGGGGTACGCCAGCCGGGATGACGACGATATCAGCACCTTTGAGGGTCTTGGCGAGGCCGTCGTCGGGGGGCAGGAAACCCTCAACCTTCGCTGGCGTGGCGATGTGCGACAGATCGGCAGCGACACCGGGCGTGTTGACGATATCAAACAACGCAAGCTAGAACACCGGCAGCACGATCGGTGCAGTCCTGCCTCAGAGCAACTGAACAATCACCTCTGTGACAAGAGGGTTCGCCTTCAGCAGGAGGGCCAACGGCTGGCCGATTCCGCCTGATCTAACATCAGTCACCTGTCAAACAGGCTGAAGAGATACCTCGCGCACCTGCAGCACCGAGAACGACGACCTTGGGCATGGTGATGTGTGTGGAAGGAGAAGAAGACAGACAGGGTTGTTGCGGGAAAAGTTGCGGGGACGGGAAGAGCTTATGATCTTACCGAGGCTCTCGGCGGCGCGTGAACGACTACGTAATATTAAAGATTTACTAGCATTATTATTTAAACCAATATACATATAAGTGAGGATAACCGATAACCCACGTGGCAGATATTTCGACGCGCTGGCGGAGGCTGGCGGCTGCGGCTGCAACAACTCTTCTTCCTCGCAGCCTGGCACATGAAGCAGCAAAATTGAGTATTGGTATCACTGCGCTCAGATTGAGGACTGGTAAGCAAGCTTTATCTGCCTCCGCAATTTTTGATAACCTGTGAATTTCGCAGCCGGTCATGACTTTGCCTCCAGGTCTTCTCGACCTCACCATCCTCCGCCTCTCCTCCCAGGCTACCATGCAGAAAACTGCGACTTTACTCGGTTCACAAATAGGGAAGCGGAGGATGCATCAGGTACTTCTGGCATCTTTGCCCGCTCCACAGGTTCATCTTAACCCAGAGCAAGAACGGCCTCGGTACGTCTACTTCTAGAGCTTTGCTGTGCGTCGCTGAGCCTGTGTAGACGGCGTAGGAGACCCAACTCGATGCTCCCGGTGCGCCGCCAGGATGATACTGCGGGTCCATCCCAAGTGCTCGCGCGACGTGTGGAGGCGCTGGCAGAGATCGCAAAGGAGGAGGTGAGTTGTACGTTTTCTTTTGTATATCACCACGCGGCTCACGTCGTGGTGGCTAAGTCATCCATGGAGGCATTGACCTACAGTGAGAGTGAGCTGTTAGCATTCTACGAAGACGTGCTACGCCTGCCCGAGCCCTCTCGCGCAATCGCAGCGACAGAGTCACAAGCACAGATAGACAGGGCAATTGTTGAGAGCCTCGCGCGAAATCTCGTCCCAGAATCTCTGCCGTCGACGTCTCGAAGAAGCGCCTTCTCGGTAGTCCTGAATCAGCGTGAGGGTTTGCCTGAGACTCCGCTGCCGCCACCTCCGACTGTCGCCCCGGATACCTCTCTCTCCCATCGGCGAGTGCTCGAACGCTTGCAGGAGATCACTCCGGGTCTCGAGGCAGCCCAGAGGAGACTTTCGCCTCTGGTTGACCATACTACTGCTCGCAAATTCCACTTGCCGGTCGCGTTATTATCCTATGAGGAGTGGAAAGCGTTGGTCCGGAATTGCGTGAGTGCCGCTGTTCATGTGTGTAGCACATAGGAATTAACGGCCACACAGCTCGAAAGTGAAGATCTACAATCTGCGGAGACTACTCTGGATTTAATGCGGGTGTGTTTCCAGTGCCGGATTTGTCCTCATCAACTCTGATCTGGGTGCACAGAGGACCGGCGTCCCTTTGCTTGAAGAGTCTGTGAACGATATTATGGCATATTACGCCACAAAAGGCGATGTGTCTGGCATCGAAGAATTTATGAAACGGTTTCTCACAGGTACCACATATATTCTGTTCGCTCTGCCTCCACTCACCTTCTCCAGAACGCCCTACCGATCGTCAACGCCATCTTCACATAAAGGCCCATGAAATTGGTTCTCCTCCCGAGTCTGTGCCGACCGCCGCTCTTGAGCTTTTGCACCGCTACGAGAACCAATCCCTTCCAGCTCCGATAACATCGTACACACGCCTCATCAATGCTCTCTTCCATACGTCCTCCTCCCTCGCCCACGCACAGGCTTGGGATCTCTTCGCGCACATGCGCTACGTTGCACACCCACACCCTGACGCGCTACTCTATACGCTCATGATTCGCGCGTGCGCGCCGCCCTCCGGTGCGGCCGAGCCCGAGCGCGCGCTGGACCTGTTCGCTGAGATGACGAACGACCGCCGCCTCGCGCCAACGGAGGGTGCTTACTCTGCCGTCATCCTCTCGTGTGCGCGCTCCGGTACCAAGGCGTACGTGAACGAGGCATTTCGGCTTGCGAAGGAGATGCTCGACTCACACCGGGACGCGCATGGGCGCTCCTCCCACCGCCCTGAGGGCAGGACGTTCACAGCGCTGCTGGAGGGTGCGAAGCGCATCGGCGATCTCGCCCGCGTGCGCTGGATTTTGGCGGAGCTAGTCAAGGCCACCCGTCCGGATGGGGAATTCGAGGACGTCGTCGACGCGGTGATTGACGACGCAATCATGATGCATGTGTTCCATGCATACGCTGCGTATCGGCCGCCTTTCAAGCGGTCTATTGCCCCCCTGGTAGAGCGCGATATACAGCTCGCACTGCCTGCCGGCTCCGACGAGGCCACTTCAGATCAGCAGCCCTCTGCGATTGAAGCTTCGACCACCCCCAGCTTCAAGCATCTACCTCCGCAGAGTCGCATAGAAGTGGTTGAGGAGGCCAAAGCTCTGTTCTCACGCATGCTGCCGCACTCATCCCATCCAGAGCAATTCCTCGACGGTAATGCGACTGCCGCATTCCCCTTTCAAAACGTGACACTTTCCACTCGGCTTCTGAATGCATATATGTCCATCTTCTATGCGCACGACGCCCTCGACGTCAGTCGTGTCCTCTTCAGCACCCTGTACGCCGAACACGGCGTCGACAAAAATGAGCGCTCATACATTGAAGCCCTCGAGCGCTGCGGCAAGATCCGCGCTCCGAACGATAAGGAAGTCGCGCTTGCGTTCGCGGAGGCGGTCTGGGCGGAGTGGGCGGCCATAGAGAACGCAGGTCAGCTTGCCAGTGGGCGTTCGCTCAGCGCGCGGATGATCGAGCGAGCGCACGCTGCCATGATCAGGGTGCTCGCCATGTACGTTCGTCTTCCTTCCATTTTCATTGCCCATACTCACCAGCATTCGCTCGGGGACGTGCAGCTCCGGAGAGACCCAGCGCGCGCTCGCGCATCTGCGCGGCTTCATGCTGCGCTACCCACCTACAGCCGTACGCGTACCCGCCGCCCTGCCCGCGATGCGATCCACACGCACCGCGCTTGTCGGCACGCGCCCACTTGTGCGACTCTCGTCTGCTCTAGACGTGCCCGACGACACTGTGCCGCCACTCATTGGATTCGCGGACCTCGAAATTCTGCACCACAGGCTCGTCGCGCGGGGAGACAAGGATGGTATCGCATTTGTCAAGTATGTGTGCCATGCGTACCAGGGGGCATTGAAGGCGAGGAGGGCCGCAACCCTGCTCGGCCGTGCGCCGCCATGAGGGGAGGGCGCCGAGGGGAAGGGGGAGTTCAAACAGTCCGCGCCAGCCTTGACTCGCGGATGTACCTCCTTGTTTAAGTACCAGAAACTTCCCATACGTGGTCCAAGTTGGAATAGAGCTCAACCAGTTCTAAGCAATCGTGGCGCTGACACTCGTGGATATGAGGAAGGTATGAGATAGTACAAGCAGGACTACGAGTGTTCCTCCTCAAACAATTCAACAGCGGAGCATTAGCAGTACTTCGGACACGGAAATACAACAACGACAGAGAGGGACAACAAGATATAACCGAGGGCAAACCCCTGGTATGAATGAGGAAGGACAGCAAACAGCAGGACAAAACACACACAATCGGAATGACACACTCTGCCAACCATCCCTGCCTTTTCGAGAAAACAATGGACGAGACCACTAGTCCGTCAGCTTGGGGATCACGTTCGTCATTTGGTCGATATTGATGAATTGGACCCATGTCTCCAGGTCCTTGTTGCTGTCCTGCCAAATAAACTTCGAGTCTGGCGTGCCTCTGAAGTGCGCTGTGACGCATTGGTACGACTCCTCAATGAGCTGCCCGTGCCGCTGCACTCCGAGCTGCGACTTGTAGAGCCGAAACTCCCACCCAGTCAGCGGTTGCCCGTCGCCCCAACACGTCTCCTCCGGGATGTTGAATTCCAGACGGGACCAATCAAACCCAATAGGCTGCCCTATCGCTTTGATATACGCAGACTTGAGCGCGAGGAGGATACACAGTCGTCGGAGTACAACGTCGTCGGCAAGGTCGGGCGTGATGAACGAAAGCTCGAGTTCCGTGAGCTGTGTGAAGACGTCAGCGGCACGCACTGAGTTCCGAAATGACGGTGAGGCGCACCTTGTGAGACAGTGACTCGACGTACGCGGCCACCGTCGCATCGCGAGGTTCCACAGCCAACTGCTTGATCCCCAGCCCGATATTGATGACCTCCCGCTGCTTTCCCTGCACCATCACCATGCCTATCAGAGAGTTCTCCCATGCCAGGTGATACCCTATCATGGAGCGGAGGTGGTGTTCGACGTTGATGTGGTCGAGCATCTGCCGCCGCAGATGAGGATCGCAGCAGGGCGTGGGGGCGGCCGATCACGCACCTGCTCAATCCAGTGCTTTCCTGAGGGTGTCGCGTGGTCCCGCCAGCGCGCCCGAGGGATCCTGCGATGCCTCATCATCAATAAAGGCATCATTTGCGCGATTATTTGGCCTGTGGGCCTGGATGAGCACCACTCCCGCAGAGCGCGACGGCCACTCACGAAGGGACTCTTGGGACTCCGGGGCATGGGGTATGTTGCGGGCATGGGGCACAGTATTGTGGATGAGTTCATAGCATCTCTCGTACTCCTGTGCAGAGGCAAGATGTGTGGCGGTGGTCAAGGGGCTGGCTCAGGGTGGCGGGCGTACCTCTGTCGTCACCTCGCGGTTGAGATACAGCATCCACACGAGAATTGGGGAGTTCATTGGGCGCGCGGTCTCGATCGTATGATGTTCAAGGTGTGAGGACGGCGTCAAAAGCAAAAGTTTGGCGCGGGAGGACAGGGTTATGTGGATTTCGGTTGCAGGCGCGACGCTTGTATTTGTTTTGTAGTTGGATGTGTGGCCCCTCCGCTCGCGCTTGGAACGACGTTGCTGGCTTGGACCGTCTACGTGGTCGCGTAGCGTAGAGGGCCACGTCGTGCCGCAGCGTGGATGGCGTCGTGTGGCATCTGTTATCGGATCCGCTGACACTCAGGCCGAGCGGTCGCGGCATGGGCTGAATCTCATGGAGGGCAAAGTGTCGGACGGGGGCGAACCTGAGCCAACATAGCCGATGGAGACTTTGCACTGCGCGTCGACGTCCCTCAGCTTTCAGAACCAAAAGCTTGCCTGCAAGTTGCGATGCCCCGACCGTGTGGCTGTGTGACTGTCGCGCTCGCACAGACGTGAGGGAAGAAAGACAAAGGGCCGCTAGCTCTCAAATATGACACAGTGGTCTCTGGCGAACGGTCGAAGCCCATCGCGATGTGAGCATGGCTGGCCCCCGCTGCGTTGGCTCAAAGCCAGGACGGCTGCACTCCGGACGGACGCCCTAGTCGAGGGGAGCTTCCCCCGGCATATTTCATCGTCGTTGGGAAAGACCAGAGTATGAAAGGTGTCGAGGATCCCCATCTCGGATGTGCTCCTGGTTAGCTCGGGGCCGGCTGCGGTGCTGATGGAGAGATTCCATCGAGAGCGAAGCCCCATTCTCTCAGCCAAGAGAAGGCAAATGCAAAGGGGGCATGCGCATGAGGCCGTTCAAAGGCCACGGGGACCTGGCCAGCCAGATGGAGCAAGGCTCAACAGTACACTAGCACGATGCAGTGTGCCCATCGCGAGTGCAGTTGGCAAAACCAATGGAGGCATCGGATCGATTGAATGCGACCGATACATGTAGTCTCCCGCAGCATCTCTGTCTCTGGCAAGCGACTTGAACTTCTCCCGGGTGTGGGAGACGGTGGTGTAATTGCTCTGCGCACATGGCCCGTGCCATAACATAAATTCTGCGCCTTCGACAAAAGAACGTTGCCAGCGTCCGTTGGGCGTCCGATGCGTAATTCATCGGGACGTCCGAGGGAATCGGTAGCAGCAGCTGGCAGCGGCGTATTGCAGGCGCGATCAGCTGCCGAACGCTTCAATCACCGTACGATCGGGCTTCCCCTTGAACTGTGCTGTTCAGCGAAGACGGGCTCGGTAACATGCTTGCTGAGGTGCAACAATACGGAGCAAAACGAGAGCTTGTCTCAGCTCTCCGAGTCAGGGTCAATAAAGACTCTATAACGGGCAGTTTTCCGGCTTCTTTCTTTGAAAACCGTTCTCTTCCTTAATCCATCACCACGGCACGCACAAGCTCAGTCGATATCGGGCGTTGTCAATGACGTTCCTGTCCACAGGACTCCTACAGGCTACCCCTACGCTTTGTCTGAGTGTCTCATGGCGCGGGGTAGGGTAACGTGGATTGAACCAGGAGCATTGCTCTATTTTTCATCGACCTGCATGGGCGCGTTCGTGGGCCCACAGCACGGCACTTATCAAAGGCGCCGACCGCTTTCGCCCACACGGATCCCGTGGTGGTGATGGTCGACTCTTCTATTAGCGTCGATCCGGGGCCCTATATAAAGCTTACCGCTCATGGGTGTCCGCCCGAGACTGTCCCATATTTTCCACCCCAACCTACCCTCCGCGCTTTCTGCTTGCTTGGCCAATTCTACTTGATGGGCTTGAACGTTCTCCTTGCAGCTATACTTCTTTGCACCCTGGCTGTCTCAAAGTGGATCAGCAATGGTGGTCGAAAGCTCCCCCCTGGACCCCCACAGGATCCACTCATTGGAAACCTTCGCCATGTAGCGTCAGGATGCACAGAGGAGACTTTCAGGAAATGGGGGAAGATGTATGGTATGTCCCATATGTTGTCTCCCGCCTACTGAGTTGCACGGCCGTTACAGGCTCGGACATAGTACACGCCAAGATTTTCAGGCGCTCCATAGTCATCTTGAACTCTCGGAAGGCTGCTAGCGACCTCATGGAGAAACGGAGCTTGAACTACTCATGCCGGCCGCGCCTCGTCCTCATCGCCGAACTGTACGGTGTGAAGTTTGACTACTCAAACGCTCGTTGACCATGCCCCTTGCTCGGTAGGATGGGATGGGATTCCGTCATTACAAACCTCCCATACGGAGACCGGTTTCGGAAACATCGGCGCATGATCTGGGATCACTTCAATCCGCAATCGGTCGTGGCGTTCCGACCCTTGCAGCGAAGTGAAGCATGCGTCTTTTTGCTCGGTCTGGCGGAGACACCGGAGGAGCTCATCCGCCATGTCCGGCGGTAGGCAACGACCTTTTTAATAATCATCTGTATCTGCTAAGCATGCTTGTGTCCTTTTAGCTTCACAGCAGCGACAATCATGAAAATAGCTTACGGCCACACAGTGAAGTCCGTTGACGAGTTGTACGTTCGCCTCGCAGAGGAAGCTGGCCACGACACTGTCACGGGCTCTGCCAATTACGGCGCGGTGCTCGTTGACTTTTTTCCGGCGCGTACGTCGTGTCCCTGCATTAGAGGTCCCCTCATCACTCAGGCCGCTCGGACAGTCAAATATATCCCCAGCTGGATGCCGGGCGCGGGATTTAAGCGCCGGGCGTTTGAAACTCGAGAAAAAGTGCAGCAGATGCTCGACGCGCCTTTTCGCATGGTTCAGAGGAGAATGGTCGGTACATCCGTTGCCACTGGACAGACTATGTCAATGCTCCACCACTTTCGAAATAGGCTGCGGGAACGGCTATCCCGTCATTCACATCTAGCCTTCTAGTACAGAGCACATCTCTTGGCGTCGCTGACGAGGAAGATATCAAGGGGGCAGCGGGTGTGTTGTACGCGGGTGCGATTTATCCGGAAACTTTCATTCTGGGTTCTGATTTGACATTTCCCAGCTGCAACTGATACGGTAAGTCTTCTGTGCCTCAAAGATGCGGCAAACACGACTCACTGACCGCCCAGACGACCGCCATGATAGAGTCCATGTTTTTGCTAATGGTGATGCATCCTGCAGCATTCGCACGAGCGCAGGCAGAGATCGATTCTATAATCGGCTGCGACCGCCTTCCGGAATTCGACGACCGGTCGTCTCTCCCATATCTAGACTGTGTTTTGAAAGAAATCTATCGGTATGCTCTATAATACCTCTGATGGGCCCACGAAACTCACGACCCGATACCTTAGGTGGGCAGCCCCGGTCCCTTTAGGCAATGCAACGCACAACTTTTGTTTGTCGCAACCTCCTGACTGTGCTCAAACAGGCTTACCCCACCGCTCCGTGAACGATGACGAGTATCGTGGATTCGACATTCCTGCTGACACTGTGGTGATCCCCAACATATGGTCAGCATTTACGCACATTCTTCTGCACGCCGTACCTGAAAACTGTAACTGTCAGGGCAATGACTCGTGACGAGTCCATATATGCCAATCCTAACTTGTTCATTCCCGAGCGGTTTCTGAACCAAGACAGGGCGACGGCTGAAGTCACGGACCCGAGACGCCTGATTTTCGGATTCGGCAGGCGGTGCGTTTCATCTTGCCCGGGGAAACATCCTTGAGCTTGAGCACGGCAGTACTGATGGCCGGGTTAGAGAATGTCCAGGCCAGAGTTTTGCCGATGCGAACTTGTGGTTGATTGCGGCATACGTATTGGCTACGTTCAACGTCTCCCCCAGCTACGATGAGGTTATTATCCCGCCGGCGGAGTTTGTCCCAGGGTTCGTAAGGTGCGTGAGACACCAAGCGGTATATAGAATAATATTGACTGGAGCCTTGATCGAAGACATCCGGCTCCTTTTAAGTGCGACATCAAGCTGCGTCCAGGGAGGTCGTTGCAATTGGTAGAGCAGACAGCCTACGTCGTTGCGTGAAGTCTATCTCTATACATGCCTTTTATCCTCGCGCGAAATGCACCTCCGGAGTTCTAACACGGTTGATGACCGTGCTCGAGCGGGGAAAGGGCCACGCGTGGGGAAAAAGCAAGCCCGCACTAATAGTAACATGCACTTGGTTCGATTCGAGTGGGAGCGAGTAAGGTAACCTGGCTCTCTGCGGGCTGCTTTCTTTCCTATCGCTCACAACAAAAACTGTACCAGACCACCAATTGTGAGGAGTGCGAGCCAATTGTGCTTATCAGGCTACGGGACTCGGCCTCCCGCGGCGACTGCGTCGGCCATATTAGATCAGCTAGAAACTGAATCCTGCCACCCAACTGCGACTTTGCTTTGACCCCATCGCACCTCACCTTGGGTCATGAGCGCATCTGAGTCAAAGTCACCACTACTCGAGAGTGATCACCTCCTTCCCGCGCCGTCTTCGGAACCCGATGTCCCAAAGCTCGACGTGACCGGGAATGGCAGCGCCTTGTTCAAATATGACGCTCTAGGACCTCTCGTGGTCAACAGCGACGGGGTATGCAATCCTATCACGTTCGAACCTGCTCTTCTGCTCACTCGTTCATCGTGACTGCTGGCCGCGCAGACGTTGTCGAGAATTACCAATTGGCCTGAACTGACGGAGGCAGAGAGAACAAGGACGTTCAGGGTCCTGCTTGCACGCAACCAGTAAGCCTCCGCGGACTTGATGCCTACACTGTTTTACCTTCTGAATGTCTGGGATATGTAGGATTCGTCTTACCACGATGGAGGAGACTGAGAAGCAAGGCACGGCGTCGGAGCAGACGGACGCGAAGTAGGCTATTCGGTGAGTTTTGTGGGGGCGTGGACTCTGATGCAAAGAGCCGTGACTGAGAATCTGTGCGCTCTTAGCTATGAATATTCTCCATCTGTATGATGCAGCATATCTGCAGCTATATCCAAGCAACTGGGCACGCCGGGGAAGTACCCATCCTATTCCCATCTTCAGGAATCGCACGACGCCTCCAGAATCAAACTTCGGTCACTTGGCGGCGTGTCCATACATTAGGCCCGTCTATCGTCATCTTACTGCTATTCGATGACTGTCTTCGGTTCGGACAACTGTCGCTCTTGTACAGTGTACCCTGCGCTCAACGCACGTGCAGCCTCTGGCCCGTTCTTTTCCTCTCTCCGCTGCCGACAGCTTAACAGTTACACCAAGGCAAACCACATTGAGCGCCCATCGCCCAGATCTGCTTCTGGGAACCCGATGCCTTCCTGCCAGCGACGTCTGTCCATCGAGCCCGGGAAGTACATCTCGACGACATACAGTACTTGGGGTATCGGCGGGCCCCAAGAAGTTTCATGTTTGCGGTGAATGCGCACTAGTACTTACCACTCAAGATCTAGGTCATTGGCTGCTACGTCCTGAGTCCTTATATCTCGAACCAAGGTGAGCAGCCTGCAGTCGCTGCATATCCAAATTCCATATTTCTCATGGAGATCATGAACTTCTTCCAGTCCCAATGGTACATCCGGCCATCTATGCATATGATGAAGTCCGCATCACCTGCTTTAGCGCCAAACCGCTTGTGCTCTCCGACACATTCACATCATACTTCGGAGTCGAAATCCGGTCTTGATTTGGACAAGCTTGATGTTGACTGGCAGATACTCCCTTGACAGACTTGTGGGAACTGGCAGCTGTCTCTGCAAATTATATACGCGTCCTCGACACCTAGTCATCAGCGGACTACCAGATTCTTGCCTGGCGAAGAAACGCTCGGCCGTGAACTCGGTGGAGAGCATGCTGGCAATCGAATTAGTTCCGTGGAGAGACAGGTCCATTGCCAAGCTGAGTGTCAAATGGCCGTGTTCCTCGATCTGGACACTGATTCACTGCACTGGTGTGGTCCACCATGGTAAACCAATGTACTCGTGTCTTCCTGCTACTCAGTAATCCGTACAAAGGTGGGGGCCAGCCCGCCCTATCGCCTTGTAACACAAGATGCCAGTCCAGTACCACTAGTACTAGCAATCAATTCCTCGTACACTGTGCCTGGCCTTACTCGGTCTTCGCCGTCGCAGCTTCCGACGACGCCTTCAACAGATTTCCCAGACCGACCGCAATCGCCCCCGCAGCCTGTGCCGCATGAGAGGCGAGGAGCGCACCTCCAGCCCCTGCGCTAATCCCCGGCATAGCAGGCAGGCTGCCGACTGTGATCAAGACGGCGGAGAGCGCCGTCATCACCTTGGGGTGCTCGGTCGTGAGGGAGTCAAAAGCGGCGCAGGCGTTCATGAGCCACAGGGGTGCGCCGGCATTTGTGGTCGTGACTACAGTCAGATGGTGAGCGGCGTGTGCGCGGTGCCTGTGAGGGCACGGTGCTTACCTTCGCCGGGTGTCTGCGCTGGGCTGCCAGTGACGGAGTTGGGATTGGACACCGTGCCAAAGCCCCAGAAGCTCGAGCCTGCGCTGTTTGACCCCTCGGTGCTGATGGACTCCACGCTGCTCGTCGACATGGTGGACGAGTTCCTCGAGAGCCAGCCTCGCTTCACTGTGGCAGGCTGGCCCTCATCGTTCTTGTCCATACTCTGCTTGCGATTGACAGGTGGCTTGCACTCCACAGTTGGCTTGCGGTCCGTCGTCGACTTGCGAGCCACAGTCGGCCTGCGGGAGACACTCGTGCTTGCGCTCTTCGTCGAGTGAGCATCGATAGATTTTTTTTTCTCCGGCTTCATCGTGCCCTCTGGCCACTCTTCGGACTCCAGCGGCTTGCCCTTCCTGCCGATGATCCACCAGAGTCCTGACGGCTTGCTCTGCACCTCCACCCATTCTGTCTCCTTGTCGTCAATTTCCCCTGCAAATCTATGAGCCGTGCATCTTCGCCCAAACGATCAGGTACCCACATCCCATGTTCCTCATGGCAATCTTGAACTTCTTCCAGTCCCAGCGGTACTTGCCGCCGTGCATATGCCGGAGGACGGCCTTCAGCTCATCTAAACGGGCGCGGGCCTTGTCGCCGAGAAAGCGCTGGCCGACCTTGTGCCAGTATTCCTTGGGAACCTTCCGCTCGAGACATCCCTGTTTGATTCGATCAAGCCAGGTGTCGACTGGGGGATCCCTCTTCGGATTGCCGAGAAAATATGGAGGCTCGGTCCACGACGTGATGACAGGCTCGATGTCGAACTCCTTGACTTTGAACGCGTCGAGCATAGCGAGATGATGGTGGGGCGCTGGTCAGATATTACGAGAATAGAAGAGTGATATGCCTGCCAATACGACGCTTGCAACTCGTTCTAATATATGCCCTGCGTCCTGCCTCATTGCAGCGGCCATACCTTTGCCTGGAGTTTGCCATGAGGACACGGCCTGGGATGCATCTTGTGGTCGTTGCCCTCACTGACTTCGCCGCGACCACACGGCGCACAAAGGGCCCAAGGGTGTGGCAGGCCAGGTCTCGGGCCGTGTCACGCTTCGTAACACAGTCACAGCCTTCGCCCCGCTGTCCCAGACAACCAACCACCCATCGCTGGCCGCACACCATGGACGTGAATTTCAGGAAGATAGACATCGATGCCTACGACGAGGACGTGATCTTAGAAGGCGAGTTATATGAGGCGGACCCTCGCGATCCTGGACAGGTGCTCGAGGATGCGAAGGCGAAAGCCGCTGCGGTCAGAAGTTCACTATCGAAGTGCGTGCCATACCACCTCACAGGGGTTTCATCTCACATACTCGCCCTTTGTGCAGAGGAGATATGGTCGGGGCTCTAGGGACTATCCTCGACAGTCCACCGTTTGGGACCAATGTGGAGGATGCCAAGGTGCGCATGCGCAGCACTTGTTAACAACACGAGGCTGGGACGCTCATCAAGGCACTCTACGCAGAATTTGACGCTGCAAACGGTTGTCACGGTCTTGAACAGCACGAAATCTGCTGACATCCCGAACGTTGTGAAGTCACTTACCCCCGAAGCCCAGGACACGCTGATGAAGTACCTCTACAAGGGCATGGCGATGCCTGGCTGGGGTGATGTCAGTGGCAGCGTCTTGTTGGGCTGGCACGAGAAGGTTACTTGCTCCTTGCTGTCCCTCTACACGATGTGCTGACCCAAAGCACCACAGCTGACAGAAGTTGCTGGGACGGGATGTATAGTGCGAGCTATGACGGATCACCGACTTGTATGAGAAAAAATAATCTCGTTGTATCAATACACTGTGCTTTACCTTTCATATGACATTCCGATCTGCACGTCCGGGCAGCTCCTCCTGTACGTCTCACTCCTCGCGTCATAGTCGACCGCACTGCTTTGCAGGTATTACTGTAAATGTGACTGCCGAAGAACGTCAACCTGGAAGCCAAACGCGTAGCCTACGTGTTTGAGTATATGCCCGGAATTACTCACCTAGATGTGCCATACAGTGCCCTGCCCACGGGGCATTCTTGTTTCATCTTACGATGTACATTTTGAATTTCACTGTCAACCTTTGAGAGACTTTGGTGCCGACATGAGGTATATATTTCAAAGAGGGCTTTCGGTCACGTTCCCTGCTATCATTGTCCCTGGAGGTCTGAGCGATGTTCGAGATGATCATGAAACCACCCACAGGTAGATATGTAGCGCTCGACGTACGATTCACAGGCGATGCGGCGGAGGATGTGCAGCTCAGCGTTGATTTGGGTCGGTTCTCGAGCGGACGGACATAAATTCGTCACGCATGAAGCAGCAATGCATAATACAAAGAATAAGAGGCCGTCCCGTGCCCTGCCCAGAGCATCATGATCCCTACCGCTTCCTGCTACGGCTGCCCATTTTCCCACCAGCCCTCTCCACCCATCGTAATCCCCGCCTGCCAGGCTCGCTCGACTACGGACAGGAGCATAGCTTCCTCAGTCTCATCGAGTGCCCCCTTCGTCCCGATGCTCACAACGTCTGCGAGGGCGCGCCCCAGAGCCTCCCGCGTGGCCATTTCAGCGTTGCATATTCTCGAAGGCGTTGTTAGACATATGCGGAGTGTGGTGCATAGTACGTGCATCAAGTCCTTCTGGGCGAGGCGTGTGAAGCGTGTGCGCGTGCTCTGTTTGAAATTCTGGGTCGATGACGGGGGCGGGCGTGAAAGGAGGGCCTGGAGAAGTTCATGGAAACATGCGAGCGCGAGCCGGTCGTGGAGCGCTTGCACGCGTGAGACGAGGGCAGGTTCGCGGTTCGATGTCGGTGGATGGGAGCGGTCGCAGAGGCTAGTGAGCACTTGGAGCGTCGAGGAGATCAGGCCGACCAGAAGTGCGGAATATGAGGAGCCTGGGGAAGTAGGAAGAGCAGCTGTCACCGGCTGGGAAGCATGTGCGTCGCACGAGGCATCGAGGAAACATCGGAGGTGCATCGTGGTCAAAGCGCTGAAAGCTCGTATACAGGGAAGAAGCAGCTGCGACGCCAGAGGTATGAGCACAACGTCGAGAGCAGAGTATATGTCATCGTGCGGCAAGACAGAAGGTGGCATACATGGGGGCTGACCATCCTTAGAACATGCCAGAGGGTCTACCTCGAGCCAATCGTGTCCATGGGAGATTTCCAGGTTGCTGAGAGGCCTATACGAATGCAAAAGGAGTGGGATCAAGATATCCAAAGTGTGCGGTAGTACATGCAGGATTGTGGAAACGGCCATTGGCAATGATGGCAGGCTCGAGGGGGTCGACTGTCGTTGTGGTGAGAGGGCGGAAGAGAGAAGCTGCCCAAGAGCCTCGATGGACCGGCAGGCTGTGACGGTAATGATTGAAAGAGGGGGGCGAGCCGACGGATCCCGGAGAAGGAGCGAGGAGACAGCGTGGACGGCGTGGATTGCAGGGAAAAGGTGGGAGCTTGAGATCATGTTTTCAGCGACTGCTGATGCATTTCAATGCGCGCACGCAAAGATAAAAGGAGACGCGGAAAGAGAGGCGATGCGTACCGGTTTCAGAGGTCAGTATATGCGCCAGGTCGTCGGCGAACGACTTCGAAACTTGAAGAAGAGCTGAATCTGCGCCGACTCCCGAGCCTTTCTTCTTCTTTTTCTTAGACACTAGCGGTAATGTCGAAGGCGGTGTGGGTAGGCAGCTGCTCGCATCATCGGCACTGGCAGTGCCCGCGGCAATTCGCAAAGCCAACAGCTCTGTATAAAATCAACGGGCATTCAATTTGTGATAGACCATCAATTAACCTATGCGCTGTGACTCTGTGGTTGCCTCGGCGTCGTGGAGTTCTGCCTCGAGCTCGAAGACACGGCGTCTCCACGGATGGGACTCGGCTTCAGTCGTCGCGGTTGCATCGCAGGTGAGTGGAAATGCTGCCTGAAGATCTGATGTGTATTCTAAAGAGAACTGCTGTCAGTTGAGGGGAACTCGAAATGGGGTTTGAAGAATCGGACGTCGAATGGAGGTAAGCAGAGGCCTGTGTTTGAGCGCGGCGAGGGCCTGTAAGACAAATCGTCATGAGCTGCGTGACACTGGGTCTTCGGGAGCGTACGATGGCGATGTTGAGGGCCTCGGGTGCAGTGGCCGACATCGTTTGTTGATGGACACCGTCGTGAGTCGTGAGTGCGCCTGAGTGATAGAAGTTGGACGCGGACAGTAGTGGGGACACCGCCACCATTCTTGTTCTTCCACCACGACCACAGCACCCTCGTCATGGCCTCCGCCGCCATTCCACCGCAGGCTCGCGCAAGACAGCTTAGGGCGTGTCTTCTTTGCTCGATCATCCAGACTCCTGTTGACTTCCGGCGCAATGGGTGCCCGAACTGCGAAGAGCTTATGCAGGTGCCGTCGGTGCACCGAGCTCGCTTTGTGGTTCGGCTTGCTGATTGTCTTACTGTACACAGATGAAAGGCTCTCCTGATCGAATCCAGGTTTGCACTACGACCTACTTTGACGGCATCACAGCCGTCATCGACCCCGAGCACAGCTGGGTGGCGCGTTGGCAGCGGACATGTGCGCAGCGTGCCGCTTTTTTGGATATCGTGTACTGATGATCACGATATGCAGCGAAATACGTTCGCGGGATGTATGCCGTGCGGGTTAAAGGGCGGATTCCGGAAGATGTTGAGGCCGAGCTGGAGAGTCGCGGCATCAAGTATCGGCCACGCGACCAGACAGACCAAGATTGATTTTGGAGACAGGAAGCTGTCGCAGATGGTGAGACCAGAGTAGTCAAAGGGTTGGTGCGATGCTGGCGGGAGGGACTATGCGACGGTCGTCTGGAGCGCGACTGATGCTGTATGGCGCATGTCCACGCTCGAGAGCATGCTAGCGCCGCTGCTGCGAGGCTCCAATCTGTATCGACGGGTGGTTCTATATATGACGGCTACAGAAGTTATTCTCGTCAGACTGTTCGGCTCGGATATGACAGTTCATGCTAGATATTATGCGTCGGCCACACTCGACATGTCGCGAGCCTTCGCTTAGAGTCATCATTTCTATTCCAGTCCAGCACAGATTCAGACCTAGATATCGTAAGTACGCAAAGTAGATCATGGCCATTTATACACTAGTCTACCCGCGGTTCGGGTACATCTCGAAGAGAAATGCAGCGCGGAGTGAAATCCAATGGGTCATCGTCACGGAAGAAAGGCCATGTAGGCACATAGCACAGTTGCTGCAGATACCAGTCAGTACGGATATTAATGGCTCGCAGTCAAAGGAGACGCACGTCTACAGCGCAGCCGGGCGAGCATTTGATCCAGACAGACCAGTCAAGCCATCCCATCAGGGCATTGATATCCTTCTTCAAACCTACGATGACCTCACGCTTACGCTCTGCGCTCTCCTGCACCTCGACGTCGAAAACGTCCGTCCACATGAGCGTGAGGCTCCGGCAGATCTCGTGCAGGGTGCCGTGCACCGCGTCGCGGATGAGGCTCTCCTGCGGCGTCAGCGCGTCCGCCGGGATATGCGCCGTCTGCGTTGTCGAGCAGCGATCCAGGATAGGTACCGCCCACGACCTGTTGTCTAACGCCGAGTCGGCCGGAGGCACGTCGTTAACTGATATATATGGCACCAGCATCGTGAGGAGCTGCATGCGGACTGCCGCCGTCTGCGTAGTGACATTCGCGATCGTTGCATCCTCCAGGAGGAACTTGAGCATCTCGAGCCGCTGCGCGTAGCGTTCCACCACAACGCGCGTGACGCTCGCCCAGTCCACGCCGCTGCCCCCGGGCGCGCGCGCGAACGCCTCGTTAAGCCCTGCTAACGCTCGCCCCGCGTCCGCCTTCGAGATGTTCGCAACGCGATGGTGCATGCGCGGGACACCGCGGCGCGCGACGACGAGGCTCGTGAAGGACGGATCGTAGAGCGTGAAGAAGCGCGAGAAGTCAATGTGCACACGCGTCTCGCCGGGCGCACGGTTGTGCCAGGAACCTGCGGCGAGCGCCTGTATGTGGGAGGTCGTCCGATGAAGAAGGGAGCCAACCCACCCTGGGGGCGCATCGGGGAGAGGAGGTCGGCGCGGGGGACGGCCGGGAGGGGGAGGGGAGGGGCGATCGAGGACCTGCTGGGGAATAGTTGTTTGGCCAAGGTCGGGGGACTGAGGTCTGCGTATATCCTGGGATCGGTCAGGATGCCCCATGGGCAGGGCGCTCAGTCGATTGACGAGCTTCAAGCCTTTGGAGAAATCGCAGAGCATGGTTTCGCTAAGGATACGACGCGGCTTGAACCAAGGAATTAGAGGCCCAAAGGTTTAAGGGGGTACTCACAAGTGGAACTCCATCCTCACAAAGCCATCCAGGTCGAACTGCTTCCCCCACTCACACAGCGCGACGAGTCGCTCGCGGTCAAAGAAGCCTGTGCGCGTCTCTCCAAAAGCCAGGAGATCCTGTGTGTCCATCACCCCGTCGTCGAGTTTCGCCGCGCTGGAGCCGTCAAAGTACGCAAGGCGGAGGTCGCGCGTGGTCATGAACGTCAACACGTGTCCACTAGGGCCAAAGGTGAACAGGTAGGAGTGTTCAAAGTCGAAGGCTAGCCATTCGGGTGACGTGGGGATCGATGCGTTGGCACGCCCATGGTACAGAACGGTGCCAGTGGGTATCGTCGCGGGGATGATGGCGTGTCCTGTCAGGGATCAGGATACCATCGCTGTTGCAATTATAGATGTAGAACGCATGCCATTTCTGAAGATGGTATTCGGCCAGCGTAGAAGGACGGAGTTCACGGTGCTGAAGATGAGGTGGTCGGTCGTGTCCGGGCCGGGCGAGTCCCAGGTCGCGTCGCGACGACTCGGAGCACTCTGCACAGAGGACGCGGCGCTGCCACACACAGCAGCTAAGAGCAGAGCCTGGAGGAGAGAGGCACGCATGCTTGCCCGCGTAAGAGCAGGTAAGAGCAGACAACTGAGGCCGTGGGTGTATACATATCGACTGCGCAACTTGATGAAAGCGCTCGGAAGCTGCATTAATAGCCACCGACATTTGCCCTGGCACGCGTGATGGGCGCAACTGCGCATGCTTGATAGTGATACACTTATGTCATAGACAGAATACACGAATATCCCGGCCATCTCTGCAATGGATGGATCCCGAAGGATGGCCGCACGGGGGACATCACTTGCCCGGCGCCACATAGTCCTTGCTCAGGTCGATCGAGCCCTTCAAATGCGTGTTTGTGATACGCGTCTGCCGATGCCGAGGCGCGCTCTTCTTCCCCTTCTTCTTGCCCATAGGTCCTTTGACAGCGGGGGCCTCTGAGGCAGTGGCTTGCAAGCCCTCTGGAGCATTATTACTTTCAGCAAGGGGCCGCACGAAGTAAACTAATGGACGCACCTGACTGGAGCTCCTTGAGCAGGTCGACATCGTTGGGCACTTTCAAGGAATGCCACAAGTCGTGGAACTCTATGTAAACGCATAGATAAGACAGACATTCAAGTCAGAGGGGTCGGTACGCGCCTTTCTCGACGCTCAGGCCAGTCCCATTACCGCTAGCGTCTCTTTTCGATGGGTCATCCCCAACGCCGTCTTCCAGCAACTCGTTCGGGTCCGCCTTGACCTCATTCCAGAACACCATGCGCATCTGTCCATCCTTGAGTGTGCGCGTGACGAAGACCTCGCCTTCTTTCTCCAGCTCTTCGATCGCGTTGGGGGAGTCTTTCCATGATTCCTTCAATGCTCTCACGGAAATGCCGCCACCGCGCCGAGTGGAACGCTGTATTTCAGTCAAAAGCGCGGCTTTGTTCCGAAAGTTGTAGTCATTCTGATGTTATGGCATGAGCAGGGTGAGGCGATAAGATCAATGCCGCACCCTAAATGAATACAGATTGGTCTTTGCGTCAAACTCCACTCGCTCGTGGCCCTTGAACTTCTCAAAAAGGGTGGTGTCGGTGTCGAGGGGGGTATTCGTTACGATAGCGATGTCTTGCAATCGCATGGGTCCATTGACGGACTACTAGTCGGTGAGCTTGTGCTCCACCTCCGGCCGCACCACCTACCTTGAGGTGATTGAGCACATAGAGCAGCTGCGTGTTAACATTGCTGCCCGTCCCTGTGTCTGCAGGTTGCGAGTATACGATGCCTTACATGCAGATATTAATGCAGAGCAAAAGGAAGTCAGCGAGACAAGACGTGCTTGGCTTGGGCCGTTTCTTTTTCTTTCCTGAATCAGCCTCAGCCGGCAGCTGCACGGACGAAGACGCGGGGTTGATCGCGCCGGACGTTTGCCAGGAGGGTGTCGAGGTGCCCGGCAAGGACATGGTGAAAGAGAGAGAGTGTGCGCGGCGGACGCGAAGTCAGCTTGTGGCTTATAGAAACAGGGCCAAACAGGGACCCACGGGTAGCACTGACAATTGTTGCGCTTGACCATCAACCACGACGGCTGGCTAGGGCGCTATGGCCTTTTTCTCCAGGCCTCAGTCCGCCAGTGCTGCCATCAAGATCGTCGCCCCGCCTGCAGACGATCCGACGAGAGCGACGCTCAAGAAGGGTCAGTCCTTCGACCGTTACACGCATCCTTACCTGAGACGCGGCTAGATTCGACACCCCAGCTCTGTAGAAATGTTATGATTTATGGGTGCGCTCGTCCTCTCGTATTCGGCTCATCAGGCTTCATGCCAGTTCAGAACCTGTAAATTTCAAGATAAAGGCTGTCTGTATCAACACCCTCCGGTGCGTGGGCTTGCCTCGCGTACGCGTCGCTCTGCTTACCGATCACAGCGCCCGTCCACACCCCCGACGACTGCTGCGTACGCTCCCTTTCTGACATCTGGCGCTTTGCGGCTGAACAGTCACACAGCCCACAGCCCGAGACGCCGTCTGCCAGGCTATCGCAAGCCGTCAATGCCCCTGTATTCGTACCGAAGTCATCGTCACTCCCTCCTACGTCCCCGACTCCTTCTCGTGCGCAGGCGCAGACACCATTAACAGCGTATGTAACCCCTCATCGTGTCAGTCCGGTCGCTCATCCTGCTGCAGAAGCACGCTGTCGACTTCACCGCCCGTGACCGAGCATGACGAGTACGACCCTTACGACCCCCAGAACTACTTTCATACCGAGAACGGAGAGATTGTTTACAATGCTGAGAACCCATACGTCATGGATGGCATGGCATCTCAAATCCAAGGCGTACGTGATGTGTTTGTTGATGAGCCGTCCTTTTATGCGGCACCGCGCGTAGATTGATCTCAATCCGTACGAGGGGCACGATTCGCAGTACCAGGATGCTCAGTACGACCCAAATATGGACTACTATCAAGCGCACTCGAGCTTCATCCGCCAGCCCGTATGCATTTCCTCCCATTTCCTTCCGTGCGCCCGTCTCATTTGTGCATAGCTCCACCATCATTTGTACACCCTGCCCCCGCCGTCGCCTCCGCCCTCGCACTTTGTATCTGAGACCCTAAGAACTGACCTGCAGCTGCGCTCCGAGACCCTGCGCACCGCTTGTGCGCCAGGCCTCAATCTGCCGGATGAATTGTCGGGATATCATACCCTCGTCCCCCTCGAATCAACTTCTGAGGACCGCCGCAAGTTCGGCAACTGGTACAGCACGGTGTATCGGGCAACTGGCAAGGACGACCGAGGCTATGCGTTGAGGCGTATCGAAAGTACGGCAACGCTCTTACATGTGCGGCGTTGTGTGACCAAGCATTTTCAAACAGACTACCGGTTGGCTCATCAAGCGGCGTTCAGTGCGATCGAACAATGGTCGCGCATACAGCACCCGAATATTGTCCAGGTGCATGAGGCTTTTACGTCGCGTTCGTTTGGGGACAATTGTACGTCCTTTACCTGGTCTGTGCCATTTGATCTGTCATGCGTATATCTTTCTCTTGTAGCCCTCGTTGTCGCATACACGTACTATCCAAATGCGCAGACTCTTTACGATGCGCACATGAAGCCGAAGTCACCCACGTTCCAGAATGGGCGACTGCAGGCGGTGTCGTATCAACCCATCCCGGAGCGTACAATATGGAGCTACATCATCCAGATCGCCGGTGCCATGAAGGCCGTGCACGACAAGGGTCTCGCCGTGCGGATGATCGACGTCACGAAGGTGCTCCTCACTGGGAAGAATCGGTATGTCGCTTTCCGTTGCAACCATCTTTCAAATTCACATATTCCGATAGCATTCGCATCTCGTCGTGTGGCGTCGCCGACGTCTTGACGTATATCCCCCCAACCTCATCTACGCCGCAGCCCAACGGTGCGGCGAATGCATCTGACGTCAATCCGAGGATGCAGCAAGACGACCTCTCGATGTTCGGCAAACTTATTTTTGCGTTATGCTGCAACGATCCCATCGCAATCCACGATCTCTCCAAGGCACTGGAAACCATGAAGAAGCATTACTCCACTGACCTTAGAAATGTAGCGCTGTTCTGTTTGAGCCGGCCTGGGTTGCACAAGGTGCGTGAACGAATCGTTGTAACGCGCATGGGAGCAGGCTTGACGACGACGATAGCACATCAGCCAGCTGTTCGATTTGATCGGGTCGAGGCTGCTCACGGAGATGGATGATCTACAGAAGTGAGTAGTTTGCTGGAATCGAAAGGCGGACGCTGATGTGCGGATGCTTCCATAGCGGCATGGATCGGCTGGAAGGCGAGCTGATGTCGGAGCTGGAGAATGCGCGGCTTGTTCGACTACTGGCGAAGTTCGGATTCATCAACGAGCGGCCGGAGTATGCATCTTTCCTGATGGCGTTTTTGCTTATTGCTCAATGATAAATTAGATTTGCGCGGGACGCGCGGTGGTCAGAAACGGGTGATCGGTACATCATCAAGCTGTTCAGAGACTACGTCTTCCACCAGGTCGACGAGCACGGCCACCCGGTTGTCAATCTCTCGCATGTTCTCGCCTGCCTCAACAAGGTGCGTTCGTTCTCGGCAACACGGACTGCCCGATCTCAGTGGAAGCCTTCGCAGCTGGACGCGGGCACGGACGAGCGCATCATGCTGGTCTCACGCGACGAGCAGAGCTTGCTCGTCGTCAGCTACAAGGACGTCAAGGCTTGTGTAGAGTCTGCCTTCGCGTAGGTCCCTGCAATACCTTCACTCTTCGGGTTTGGCGCTGAATTTGATTGCAGGGAACTCTCGCATCGATAGCAGTGCAAGTGACGCAGGTCGTGGATTGAAAAATGGTAGAATCTGAAAAAAGACTCGTAAATACAAAAATAATGTTGTCTTTTTAAACGGGCCTGTCAAGCTTCCCGCTTGAAACTGGATATCGTCACCCTCCATTGGCGAGCGCAGCGATGATGTTTTTTAAGGTATCTCTGCCTCCATCTGTGCCGGATCAGGCTGGAGGATAACAGCGTGGTTTGAAGCGTGCGAGTCCCGCTGGAACTTGAAGGCAATTTCACTGTGGACGAACGTGCGAGAGCCGTTGGACTCGGCGTCACGCAGCGCGATACGACTGCTCAAAGACACGAGCAGGGTGTTAGAATAGCTAGAAAACCATCGCCACAGTCCAGAAACACGTATCGATGCACAACAATAGAAATTTGCATTTTCCCAATACTTACACGCGCCACTGGAGTCAGGAAATACGGATGAGTATACTCCAAACGGTACTAAAACCGGTACTTACATTCCGAACACGTAGGTCTTGCCCTGGCAACAACTTTCTTACAAGCCAGACAGGGTAAATCAACAGATAGATGAACACACCGGAAAAGAGACATATAATACAAGGGCGAGAAGTCGCTGTGGCATGCTCAGCACGACAGACAGGACAATGTTTCTGATGAACGGCCATACCGGAAGCAACGTTCGTCTCGACACACAGGCGCATGAGCCTTGATAGCACCCGGCTCGTGTAAAAGCGCTGAGATGATGAGAGCTGCAGAGACGAATGCCCACGGGCGGTACGTCGCAACCCGAAAGTGAAATGCAGACATTATGCTCACTAGCCAAACCATCGTGACCGCAACAAGCGAGTCGGCAGTAGCGGCCCCAATATACCACGTCTATGATGAACGCTGAGTGGTCGCTGCAGGCGAGGATTATCATAGACTCACATATCCCAGTACCGAGCCCTCAGCGCTGTGCACCTGGGATAATCTGATGTGATGAATCTATGTCCTAATCTTTGAAGCAGGGCGGATGACGACGGTCCAGCGAGCGGTCTTATATCATGGTAGAGACAATGTCACAACGCCCCAGCGCTCGACGACGGGCATCTTAAGAGGGACAGGCCAACCAAGCAAGTATGAAACATGATTGCACGCCGGTGGATACTCACAGTGGATGACAGTGGATCGACTTCCCCGACTTCCCGTGACGGAGTGTGGAAGGAGGGTTCTCTGGACGTCGAAAAGCCATGCCCGTTTTTCCACCACGGGATAATAGTTTAGTTGTGGCAGTGTCATCCTATTAGATTGAGTTTCTCGCGATATATAGCCACTGTGCGAAGTCGGGGACAGGTGCGCATGCACCACTTTACATATGATTTCCACCCTCTCACGACTCTGAAAGTTTCAGCCGTCGTTGACCTGCCCTGTCCGCCGGTGCGAGTTACATCGAGTGTTTTACTGCTGTGCCTCTTGACTCTGCGCACCAGCTCGAGCTTCTGTGCGGCAACAGCTTCCTCGGATGATATCAAGTTGATATCAAGTATCCGCCCCTCCGCGTACTACGTCCAGCATCAAGGGCCATCCCAGACGACCAACGTCATGCATATGCTCCGCCCGTCGCCTTTACACTGGCTCCAAAAGCTTCGTAGTTCAATTCGTCTTCTGCACATCCGGACGGACGACCATGAGTTTGCCGAATACTCTGTCAATCGGATACATAGCTCGGATCAGCCCAACGCTTCCGACCGAGCTTTATCCATCCCCAACAGCCCTGTTGCTTCAGCAAAACGGAGATTTCTTCCCTCTGCCGACACGTGGACGGCTCGCCGTCGTCTCTTCGGATGTATAGCGGGCGGCCCTGCAACCAAGCGCACTCGCTGCCTGCTTGCACGGGTAATTCTCGCTCGGCTGCGCACCAGTCCATTGCTCCGCACGAGTTCCTCTACGTTCATGTGCCCTGAGATACGCACGCTGCATGCATGATGCCGTGCGCCGGCAGGGCACTGCATAGCTCGTCAAGGTACCCCGCACCCGATGTGCTAAGAAACACCTAGGGTTCCCCGCCCCCGCACGGCCGGGTCCAAAAATAAATCCCTCACCCCGCACCCACAGGTATAAATTTGAGCTTGTTGAGGACTGGAACCGCAAAGTACTTGATCTCCCGTCCCAGCCGCGGCAGTCAGTAATGCTCTTCAAGACCACCGTCCTCGCGTCCCTGGGGGCGTTCGCCTCTGCACACGCTACCTTCCAAGAGCTGTGGGTCAATGGTGTAGACCAGGGAAACTACTGCGTGCGGGCGCCCGCCAGCAACAGCCCCGTAACTTCGGTCACCACCACGGTAAGTGGCAGCGGCCATCTTCCGGGAGCATCCTTGTGATGCCCATTTGATATCAGGACTTGGCCTGCAATGCTGGCTCAGCAAGCTCGTCAGGTTTATGTGCCGTGAACCGTAAGGATTATTGTCTGTTTTCAGTCAATCAGCGCAGATTATGATATTGCATTGCAGCTGGAGACTCTGTAACCGTTGAGATGCACCAGCAGCCGGGTGACCGCTCCTGCGCCAACGAGGCCATTGGCGGAGACCACTATGGCCCCATCAATGTCCGTGACCCATGCTCCTGCCATTTACACTCAAGAAATTCACATTGATCGTGCAGATCTACTTGGCCAAGGTCAGCGACGCGACCACCGCTGTTGGCTCGAGCGCCGGCTGGTTTAAGATCTCCGAGATGGGGCTGCCGTCCTCTGATCCGGGTACGTCACGATCACCATCTCACTTGCGTGCACTAATTGAGGATTTTTGCGGGCGGAAGATTACTGGGCAACCGAAGTGCTAAATAACAACTGCGGCCATTTTACGTTCACAATCCCGACAGGTATTGCTCCAGGAAACTACCTGCTGCGGGCGGAGGTCATCGCCCTGCATGTCGCTAGCTCCGTTGGCGGGGCACAGTACGTTCCTACTGTAAGGGTTTGTGGACTTAATACTCAATCAACGTTAGGTTCTACATGTCGTGCTATCAGCTCAGCATCGGGGGCTCGGGAACTTCCAACCCGCCGACTGTCGCAATCCCGGGCGCGTATAATGGTGCGTGCGCATGCATGCATCCTAGTACCTAACTGACTGTTCGCCCTCGCAGCTCAGGACCCCGGCATTCTCATTAACATCTACACCACTCTCAGTGCCTACTCCAGTCAGTGTGCTCACTGCCCTATTTTACCCAGGTGTGCTAACACGCTTGAGTCAGTCCCCGGCCCGACGCCGTACGGCACCACTTCGCCTACCGTCGCCGCAACCCCATGGCCCACGACCGCGACGTGGAACACCGCGCTGCAGCCGTCCACCGTGCCTACCGCACCCGCAGGCTCGTCGACCGCTGGCAGCGGGACCTCAAAGTCGACGTCCTCCGCGTCGGCCACGTCCTCTGCCGGCGGCGCCTCGTCGACCTCGTCCGCGGCCGGCGCGACGCAGACGCACTACGGACAGTGCGGTGGCCAGGGCTGGACGGGCGCGACCGTGTGCGCGAGCCCGTACACATGTACGTCATCAAGCGAGTACTACTCCCAGGTGAGTGCGGGTGCATGTCTGCGGTGTGTCCTGAACGTGTGACTGACGCCTTTGGGTTAGTGCCTATGAGCCAGCAGAGGGCCGCCTGGTGGTGGTGGTCTGAGGCGACTGTAACATCCATGTGCCGTATCCTTACGGAGATGAAAGCATTTGTGAATTCCAGCATATACTTACGTGCTGATCATATTGTTCCTTGAGCTATCGATCATCGCGTCTGGTCATCTACGTCGTCCGCGATCCGCCATAAGTGGTATGTACACCACCGAAGAGCGACAGATCAAGAGATAGATATCGGGTTGCCTGAGAGTACTATCTGCGTCTACTGCTCTAGCAGTGGCGAGGTCCCTAGCAGCATGGAAACGTCTCTGAAGATAAGCAATGAACAAGAATCCAACAGTACAAACTTCAAAACGAACTGGTTTCCAGCTTCGAAATACATCGTGGAGTCATGTCATTGGGGTCCTTATCCAGCCAGTAGTAGAAGAACCACGAAGGGATGTAGCACATTTGCTGCACGACACCGTCAACAATTTGGAGGCAAAAAGATATATGGGGGTAAACTCACGTCTGGGCTGCACTCCGGTCGGCATTTCACCCACACTGACCAGTCGAGCCACGTCATCAACTCTTCGATTTCTGTCGCGAATGCCTGGAGCACCTCGCGCTTGCGCGTGTCGGTTTCGCGTTCGATGTCGAATGCCTGCACCCACATGCCTGTCAGCCGTCGGCATGTCTCGCGCAGCGTGCCCTCGACGGCGTCCCGGATCAACCGCTCCTGCTCGGTCAAAGTGTGGTCTAGGATGCGCGCTGTCTGCGTCGTGGCACATCGTTCCACTATCGGGGCGGCCCATGATGTGTTGGACTTGGCGCAGTCGGCGGAGGGCACGGCGTCGACGGTGATGTACGGCGCGAGCGCGGTGAGCAGTTGCTTGCGGACGAGTGCCGCCTGCTCCGTTGCGTTGGGATAGCGCGCGGGCGCGAGGAGGTACCGCAGGAGCTCGAGCCGGTCCGCGTACCGCTCGACGACGACGCGCGTCACGCTGCCCCAGTCTACGCCGCTGCCGCCCCCACGCCGCGCGAACACTTCCGCTAGCTCAGCGCGCACTTTCTGTGAGTCGGCCGTAGAGAGATTGCCGAGGTGGTGCCCCGCGCGGGACAGCCCGCGGCGTGCCTCGACTAGGCTGGAGAGCGCTGGGTCGTAGAAAGAGACCACACGCGCGTAGTCCACATGGACGCGTGTCTCACCTGGCGCGGTGTTGTGCCATGAACCAGCGATGAGCGCCTCGAAGGTGATTGCACCGGCATCGGGAAGCGCGCCTTTCCAGTTCGGGGGCGGGTCGGGCTGCGGAAAGGGTTGGCGAGGGGGTGGGGCCACGAATGGGCCGGCACGGTGCGGGATGATATCGCGAGGTGGGGGCGGGGAGTCGGGATCTCGCCCCGGAGGAGGCATCCGGCGGCGGCGGGTGGCGGGTATATGCTTGGGCAAGACGTTCGAGATAGAGACGACCTCCACGCCATCAGTGAAGTCACATAACAAAACCTCGCTGTACGGACGTGAGGACCGCGCGAATCGACAGGATAAGGAAGCCGACGTACAAGTGAAACTCCATCCGCACGAAGCCATCGAGGCCGAGAGGCCGCCCCCACTTGCACAGCTCGTTGATACGCTCGTACTCGGAGAAGAACTTGTCCGTGCGCCGCTCGCCCCATATGACAATGTCTTGTGAGTCTAGGGTGCCATCCTGGAGATTGGCGGCACTGGTGCCGTCGAAGTAGGCAAGATGGAGGTCCCGCATAGCCATGATGGACATTACGAAGCAGGAGTTCCAGCAAAACAGATACGAATGCTCGAAATCGAACGCCAGCCATTCTGGTTGATTGGGGACAGACGAGTTGGTGCGCCCGTGGTATAGGATGGTTCCTGTGGGTATTGTTGCTGCCACGATGGCATGTCCTGAAGGGATTGACGGGCGCAGCTGTTTGAGTTGGTTACTAGAAGCCGACGGCGAGCGAAGCATACCGTTTCGGTAGATGGTGTTCGGCCATCGCTTCATGAGGGAATTGACCTGATTGAAGAGATGATTGTGCGTTGCATCTGGGTGTGGGGGCGTATTCCAACCGGCAGTCGCGAGCTGAGGGAGCTGAAAAGGCAGCTGGCCATCTCCGTTCGAAGAATGAGCAGTCGACGCGATAGCGCAGAGGAGGAGACACTGGGCAAAGGAGAAGGGGGCCTTCATCGCCACTCTAGTAGCCAGCACTCGCTGCCAGCTTCAGCGTCAGCTTCAGGCTTAGGGTGCTAGGTGTAAGTGCTGGCTCAGGGATATATACTATTCATATTGTGTCCGCGATAAGGACGCGCCCTGCGCAGCAGGCAACACCCGGCGACCGCCGACGAGCTCGAGATGATCCAAATGCCACCATTAATTCATTGCTCCAGAGGGCCCCATCAAAACGAATACAAGTGAAGAATGCGAAAATGCGATAAAGTACTCGTAGCCTGCAAATGCGGATAACTCCAGTGCGCGGCATTACAAAATCCCTCTAATCGATACAATGCGGTAGCGAAGCCGAATGTGAGTCGTCAAGTCGTGAGGTTGTGATAATTTGGGTGGGTGGATGGGAGAGTGGGTGTCGCGCGCGTGGGTCACCGCGGGTTGCCTGAAATCGCTCCTGGCGTGCAAGCGGCGGGGATGTGGAATCTATCCCACGTCTACGCCAATTATGCGCCGAATCGCCGCGATGCGCAAAAATAGCGGCGAGACGGGGTCGCCGCCGTTTCTGCGCCGGTTCTATCCCAGATTCGCACCACTTCCGCGCACGTCGCAGATTCACGACCCTGGCCGGCTGGTTTGTTTATTCACGGGATATTGCAGTATATGCTTGTATTGAGTGGACTACGCTATACATAGGGACAGTACTAGACAGTACTGTGTCGTACGACTAAGTAATACCCAGCACCTGTACCCGGTCGTGCTATTCGCTCGCCGGCACGGCTGTCGCAGTGGCTCTGTAGCACGTCACTATGAGCAATAAGAACGGAGAAACAAGGAACTGAGCTGACCGGGGTTCAGGATACGCCCTAGGCGCAGGAAAAGCGAACTGAATGCGTATGGGATGAGTCGAGTCCAACAGACTGTGTAGGCAAATACTTACCTCTGATTGCATTGGGCCCTCGGGACAGACCTATGGTGAAGAGGTGAGAGACAGAGCCATGAACGACGCGTACAGAGCTCACCTTGAGCGCATATATCCACCTTGCAAGGCCTCAGGCCTCAGGCCTCAAGGCAGCTCAGCACCGGGCGCGGCGTCGCTCCAATCAGCTGGAGGGAGGGACAAGTAGGAGAGTAAGGGTGCGGGTGCGCGTGAGGGCTCAGGGAGGTGGTGGTGCGGGGGAAAGGGAGCTCAAGCGACAAGTCGAGAGGCGGCGGTATAAGTGAGAGACGACGTGTTGTTTGCGCGTTGTTTGGCTTGACCATCTCGGCACTGGCTCGGCATCCTGTGATTGTATCTACTCTCAATCTATCTGGCGGCGATTTACCTCGCAAATTTACACTGGGCGTCGAAGCGGCGTAAATGGCATCGGGCGTCGATTTGGCGGGAAAGTAGCGTACAAGTGGTATCTAATACACATCTATCCGGGCGCGATTTCGGGCAACCCGCGGTGGGTGAGATCTGAGCACGCCAGGTGAGCTGGTGCAGGTGCGCGCGCTCAAAAGAGGACCTACGATGGGCAGTGTGGATGCAGGCCGTGCAGCCGGGCGCCGTGCGGGTGTGCCGCACTCAGGCGACCACGCAGCCGCCGGAACCGCCGGAGCCACCGGTCTCAGCCTCGACGGGGGTCGCAGGCTCGGTTTCGACGGGGGCGGCGGCGGGGAAGAAGTACTGGAGGAAGGAGTCCATTGCGGGTGAAGAGTAAGAGGGTGAGGGCGGGTGTAAAAATGAAGAGGCGGGGGGATAGAAGAAGGCGAAGAGAACCTGCAGAAAATACGCGGCCACGGCGCAGTATTTATACGTCGCTGAAAGGCCAAGTTGCGTCTCGGGTGCCCTGCGTCGTCTCAGAGTAGCATTTCCCGAAGGCTGCAAGACAATAGACGGCGGCGCTCGGCGGCCGGGTAAAGAGGATTAAGATCTTTGCTCAAGACGCCCTGGCGAACACAATAAGGCGAGGGGGCGGGCGTTACTTTGCCTCTGACGCAGGGTGCGCAAGACAATAAGCTGTCCCACTACGCATGCCTTGTTAGAGGTGCGTCCCATCCTAATCGCATATCGGGCGTATGTCGGGGCTGACAATTGCCGGCCAGCGCCTGGGCCCTGGGTGATTAGCTTGCTGAATGCCACAATTGAAAGGGCACGTGTGCAACACAACTTTGCCCGTGGCAAGCAGAATGCGGAATGCGACGAAAGGTTCGGTGGGCAAACACAGTGGCTAGATATAGGTAAGCTCACCAAGAACGCCGCGGGTTCACAGTGGATCGGAGCAGAACAGACAAGTGCGGCGGTCAACGCACGAACAATAAGAACTGGTCGAACCTTGTCGTTAGAATGGCCGTGTTCCGATATGATATTGAGTTTGACTTCACGGTCAGGTCGGAGGCCGCAGAAGCGCGTCGGAGTGGTGTGACCCATACGGACCGGCGGAGTTCTCACCAGTTCAGGGTTAAGATGGCATGCAACCTGATTTCACCGCAACAAAAAGAACATGGATGGTTCGTCCGGCGCAAGATGCGGGAAGAGGAAGCGATTTGAATATACGCGCAACAATAGTTCGAATGTACAGTTCCCGAAAAAAAGCTGACGGACCTTGCTCGCCTATCGTGACCGTCGACCGTCCACATCGATGTGATCGTCTTCACTACCGGCCTTATCCTCGTAATCGGAGCCTTGGGCCATGAGCTCTGCGCGGCCCATTTTCTCCAGTTTCTTATCGAAGTCCCGCTTGCGGTAGCCCTTTACAATGCGCTCGAGCAGCGACGAGGTGGAGACGCCCGGGGTGCGACGGGTAGGGATAAATTTCCCTACAGGGTGAGAAGGAGATGTTGTCAGCTCAAGTCCGCGGAGTGCATGTATGCGGACCGACCTTGCGACTTTGCAAAATTGTAGACATCCTCGTGGCCGGCGCTCATGTATGGGTCTTCATCGTGTGCCACGTAATCGATGGCATATTTCTCAATAAAGTCTGCACCGATGACCCATGGCGCTTCCGATACCACTTCATCCACCCACCGGCAGTGCCGCGCGGCTTCACACCTATTGTTATTCCGCTTCGCATGAACTCGGAGCTCTGCCCACAGAATGATGGAGCGCCGCTTACCGCTCGGCATGATCCATCACACACTTGAATTTGTGCTCCTTCACCTGCTCGTCTGAGTTGACCCCGACGAGGAGGTACACGTCCGGGAAGGAGAGCTTCGCTTGGCGCAACTGGAGGGCGTGGCTACGAGAAGCTCCTGGACATCAGCAACGCGGTTCTCACTCACGCACGGGCGCAGGACTACTTACCCAAAGTGGAACAGATCATATACGCCGTCGGCGTATATGCGGACGGGGCGGCCAACGGGCGGCTCGTTGATCTTGTACTTGCGATGCAACTCGCCGTCGATCGCATTGCGCACGAACGCCTGAATGTCTGCAGGCGTGAGCGCGGCCGGGTTGAATGCCCGCCGCGACGCCGCGACGGGTTCGGGTTCGGGCGCAGCGGTCGTGTGCGCGCCGTGGGCGAGCGTCGTGATGACGCGCACGGGCTCGATGTCCCCATCGGACGAGGACGCGGTCGACGGCGGGGCTAGCACCGTCACAACCGTGGGCACACGCAAGTCGTCCTGCAGTGCGCGAACGATGGATGTGGGGGATGTGAGGGTGGATGCGGAGGAGGAGTGGACGTGGGTGGTGCCGCTGAGCGCGGAGCTCTCGCGGGCGGGGCCGGCAGTTGTGCTGCTCTCGATGTCGCCATCGTAGGTGGGTGAGTCGACACCGTCGTCTGAGAGCACGGCAGAGGATGCGAGGTGGTGTTTCGGGCGCGAGCGCGCAGCGGGGGCGGCAGGAGAGGCGGAGGTGCCGGCGCTGGTGGTTCCGGGCGGACGGGCGGCGGCCGGCGGGCGCGATGCGGCAGAGACGGAGAGGGCGGACGCGCCGTCGTCTGTGAGCTCGTTGTCCTCCTCTGAGCTGCGCTGGAGTGAGAGGTGGGCTGCACGATGGATATCTGGAGACGCACGCATCGTATGCCGGGGAGTCTATTTTATGGGGGTGTTTCCCGAACGACCGCTTGCTATGAAGGGTCTTCTTGTGGTAGACTGGCTCTGCGGGATCCATGCTGCGTGTGCGGGCTGCGAGGAGGAGGAGGAGGAGGAGGAGGAGGAGGAGGCGATGGCGGCGTGAGGAGGAGGTGACGCTGCGAACGTTCGCCCGAGGATTGGAGTATTTTGGAGTTCCCCAATCGGGCCTTATCTAATCTCCCCTGCATCCGCTCGATGAGCACCAAGCACGTCGGTCACCCCGCCCCCCCGCGGGCAGGCGCGTCCAGGACACGGCTCGTCGTCGGCGCCCTCCTCGCCGCCGTCGCCTGCAGGCTCTACAGCGCCTACCACGTCGCCCCGCGCGACAAGGACGTCTATGCACTCTGCGCTCCGCCGGGCAGCTTATACACCGTCGACGACCACGACACGACCACAGACTGCATCGTCGTACACCACGACATAATCGGCTGGGCCGGTCCAAAGGGTACGGCTGCCGTCCTGTCGAGACGCGCCGCTCACGTCGCTGCAGAGCAGGTGCACGCCTACTGGCATTCCCACTATCCCAACAGGCGCCTCAGCCTCTTCCATACGCGTCCCGGATCCATCATCGTACCCGGACTATCTGGTAGGCCAACGCGCTCTTTATTTCCTGTCCTTATGTCCCACCATCAGACTCCCACGCACACATCCTCGAATGGGGCTTCAAGGAGCAGCTGCCCCTCGCCGACTGCAATTCCGTCCAAGGTACGCGCTCCAGTGACTCATCATCCGACACTACCAACAAGACGCGCAGAAATCCTCGCCAAGATCAAGCAATACATTGAGTTGCATCCAGAAGTCCTCGACGACCCAACTCGATGGATCATTGGCATGGGCTGGGACCAGACGAAATGGCCTTCTGGAAAGTTCCCCACAGCGGTATGGACCGAGCTTGAAATGTCTTGTTGTTCTGATCAATCAGTGTGTCACAGGATGATTTCGACCGCGAACCGCTGCTGCGTGGTCGGCCGATATTGCTCGCGCGTATCGACGTCCACGCATACTGGGTATCGAACCGCGTACTGGAGCTCATTCCCGCGCTTCCAGACGAGGTCGACGGAGGCATCATTGTGCGTGGCGATGCCAACAAGCCAACAGGTAGCAAACACGGTTCGACAGCAGTCTACCTTATTAACAACGGGAAACGCAGGAATATTCGTCGACAACGCAATGGCGCTTATTCCGCTCCCTGAGCGGACACCCGAACAGCTGCTCGAATCCTTCGAGATCACGATGCGTGACGCTCTGAGCGTCGGCCTGACGAGCATTCACGACGCGGCATCCTCCCCAGCAGACATCGCATTCTACAAACAGTCAGTGCACTGTCGTCGTTGCTCTCTCCCAGCTGACATGTGCAGGCTTGCAGATGAGGGCAAGCTACCGGTAAGCCTATCCTCATAACCGCACAGCTGTTGTGTTGAGGAATTATGGAGATCCGGCTCTATCTGATGGGCAATGTCGTATCAGACGAGTACTGGGGCGCACAGATCCCGCGCCTCGTGAATTACGGCCGGGACGCCCGGCTCACCGTCCGCGCTGTGAAATTGTTTACTGACGGTACGTGCTCTTCATATCATTATTGTGTTCATGGCGCCTCAGTTGCTCTGTATTGTGTGGGGACAGGTGCGCTGGGATCGTGGGGCGCCTCGCTACTGGCGCCGTATGCAGACAAACCAGACACCACGGGCCTGCTGCGTAGCTCTCCGGCAGTTCTCAGGAGCCTTGTAGGGAAGTTCTACGAGGACGGCTTTCAGGTGGTGCGTACTTCAAAGATCTGCAACCGTGCCGTCCAGCTGACGCGCTGGATCGGAAGAATATCCATGCGATTGGCGATCGGGCGAACAAGGTGGTGCTCGATATATTTGAGGACGTTCTGGGGGCGGCGGGGGCGGATGTCCGCGCATGGCGGCCGCGGATCGAGCACGCGCAGATTATGCAGGAAAGCGATCTGACGCGAGTAGGCAGGCTTGGCGGTGGGTGGCTATCTCTTTGTTCAAGGTGGTGAGAAATGCTGAGGCGAGGGTAGTGATTACGAGCGTGCAGCCGACACATGCGTGCGTGATGCGTGCGAGACCGTCTGATACCCACTGACATGGTGGCCTCGGTATAGGACCAGTGATATGTGGTACGCCGAGACGCGCCTCGTGAGTCGCGCCTTATTCCTTTGTCCATCTTTTACTCATCTGCTTGTCAATGTCGCCAGGGTGCGGATAGAATCAGAGGCGCATATGCATATCAGACACTCTTGCGGTATGCCCGTTCATAAGCGACTCCCGCGACGCTCGTTCACTGAGTACAACTCGGTACCGGCGGATAGGTCATCAGCAGAAGGAATCCTGCCGCTTGGGTCTGACTTCCCCGTCGAGGGCATCAACCCGCTACTCGGCTTCTATGCGGCCGTCGCGCGCCTGTCCGTGCACGGGGACTCGCCCAACGGCACGGCGGGATGGTGGGTGCCCTCCAGTTGTTGCCAACATAGGATCCTGAAGCCGTGTGTTCCATTAGGTACCCGGCAGAGGCACTGACGCGCATGCAGGCGCTGCGCGGGATGACGCGCGACGCGGCGTATGCGTCGTTTGCCGAGCGCGAGCGCGGGACGCTGGGAAGGGGCATGAAGGCGGACTATGTGGTGCTGGATCGCGACGTGATGCGCGTGCCGGTGGGCGAGCTCTTGGAGACGAAGGTGCTGGCGACGGCGGTAGACGGTCGTGTGCTGTACGGGTCGATAGAGCTTTAGTGTTTTTCAGCCACCTTTCCTTTATACGGATATACCTTCCGTATATGGGGGGCATGGCGCACCCCGACCGAGACCGACGTCTGTTCCCCAGTTATCAACGAGCACGATCTTCAGCTTCAACACCCACCAGCGCCATGTCGCCCGACCCCGACACCCCCGTCTCGCCCCCGCTGCTGCCCGTCATCCTCACCACTTCTCCCTCCAACGACCCGCCGCCGCCCTATCCGTCGCGAGAGCGCCGTGCGCGCACAGGCACTGCGCGGCGCGCGCGGCGCCCAACGTCCGCCTCCCAGCCGCCCGAGGACGACGCAGAGAGCCATGTGCATCCTTTTCCCGCGCCTGCAGACGAGGCGGGCGAGCACACGCCCCTCCTTTCACCCCGCCGCGTGAGGCAGGGCTCGAGCGCGGGTGCGCGCCCGCGCACGGTGTCGCAGTCCAGCACGGTGTTCAGCGGCGCGAGCGCGTCGCCGAGCCTCGCGCAGACTGTCGTGTCGGCTTTTCGGCTCGACCTGGACTCCGATGTGGAGTCGGAGGATGGGGAGGCGATCGAGGCGAGCGCGGGCGCGCAGAGGCATGCACATGTGCGACGCAGTACGGAGGAGAGCGCGGACGCGGAGGACGGTGAACTAGGCCCTAGCATGTCCCGGCGCAAGGTGCACGGCTGGCGGGCGCGCTGGCGACGATATTTCCGCCCGGTGGGCCGCCGCGCCTACTGGGTCCCACTCGTGCACCTCCTCCTGCTCAATTTCCCGTACGCACTGCTTGCATGGATCTATTTGTTTGTTTTCACCTTGGTACGTCCCGTGGGTCCTACTTCGTGACATCGAGACATCCTGACGCGTGGGCGATGCCTTTGTAGCTAGGAACAATTTTGCTTGTGGTGCTGCCGTTGGGCGCGCTGTTGTGTTTCTTTGATTTGCTGGGGGCGCGCTCACTCGCTCGGGGAGAGGTGAGCGTCTTGCTTTGTGTTGGAGGGTGGCTCCCCGAGAACTTCGTGACTCCGGGATGTGTATGGCCTGTCGGCATCATTTGCCTCACGGCGGGGGCACATACTGGACAACCGCGGTCCTTGGTGGTGCTGCGGCGCGCTTGCCTACTTGCGACGTGCCGCACGGTCTTTATCTCAGATGGGGAGCCCACTTGTTCGCATCGCACGCTTCCCCATGTATCGGCTCACGGCATTTCAGGTTTTGCTGCAAAGCACCTTCCATGGCCCGCTGGCCTACAACCTTGAGTACCCACTGCCGCCCATATTCACACGGCGGTGTGTCCCTACGTCTGCAGAGGCGGAGGCCGGCGTCGGTACGCGGTACGAGCATTCGTTCTACCGGAATTCATATTCCATGGTAGGCATCATTCCTGCCTGCGCCCGCACACACGTGTTGACCATGCTGCGATAGTTTACGGATCCCACGTCATACCAAGCCCTGTTCTATTTCCTCGTAATCAAGCCCGGGATCACGCTGCTCCTGTCGCTGTTTGTGATCGTCCTCGTGCCGGTGTCGCTGGTGCTGGTGTTGCCTGCGCCTGCGATGTTGCGGCTGGTGCGACGGCTGGGCATCTGGCAGGCGAACGTGGCGGTGGAGGGTCTGTATGTGGGTGTGTAGTGGGCAGGCGAACGAGGGGGGTTAGGGTCGAGTTAGCGACGTACACCGTTAGCGCCAGGGGTGGAAATAGAATAAAGGCGAGGCGAGCGCAGCCTCGTGTCGGTCGCTCTTGCTCTCTGACCAAGTTGTCTGCCAGTGCCAGCGCGCCCTCGTCGAGTCGAGCAGCCCCGAGTCACTCAGCTAGCGGCACTGCCAGCCAGCGCGCTTCCGCATTCCTAGTATCCCACACCCTTTATAGACCCCCGTCCTCCCACCGTCCTCCCCTCCCTCGCACTCACCTCGGCGTGCCCTCCTTCTCCATGGACGCACTCAAGAGTCTCGTCCAGCCCTTCCTCGGCAATGTCGCTGGCAACTCCGCCGTCGACGCCATGAAGCTCGTCGTCCTCGGCGGCACCGTCGAGACCGCCCGACGCGTGTCCAGCTCGGCTTGGTACGTGTCGTCCTATCTCGCAAGCGGTATGGCGCTCACCCGCACGCTCTTTGTCTTGCAGGTCGTCCTTCGTGAACTGTGAGTGGCCCTCTCCCGCGTCCTCGCCACAACTGAACACCCCCCTTCACAGCTTTCTTTCTGACCGCTCATTTTTCCGAGGAAGACTACCCATACGAGTGGCTCATGCTATGGCTGTCCCGCCGCCCCGAGTGGCAGCGCTCGCGTGAGTTCGAGACGACGACCAACTCGACGAGCGCCGGCAACTTCGGGTACCGCGAGTCGGACAACTCGTTCGTGGATGAGCTCCTCCCCGAGGCAGACGAGGACAACGTGTCGGGCAAGACGCGGATGCGCGTGGTGTTCCAGCCGACGTCGGAGACGACGCACACGATCTTCTACCGCGGGCACTGGCTGCGCGTGCGACGCGGCCGCAAGAGCAACGGCTACGAGATGCTGTCCATCAGGTAAGCAGGCCCCAGTGCTCAGCCACGCCGACTCTGACTCACTGGGATGCCCCGGCAGTGTCGTCGCCCGCAACAACTCCGTTCTCAAGCAGCTCGTCCTCCAAGCCAAGAAGGAGTACGAGGCAGAGGCCGTCCACCGCATACAAATCTATTTCGCAGACTCGTATGGCAGCTGGCGCTACACCGACTCCCGCCACAAGCGGCCCATGTCCTCCATCGTCCTCAACCCCGGCGTTAAGGAGATGCTCGTGTCTGATACGAAGGACTTCCTCAAGTCCGAAAAGGTGCGGTGGTTCCTAGTCTTTAGACGCGCCTGTCTGCTGACGCGGCCTGCGCTGATTTAGTGGTATGCGGATCGCGGCATACCTTTCCGACGGGGCTATCTCCTCTACGGTGTCCCCGGCTCGGGCAAGTCCTCGCTCATCCACGCTATCGCGGGCGAGCTCATGCTCGACATCTACGTCGTCTCGCTTTCCTCCTCCTGGATCAACGACAGCACGCTGACGACGCTCATGGGCCGCGTGCCCTCGCGCTGCATCGTGCTGTTGGAGGATCTCGACGCTGCCTTCACACGCTCTGTTTCGCGAGCAAAGGACAGCAAAGATAAGAAGAAGACCGATAACAAATCTGATGGCGAGGAAGAGACATCCACCCCGACGCACGGGCGCAGTCGCAGAGCTCAGAAGTCCAAGGAGCAGTTGTCGGACGTGAACACTCTGACACTCAGTGGACTTCTCAACGCACTCGACGGTGTTGCTGCCGCTGAGGGCCGTATTCTCTTTGCGTGAGTCACACATCTCCAACCGTGGCCGTGGTCATACCGGATCTGATGCCATGGCGCAGCACCACAAATCACCTGGAACAACTCGACCCAGCGCTTTGCCGTCCCGGGCGAATGGACGTGTGGATCGAGTTCAAGAATGCGTCCAAGTGGCAAGCAGAGGCGCTCTTCCGGAACTTCTTCCCGTCAGCCGATGCAGAGATGCCCCTCGATGATACGGACCTCGAGCCGCTCGAAATCCCCAGCCCGCCGTCGCCGGCCTCCAGCCAACTCAGCTCGCTGTCTTCTGATGCCTTCTTCGGGCTGTCGTCGGCGTCGACGCCCTCCCTCTCGGGGCTCTCCTCACCTCCGACGGCGTCACGGCCTTCGAGCCGGCGCAGCGAGAGCATAAGCTCGCGCTCCGGCGCCGGCGCAAAAAACGAAGCGTACTTACCCCCCGCGGTCGAGGAGCACGTTGCCGCGTGCGCACACTCGGCGCCCCCGCTGAGCGCGGCGCGGCTCGCGCTGCTGGCTAAAGAGTTTGCAGACTCGATCCCGGATGAGGAGTTCAGTGTCGCGGCGCTCCAAGGCTGTGAGTGTCCCGTTTTTTTTCTTGTGCTTCTTGATACGTTCGTCAGCTACTGTCGTCCGTGAGGCTTGTTACGTCTCGGGTTTCCAAGGGGGTGGTGCGTCAGCCGTCTACGTCGGGATACTGACAGCGCCGCTTGCCTTACAGACTTGCTGAAAAACAAATCGAGGCCAGAGACGGCGGCGTCGGGCGCGGCTGGCTGGGTGATCAGCGAACGTGAGCTTCGCGCGAAGCTGAAGAAGGAGCGCGAGGTGAAGGAGAAAGAGGCGGAGAAAGAGGTGAGCAGGCGGTTCAATGACCTCTCTTGTTGGCTGACATAACCTCAGGAGAAGGAAGCAGAGGAGAAAGCAAAGAAGGAGGCAGAGGCGGCCGCCGCTGCCGAGGCGGCAAAGCCCGCTGAGCCCGTAGTAGAGACTGTCAACGATGAGAACACGCCTCCTAAGGCGGAGACTGACAGCGCGGCCGCTACGACAGCTTCGACGACGACGAAGACTCCGGAGGTGAAGGACGAGAAGGAGGACAAGGACGAAAGCGAGGCTAGCGAATCAGAGGACGAGAGCCGCACGAGCTCGCCGGACCCTGAGCCTACCCCGTCTGACCCTTCCGAGGCATCCGACCTCGGCACCTGGAGTTGACTGCCCTCTCGCAGTAGTGTCGACACCGCGTCTGCCACGAGTAAGCGTGCGACTGGCGGCGTGCCGACGTCGCCGCTGAACCTCCTCCACGTCCCGGCAGTGCTTTGGGAACGGCATCCGCACATTCCGCTCACCACCGTGCTCCGCGCCTACACCGCCTTCTTCCACCTCTACGCCGTCCTCGTACAGCTCGCGTGCGTCGCACTGCTGCGTTTGCCGGGGATGCAGGTACGATAGTCAACACAGCCCAATCATAGAGTCGCGCCGGCACGCATGTGTCTGCTCCCTGCATCTACCCATTTTATCTAAAATCCATTTTGAAAGATACATCTAACAAGTTCCATATCGATATACCTCCGCACGCTCACGTCCCTCACGAAATCATCACCGTTTCCCACGTAGTCTACGCGTGCGCACGGACGCACTACATCGTTCCCCCTCGCTGTATATCTCCCCCTTGCTATCTGTGCTCTGCTACATCTCTTTTTCCGACTCCCCGTATATGCTTTAGGGCCGTGTGTTATATAGTTGGAATGAATGTACTTTTTTTACAACTTTGATTGTCTCGTTGCTGTCCCACGACGATATGTCAAATATTTGCGCGAGGAAACTTGGGTACAGCTTCGCAGACACGTTGCTTCCCCCACGAGGTGCCGAATCTACTTGACTGCCAATGTCTGCGACAATGCGGTGATGGTACAAATGCGACCAATCCAGAAATCAGAAACAAGAGGAAAAATGCAGGGGGATGTGTAGACGGGACGAATGCAAATCTCCCGCGGTATACATGACATGTGAGAAAAATAGGTACGAGGATTGTGCATGCAGCGAATGATAAATTTGCATGTAAACAAAGACATCAAAAAAGAAAGACAAAGACCGAAAAAGATGAGGCTTCAACCAGCCAAACAGAATCGAAATTTCGAGAACACAGATGAAGAAATGGACGTGGTCAAAGCAGCACAACGGAAAACAACGGAGAAGCTCAGGCTAGACGCAAGTTATCGCGGAGAGAAAGTCACATACTGAAGGCCGTTTCCAGCCCCGCCTTGCTCACGCGCCGCATGGGCTGCAATGTATTTTCATCGACCGGCGCGCGTCGCGCGTGCCGGTAGCGCCCCGACGCATCACGCACCTCCGTCTCCTGCCCAACATCGCCCATGACAAGCGCCTCAACGTGCGGGGTGAAGCCCGGCGGGAGGCTCTCGCGCATATGCCCTGGGCGGCGCGGGATGCCGCCTACCGCCGCCGAGTAATTTCCCTGTCGCGCGGCCATCGCGCCGTCTTCGCCATCCGCTTGCCCACCCTCCGGCTCGTTGCCCGCGCTCGCCGGCTGCTTGACGACGCCGATCGACTTTCCGCCGAGCTCCTGCTCCTCAAAGTTCATAAGCTCCGAAACGAAGCCAATGTTCGGCGAGATGCCTTTGCGCCGCTCAAGCACAAAAGAGTACGCGCGAGAGAGCGTCCAGTGGTTTGCGTGGATGAGGTACGCCATGACGGCGGTCACGGAGCGCGATTTGCCGGCCTTGCAGTGCACATAGGTAGGCGCGGAGTGCAGGCTCGCGTCATCTAGAGGTGTGCGCAGTGAGAATGTGATTTATAGAGCGAAGGTGAAGGGTAATTACCGAGCATATCGCACGCTTCTCGAACACCACGGACGATATTCTCCTCTTCGACGGTGTCCCGCATGGGAATCTTGTTGTATCGCTCGAATCGTTCTCGCAACCGCAGTCCGTGGTCGTCGTCACATTCGATGGCGATGTTGAGAATGCGCTTGACACCTAGAGATTCCAGCTCGGCCACTTGCTCTTCCGTGACAATTTCCGGCCCGAGGTATAGGAAATTCGGGAGAATAGTAGATATACTGAAGTTAGCGAATGACTCTTCTGTCGTTGGTGGCTGGTCCAGCTCCGGGCGGGCCGTGCGAGGGGTTGGCGGCAGGGGCGTGCGTGGTGAACTCGGCGGGAAGTAACCGGGCGAGGGAGGAGGAAGGAAGCTGTCGCCGGGAGCCATATTTGCTGGAGATAAGCTCAGAAGCCTGGCGGAACCTGGGGGGTCGAGATTGGAGTGAACGAGATTCAGATGTGACGGCGAGCTGGCGCGGGGAGATGATGGCCAAATACCAGTCATCGGCGGAGCGGCGAGGGTGGCGGACCGCAAGGGCACGGTTCGCACTTGGAGCTTGGGGAGTCCGCCTGAGACAGAGAGACGCTCAGCAGAGCTTGTGTTGAGGCGAGTGAGGGAAGAGAGACTGGGGCGGCGGGGAGAAGGCTGAGGGGCGAATGACTCGGACGGCGGCGGCGAGGGCGTCGCATCGTCGATGTTCCAAGGCGCTGTGGCATGCGGCATTGAGGCCTGCGGAGAAGAGCCTGCGCTGAATTCGACCTGGGGAAGAGGTTTCGAGCGCGAAGCAGACAGAGTGTCGAGTTGGAAGAGCCCTGCGCCCTTCTTGCCCTTCGGTGGTAGGGAGAGCATAGGCGCGGGGGGAACGATCGGAGAGAACTCTTCTTCTTCTGCCTTTTCGGGGCTTTCAGGTGGCTCGGGGAAGATGAACTTCTTGAGATCTGAGTGAGCACGGGCGGCTGCGAGCCCGCCTTCAAGGTAGTCGACACAGCCATGGTCGAGCAGTGGTGCGATGACGGGAAGTAAAGCCCATGCCGTTGTCGATGCGTTGCTTCTGTCGTTCTCGTTCATCTCCTCGTCATATACGACAATATCACCGTTCCAACTTCCGCCTGGTCGTAACAGCTTGTCCCATTCGCCCTTACAATCTTCCGTGGTAATGAACTGACGGAGGCTGTCTAAACTCTGGAATCCGCCGCCTGGCTTCCGCGACCGCTTGAGAATGAGTGATGGTATTGCCATGTTGATGCTCCGTTTGATGTGGGAGGAGAGATAGGGTCCCGCTGGACGCGTATCAATGAGCAGAGGGCGCGTTGATGCTCGTAGTTGAGCCGCCAGCGATGGGGGGTCGATGGGGCGCGACATGCTATGTGGAGGGTGAAGCACAGGCTGCTCAAACATGCCGTTCCCGATATACTGCGCGCTTAAAGGGGGAGAACGGGGGTCCGAGATGGGGGTGTAGTAGACACTGCTGGGGGAGGCGACGCTGGAACCAGGACTGGTTGACCGCTGCTGGCTAAAATCGGACCAGGTGGATGAGGAAGAAAGCGGGCGCGAAGGGGACTGTGGTGGAGTCGGCGAGTGGTGGATGGGGCGGAGGCGCAGGTTCTTCTGCACACTTCGGCGGAGCTGCTCGAGGACCGCAAGGTCCTTGGAAAGGTCATCGGAGGAAGGCTCACCGTCGGCATCAAGGTAGGAAGAGAAAGCCGAGACAGGTGTGCCGTAGACGGGGGAGGTGGAGGCGGGCGGGGAGAAGTGGTGAATGAGGAGATCGTTGTCGTCGACGGGTGTCTCTAGCTCGATGACGGTGTTCGTTGGGATCGGCCGCTTACTGGAGGTGGCGAGCGAGAGGGTCGGCGGGCGGGTGCGCTTGCTCTGCGCGGCAGCGAGCGAGCGAGCTGGGCCGACGACGACAGCACCATTCATGGCGTCTGTCAGGCGCGGGAGCTGGATCGGTTGAGTTGACGGGGTGCGAGAATGACACGGCCGTGCAGGGTCGGCGCGCTGTGTGCCAAGGTGAGCTCTGGCGCAGGGGAGGTTGAATGCACTGCTCGCACCGGACGATGTGGGAGGCAGAGATGGGCTGGAGATGGGGACGGCGAGTGGTGATGAGGGCAGGGTCGACGGAGGTGGGATTAGGTAATGCGTGATGGACTGAAAGTGCCTTCTCGCCATACGAGTGATACTTATTTAAGTAAATAAACAAGATACACGATCATGCATAAATATTGCAATGACGGCAGCGCACAAGCCCGCACCCGCGCACGCTCCGCTGTGCGACTGAACAGCAGAGCGTGAACAAGTTGTTCATATGTGCAGAGACAGCAACTTGACAGTGCTCCAGGCTCCCAGTCGCAGGCACCGACACAGCCTCGGGCGGCGCCGGCAAAAACACGCGGGTTTGGAAGTCCGACCGAACCTTCGAGTACGACGCGGCCTACGACGACGAGCACTTCCCTTTCGCTCTTCCCGTCCCCATGTACAAATCTTCAGAATTTCGCAGGCAGCCTCCGCGCCAGGACGCTGTCCCCGACAAGCTACGCTCTCAAGTCCGCCAGCTGCAGGAGCTCTTTCCGTCCTGGTCGAATGACGGTCCGTCCCTTTCTTCTCTTGCACTGGGACGTCCTCTGAACTCCTCCAGACCTCCAATCCGCCTTGAACGAAGCCGCTGGCGATGTGGAGCTCGCTGCGGCCCGTATCAGTGAAGGTGAGCCTCCACCTGTCGCACTGCATACCCTTTTCACGCTCCGTGGAAGGGCACGCGGAGCAATGGGGCGCAGTGACGCGCAAGAAGGATAAAAAGTCCAGCATTCCTCAGAGCCATACCAAGGACTCAGTCCCCCGAGGCGATTCTCGAGGTGGAAGAGGCGGGCGAGGCGGGCGCGGCGGCCCTGGGCGCGGTGGGGCGGCAGGTGGCCGCGGTTTCTCGGCACGCGGCGGTCATCGCGACCACCAACGTGGCCCTGGACACGGAGGCCCCGCCGAGACCAACGGGGATCCCCCTGCGCCCACGTCTCTCACGGATGCTTGGGCCGACGCACCGTCGGCCGCGCCGACGAGCGAGGACAGTGCTGAACAGCCTAACGGCGCATGGTCGTTGGCAGCAGACGCCCAGACGGTGACCCCCTCTACCCCGTCAGCAAATGCGTGGGGCAACCACAACACCGCCCCCACACGCGCCGCTCCAGAGGTTACTGCCAATGGCTCGACCGCGCCGTCGCCTGTCGCCAAGCCGCAACCCATCCCGTCGCGCCCGGTCATGAAGACCCCAGCAACGTCGAAGCTGTCCTGGGCCCAAATTGCACGCGCACCGGAGAAGCCGGCGCCTTCGCCGTCCCCTGCTCCGCCGCCGCCCCCTGCCCCCATCCCCGTGGCCGCCCCCCCAGCCCCTGCCCCTGTGCCTGCACCCGAGCTCCCTCGCGAGCCGACACCCCCACTCGCCCCCGAACCAGAACCGGTGCACGAGCAAACCGGTTGGGAGGAGCCCACAACAGTACAGCCGCCGACTTGGGACGACGAGCCGCAGTCGAAGCCGTCTATCACTGCCACAGAGCCGTGGGCAACTGTTATTGAGGAGTCAAAAGAGCCTGCACCCGTGCTAGCCTCCGTGGAGCCTCCCAAATCTGCAGCAGAGCCGGTGACGGTGTCATTGCAGGCTCCGCAACCTAAGAAGGAGACAGAGCCTTTGCCCGAGGCAATTCCGAAGCAAGTCGCGTCGGTCATACAGGCGCGGCCACTTTCTGCAGCGCACCGGCACAGCGCGCGCTTCAAAACCGACCAGGCTGTCATTCTACCCAACAACTTTGGTTCTGGCCTGGAAAAGGTGGGTATGCAATTTGGCAGCCTTAGCCTCGGAGGAGACGACGTCGTGGAACCGCAGCCGTGAGTTTTCAACCATTCATGTTTGAGTTGTGCATGACGAGGTTTTTCAGCGAGCCTGTTCCTGTACCTGACCCGGTGCAACCGCCAGCAGAATCTCCAGTAGTAACTGAGCCGCAACAGCCTGCTCAGACAGGCCCTATTCAATCGATCCCAGACCCGGCACCAGCACCTTCGACCTCTCCTTCAGTCCCCAGCGGATATTTCCAGCAAGCACTTCCCCAACAGACTCAGCCTCAACAGCCACTTGTTCAACATTCGTTGCCATCGTCGCTGTCCCAACCGACTCTTCAGACACAAGCATCCGTTCCCCCATCCGCATCCGCTGTTTCTTCCCCCATCGCATCTTACCCACACCAGCAGCAGCAGGTGTCGCCGCCATCTGTCGGCAGCCATCACCAACAGCTCGCGCACAATCAGGCTCAGCTTCAATCTCAGCAACACCAATATTCCCAGCACGGAATCCCGACGCACCTCGACCCGGCCCAGAGTCAGACGCAGCACTCACCTCATCTTTCCCAGACATCCGCTCAGCAGAGTGTGGGGGGACATTCAAACTACTTCCGCCAACAGGAACCCCAGGCTCCGTACTTCCACACGGCAACTCCGCCTGCGAGTCAAGCGCAAGAAAGTCAATACGGCGTGTTCGGTCAGCTAGGCCAGCAACAAGTGCAGCACCAGGCCCAGGCATCGCACCTTGGCACCTTCGCGGGCGCTGACTATGGTTACAGTGATAATCAAAGGGTGAGTCCCGCCTTGAGTCGTGTGTGGGCGTCCTGGAAATGTGTCTTTGTTTGATCTGCCAGGGCTTCTATGACTCATATGGCCAACAGAGCGGCTTCGGTTCTCGCGGAGGTCTCGCACACGACGACGTCAAGGGTCTCCCGGGATTGCAGCAACAGGGCCCTACTTCGAATAGTTTACCCCCGAATAATGCCCAGGCCGCCCCGCAACACCCACAGTCGGCGCAGAACAGCGCACAGCCTCAGCCTGCGGGCGGACAAGGCCCTCAGCAGTACCCGCCGCCGCCCTCGCAGTACTACCCCTATCCGCAGAACCAGTACTATGGTAACCCATACAACTATGGCTACGGTGTTCCAGGGCCGTACCCTTTGCGTTATCCGGCTGTCTTCCAGCCCGGTCCTCCCGGCCCAGGGTCTGCCCCGTCCCCGGCAGCCAAGCAGGGCCCAAGCGCCGTCAATCCGCAGTCGAATCCCTACGGCCAGGGCCTGTACGGCGGTCCGCAGGTCCAGCAGGCGTACGAGGAGCTTGGGTACCACCCGGCCCACCAACACACCCACAGCCAGCAGGCCGCCAGCGGCTCGCTTCCGTCTAGCGACTACGGCAAACCGCTTTACGGACAGGGATTCTTGAATAGTGCCCCCTCTGCCGGCGCGCCCATCGGCCAGCGCGCTGGTGGTGCTTCCCCGGAGAACTCGTTCAAGCCGTACGCCCCAGGTGTGAAGGATGTCGGCAGTGTCGGTGTTGGACAAGGCGGCGTGGGCCAGCCGCAGGGCCGCGGCAGCGTGCAGCAGCCTCAACACGGACAGGGTGGGTTCTACGGGTCGGGGCGCTTTGCGTCTGGCACCGGTACCGGCGGCCCGCAGGTGCAGCAGTCGCAGCAGCATCAGGCGCAGGCGCAGGGCCCGCAGGGACACCTCGCGTACTCGCAGGGTACAGGCGACGCCGGGTACTACTCGTATCCGACAAGCCAGCAGCAGCAGCAACAGCAGCAGCGGCCGTACCAGTGGCAGTAACTGGTTGATCTTCGTAGTCTGACGCTCCTCCCATCCCATTGTGCGCATCTGTGGTTTGTCTGATGGTGTTTGCAGTCCTGTTTTCTCCTCTGATCACCATTCCCTGACGTGGTCGCGCCGCGTTCTAATGTCTCCCGTTCATTTTTTCACTGTGCTTACTCGATCTCTCTCCCTCCTTGCTTCGTGCTGCGTTGTGCTTGTCTCGTATCATACCTCTCATCTCTGCTGATCATCCTCATCTTGTACGTTTATCGTCAATAATGGGTGGGCCATCTGCCCGAGTCAAAAACAAGTGCCGCGTCGCGGCTCGATGGCATGGTGTAATGTCGATGCAAGAAGCATGATTAAGGTGGGATAACATGGCACTTGTGCACACACTGTACAGAGCGACGGAAGAAACTGCTGAAGAGATCAAGACGTTTTGGAGAAGAAAGACGTGATCTTGGCAGAGCTGTTAGGTTCCATTTTGGCCTGTTTCTTTCGAGGTGAAGATGATTGTGCCTGCGCATCGGAGTCAGTGACCGTACTGTGATCAAATTTGGATACTCACTCTTGATTTCTGGGTTGACGGAGACTGGAGAGGGAAGGTAGATGTTGTCGAAAGCTGAGGCGCTCGAGGCACTCTTGTGGATTTGACGACAGCCTGGGAGGGACGTCTGTCGAGGCCCTCAAGACATCAACAAGTGAGAAGCAATTACTTACCTGAATCGGCTCTGATACTTCGCTGCATTTTTCGTCGAGTTTGACTTGCTTGAAGAGCACTGACTTCGACATAAGCTCTGCAGGAGGTGAAATCTCGCGCTTGCGCTTTGCCGGGGAGGGCGCAAGCTTCGGCTTGGCTGACGGCGGTGATTGAGTTTGTTTTGAGAACATTGCCTCGATACCGTCCTTCCGCTTCGAGATCGGCTGGATGAACGTCGGCGACTCGCTGCCCACTTTCCCTACCTCTTTGGGCACAGCGTAGCTGCTTCTTCTGAATTAAGCAGGAAAGGCGTAGAGCGAGGAACGGCGCACCATTCGAGAGGCGAGGACGCATCGTGATACGGGTCCAGCAATCGGCAGAGCTCGTTGGTCCATGTTTGGGAGGACGTATCCAGCCAGGTAGTGATTTCGGCAGAGGTTGTCAGGATGACAGGCTGGCGGTCATGGAGCCACTCGAAGTCTTTGTTGGCTGCCGTGGTGACGATTGTGAACGTCCAAAGCGGTTCGGAGCGGCCTACAGGAAGTTGAATGAAATAGACCTTGGACCATAGCCAGTATCCGTGCCTGACCTTCGATGGTTGCTGTGTCGTAGAGACCTGCGAGGAGCATCAACTTCTCGTCTTTGTGCCGCGAAAAGTGGGGAAGGCGATCCTTCCCCTTCTTCAACCATTCGTAGTAACTGGAAGTACTTTCCTTAGCAGATTCAGCATACATGGCGTTTTGGCGTACCCCTGTGCAAGTACGATGCATCGCTTCTTACCCTTGATGCTGCCCCACATACCGCCGCCTTCGACGAGGTTCTCGCCGCGCGCATTCATCGTGCTCAAGTTTGTGGTCTCGGACTTACTCCAGTGCGGTACCAAGCCCCATTTCATCGTATGGAGAACCAGATTGGATGGCCCTGAGTCTGACGCGCTGGCAGTATCGGATGCACCTGCATGGCGTCTGCGCAGGACGGGCGCTTGTGTGGTCGGGGCGACGTTGTATCTCGGCACAAATTGGTCCTGGTTGACCCATTCACCGACTTGGGCGCGAAGAGCGGGATACCCAGGAAGCTGGTACACTTCCTCTGCCTGTTGAACCAGTCTGTGAGCATACAGATATCGGACATACTCCCCCATGAAGTCTTACTGGAAGACCTAGGGCAAACCGACCACACATACAGGGCAAGTTTGGGAGTATTGAGGAGGGCAGTCGTGCGGTTGCGTCAATGCGGTGGGCGCGCGCCACCGGATTTGACCGAGGTAATTTGGGCGGCGCTCGAAGATCCCACTTCCAACCACCACGACAGCGAGCTCATTGTGGTCGACGACGGCGCGGCTCTGGTTATTCCTGGCCCTTCAAATACACCACATGGACGCTGGGGCTTTCAAACTGTTGGAATCCGTCACGCTGAAGACCCTCCATGCTCACAGCTTCACCCGCTCCTCCGCCCAGGCCTCGCTAGTTATGACCGACCTCTTGTCGCGCTACCTCCTCGTCCTCTCGACCACCTGTGCTCAGTACACCCAGCATGCCGGACGAACAGAACTCACCGCAAGAGATGCAATATGCGCGCTCGACGAGCTCGGTGTATCTATGGACGAGCTGCGCGATTACTGCGACCAGGAGGCAGGCGATCTGGCGCGTTACGCGGGCCACTCATCGAAACGCGTCGATGAATTGAAGGATATGAAGGGTCAGTTGGGACGTGCTCTGTGCACGGCTAGTGTTGACGCTCTCTCTAGCGTCATTGAGCTTAGGGCTCCCGACATCGCGCGACGCCATCCCGCTGGTTTATGCCCCTCTTCCCGAGCTGGCACCCGAGTTGTCGTCCGACGAGGAAGACGAGTACGACGAGGCGGTTGTGGGTGACGATGAAGATGTGGAGCTAGCGGATGCGGCGGGTGTAGTTGAGGGCGAAGCCAGCGCACACGAAACTCGACCTCGCAGTTCGCCACAACGCGTAGACCCTCGACCGTCGACCCCGCCTAGACCGCCGTCAACGCCTCCATTGCCCTTGTCGCCGATATCCAACCCATCCTCGCCCGCTCGAAAACGAGCGCGAACAGAGAATTGGAAGCCACCATCCCATATTCCCAGCTTTCTACCGCCCTTTCCCGCCGAACGCGCGTCTCCCGAGCCAGAGCCACTGATGCTTCCTCCCTTTGCCGAGCCAGCTTCATCGGCACAGCTCTCGTTCAGGCTTGAACGCGCAGCATCCCCACCCCGACCCTCGTCGCTTGTACCCGCTGACTACACCAGTGCTGTCCCATATTCCCAATCTACTCTAGCATCCAGTCCCGAATGGCATCTTCCTTCCTCCTTCCCGCCCCACTCGTTTCTCGTCGCTCCCGCGGCACGTCTCCCTACGCCCCAAGTGCAGCCGTCCCTGCTGTCTGCATACCATCACATCCTTACTCATCCTCCCCCTGCTAACCCCAATGCCGCAAATCCGTCCCGACACCGCGTCGCTATGGCTCTCTTACGCCAGGCGCAGAAGAATCCCAGATGGGAGCCCTCGGAAACGCTTTACGGGTCCACATCCCCCAATGCCCCCGCTGTGTCGGCAATTGGCCCCTCACATGCGGTGATGACTGGGGCGACAACGCCTGGGCCAGCTGACAAAAAGGAAGAGGAAGTGAAACTTCCGTCTGCACCTCCGCGGCCTGTGGTGTTCTCCGAACGGATTACACCCCTGGTCACTCAGCAGACATCACGGATACCTGAGTTGGCCCGGGAAATCCTGCAGGTGAGTGTCTGTCCTTGCGTGATATTGATGAAGCTCAGTCAAGAATACGCTTCAGGGTTCTGTTCACACGCGCACTTCACGTCTCGGGCACCCACCTGTCCTATCTCGTGGCCCAGAAAAACTCACCTATGGGTCCGGAGTTCCTGCCCCATGGAACTCCACCCCCGGCTCCTCTGCGCCCGCTGCGGAGAGTGGCAAGGGGAAGGAGAGCCTGCCCAACGGCGTGCCAAACGGGAAGGGCAAGGAGCCTGCGGAGAAGGAAAAGGCGCTCCCCGACGCGCGCATGTACGCGACATGGGAGTACGAGGTGAAGAGCTTCAGGGAGCCATTGGTTACTCCGCGCAGGGCGCGGCAGGGGAGTATTCAGAGTAGCATGTTCGGGCAGGGTGGGCGGGGCAGGAGCGAGAGCGCACACGGGCGGGCGGGCTGAGGGTGCGTAGACGAAGTTCGATAATCGTGCGTTCAGCCTTTTGAATGTTTTCACGCTAGGCGCCTATATGGTTGTGCGCATACGATAGCATACAAGTACAAAGGTATCCTACAGCAATACAGTGATAGTGCCGCTTGCTCTGCGTCAGCGTTCTGGTGTACTGTTCCCCAGAACACTCGCGATGTGCTCATACTCCCGTTCGCCTTGAGATCACCATACATCGTAAGCGCCGTGGTAGTCCTGTTTGCCAATATTGTCGACCTCAGAACGAGGCTTCAGCGTCGGATCCAGTTGCTGTGGCGGTTCAGTGCCGTGTTTTTCTGAGAAAAAGCAGTGGGAGCGACGCACCTCCCATGAGAAGCAAAGTTGCTTTGGAGTGTCTGCAGACGATTCGCCTGCGATCGTAACAGAGGTCAGGCTGTCGACGTCGGCGGATACGTAGCGCGGCGGTTGGCGTAGGGTCGTCAAAACCTGGTTTACAGAGACTTTGATCGACGTCTGGCTCTGCCTGATCTCGTCGGCGAATTGATTGACAGTCCCACTGGTTCGTTGGGCCGAGTCAGCGCGTGAGTTGGCAGGACAAGGCTCCCGAAAACCGGCCACAGCCTGTGCGCGGGATTACTCACAGAACCGACACCATGAGATAGTTGCTGATCGTTTCGCGGTGCGCAGCGAGCTGTGTCCGCAGACCGACGATGTCGTTCGTCTTGAACAGTCCCCACCCGATCTTCCGCCACGAGCTCCCCGCAGTGCGACCCCCGCCGAGGCTCCGCTGATATCCTCGGATGCGCTCCCACAGCTTGTCGAGCACGACGCGTGCGCGCGCGCACTCGGCGTGCACGCCCTCAACGACGTCCGCACGCAGCGGCGTCGCACGCACGGCGAAGTCAATGAGCGTGAGCACATGCACGAGCGCGTTAAGCTCTGCGAGCAGGCACTGATATTCGAATGACGAGCCCGTGCTGTCGTTAAGGGCCTTGAAGATGCGCAGCGCGAGGTCCGCGGCGGTCACAATGTCGCCGAAGGAGCTGAAGGTAAGCATGGCGGCATGCGGTGCGGGGATGGAAGTGGAGGCCTGAGGACTGGCGAGGGTTAAGTACTAGTGGGATCCTGGGCTCAGGCACCCTATGCACCGCCTTTGCGGGGGTCTCTGGAGGAGAGGCACGGCACATTACGTTGCTGGGTGTATGTGACTGCAGCCATGGAAGGATCTGAGAGCGCGCAAAATGTCAGGACGGGCGACACTGTGAGAGATTTGCGTGTTGCCACTGGCGCTGCTTGCCCGACATGATAACTTACAGCGCGACGAGCGACTTGCCACAGAGTGAGCGAGCGGGCGATCGGCAAGTGCCGGATGGGCCGGATATGAAGCGGAGATTGAAAAAGATTGGGCAACTTTGATTTTCAGCCACCGTAAATCTCTCCACCGATCTTTTCACCTCCCTCATCGTCTCCCTCCGAGAACCCCTTCCCAGACAGCTATCATGTCGGACGATGAGCATCACCAGACCTTTGAGCAGGTGCGCTTGCCCTGTTTGCAGCCGGCGTGCAGCGTCCTGACCATCTGTATGTGTTCAGGCCAGTGCTGGGGCTTCCGCCACCTACCCCATGCAATGCTCTGCCCTGCGCAAGAACGGTCACGTCGTCATCAAGGGTCTGTCCTAGGCTCCGTAGATGCGAGACGCGGTACTGACCGACGCTTTCATCGGCAGGCCGCCCTTGCAAGATCGTCGAGATGTCCACCTCGAAGACCGGCAAGCACGGTCACGCGAAGGTCCACCTCGTCGCCATTGACGTGAGTGCATTGTCTCAACTATGTGGCTCGCACTCAACACTCGTTTGTCCCGGTCAGATCTTCACGGGCAAAAAACTGGTACGTCGTCAGGAGCTGTGATAGTCTGCGCAAGTTCTCATCCCCTTGCCTTGATCAGGAGGACATCTGTCCCTCCACCCACAACATGGACGTCCCTAATGTCTCTCGTAACGAATACCAGCTTGTGCGTGCTCATCTTGCCAACTTATTATTTGTGCTCACTGGAGTGCGATCTGAACAGGTCAACGTCGACGATGGATTCCTCAACTTGATGACTTCCGAGGGGGTCGCCAAGGACGATGTCAAAGTGCCCGAGGGCGAAATTGGCAAGCAGATTCAGGCCGACTTTGACGAGGGCAAGGATCTGCTTGTCACCATCGTCTCCGCTATGGGCGAGGAGCAGGTCAGTCGGCGCATGTTATCCACGCGTTCCAGGCGCCCGCGATGGCTTACGTTTATCGACAGGCCATCTCTGTCAAGGAGGCCCCCAAGGGCGCTTGATCCGGTTTGTGCCCTTGCCTCCTCGACGCATCGGTGGTCCTGACCGTACCCGCAGTCTGTACTATTCCTCATCTTTCGTCGATGTTATCCTGTGGTATTGTCTTTTGCGCATCGCATCCCCTCCGCCTACACATTTATCACCTGTTGTGCATGTACTTTACATGGCTCGATCCAGTGTGTACTGCATGAGTCCCTCTTGGAGTAGAAGTGTGTTGTCAACGTCTGTGTGAAAGCAGTGTCAGTCGAGACGCGAGCCGCCGTGATCTAATCTTATCAGGTAGTGACGCATCGCGCTTGAGCTCCGAGCCTGACGACCAGCTTGCTCTCCCTCTCCGTCTTACCACAACGACCTTCAGTTCGTCCATCCCTTGAGTCCCAGCCATGCATCCCTTTGGCGGTACTCCAGTCTGTCCGAGATGCAACAAGGCTGTATATGCAGCCGAGCAGGTGCGTTCTTGACGCTGCAGCGCGTACGCGGGCTCTTCGACTCATCAGCATCGGCCCATCTGCTTCAGGTGATGGGGCCAGGACGAAAGGTGATCACACCTGGGCATTCAGCATTTCTCTTAGCCGTTCGTTGACCCCTGGCACATTGCAGCTGTACCATAAAGTGTGCATGCCCTCTCTCTGCCTAGTCACAGCCATCGCTGACCGTACATCATTGTAGCCCTGCCTGACTTGCACTGGATGCAGCACCAGGCTAGACGCTCTTCGATTGCTAGAGCATGATCAGGAGGTACGTCTGCACAACCTCCTCTGCTCTACATTAGTATCACAGGTATACTCACTCACCCGTGTACCCAGCCTTATTGGTAAGCCTTCCGTCTGCGCGCGTGAAGGTTTGTGCTTAACCCCCGCAGCAAGAACTGCCACAGCAAGTACTTTGGCACACGCGATCTCCGACAGGCTAACCTGCCCCACCGCTCCGACGTCGGCCGCCTCACGCCGACGCGCACGGGCCTCTCCTCCCCCTCCTCGCCCGACTCCTCGCCCCCGCGAGCGGTCACCACCAACATGCGCCCCGCGCACACCAACTCTTCCCCTCCGCCCTCAAATATCGAGGGTGCGCCATTATCCTCGCCCTCGACGGTGGCCCGCCAGAACACAGGCACGTCCAGCTTGCTGTCGTCGCCCGCACCTTTGCTGCGGCCGACGCGGACCCTAAGCCCGACGCGTGCGACATTCCCAGAGGACATCTCGTACACGCGAAGATTTGAGGCGCTCGATGAGGTTAATGGTGCAGATGAGTCGTCGCGGCGGACGGTCGCACTGGGCACACCGTCGCATGCGGGCCGCTTCCAGGGCGGCCTCCCGCGCACGGTGCCGCTCACGCCCGAGCGCAGCGCCTCTGTGTCTCCGACCAAGGCTCCGCCGTTGGCGTACGCCAAATCTCCCGCCACGCTTGGCCATTCGCCATCGATCGAGAACGGCGGGATCATGGCCCCGCTAACCGCCACTGCGACGGGCACGCGCTACGGCGCGGGCCTCATGGGTGGCTTGCGCGCCACACCAACGGGCGGTGGTGCTAGGCAGTGGGGAGGCGGCACACCGCAGTGCCCGAAGTGCGGCAAGAGCGTATATTTTGCGGAGCAGGTGCGTGGCGTTCGGTAAAGGCCGTGCGGGAGGCTGATATGCGCTGCGAGATGTAGGTGAAGGCGGTGGGGAAGACGTATCACAAGGCGTGCTTACGCTGCACGGAGTGCAACACGTCGCTGGACTCGGGTCGTTTGACAGAGAAGGATGGTATGCCGCTGTGCCACCGCTGCTATTCGAAAGTGCGTAGCCGCGGATTCACCGCCACCTCGGACATTCACTGACTCCATGTAGTTGCACGGTCCTGCGGGGAGTGGATATGCCCTCCTCGGAAAAGCTGGTGGCTGATCCGTCTGCGCCGCAAGAACGTGCGAGGCGTGGAATCTTGTTGAATTAAGTAGCGTATATTTTGGTTTTGTATGCTTCGACGCGAGTCACCTGCTGCTCTTTGTGACGATGATGGTGAAAACGAATATTGTACTTACGTTCTACAGCGAGAACCCCTTGTATTGACTTTTTGTGTTTTGTGTAGCATCCTTCGCGACAGCGCTTCAATAACCGCGATTTATCAAAGAGTTTATTCAACGGCGGTCATAGAGGTGGTTTCGTTGCTCAGCTAAGTATCTGGAATTCGTAGGCTAGTCGGACGCCCGACGGGAGGTGTGCGCAGTCCCTTATCCGACCGTCGTTTCTGATGCATGGATCCAGTAAATCCAGCGTTCGCAGTCGCCGGACTTGGGCAAACGCAGAGGCCTCGCGCTGTTAGGGCTCTACGAATGCGAATTTCAGGTGTGAGTTGTCAGACAGATGATGCTTGCGAATGTTGGATGTCCTTGCTTTGCCCCAGGGAGACTAGCGTGAGTACTCGTGGCAATACTTCTGTTGGTCAAGCAACAGAAGCAATTACCGCGGGGGGATGGCAACCCATGGCCACCTAGGCTTCGTCTCCGATCTGTCTTGACTTGGATACCCTTTGAGATGAGTACTAGGTGTGATTTTGTTGAAGTCTGCGCTTTCCTTGTTTCCAGGTCTAACAGCCGCATGAACAATCTAGATCGCGCATTTGGCAGCATGTCATCGCCGTCTGTTATGATCGGCCGGGGCTGCTCAAACCCCGAGACGGTGTAAGCCCTACCAGGTTGAATCGATGATCCTCCGGAGCTCCTCGCTCGCGGTAATCGTCTTCTCCTCAAAATATATAGGCTTGGTTTGTGTCCGCACACCCGAAACAGGTCCGCCGGATACTTCGAACGACTGCTGAATCATAACTCGTTTACTCATACTATGTATACACTGATAGAGAAGAGAATATGGCTTCACTGCATCGTCCGGCTCGCAATACGCATACCGTCCCACACTGCTACTGCCTCCTCGACCCAGGGCATGCGGAAAAACTCGCTGCGTTGCAGATCCTCGCGCCGAATAGTCGCGCCGTCACTCGGTCCGCTGCCCAGTATCGTCTCCAGATCGCGTGCCTGCGACTCGAGGTAGCGGTGAATAAACGCCGCAGGGTTCTCCGCGTAGCTCGTCAGGAACTGCCGCTTGAGCGCCGCCGCGTGCAGCGATTGCGCCAAAGTTGCAATCTCCTCGTCCAGCCGCGCGAGCTCGCGCGCTGACTCGCGTGCGGCGCCAACGGTCACGCTCGACATCTTTGCACGCAGGTTCGCGTCATCGATTTTGACTTCAACGTCCCAGGCGGAAGGCCGCTCGGGCGGCGGCGTACCGGGGTGGATGGCGTAGTGGATGACAATAGGGTCAGGCGGAGCAAGATAGCGGTTCACCATGTCGGGGAGACGCGCGAAGGGGATATTGTCTAGGCCACCGAATATCTGATGCGCGGGGGTAAGAGCGTGGCGCATGCCAGAGAAGAGGCGTACGTACTGGCCGGAGGGCATCATCAGCGTGTATGCGTTTACGATCGACTTTGTCTTGCAAGCCTTTAATCTTGATGTAGTTCCACACAGCCTGTATGACGCCCGCGCGGCTCTCCTCCTTGATACCCAGCACAGAGGCAAGGTCAGGGTGCACCTTGTACTGCTCCGGTTGATGGTCAAGGTGAATTACTACGCGAACCTTGGTAGGCGTGTCGCCAGTCCGGCGCACCGTGAATCCGTCTAGGACAGGGTGTGTGGGACTGCGCGTCCACTGGGCGTAGCCTGTGAGCGCGAGTTCACAAAACCGGGCACTGCGGCTCGCACCTCTACGATGTTCCCATCGGGATACAGGGCCGGATCCCTGTCGAGCTCAACGATCATCTGCTTAATGAGCGAGGAGAATTGTCGTGGCGGCATTTTGTCCCGCGATCGTTGATTAGGAAGCTAGACGTGGATATAAGTCATTGACACGACGAGGAACAAGTGACGAAGAACGCGCCTCTAGCAAACGACCCTCAATTCTCAGCTGCCATGCCGGTATGCCCTGTCCTGTCTCGAAATTTGGTGTCTCGGAGGTCGATGCCTCGCCCGTCTGCCACGTTTGCCCCGAGACCGTGTGGGACAGAAAAAGGCGCAATGAGCGCGTCGTCTGAGCGTGTCATAGTCAGTAAAGTGCACGGCAGCAACAGAGAGGCGTACACACGGATGCCGGACGACCCATCGCATCCTGGACCTCCGCCTTTTTCCGCGTCATGGTCCAGTCGAGCTTCTTCTCCATCTCAACGAGGTCCTGGTACATCCTCGAGTCGATGGCAAACACTGGGTCGGACGCAATGCCGCTGGGGATGCTGCGGTCCAGTAGCTTGCGCTTCCTGAAGGACATGGTAAACATAACCGCATAATGGTAGTCCAGACGCAATGCACGCGCACTTTGGGGGTTTCTGCTCGGGAGGATTCATGACAAGCCTGGTACAGGTGCTAAGCACTGTGAGCAGCAAGCTGTGGTTTATAGCGAGAGATCTGAGTGCATGAGCAAACTTGAAAGTGCAGATGTAGACCGGCACTCACCACTCGAGTTTCGTTGGCGAAGGCGTGAGGAAGAGGAGATGTGACGGAGCCGTCACAAACAGTCACCTCCAGATCACGTGGATGATTACCCTCACGCACAAATAATTCGCGCGATAAACGAGTTGCTCGTCAAGATCTGCGCGTTCATGATACACCGCGCTACAATGCAAATGGGTAGGTAAAACTATGATACAATTTCGTTGCTCCAATACGTGGTGGTCCGACACATAAGTACACTGCCAAATGACCAGACAAAAACAAACGGGGACACAAAGGCACAAACAGCGACACACACAGCGACGACAGCGACATTTCAGACAGGTCGTAAGCAAGGAAAAAGGTGAGAACAAAACCAAGAAAAAGATTGGAGCTCAAAGAACCCCAAGCTCAGCCCAAGAAATCGCGAACAGCCAGACGATGCTTCTTGCTAGGTCCCGTGATGCGCCCGCCTGCCACCGCCATCCGTTGACGGCGGCGGTGGTTGCACTGGGCGTCCATGTGCGCCTCCCCCGTCGCCTCTGTGTAGGTCGTCGAAAATTTGGTCCCACTCGCCCTGCACGAACCCGCTCGCCGCGCCCCACAGCGCGCCAGCCCCGAAGCCGTCCTGCGCGCTGCCCCCGTCCATGTACATTTCTTGTTGTGGATGCGAGTGCTGTGACACCTGCTGCGCAGACCCATATGACATTTGCTGTTGGGATTGCGACAGGCGGTGCGACATGGAGGGCACTTGTGGGGGAGGGGGCGGGGGCATCGCGGGTTGCCAGCCCATGCCATGCGACGTGACCGGGGATGTCAGTGACGTTTGTGAGGAGTGGGATGCGACTGTCCCGTTGCTGCCAGACGAGGCGAATTGTTGCTCGGGTGGCGTAGTTCGGGATGAAGAGGCATATGAAGAGTTTGGTGGGTGTATGGCTTGAGATGACATTGTTTGGACTGGCGCCCATTGCAGCGAGGGCAACGTTTTGTAGTACGACGACGCCGACTGCTGGATAGGGCCCGATGGCGGCTGCAGAGCCATCATTGGCGGTTGGTGTTGCATATGTTGAGACTGGAGTTGCATGGAGCCCGCCGGTAACGTCAATGGTGCCTTTGGTGGTGTCGGCGTCAGTACCACACCCGACGGGGAGCCAGTGTGCCCACTCGACTGGCCCGGGGACAGCGCACCATTCCGCGGACTCTCCGGCGCGCCTAACGGTACGCTGGGCGAATCGTGGTAGGGGAACTGCAGCGAGCGGACCATGGGCAGCACCGCGGCCTTCTTGCGTTCGCGCGCCTCAGGCATGTCAGAGATGAACGACTCAGTATAGAGTGGACCGAGTGCTTTGAGGATCGCGAGCGCCTTGTCTGCAACGGGCATGCCGCGGCAGTGCTCGAGTGTGTTCACCGCGCGCAGCACGTTCTTGCGGAACATACGTGCACCGGGCTGGTCCGGGTCGTTGATGAGCTGGAAGGAGAAAAACATCGCTGCGGAGAAGCAATGGAATGGGCCCCAGTTGAGGTGTCCAGGCACGGAGAGGGCAGCGTTGTTGCGAAGCTCCGGATGCGCCTGTGCAGAGAGCGCGACGAGCTTGTCCGCCGCGTTCACCGCCGCGTCGAGGCTGTATGCCATCTTCGGCTGATCGCGCACAACACTCGCATACGGTCGGTGCATCGTGAAGCGGATGTGCAGAAACGCGGCGCGCACGATGATGCTCTGAACGCCGAGTCGCCGGATGGAAGTCTCGGGCGACGCGAGGCTGCGCACAAGGTTGTAGTCGTCGATATCAATCTCGGCAGGCAGCGTGTCCCACCACTCCTGCAAGAGCTGGTCCTTCGCCATGACGCTGTCATATGACACGGTCCGCAGCGAGATTGCGTCGTCCATGATGTCGCCAAGGATATACGCAAGGCGGAAGAGCGCGATATTCGCGTCATACAACCGTCCGGAAGGGTCGATGTCCGGATCCACGTACGACGGCAGGTGTGTGTCGAAGTGGTGTGACGCGATGGCGAGCGGACGGCCGAACATGAACGCCTGCCACCTGTGGGGCAGACACAATACGCGCGGCGCGATTCAGAAATGGGCGTCGTGATGCCATACGCAGCGTCTGGATGGGGGAAACGCACCTTTCGAGTAGGATCACATGCCACCACGCCCACCGCCTTCGCTCCGCGACTTCCAGCGACATCTTTCGCTTGCCCGGATCACGATGGAGGCCCATAGCGGTCGCGACCATCATGAGCTCGCCCTTGACGCTCCATATCTCCTCGCTGTCGATCTTGGACAGTGTCAGATAGTGGCAACGCACGAGCAATAGCTCCACAAGCTCGAGCGAATAAGTCCTGCTCTCCGCTTGCCGCCTCTGCAGAGCCACGCGCATGATGTTGTAGAAGCGAGTGCCAAGCTCCTCGATGTCGGGCTGTAGGCCCCGCAACAGCTCGTGGTCGGCGGGTAGATAGTGCAGTGCAATCGCCATGACCATGCACACCGTTGCAAGTACAATGCGGTCTGCACCCGCGCCAGACTTGTATCGCGCCCATGCTGCTGTGAAAGCGCGCTGGTTGACGTGCCGGTAGACCCACGTGCAATACTCGAAATAAAACTCGACAAGCCCATCGACGATGGACGCGTGTGGAAGATCGTGGAGCAGGTCATTGTCATCCTCGTAGCCGGGCCGCGTGTCCCATGGCGGCTCGTTCACGACGGTCTCGCTGTCAGGTGTGCCCTCAGGCTCTTGCTGGATAACACAGGCGGTGACGTAACGGGCAGGTACGGGGTGCGAGGCGCGAGGCGCAGCCAGGCAAAGTTAGCACAGGTCAGCCAGCGATGACGTGGGAGAACAGAACAACAGACGCACAGCGCTCGATAAATGGGAAACGGCGCTTGTAGGCCCCGCGTAAAAACCACCGTGATCGGAACGTCCATGCGCACCCGGACCTGGCGCGTCCTCGTCAAGCATATCGTTGTCCACGAGCTCCTGCTTCGCGAGCAGCGCGGTGACTGAGGCGCTGGCGGTGCTGATGGGGTGGCTGTAGGACGACGAGCGGGGTAGTGCGGCTGACGACGGGCCGGCGCCGCGCTGTATGTAGACGACATGGGACTCGATGAGGGAAAGCGCCTGACGAATTTTTGAGAATTCGAAAGCAGCGTCAACGGATCGCGGTGACCTGGGTGGGGTGAGCGAGTTGTATATGCGTGCGAAGTGGGGCGTACATAGACTCGTCGTTTCTGAGGTGACCTGAGGGACCATCTTGTCCGAGATAGCAGGATGCCGCCGTGCCTAGATGTGGAAGACGGAGGGTAAGAATCGAGATCGGAAGCTGCTTCGAAAAGCGCGGCGGACGACAACGTGGTGTCGGGCGGACTCTGAGCAAGGGCAAATGCCGCCACAGAACGCAGGAGCAGAGGAAGCCGCCATTGGATGTTGGCAAAGGCGTACAGACCTCGCAAGACACACGAGGAACAAGGTCGGTTCCTGTACGCGCGCGACGAAGACATGAGGACAGTGCGGGCACAGCGATGCAAGCCCGACGAACCTGTCACACTTGAGCTTGCTCTGGCGACATGGCTCGCAATTTATTGCCTTGCGGGCGCGTTTGGCGGGGACCCGCTGCTCATGGCTTGCGGAGGCGGGGTCGGCTGAGCCTGGCGAGCGGGGACGCGCTGCTGAGGACGATGAGGGTTCTGAGTTGCGCGGGTGCTTGTTGCTGGTGCGGTTGTGATGGGAGGAGATGGCCTGGCTGTTGTCGGCCATGGGTGGGGGCAGCAAAGGAGAGGTCAGACCTCCGCCTACTCTTTTCTGTCCAAGGCGCCTCTGCTTAGTCAGCGCCCTCCTTGACTCTGTCGTCCACCACCCAATTGCTCGCCTCAGCTTCAAAGCCTGCTCGTCGGCCGGCATCCTTGCTCTATGAAGCCTCTGCATCCCAGTGATCCGCCGGGGCACTGTCCAGCATGTATCGCCCAACTTGTCTGCCCAACCTTGGCCGATTCTGGCTCTCCGGCCCGCTGTGTCTCTATTTACCAGGTCGACATCCTTTCAGACCGCGAGCAGACAGCTTCCAGGCATCTCCCCATTCCGTTGCGCGAAGTCTTCGGCGTGCACGTAATACTGTCCTGCACACAGCTATCGTACGTCGCCGAAGGTTCCCCTCACGCAACTTCACGTATTCGGCACACTTCCATCATCCTCGGGTCGGGCTCCCGCGCCCTCCCTCGTTGCGCACGCAGCAATACCTCTGGCCCTGCTGGAGCTTGTGCTAGTTATCTGCAGAAATACACACGGCCTCCGCCAACCGCTGCGCTATAACAAGCTCGCCCATATGCATGCTACCTCGTTGGGATTGGCATGCCGGCACCCCGTGGCGTCTATCGCGCCCCTCAATCATGTCACGTTCGCCGTGCACACACGATCAGGTTCATTTCGCGCCGACGGGCACTAGCGGGCACTTCGAGAGATCTTGCCGCGTCAGCGCGTGACAATCCTCTCGAAGCGTCCTATCAGGCAAGGGCTTGTCCTTGGTACCAGGGTACCACGTATGCATTGATCCGGAAGGGTGAGGATTCTCCAACCGGTCAGGCTCTTACGTCGGTCTAGACACCTTTTTTCAGGAATCAACACGCAGCGGGACCTCCGTTGCGAGGGACACGTCCAACAGTCAACTCGTCTGCTTCTACATACTTAGCCCAGACGCACGACGTGCCCTGAGCGTCGTCACTCTGATTTTTGAGGTACGCTCCCTGTGGCTTCTCGTCTGCCGGCCGGCGCAAGGCTCAATCATCCCCCGCAATCTACCATCACCTAGCTCGGATTAGGGCTCGTCTTCCCCACCGCTTCACACAGCAACCGCGCCAACCTCACCGACAACTCGGCCCGCCCCCTCACGTGGAGCTCCCTACCTCCACGGCAGATGGCAATCGCCTGGCTCACGCGCACGCGTCCACGCGGGTGTGTATTGAGTTTCCGCACCGCAGAGTTTGTCTGACAGGTCGGAAGCGGCAACGGCGCGAGCATTGGTGAGGGAGATTTGTGGACGCAGATGGTGGCGGACAATGTGCCGTGGATGTGCCGGTACGGTGCGTCCGCTCGTCCTGTCGGTAATTTGTTGGTGGTGGCGTTGAATGGGGCCTTTTGCGCTGAACACGGCGCATGACACCGCTCGGAGAAGGCGCCGGCTGTGCATCCATCATGTAGCTGAGGCAGCATCCGGATGTGAGTGCTGTGCGCTGTACCCGTCAGACGGAGAGGTTTGCAGCGAGCGACTTCACGTAGAAATTGACTCGTGAGCCTTGCAAACGTCAAGTCCGCGCCAGCTGCAGGTCCGTGCCCTCAATTGCAGTGAGTCCCTCTGGGCTCTCTTTCCGTTTCCTCGCACGTACTGCCATCATCCGAGCTTGGTTTTGTTCAACTCGCTTCTTTAGGAGAATGGTTTGTGTTTGTTAGGGCGTGTTGCGAGCGGTGATAGGGCATTTCCATTCGACGCAACCCGGCGCTGTTGGCGTTGTCAGTTATAAGTCAAGTCCACTAGAACTTTCGTGCGTGATCGCCGTCGCCGAACGCAGACTTGATGAGCGCTGGATTATCTTTAAAGCTAATTAGATAGGCCTATTCGCGCCCATGACTTTGTGGTTAGGCATATGGTCGCTCGCTGAGATCGCATTCACGCCCGGGGCGAGTGGATTGCAGAAGTAAGTATACATGAACTCCATGCTTCGTCCATCCCGCGTTTGTTATCCCCGACTAAAGAGTCACGGCGCCCTCGTTCTCGACTTACCTTACCTTATCCCGGGTGAGGGCGGAGCGGGGGTCCACATGTACGCTATGTCTCGCATGGGGCCGCGCGCCAATAAACTGGATGCCAAAAAAAAAGTATGCATGAAGTTAATGACGGTGTCAGCTGCCGTCGCTAAGATACTTACACCTGAAGCCGTACAGGCAGCTTCGAGCCGTTCTGCTCATCAGGTCCGAATTGCTCGGCAGTCAGGCTCGGACTGACGTTCAAGTTCGAGTAGAGTTCGGTGCAGTCTGTAGATAGAACTTACGTAACGATCGCCCCGTCCACGATCAAGTGACTCGCGTCGTGCCAGTAACTAACAAACTAAACTATAGTAGCTAGTACTAAGTTGCTGGACTCTCTTCCTGCTCTTTCCATCATATCCTCTCTAAGTTTCATTCCTTCTTCGCCGAGCTAGAGTCTCCGACACGCTCTCCGAGTGCCTACGGGTGTAGAGGCTCCAAGCTGAGCGGCCCAACATACAAGAATTAGGAAGGGAATAATATTGGTGTGTAACAGTTCTCGTGTTTCTACACCTTCCAAACTCCATTCCACAGTGAAATCGTTCTTTCTACTACGTGTGGTTGACATGGTGAGGATTTTCCTAAAGTCTAGCTTTGAAGGAGCGCATAGGGATAATTCGCGTGAAGACGTCGTGTTTTCCGTTTCCTCAAGGCTCCAGTGCCGTAGTAATACTTCCCTCGTCTGAATAATGCTTACTATTGCCAAGATTGTGACCCACCCGACCTTTGCCACACGTCAACCCGCCTGTAAAGCGCCCCCGCAGGATGTCGTCGCGTCGCCCCAAAAGATAGCGCAACATACCATCATAGACCTCACTCTTGACTCTGACACCGAAGACGAAGCAGAACGGTCATGCATTCAAGACGCCTTCGCTGACGTCAACGTGATTGCAGCGAACTGCTCATCAGAAGTTGAAATCGTGGACGACGTGGACGACGCTTGGTCAGATATTGAGGTTATCGAGTCACATGCAGGCCCGAGTAAACCGCGCAAGGACGCGGCGCTTTATGTCGCCGGCGATCTGAGTGACGACGAGAGACTCGCCAGACGGTTGCAAGATTCGGAAGAGCACCTGGGTGCGCCGGATGATGGGCAACCTGTCGCTGGTCCTTCGCATTTAGGCACATTTGATATACTTACAGAAGACGAGAAACTGGCACTTCGCTTGCAAGAGGAAGAGCGGCTCCAGGATCTTCAGGTACTACCGGAACGGGAGGTATGTCTCCTCAAGGCGTCGCATGCTTTCGCACTCAGCACCGCCCGTGATATAGCTTGCGGCGCGGCTCGAAGATGAACGCCTGGCTCACAGTCTTGCCGAACAAGAGGATGCGCAATTTCAGGCCTTCGTGAACGCTGTCGAGGCAAAAGAGGTATACGCTTTTGCTGTTGTGGACTTCCTCGGCTTTTTTGACGCGCTTTCAGGATGGCATCGTTTTCAAGGTGGTAGTAGACGCGGCCACAAATACCCTTGAAGATGGGTGCCCTGCGCACCCAGACGACCTTGCGCGCTTTGAGCCCTGGAAGGCCCTGTTCGAGCGCTCAGGTTTGAAAGTCAAGAAATGTGAGCCCCACTTCGCGTCTCGGTCTGGCAGTCTACTTTATCAACACCCCTTTCAGTCCACTGGTTCGTGAACTACGAATTGGAGAAGCGCTTCGAGCATGCACGCCAGACGCTCGAGCTGCTCTGTGGCGAGGCACCAAAAGAGCTCCCGATGTTCCATGGCACGAAGTCTGAGAATATTGACGCGTGAGCACGCTATGATATAGTGCATCTTCGCAAATGTTGACTTTTTGTCATCCTCAGTATTCTCAAGGGCGGGTTTCGTATTGGGGGGATAGGAGGACAGGCAGTCGTTAACGGCACTGCATTAGGATACGGGATCTATCTCGCTGGAGATGCTGCCACGTCCATGAGCTACACGATGGGCGGCAATAGAATGTTCGCGTGTCGAGGTTTGTCACTTTTTCCTGTGCTATCAACTCACAAAGCTTACCGCTTGCGGGCCGTTAGTCCTGCCTGGCCGTACGACGACCAACATGACATTTTCCAAGACAGTCCCGAGGAGTATCGACGTTGGCACCGAGCCATTCGAAAGCTACTCAGCTGGTAACGGACAGCAAGCCGGCCCGCTTCCCGTCTTGGTTGTGAGGTACACTAGTCTGGTACTGCCCTGCTACGTATGTCTCCGCCATCACCGGCAGTCCGTCTTCTTAATGCCTAGCGTGCGCAGATGATCGAGTGGGACCCTCCTGCATACGTGTATCCTTTGGTGGCGCGGCCGTTACCAATGCCACGCACAGCGCCCTGGGCCGGAGGCGGGTTGCAGAATCAAGGCTACAACACCAATCTACAGCCACTTGCCGCGCTCGCAGCCGTCGGTATGGTCGCATCCATGCCGTATCCCGCATACGGTGTTGCGGCCCCCGCGCAGAGGCGTGTTGTCGCCAGCCCGAGAAAAAGGGAAGCGAGGACACCGGCTGCGAAGTCGACCGCGAAGGGACCGGCAAAGACACCTGTGAAAAGGGCGAGGGTGGCAGGAGCAAATGTGAAAGCACAGGCTACGGGTGAAGGGCCGGCCACCCCGATGAAGAAGGCGAGAGCGAAGGGGAAAGGGAAGGACATGTAGTGGAGGGTTTAGAAGTCTAAGGCTCAGTCTTTGGTTTCTTGTGGACAGTAACGCCGAACCCAAGAAACTGACCATCATAAACGCGTACAGCTGGCGGCATCACAAGTCCTCGCTCGGTATAGGGTCGCGACTCGCGAGGCTCGACGGCCCGGCTAGGTGACTACAAGCTCAGACACATCACGTGTTTTGCTCGAGCCCTACTTTCACGTTTCCTTCAGGAATTAGGATGTGTTCCACTACCTGCGAATAACCACGAGGTAAGCGAGCTGACTGACTTAAATAACAGAATCAGAGGCATTATGACGTGGCGAGCCAGCGTTAGTAGGGAGATATTATCATTGACTGCTGACGACCTGAGAAAGAAGTTTGTCCCAATGCCCAGGGTTGCATGAGCAAGCACTGGACATTGAATGATAGCCCTGTATGCATACTTTGAGATAAATAGTAGTACGTCACGGTTTCGTGATCATAAGAGACAAGGATGCCAAGTCTAGGCGGCGAGTTTTACTGGAACTCGATGATAGTACACCCTCTTTCAGGCACGCGTGATAACTATATAAGATACAAACAACATTGCGACAGCATTTTCTAGGAGCTGATCCGGGAGCATAGGGGTTAAGGCTAAGTGGCGTGGGCTTTGGAAGGTGATTAGTTCGTAGGAGCGACGCGCGCGGGCTTGCGGAGGCTCGCGTCTATCAGTAGCGTTCTGCGCTGATGCACGGCCTGTGTGGTGCCGCACATGCATCAGCCGGCGTTCGCGCAACAGGGAAATTGTACACACCTCATTTAGCCGGTCGAGCATACCCACTGTCGTGTCCCAGTCGATGCACGCGTCCGTGATGGACACCCCATATTTGAGCCCAGCGGGGCCCTCGGCGGGTACGTCTTGGCGGCCCTCGTGGATGTGGGACTCAATCATGACGCCGGTGATGTGACGATTCCCGCGCGCGATCTGCTCTGCGACGTCGTTGAGCACCTTCGGTTGATTGTTGTGGTTCTTCTGCGAATTTCCGTCTTTACACCGGGATATGAAAAGGGAAGATGGCAAATCAGCATGGCAAAGGAGATACCATGGGGCACAGTCGGAAAGCGTGAGTAAGTCGGAGCGAGAGCACAATAGATCCACGTACGACTGCAGTCAACCATGATAGCTGGGTGGTACTGCGGCCGCGCCTTCTCGATAGCGCTGGCGGCCGCCTTGATGTGCTCCTCAGCGTAGTTTGGGCCCTTGGTCCCGCCGCGTAGGATGACATGCACATCCTGGTTGCCACGCGTCTTAACGATCGCGGCGATGCCTTGCTCCGTCACACCCATGAACGCGTGCGGGTTCGACGAGGAACGCATGGCGTCAACGGCGACCGACATGCTGCCATCCGTGCCATTCTTGAAGCCGATCGGGAAGGACACGCCCGAAGCCAGCTCGCGGTGTAGCTGCGATTCGGTTGTTCGCGCACCGATCGCGCCCCACGAGATGAGATCGTTGATGTACTGCGGCGAGATGGTGTCGAGCAGCTCTGATCCGACGGGCACACCGAGGTGTGTGAGGTCGCAGAGCAGCTGCCGTGCAAGGCGAAGGCCCTTGTTGATCTTGAAGGAGCCATCGATGTCCGGGTCGTTGATGAGGCCCTTCCAGCCGACAGTCGTGCGAGGTTTCTAAAGAACGTGTCGCTGGGTTCGGCGCCGCCCTTCAATCAGAAGCGGACCGAGCGGTGAGAAACTCACTTCACTGAAAAGGAGCATCAGACGGTTAAGAATAGTCGAGCTGGAGGGAGAAGGACGTACAAATAAGCTCGCATGATGATGAGAAGATTTGGCCAAGAGGCGAGCCCGGCCTTGAGGAGGTGGGCGTACTCGAGGGCCTGCTCGGGGGAGTGGATGGAGCAGGGCCCGACGATGACGAGGACGCGGTCGTCGTGTCCGGCGATGACACGGGCTGCGTTGTAGCGGGCCTCTGCGATGGTGCGCTGTGACTCGGCACTGGAGCGGATCTCATCGCGCAGGAGGGCGGGCTGGATGAGGGGGTCATACTGGACAGCCGTCAGTGCCAGCGCGGCGGGGAAACAGAGAAGCATGGGGGCGTACGCCGATGACACGACGGTCCTGGATGTATTTCTCCATGCTGAGGTCGTCGTCGAGGTTGGGGAGGGGCGTGGATGCTGCCGGAGACTTTGCCATGTCGCCTCGAGCTTGTTCTGCGGGAAAGGTTGCTAAGGAGGGGAAGACGGGGAGAGCTGTACACACGTCTGAATCTGAGAAGACCGCTGTCCTTTATAGCCGTTCGAGGTTCGTCCATCTTGGTGGTCGAGTCAGACGTTCTTACTAACTACTTACTCGTACCAAGTAGCGTCTCCCGTTAGCTAAGCATCTCCCCATGTCTTCCTCCGTCACCGTCGCCCCCGTCCCCGGCTTCGTCGTAAAGTCGTCCTCGCTCGCCCCGGGGACGTTCGCACTCGCCTCGCAGCACCCAACAGATCCCGCACAAACGCTCGTCAAGTCCGTCCATGTCCCGCAGGCTCTCAAGGTCTTCGTGAACATCGCCTGGGCAGACCAGGTCCCACCCCCGCCAGAGCGCTCCGATGATGCCGTGCGCGCAGCCATCGAAGGCCAGCATCTCAGCCCGGCCGGCTGGACTGTACCCGTCGTTGTCTCCGAAGGCCGGCAGGACAAGGACAAAGGTGAGCGCGTGTACAGTTCAGGCGCTACCTTTGCGTCGTATGTCCGCAGCGCATTTACGAGCACTTTATCTGCCACCGCACTTGGGCGTAAACCCGGTGCCACACAGCAGCCGGCCACGAACCCTCTGCGCACTTCCCCGTCGCCGCTTGACCGAGAGATGAACGCCCCGTACTCACGTCCTCTTCATAGCGGGCAAGCCTGCTCTTGTCTTCGACGCCATCTTCCATACGTCGCTCAGGAGCCGAGCACTCAAGGACATCGCGTTCAAGACATTTCTCATCGGTGCGTATGGGATACGTTATCTCCCATCGCCATCATCAGGCCCTTGATACCGATGCGAGCGTTGGTGAGCTATGTCGCCGAGCTGTGGACGCTGGTCCGACCTGTTCGGGCGCGCGCGATACCTTGAGATCGTGGAGTCGCTCGCGCCAATATGCAACGCGCCTCATCGTGGACAACTCAACTGCGGCGTTTCAACGTCCTATGCGTATATACCGTCATCCCCGCTCAGTTCGTTCTCAAAAGCGTCCTCACAGAACTCGCTCTGCAACGCATCGAGGCGCAGTCTTCCCTGTCTCTCTCCCGCACGCTAGGCACGCCAAACATCGCATCGAAGGGCGCCCTCGCCCCACGCACGGTGGCCATGCCGGCAGAGTTTTTCCCACCTGGCCACCCGCACCACGCCTCGTCTGCAGCGGGCAGGAAGCTCATCGAGGAGGTCGCGCCGAAGCCGATGCCGAAGAAGGGCGCCTTGAGAAGCAAGAGCGCGGCTGAGGCGTCGGCGCACATGGAGACGCCCGCCTGGACCTGGGTGATGGCCGGCAGCGCGATCGCGGTGACAATACACGTACCGAAGCTGGTGAGCAGCCCCCTGCCTGGCCTTCTTGCCCTTGCTTACACACTCGACAGACGCGCGAGCACTTTCCTGTGGCCACCCTCGATCTCGAGCCCACGCGGCTCCTCCTGTCGATCCCGCCGCTCTACTCGCTTGATGTCGACCTTGCCGCAACTGATGCAGAGCTATCTAGGAGCGTCGCGGCAACGGGCGCGGGCCCGCACGCGGTCGAGCAAGCGCTTATGCTGAAACGCGCAGGGCGCGAGCTGGACGTGGATGGCGCGCGGGCAGAGTGGCGGGTCGGGGAGGGACGGCTGGTGTTATACGCGTAGTCTTCGGATGTCCGTCTTACCCGTAAGCTTTGTACGGTAAGGTTTCAGTCTCTCGCTCATGCATTGCTATCCTTAGTGCGCGCTCTAAGATAGACTGTTTCATCTACGTGATGGCGGTGCTGTCGGGCATACCGCCACAGAGGGCACACAACATCGCCGACCCGACATACATAGCGCTTGAGCTTGTTGTCATTGCAGTCACCTAAAGCTGCGTGTTTTACGTAGGAAATACCTAGGCCATGTGCCCCAAGTCTGCGTCGTCGTCTGACTGAAAAGGTCCGGCCAGGTGAGTGTGTATACAAGGCCGTCTGACGGCTGCAATTCCGACCTTATCGTAGCGCGACCTGCGTAAACCTAGTGCCCCAGCGCAAAATCCCACCTCTCCGGAAACAACGACCTGCTCCAATTTCTTGACGGCCTTACAGTATCTCCTCAAAAGCGGAGCTGGCCTTGTGGTCTAGGCCTATGGATGTCCTTCCATGCGTTCAACTAGAGTTCAACCTTTGACGCTTTCCGCACTGTCTATCTCCCCACTGAATGACCGGCGACTGCGAGCTTGACGATCGCCGAAATGTTATGTAGAAGCCGGTGCCAACACTGGCTCAGGCCAGAAATCGACGGCTCCGGGCCCACGCGAGTGGCCCGGGCACGACGACCTCACACTTATTGTCCCCGTCAACTCCGAACTGATCGACGCCCTCTCCCCGCATACTTACTCTCGAGTGGTAGCGACAGAAAACCCAAGTCTCTCGGAAGAATGGGCCTTGAGTCACCACCGCGCGCAAGCGCTGAGTCATAAAGGGAGGTGGAAAGGGGGTCGAGCTAAAGCCTGCAGCTGGCGACGTCGAGAGTCGAGAGCAAGAGAGTCAGTCGCCGCGCTCTGCTGGTGCTGACGTCACGCAGCTCACGCGCTCACTAGAAGTCACGAGACCGCGCCGCGGCCTGCATCGTCTCACGATCTAGCTAGTGCCAGTCGATGTGCACAGTTCGGACGCTTCGTCAAGACGGAGTCCGCATCCTTCAATACGATCACGGCGATGACCGTATCCATCAATAAGCCTAAAAATGTGTTGGGTTGGCAATGGCGGCCCGTTGTCTAGCTCGGACAAGTTCGGCAGACTGTAGGCTGATACGACTAGCGGTCGTCAAACGTGTGCCCGCGGTCACAACGGTGTAATTGCGGCGACCAGCACTGCAGGCAATCGACGTCTCAACACGAATCTCCTGCACCCTGCACACATGATGCTTCCTTTTTGAAATGATGGCTATTGCTACAGGAAGGACAGATGAGAAGTGAAGGTACACGACCTGATGACAAAGTGCGGCTCATAATGTCGGAAGAACATAATTAGGCCTGTAGGCCACCTTCAGCCCCGTCCGTGCGCCATGCTGTGAGTATCTCGTCGAGCGAGCGCATGGCCCACCCAGACCCAAACGTGGTAGTCATCTGGCTGCCTGTTGCGTGCAAAACTTCGCGGATCCCTCTTTCCAGCGCACTAGCATCAGTAGTCCCATCAGGCGGCGGAGCACCGATGCAGTGAGCATTAGCACGCTGTGCCAAGCCCTGAAGTAGCACAAGCAACGTTGACACCGGCACGTTGTTCCGCAGCAGGTACCATGCGAGCGTGCGCACAATCCCTTCGTCTTCCTGAGAGGAAGAGAGGTTAAGGGGCTCGCCGCGCGCATACCGGCCAAGCGTGACGAGAAACCCAGGTTCAGTTCTAATATGTTCGAGCTGCTGATCGAGGGCGTATAGGGCACCAGAGAGCGTGCCGTCACGGATCAGGGGTGCCCGTGCGTTGCCTTCGCCGCGTCCACTGAAACGGCGCTCGTACACCTTGCTGTAGAAGTCCGCAGCGAAGCGCAAGTCCTGAAGGCGCAGCTGAAAATATGGTGAAGATGACACCATCGTGCGGAATTTGTAGAGCAAGAGGTGAGACTGAAGTGTCTGAGGCTTGTCTTGCAGGATGCTGTCCAGTAGGCTGGCGTGGCAGTACGCGTTGAAGAGCCGCTCAGCATTCGTCCCGCCATCATCCCTGCAGAAATGATCTGCAAAAGACAAAAAGAACGGATCGATTGAGAAGGACGAGATGAATTGATTGAGGTCGCTCGCCGGGTGCGCTTTGGTGTCCGTTAATCTAGGGAAATCGAGTGTAGCCGCGTCCCCGGATGATGAGCCGGACCTTACGAACAGGCTACGGCTGCCTTTCGGATCCTCAAGGTAACTAAGGAACGCAGTCCGTCGCTTCACAAAGATCGTCTGGTTCCGTAAAAGCGACTCCTTGTGCCGCGGGACGTTGGCAAGGTCGAGATAAAAGGGCCAATATCGTGGCGTGTCGACGCGGATTGATAGCAGCCGATCGAAGTCCGGGATGAGCGTCGGCGCGATCAGCTGCGCCATGCCTACGTCCCCTCCGTCTTTGACCTTGATCTTGACCGGTAAGTAGACAATTTCCTTCGTGTCAACATCTCGAGCGACGAGGCAACGCGGCTCGACGGCCAGAACCCAGAGGTGGCGCAGGGCTTGCAGATACGCCTTGTTGTCCGATGAAACGGGCGCAAAGCGCGGGAAAAATGCAGCGATCATGGACGCCACCGCTGCGTCTGATGTACCGAGCGTAAATCGCCCGCCGCCGAGAAAGAGCAACCCAAGGACATATGTGTCGCCATGTGCGTCCCATATCGCATAGGTTGGTTGTACATCCCGTACGAGTAGCGCAAACGTCGCAGGCAGTTGATCTCACCGGTGCCTGCCATCACGATATTAAGAGAGATCGATATAAGGTTGAGGCCATCGCGGATAGCATGGCGCTTGATCTTGTGGTCATAAGCTGGGCCTGAAAGTCATACCGTTAGCCCATGACGAGAAGCGCATCTGATGCACCGACCGTTTGTATACGCCCAGCGACTGAATGTATCGTAGAAATTTATAAGCAAGTGGTAAGGTTCTTCGCGAGCGGTGCCCGCGTACTTGAGGGCAATAGCGAAGCAGCATCCTGAGATGATGTTGTAGTAAGCCAGCTCCACGGCGTCGTCCACAGCTTTGCCGACCGACCGCTCCTCCATTGCACTCGAGATCGACACAGGCAGCTGCGAGGTGACCCATTCCGGTGACGGTGTAATGGTGTCCCACATGATGAGACACTTCGCCAAGATTCGCAGGAGTAAGAAGTTAGGGGGTATGCGGTTCAAAGAGAGGATGGTATCTGGTATCGTGAGTATGTCGGCGACCTCATAGCTGTTCGTCTTCAAATACATCAAGCCCAGGGCTATCGTCGCTGCGGGGGATGTTAGGTTGATGTCGAAAGCTGCGCGAGAGCGCCGCCCACGGAAGTGAGAGGGTGCTTCGCCGTGAACGAGCACTCGCAGTTCGGAAATGAGTGCTTCATCCGCGGGTATAGGCGGGGTTGAGCCTTTTCCAAGCATGACCATCCCGAATGCGAGTGCGGCTGACATGGCGTACGCCTCCCGGTGTTCGTTACTGATGTCGGGCTGAAGCAGGTCGCCACGGCTGATCTGTTTCAGACAGACTTCACCCATCCGCCGATTTCGTGAACCCATGAATAAGAGACCGATTCCCACAAGTCCCGCTGCTTGTGTAACTAACGGGACGTTCAGATCGATGGTAGGGGTGGGAAGTAAGGCGGGCGTGTGGACAGCGAGGAGCTTGGTGACGTGTCGATTTCCGCTGCCGACGTTAGCGGCTGAAAGGCCGAGTAGCACACCAATGGACGTCAGATCGTGCTTGGGGGTGAGGTAGCCAAATGTGTGCCATGTCAACATCTCCTTTAGATGACCTGTAAGTCCAAGGCCGTAGAGGAACCCAGCGTGCTCAGGTGTAAGATCTGAGGGTTTGTTGAACTTAATCCAAGAGCTGTCAACGATGCTGGACGATGGCGCAATTCGGAGAGCAGCGGCTACGCCGTTATGGAAGTCGCCCCAGTTTAGGCTTTCTGGGGGGATTTTGTTGGGTTCCGGAGAGACAGACACATTTTGGGGCTGCAAGAGGATGGAGAACTCCATCTTGGGTATCGAGTAAGCCTCTCGCGTGACGACAGGAACCGAGGCGAAGGTGAACATGGCCCTACCCAAAGGGAGGGCAAGTGTGCGCTCTGCGATCCTAATGACATGAAGCTGTTGCTCCTTCGCCATATCGTGTTCACTGGGATATATACATCAATATTGGAACTTGTACAGCGTGAAGCAACGCTAACTTACGGGACATCAAGACGATCAGCCATCCGCACCACTGGCACTTCAGACGAGCGAAGCATACGAGCAACCTCTTCCAATCGCTTGTCCTGCCCGAAGCGGATATGTGTGAAGTCGTCCATGTTACTTTCTACCCCGGTACTGGCAGGGAGATGGCCCATTGCCATGACTGCGGCATCATGCACGAGGGATCGGAAGCTCGAACGGGTGTTGGTGCTCTGGAAAGATATCAATTGAATGAGCGGTAACGGGGTGCAGAGGACCGGATGCCTACAAGAAATGCCTTGACAGTGCGATAGCCGGTTCCAGTGGATATGGCATTGCTATGTGCGCCCTCTGAAAGATCATTGCGACCAATGAAGTTATACGCTGAAGTGGGCCAGTCTTGTCCAGGCGCAAGCTGGCATGTCCGAGCCACTTCCCTCAAAGGAGCAGCCAGGCCTAGTGGAAGATGATTTATAAAGTCCGAGCCAACGTGTGATTTAACCATGAGGTGCATTGCATTCTCGGCCCTTTTCCGACTGTCTTCTACAGTTTTGTCTGCGAGGCAGCGGTACACGGCTGTGAGCTGCCGGAGGTACGCGAGGGGCTCCACACGGCCGTAGTCGAACCCCGGGCTGAGACGGAATTGCGATGCGAGCTTGCGGGTATCATACCATGGCAACTTCCAGTCAGGGTTGCTGACGCGGCCGTACAGAATGGCGGACATGTCCGACGGCCAAACTGGGAGGCGATCGTCCACGTAGGTGGGGTCTACTGCAAATATTAGCTAGAGGGGCATGGTAAACTGAAGCGCGTACATACTGAGATCTGACGGTACCCACCCGACGGTCGCGTCGGGGCAAAAGCGTTTCCAGTAGTCGACCCATTCTGGCCGTACAATCGCAGCGATACGGCATATCAACTTTGACAGTCGCAGTACGGACTGGTATCGGTGCATCATTAAACGAAGATCCTCGCCGAGAGTATGAAGAGCATTCAAAGTCGGGGCAAGGTACGAGTGAGGCCTTTTAAGGGGAGCGGGGATGCTCTGTTGTGGCCGCAGTGGCAAGTTCAACCTCCCCAGAGCAGGGTCGTCCGCGAAACGCACAGCAGATTGTGAGCTGGCCATTCGCTCCCATGTGTTCAATCGCACTGGAGCCTCCTGAAGAGTGTCAAGTTTGAATACGTGCGCCAGCGCTGCACTGAAGCATTCGAACTCTGTTCCATCGGAAATCCGGAAGTAACGTTTCGACCATTCCCCGATGAACGACATGTACAGAGCGTACGAGCATTCCTTGGGCAGGGTAACGGCCAAGACTTGGAGGCATTGAGTAGTCAGCAAGTCCTTGGGCATGTAGTCGATTGTGATACGGGTTTCGATTCCATCTTTGAAGACAATAGTTACCGTCGAGCCTGCGACATTCTTGACGCTCACCACGCCTTGCAGAGGTGCAGTAGCGCGTGCGCTAGGGGCCGATGATGGTATTGCCTCGTCGACTTCCATCGGGGCGCCATTCGGGTCAATGTCAGACTCCTCTTTTGGGGGGCGCATGAGAGGGAGCTCGTATACGCCGTGTGTCAGAGCTAGGAGCGTCCCTGTTGGTTTCACAACCAAAAGGTCGTGTACATTCTCTCGCGTGATGCGCATTGGCGCAACAGCAAGGGCAGAGCTCTCGGCGACGGAGTCGATTCTGACAACTTTGTCCTGGCTCTTGGTTAACGAAAATATGCGAAGAGTTTGCGAGGCAGGAAGGCAGATAGCCAAAAGGGAGCGATCCGTTTGACCGTCGTATCGCTGATCGAAACCCGCCACATTTACCTTGTGCCAGGCAGATGCGCTAGTGCAATCAGATTACGTAGGGGATGTTGCATGCGGTGGAAATACTCACTCGATTCCCGAAATATCAAAGGTATGCAGTCGAGACGCCCAGTGCGTGGCTCGCATCTTCACGCGATCGGTGGGGGCAAGGGAGGACTCGCCTTCCACGCGGCCACCCAAGACCATTCGGTCCATCGTGGTGCTAAGATCCGCACGAGTAGTGGTGTCGTTGTGTTTCGAGAAATGAGAGGATGCGGCCAGCGATGCCATGGTCGTGGTGCTGTTCAACGTCGGTGGCATCCCGGGCAAGGCGGACAGTGGTGGTAGCTCTCGCAGGTCAGGAGGAGAAGACTTCTCAAAAGGATGCTCGTCGGGGACGGGCTGGGCAGCCCCCCAGATGTAGGAGTCATTGGCAGCCACCGACTGCCGTTTTGTCGGGATGGAGGTCCGCTTCTTGCGAAAGCGAGAGTGCCCTTGGGAAAGCGGCGGACCGTGGGGCTTGACGTACGCGTAGCGCCAGATGGACAAAGAGCGTCGGTGAGCGTCGACAGTGACAAGGAGATCGAGGTCCTCTCCATGGCTCCGATCGGAAGCCCAGATCACCAGTTCGTCCGGCGGGATTGATGGAAGAGGCTTCGTCGCATCTTGGTCCGCATGCACAAGTGTGATAGGCGTCGATTGGAACCCTCCCTTGATCGCAGCCGCCTGGCCTACGACGGCGGCTTCGGCCAGAGGACTCGTGAGCGAGAACACGGTGGGCAAGATATCGTCGCCCGCAATATCCGCCTCCTGCATTTCCGTAGCGTCCAGAACTCGCTGAATGAGGATGCCGTGCGGAAAGAGGGGCCACGCCTTTCGTACGATGAAGGGTAAGGAGAAGGTGTACTCTGCCCCGTTCTCTAGGTAGATCTTGCCTATGCTGCGGAGAAACACGAAGGTCGCGCGCACCTGGGCCTCCGGGTCGATCCCGCGCTTGCGTTCTTGCTCAGCCCGCGAAAATGGGCCGAACGTGGGCTTCTGAGCCGCGTCCACAGGCTTTGGGGCACCAGCGTGGAATTCGGAGGTGTAGTGCCCCGACGTGCGGGGTGCCGCGACAATTCCGTTTTGCTCGAGCCAGCCCATACACGCCCACTGAACTGGCTGACCTTCGTGGACAAACTCCCATTGCTTCTTCAGCACTCCTCCAGTGCTCAGAACGACCTTCTCGTTATCCCATGTCAACTCCTCTGGGGCCGCGTCTGGCGCATCAGAGCGATCGTACACGACTGAGTGAGACTGGCTGGAATCAGCATTTGTGCCTTGCAGTGCGGAGCGAATGGCCTTGAGAAGGTTGGATCGTGGCAGTGTGCTTGAGTTGGCCTTTCGAGCGAGGAAACGGGAGGAGGGTGTCTGGATAGGCGGTGAGGGAGCTGGACCTGACTGGTCGACCATGGATCAATCCACAAAAGCACAAGGCGAGACGGAAGTCACTGTCTAAGAGCGATGCGCCGTGCGGGTCGTGGTGGACGTGGTCATGTGAGTGGCTGCTGCCCAATATTGCGCGGCCGCGGTGACCGAGTCTCTCAGGCTCTCACTGCTCAAGAGCCTAGAGTTCAACATCGCTCTCAAGTAGAGTGCTCAATCAGTGGGTCTATTCTCTCCCGCTGAGTTCCTGTTGCTCTTACGTTCACGCCCAGATGAACTCTGCACCCTTCGAACACGCGTCCCCGCTTTCGCCAAATTTCCTTGACACCCTCGGGGTTCTGGAGAGCGAGGAAGATGTCATTGCCTGGATCAACGACGCCCTGGAGGTGGACGAGGCTATGGCTTCCGGCGCCGACCTGAACGCGATGGACAAGCAGGTTTCGCAGCTCATAGCGTCTCTCGACGTCGCCAGCGAGGATCTATCTCTCCAACTCGAGCACTTGATAGACGACGTATCACGTTCCTCATCTCGTCTTCCCTATGATCTCCACTTCATGCGAGACAGTGCATTTTCTCTGCAAGGCGCACTCAACGCCCTAACCGCCCGCTCTGGAAGCTCATTTTCAGCGGAATCATCACAGGCCCTGGATACGTTGCACAACCTTGACATCATAAAATCGCATATGGAGACTGCCAGAGATGTGCTGAGAGAGGCCGAGAGCTGGAGCACCCTGGAGTCGGAGGTCTCATCCCTTCTCTCGGAGCAGAGCTACGAGAAGGCGGCCGAAAAACTCTCCGAAGCCAACAAAAGTATGGTCGTCTTCCAGAACACGTCCGACTACGAGCATCGCCGCGCTCTCATGGTTAGCCTGCAGAACCAGCTGGAGGCGTCACTCAGCTCAGCGCTCATCGCGGCCATCAACAGCCACGACCTTGCGGTTTGTCGCAATTACTACACCATCTTCTGCAACATTCAGCGCGACTCCGAGTTTCGCACATACTACCATGGCTCTCGGAGGAGCGGTCTTATTGCAATGTGGCAAGATATCAGGCTCTCAGATGTCGGAGACCCTGTCCCATCGCCCGGTACCTCCCCCGCGCAACCGTTTGCAACCTTCCTGTCCACATTTTTCACATCATTCCTCGCGACATTAAACAATGAACGCACGTCTATCTCAGCCATTTTCCCCGACCCCCAAACGACCCTTTCAACGTTCATCACATCGACTCTATCCTCTCTGCAGCCCACTTTCGCTCAGCGTCTCTCAGCGCTGTCAAACCATCTTGGACCTTCTTCTTTGACCGAGCTCATTGCCGCTTTCCAGGTGACGGAAAAATTCGCCGTCGCTGCGGACAAGATTCTGGAACGCACAGAACGATCCACGGCCAATGCGCTACTCTCTCCGCCCGAGAGCGCTGCTGCAACGCCCGAATCTACGCAACTCTCACGACAAAACTCACGGCGTAGATCAAATCGGATGTCTATCTCGCGACGTATGTCTATGAGCTACACGAAAAATTCGTATGCTGCGTCCGGCAGCGGGCTCGACTGGGAACAGGATTTATTTGAACCGTTTCTCGAGTTCCAAGTGGAGTACAGCACCCTGGAGAAACGATTACTCAAGGCATCCCTTCAGGATATGGCCGGCGATGCATCGACTTCCGATCAGGCACGTCTCCTTCGAGAGCGATCGGTGGATGTGTTCAGCCTAGCGGAGAGCAGCCTGGAGCGTGTCCTCTCTTTCACCCATGGCTACGGCGTCCTTGGCCTTATCCGCGCCGTTGACGAGTTCTTCCAGGCCTTCATTGATTCCTCACAAAGCGCTTTGGCCAACACAGGGAATGCCGGTCGCCAGCTGCCTTCCTCAAGCTCGGCCGACGACGTCACGGATCTGGACTACACTGATGACGACTGGTCGGAGATCCAGGCGTGGCTTCACCTGTTGGAGTCCCTTCGCACGGTATTGGAACGCGAAAACCTTTTTGAGGTTAAATTGAGAGCAGTACTTCTGCAAATAGCCGCGTCGCTGCGCGCGATGGAGCAGGACCTTCTCGGCGCTGCGTACATCCCCGGCACTACCCGCGGCGAAGTCCAGCTCCTTACGCAGTCTGTCTTGAACAGCGCAGATTTGCACGCGCTTTTGCAGGAGCACGAGCCAGAGTCGCGCGCACCAAGCCAGGACAATATCTCCCGGCCGTCCGCCTCTCGGGCAACCTCTGGGGTGCCGAAAGGCGTATTGCTCACGCAGTCACGCGCAGCAGTGGCTACATTCACCACCATGTGTCAAACATCATTGCAGGCCGCAATGCTCGCACCATTGCGCCGATATCTCGACGGTTATGACTCCATCCCCCTATGGACGGCACATTCAAGCGATTCGAGGCAGCGGCGTACGGGCGCGTCGGCCACAAGCGAGGCCCAGGTGCCTACGTTTTCGTTATCGCCAAGCGACATCATGCAGCACGTTGCAGAGGGTTTGCTAAATCTTCCACGACTCTTTGAGGTCTATGCCGCGGACGATGTCCTCGCTTTCTCCATGGAAACGCTACCCTGTGTGGACAAGGAGCTTCTGGATTCGCTTGTTGAAACACCCAGAGAGCCGCAGCCAATGCATGCCCGCCGACAATCTATGTCGGTGAAAGCACAAGTTCCGGCGCCTCTGCCGCAGCGCGAATCCTTCTCGCCGGAGGCCATTGAGTCGGTGTGGCTTTCGTCGCTCGGCCGCTCACTTGTCGAGTACCTTACGGTCACCGTCCTCCCGAAGATACGGTCCCTCACGGCCGCGGGAGCCGCGCAACTTGTGTCCGACTTGGCCTACCTCTCGAACATCATCGGTGCACTGAATGTCGAGAGCGATGCGCTAGAGAAGTGGAAGGGTGCGGCAGCGCTGGATGAGGAGAGGGGGCTGAAGAAGCTGTCAGAGGGTGCAAACGATCCGTCACTTGTGCACATCGCGAAGATGCGCGGGTGGGCTGCATCGTCGTCCTCATAATAGTGAGCAGCATTGTGTTTGCAGGACTTACGTGTACTTTGGCCTTGATCAGCCTTTCCATTGCCCTGATGTGCTCTTCGCATATGCAGCTCGTCCGACATGCACGATTCCCCCAAGACATTTCGACGTGAAGGCTATGTGATAGGCACGTGCAAAATTCAAGCACGCTGTCGTCACCCGATAGTTGTGCAAATCTGCGAAGGCGTGGAGATGGGCGTCGTAATAAATCGAGCTGCCCGCTGCCAGTCAGCAACATCGTACGTCAAGACCTTTCAATTACGCCCGGGAAGGGGATCGGTCAGCAGAGATTGGCCTGAGATAGAATGCAACATGGGACAGGGGGAGTCTCTGCGAGCGAGAAGATTGAAGACACTCAGGCGGGGCAAGACCTCGCTTACTAAGTCGTCCGGTGGAGGCCTTCTAACTGCTGGGCTGATGCATCCTCAGAGAGTTCATTCAGGACGTTACCGGGATAGGTATGTCATCGCCGAGGTTTGACATCGCGCCATCCTTTTGTGTGCGTTGCACCTGTCTGGAGAGACTCTTCGCCTATAAAGGACAGACCAACCCGTGACAATGCTAAACACCTCTGACTAAGACATGTGCCCCCGACCACAGGATGCGCAATGACGAGCAGGCGACTTTCCTCGAGAACCGCTTCCCTGAGTACAAGGGCAAGGTGTCGCACATCAACATCCCTGAAATTGAAGCTATTAGAACTCTTTTTTTCTTACGAAGGTCCGTTCTAATGTCATTGTCATGGTAGGAGAATGCGTACGATGAGGCTGTGAAGGATTTCGATGCGATCATTCACTGCCCATCTCCCGTAGTCTTTACATGTGAGGATCCTTCTGACTCCTGAGATCATTTCTCCCGCCATCGCCAGCGCCATGGGCATTCTCAAGAGCGCTCATAAATACGGGTACGTAGTCGCCACGCTTGATCCATCTTTGATACTGACAGTCATATTATGTCAAAGGTCAAGCGCGTTCTCATCACAAGCCTCTGCTGTCGCCATTCATAACCTGGACTACACGAACATCAAAGCCGGTACGACTTTTGACGAGGTGCGTGTACATTGGAGTATAGATGCGCCGAATGGCTGACTCGCTTTTGTTCCAGGCCTCATGGGACTTCGTCGGAGCTGCAAACGCGTCCTTTCTCGTCTATGTAGATCATGCCGACCTTTAACTGGGGTCCGTTTATCCACAAACTTGGTGTTGGTCCTTTGCCCTCCCTGCATCCGTGATGCTCACATGTGCTGCGTCCCCTAGGTGGGAAACTTACCATTGGCAGCACGCCCGGTGTGTTTCTCCGCATCTCCCGTTGGCGATTGGGTCATTGTGCGTGACTCCGCGGAGCTGCATGTCCTAGCGCTCGACGCGGCGTCGAGACAGAGGCGCTGGCTGGCAAGAGGCTCGCCGCTACCAACGGTACGTTAACTCGTGACATACTCAAGCTCAGGTCTGACGCCCGTTGGTGCTACTGTATGCCTCTACTCGTGGCAGGACCTGTATGAAGTCGTGAACGCGGCCGGCTACGACGCCCTCGGCAAGGACACGAAGGGCGCGGGCGCGGGCAAGCTTAACACCCCAATCGTTAACGCAAAGACATTCAAATACCTCTCCGCATTCAATTATCGCGGCTCTGAGGAGTCCGTTAAGGAGATGGCCGTGGCATTGAAGGCGGCGGGCTTGCTCAAGTAGGTGTATAGGAAGCAGGATTTGAAGGGTATGCAGTGTGTGGCAGAGTGCATAAATGTAGAATTCATCCATCTAATGACAAGCATGATTGAGAGCCTGGTACGGAGCTCATCCTCTCGATGTAATTATCCTCGTGGTTCGAAATGTGTGATGTACAGGTACTTAATGCAACAGCATTCTTTCAAGAAACAACACCATTGAATCTTTGACGGGAGTCCAGAGCTAAGGAGTTGAAGGATACTGTACTAAGTAAAGCGCATTTAATGAGCGTTGTGGATGTCCCGACCGCCGATTACTTGCCTGCAAGGCCATTGGGCTGGGGACATCACACGAAGAGGCGAGTCGGTGCAAGAGCTGTGCAAGTTACTTATTCTCCCCATGCATCAGGACGTATTCGCAGATGCTGAGTTGCAAGATGCCATGCTGTAGCCATGCTGCGCACGGACGGACTGTGACCAACCCGTGCTGCCAACCTGGCCACTCACTGAATGTCAACTCGAACGTCGGAGAGACATGGCATTTGTCGCGGGCTTCAGCATTGCTCAGCTCTGTCTCGCGATGTACAACCCTCCAGAACAATAATGGGGCAAAAAGGAGCTGTGTCCCTCTGAGCCGCAGCGCAGCCTGCCAGTGCACGCGTGTTGCTATGCACTGTGCATGGCAAGAGGTGAATTTCCTCAGTGCACTGTTGCGCTAGTTGAAGCCGCCTGCCCCAGGGGTAAGAATAGTAGCCCTGTTCAAAGTTGGCGCAGGAAGCCGCAGCCAATTTCGCAGGACGCAGCCGCAGGAGCTGCGAGAATGTGACGGGATGTGACTGACCGTCACACGGCGGCGGTGCCGTTGACGGTCCGCGTCGCCGCGCCTTGGCTTCAGCGCTCAGCTCTTCAGTCCGCCGCCTTTCCTACGCGTTTCCCACTATGTTCGACGGCTACAGCAGGTCAGGAGAGTCGCAATCGCAAGGTATCAGACCCAGGAAACGTTTGGTTCCTTCTCAAGGCGCGCTGAGAATTCTCTGGCTGAAAATCTACACAACTTGAAACTCGTCTGCCCGGGAGATCGAGAAACCCGATAACTCATGGCTTCCTATGCCCCTCTGATCCAAGCTTTTACGTGCAAGAGGCGCTCCTAAGAGTACAGAATGCCTATATGTGTGATAATGGCTACACATATAGCGGTTTATGTCACCCGGCTTCGATGGGCCATGGCAAGGTCGTGGTCGCGCAGGGGTGTCCGCGGTGAGGGTGAATGCGGCATGATGTTGCCGTCACGTCGGAGCATAGTAACGACGAAATTGCAATAGCGAGTATTGGGCGCGGTGGACGAGATTGTACGGTGAGGGTGGGATTGATACAGAGGCATTACTAAGTATAAGTCACTTGAAATAGCAAACAAAATTCTGACAAGCCAGCTAATTGACCCAGTACCTGTGAAAGCCCTGGAACGTAATAACAGATTGTATTCATTGTGATAGTCAGAGAATCAAGTTTAAGGGTGAGAAAGTGTGCGATGGTGAGAGGACGGGAAACGTGCAGTCATCTTATCAGCTACATATCTTATCGCACTGATATGCGTGTGCTTACTTAATGTCACGCTGTGCTCCTGCGGCTGCGTCCTGCGAAATTGGCTGCGGCTTCCTGCGCCAACTTTGAACAGGGCTAGTGGCGCCAAACCGTGGTGTCGCGAGTTGAAACAGCGCAGCTCGGGCGCGGGCTCTCCAGCTTCCCTACCACCACCACTGACAGCATACTGACCTCCTCATCTCCTTTTCCTGATGTCCAAGCTCGACACTCCTGACGATAATCTCTACGATGGTAAGGTCTCCGACTGTCTTCACCGCGCTCCTGCTCACGCGACGTCTCAGGTCTCTACGGCGATGAATTCGAAGACGACTTCTCGGTACCCCTGACCGACGACCTCAGCACCGCCCAAACATCCCTTGAAAACGCCCCCGACGACGCCCCCGTCGACGAGCCCCAAGCCTCGCCAACGAAGGCCGACGCGCTCACAACGTCGCCCTCCGCGCCCCCGGCCACGACCAGCACCGCCGACACCATCGCCCTGCCTGCCAAGCCCGCAGCTGCGGCCTCGCCGTCCTCCGTCTCGTATTCTGCCCAAGTTGCACAGCAGTTCTCGTCATACCGCCAGACGCCGAGCCAGGAGCGACAGCCGCGCTTTGCCCCCGACGCCGCCCCCGCCGCCGGGGGTGGTGCGGGCACCGCGCAGCAGACCCGGCCCATCCGCCCGTCCGAGATGAAAGACGAAGGGTGCGTGTTTCCCACTGTTGTCTCCCTCCCCCTACGGTGTATACGACACGGGGTAGCCTCGGCGCCCCATTATGCATTGCATGCTACGCCGGTACCCGCTATGTGCACGTAACAGCTACGTTGGATAAAGCCAAGTCGCCGTACCTTCTGCGCCCTGCCATATACCTTGCTACTCTGGAAAGAACACTTACCACCTCCCGTTTTCCGCTACACGCACACGCCTTGCTACCCTCTGCTGCCCGTCCGTACATCTTGTGGTGCTCGCTACGGCCCGTCCGCCTTACAGCAAGATGTTTGTCGGTGGCTTGTCCTGGGATACAACAGACGGTACTCTATCTCCCTCTGCTACCGCCCCTTGCAATACACGGCGCGTTCGCTGACATGCTCCCCCAACCGTGCGCGTGATGGTTTGTTTTCTGAGCAGACGGCCTAAGGAACTACTTTTCGGAATTCGGCAAGGTCGACGCGTGCACGATCGTGCGCGACCCCGATGGCAAGTCGCGCGGGTTTGCGTTCCTCACATTCGAGGATCCGGCGTCGGTGAATGCGGTGATGATCCGGGAGCACTTCCTGGACGGCAAAGCCGTGCGTATATGCCCCGTCGTCCCCCTGCCACGGCCAGGCTGCTGACCTGTGCGTCAGATTGACCCGAAGCGCGCGATCCCGCGCGAGGAGCACCTGCGGAACACGCGGTACTTTGTGGGGGGGCTTGCGCCGCAGACGACGAGCGACTCGATGCGGGCGTTCTTCGGGTCGTTCGGCAAGGTGGTGGACGCGACGGTGATGGTGGACCGGGAGACGGGGCGGTCGAAGGGGTTCGGGTTTGTGACGTTCGAGGACAACAGCAACGAGGCGCAGCTGGTCGGGAAGATCGGGCTGGTGCTGGACGACAAGCAGGTGCGTGGCGGGTGCGGTGTGGCGGGGGCGAGGACTGAGCGGGCGGCGGCAGATTGAGGTGAAGACGGCGCAGCCGCGGAACCAGCGGGAGCAGGCGCGGGCGGGGCCGGTGGCTGCGGCGCCGAGCTTTGCGGACGGCGGTGCGGGGACGGCGGTGCGCGGGGGCGGGGTGCCGTTCCTGGGGGGCGGGCCGGGGGGCGGGGACGCGGGGCAGATGAACATGTACCAGCGGATGATGATGGGGCAGATGGGCGGGCCGTTCAACAACATGATGGGGGGGATGCCGATGATGGGGACGTTCAACCCGATGATGGGGATGGGCATGGGGCGGTTTGGGATGGGCGGGATGGCGATGGGCGGGGGCATGGGCGGGGCATGGGCGGCGGCATGGGCGGGGGCATGGGCGGGATGGCGATGGGGATGGGCGGCGGGATGGCGGGGCCGATGGGCGGGGGGATGCGCATGGGGCTGGGGCCGATGGGCGCGGGCGGCGTCGGCGTCGGTGTCGGCGGTGTCGGCGGGCGGGCGGGGCGGGGGGGGGCGGGGCGGGGGCGGGGGAACGTGGGCCCGGGGCCTGCGCGGGTGCAGAACCGGGGGCAGCACGGGTTCCATCCGTACGCGCGGTCGTGAAAGTCTGTATATATTTGTTTATGCCGCGTGCGACGCTGGCTGTGGCGGCTGCAAATCTCCTGCCCGCGTCTCCGTCCGCCATGAAGAAGTTCTTTGCACGCGACAAGCCAAAGCCCCCCCGCCTCGCCCGCGACAGCCCCCACGACCCCGACCCCGTCCTCGCCATCGCCCCCGCCGTCCAAAACGACCCCGACCGCCCTAACACCCACCACCACCGCACCCACCGCGACGCCTCCTACCCCGACGATGACCACTGGCACGTCGTCCCCCCCGACCCCCACGCCCTCCCGCCTCCCCTCACCGCCTCCCGCTCCTCGTCCCTCGCCTCCCTCCCCGCCGCCGCACCAGCACCCCGCACCCACTCGCCCTTCCCCGCAAACAACCCCTCCGTCCGCAGCGTAAAGCCCCCGCCCCGCCCCGTCGCCGCCGTCAGCATGCTCAAGGCCCTCGACCCCCAGTTCGACAGCTCCCGCGACCGCCATCACGACTCCTCCCGCAGCCAGGCCCGCGACGACGACACCGTCTACCCCCAGAGCGAGGGCTCCATCAAGGAGCGCGACCGCGATCGCGACGACAAGAGAGAGCGCAGGGGCTTCTGGGACTGGGCCAGCTCCGGCATCGAGCGCGAGAAGGAGCGCCGCGAGCTCCGCGAAAAGGAGGAGGAGACCCACCAGGAGCTCATGCGCATGATCGGTGTGTCCAACCGCCCGCTCGTGCCCACCACACCCAACTCACCTCTCGCCAGGCTTTCTGACCGCAACCGCATCCGATGACTGGACCGTCGTCCTCGACGTCTGCGAGCGCGCATCACAGTCCGAGGCCAATGCAAAGGAAGCCGCAAAGGCCCTCCGCCGCGAATTCAAGTGCGTCCCCCGTCCCTTCCAGCCGTCCGCTCTGCTCATCTCCTTCCACCAGATACGGCGAGGCGCCACAGCAACTGTCCGCTGCACGGGTACGTTTCTTCCCTGTCCGCTGCTGTCCCTCACTTGTCGACGCGCCGGACCCCCCCAGCTCTGGGCCATCATGCTCCGCAACTCCTCCGAGTTCTTCGTCCACCAGTGCATGACCCGCAAGTTCCTCGACACCCTCGAGGACGTCCTCGGCTCCTCCCGCACCTCCCCTGTTGTCCGTGAGCGCCTCCTCGACGTTCTCGCCGCAGCCGCCTACGCGACATCACCACGTAAGTCTCCCCACCGCCCCATTTCCCTCGTTGAAGTCCTGACCCTGCCTAGGCACTGTCGACGGCAAAGAGAGCAAAAACGACGGCTTTCGCGCGCTGTGGCGCAAGGTCAAGCCGCCAGGAAAGCCAGACGAAGGCGTCCCATTCGACAATGATGACGCCATGTTCAATCCGCCCGTACCCCGCAGGTCGTCTGTTATCGGCGGTCCTACTCTCGCAAACCCCGTCTTCTCCCCCTCCGCCCCGCCGCCCCTGCAACCCGAACGATTGCCCCCGCCCGCAGCAGCAGCAACAGCCCCGGTACGCCCTCTTAGACGCTGTGTGCTGTGCTGTGCTGTACTGACCCTTGCGCTTCAGGCGCCGCCAAAGCCAAAGCGCGAGGTTTCAAACGCGCGCGTCATATCTCCGGACGAGGACATCCGCCGCTTGTTCCAGGAGTGTCGTTTTGCTCATGGCAATGCGGCGCTCCTCTCGGAAGCACTGACATTTGCTCGCCCGGAGGACCTCCAAGAGAAAGACATCATTCGCGTGCGTAGTGTGCATCTGAATGTCGCGATTTCAATTAAAGGGCGTTTGCTGTAGGAATTCTATGACAAGTGCCGCAACTCGCAGGAGCTGCTGTGTGCGCAGATACCCTGGGCAACCGTCGGCGCAGACCGTTCGCGCGCGCTGCAGCAGTCCCGGCGACGTGCCAACGATGGCAATTCACCGAAGGACTCCCCGAATGTGCTGGTGAAGCCCAACCGCAAGGGCGAGGAGCGCAAACCGGTCGAGGAGCCGCGTAAGGATGACGAACTGACCCTCGAGGAGCAACTTCTTGGCTCGCTGCTCGAGGCCAACGAAGCGCTCACGACCGTGCTGGGCATGTACGACGACATCGAGCGCATCGGAATCGAGCGCGAGGCGGAGGAGCGAAGCAAACGCGAGGTGCGGATCGATAGATCGGCGAGTACTCTTTCTCGTATGTTCTTTGATGTATGGGCTGATTGTGGTTGGCTGTGCTCTCAGAAAATGGTGTACGACGAGCGTCTGGGCTACGTGTATCTCGAGCCCCCGCCGAACTCGCTTGGCTCGTCCTCGCGCAGCCCATCGCCATCGCCGTCGCCATCACCCGCGCCGATCCCTGCCGCGCTGCTCCCCGCCGTACACGCGGAGCAGCGCCACCCGCTCCCACCTATCCCGATATTCGCGCCCACGCACGCGCTCGCGCCGCAGGTGCACACACCCACGCAGCCATCGCTCGCTCCGCCGCCCGCAGCGCCGATGGGCCCGCGCTCACCCGCGCTCGTGTCCGTGCGCTCGCACACGCCGTCGCCTGAGCGCCTCGTTCCCGCGACTACGTTCCCGATCGTCGCGCCGCGCGCGCAGGGGCAGACGCAGCGCCTGAATATGAGCGTCGTCGATCGCGACCGCGAGAGAGACAGAGAGGACAGCGATGAGGCGCAGACGCCCGTTCGGCCGAGCGCAAAGGCCCTTGGGAAGAGGAGGGTCGTCGAGCAGGAGGAGGCGGATCGTGCGTACTCGCTCATGATCACGTCTCAACGCGGTGCTGACCATCGTTTGCAGAGGCATTCAACCCGGACGACATCTTCTACGAGCGCACGGACGCGGGGCGCTTCGCGCCGCCGCACGAGGACTCGAACAGCGCGGACTCGGACTCGGACCACGACATTACGCGCGCTCACCATCCACACGTGCACTACGTGTATGATGCGGTCGCGGAGCGTACGCAGCGCCTCATGCGCGAGCAGCAGCTTGCGACGATCAACGGCGTGCATTGACACACTACGCATATATTTACTGGAGATGGTTCTCGCCGCAGGCGCCGCGCCGCGCGCGCGAATGTATTGAGCTTGTGAAGGGAATGATTGGGAAGTAGAGGAGCATGCACTTGTAGGAGGACGGGTAGACCGCATGGCCGTTGGGTGGACGTGGGTTGCATGGGCATTTTCGGCGGAATTTTCGCTTGCTTGCTTTATTTTATTGCACACATTGTTTTGATATGTACTGCATTGATCATCGTGTTGTGTCAAGTGCCTAGGATTGGTTCATTCCATTTTTGCATGCATTTTGAGGAGCTTAGGGGACGCGCTGTCGCGCGGAGGCTACATAGGAAGTACAACTCTAAAGGAAACGAGGTTTTGCCACTGTTTTGCCTTGAAGACTATGCGCTCAGCCTCGAACTCTTGATGCTAGGGCTGGACGATGGCGTGGGGGCGACGAGTGTCGGACGGGGGGGATAGTTCTCCCTTTGTGGTCTCTTCCCGAGTCCCTGGTTTGAATCGGCGAAAAGTCGACGCCGAAGCCAGTTGTCGTTTGACTCACCAAGTCACCCGCCGACGGAATTCGAGATTGGGCCCAAGTGGCAGGTGTCGTTAAGTGGCCGCGAAAATGAAAACAACGGGCACAGCCTTAAAGAAGGTCAAGTCAGTGTAAATCATTAGCTTAGAGGGTCGAAGACGTGCCGGCCTGTTCATCCACGAAATTGACAGTGTACAAGCTGCGGACAAGGGACTGAGGGGAGGCGCGCGATGAGCGGCCGCCCGGCCGATGGAATTTCGAAAGCGGTATGCGCATGCATCAGCCTGTACCCGAGCCCGTAGAGAACAAACATCTTCTTGAGGACCCCGAGTGGGATGGGTGAGAGAATGCAGTGGAGGACGTGGATGTACTGTTAAGTCTCCTCAGTTTGACTTCATGGGATCAGAAGCAGAAGATAGTCGTGTTGTAGTGAGAACTTGGCTGAGTCTTGGCCCGTTGGACAGACGTGGATGACAAGAAGCTTGCAGTTGCCAAGAGGGTCGGCCGATGCACACCGTGAACTCGTCAGTAAGCTGGCACTGTAGGGTTGGGATGCCTCGGCAGCGTCGTCGGGCCAGCAGAAAAGCGTTGGAACAACGTGGCCTTCGCACTTACAGTACTTGATACCTATCCAGGCTTGTATTCCCACGTCCCACGATAGTAGGGCTTGCCTAGTGATGTCTTGCCATGTGACAGACCGTGACGCGTGACGGCCTTGCAGTACCCGCGATTCATGCCATGGTCGTCGAGCAGCCACCGCAACTTTCTGAGGAGATCAGACGTGAGATCGGACAGGTAAGAGTCACTATGCTGTAGGTCACCTAATCGACCCTCATCTCAATGGTGCTCTGGGCAGCATTTTGTCTTCGGATTCCACGGTCATGAAGTCTCCTCAGACATTGAGGTTCTCATACGCGACTACTACCTAGGGTAACTTATCAGTTAGCTTTGCTTGAGTCACCGCTCATTCACACTCACAGAAATGTCATTCTAATGAAACGCAACGTGAAGAGTGCCTATCCTCGCGCACATATTCCCGATCACGGCGTACTCATGCTGTTCAAGGTGCCCAGCAGGTGCACCAATTAGTCCAGCGCCTCCAGCAGATCGCGCGCGAGGCGGGACACGAGCACCCCTTGATGATCGGAATAGATCAAGAGAATGGTGCGTATGCTTTTCGGCATTTCATTATGATAGTTCGATCGAGCTCCGTGTCCTCTACGCAATTGTGGTGGCCCCACGATGACTTGCGGTGAACTGTCGCCGCGACGCTCGTAGAAAGTTTCTTCAATCTATGTGGATCTGTCCTTCCACTGCGATTCGCTGATTGTGATGTACGAGTGCAGGGCTAGTGTCGGCATTCAGTTCAGCCTCATCGGATGACGCTGGGACCCAATTGTTCGTCGTTATGCGCTCCCACTGACCTTCCGCTGAGCGCAAAAATCTTCGACAGCCCAGGGGCAATGGCTCTCTCTGCGACCGGCTCATTGGAGCTGACTGGACGTGTATCTGCTGCTTCTGCACAGGAGCTGAAGCTTGTTGGTATCAACTGGGCGTATAGTCCTGTCGCGGACGTCAACAGTGACTCGCGAAATCCCGTGATTGGTGCGCTTGCTTCACACGTCCTGCTTGCTGTCTACGAGCCTCAACAGTCTATCAGGCGTTCGATCATTCGGCGATGGTACGCATACATGTCGCACGTCTTCTCCCGACGTCTTCTGACTGCTGCTAAGATCCGCATAGAGTCGCTGCATATGCCTCAGCGGTCGCGCGGGGACTGACTTCTTCCGGTGTCGCGCCTTCGGCGAAACACTTTCCTGGGCACGGTGACACGCACACTGATTCACACCTCGCACTGCCGATCATACCAAAGCCGCCAGCGGCACTCACGTCGACCGAACTGGTGCCATTCGCTGCGCTTGCGACCAGCTGTGCGACTATTATGACGGGACACATGGCGCTGCCGCGGGTAACCGGCGACATGACACCAGCCTCCCTCGCACCCGCAGCGACTCATGGGCTCTTGCGCGATGCGATGGAATATGAAGGCGTCATCGTCACCGACTGTTTGGAGATGGAGGCCGTCGCGGCGCGCGAAGGCGGTGTACCGGTGGCGGCCGTTGACGCTATATGCGCAGGCGCAGATATCGTCATGATTTGCCATAGGTTCGAGCGTCACATCGGTGCTGTTCGTGCCGTGTACAACGCGGTCAGCTCCGGGAGGATAGCCTTTGAAGCAGTGCGAGCCAGTGGCAAACGCATCACCACGCTGAAAGACAAGTTCGCCGGCACTTGGGAGACCACAGCTCAGGAACCATTTGACCACACGTCGTGGCAACTTGCCAAGGCGGAAAGCCGCATCCTGAGCGCAAAAGCTTACGCAATGTCCATCGCGCTTCTCCAAAACCCGAACAAGGCGATACCGCTACGCACAGACGGCTCCGTCATGGTCTTTACCCCGCGCACCGAATCTATCAACCTCGCCATCGACGACGCTGACGGCGTCCTCCGAACGCCCGACGGCAAACTTCGCAACACTGCGGGCCCCTCCTACATCGCGTTCGCTGCCGACGTCACTGCGCGCACGTCCCCCGCGACGCTGCATATCGTGTACGGGCCTGGCGAGACGCTCTCGCCGGCGGACCAGGAGCGGCTGCATAGCGCACGCAGTGTGCTTTTCGTGATGCGCAACGCAGACCGCAGTGCGTGGCAGCGGGATTACCTCCGCTACGTGCTCAATGTCCGTGGCGGCCCCAACGGTGTCGTGCTTTTGGCTAGCTGTGCGCCATATGATCTGCTGGATATCCCACCGGGAGACGCGTTGCTCGGCGTGGCGTACGTCGCGAGCTTCGAATTCACGGTACCGGCGCTGAAGGCGGCGACTGCGGTGGTGTTTGGTGAGGTGCAGGCGGAGGGGGAAGTACCGGTGTGTAAGGGTGCGGTCGTCGGAGCTCAGTCCAATTAATTGCACGCAAGCTATCTGTATTGCAATATACTGTGGAGGTCTGTGTACTATTCTCTGTTCTGTACGACAATATTGGGATATATCGTGTTCGTAGGCCCGTGGGGAGATCTGCCGATGCAATATGTTGTTCTTGCCTTTTGCTTGCGTTCGCTGGTGGTCTTGTGTAAGTAAATGTTTGCGCTCGAGCTATTCAGAACGACCATCTTCTGATACCATACGGTCAAGCAAGGCCGACTCGGTGGCGCGACGCGTTGAGCCTTGCCGAGTGGCATCCGCCGTCGACTGTCGCTCTTTGCGGGCTGGCTGCATCTCTCCTCGACTGTCTACGAATCATTTGAACTCCGTATCCTCCGTTCCATGACCGGCTGGGCACACTGATGGCCGTTTTAAACGGCCAACAGTGTTCCCAGAAGTGACGCAGCTTGCCCGGCTCTAACGAGCTCCGAACGAAAAGAGCCGGGCATGCCGCTTAGTCATCTTCTACACTACACTCGCTTGGTTATCACGAGGCTACCAGTACGTATGTTACTGTCACGGCAGCTCTTTCTACTACATACTTATCCCGGCCCGTCTCTACACCCTGGCAGCCTCCTTCTGGTCTGATGTGAGGGCCGTTTTTGCCAACGTGGGGGCACTTCCGCAACTGGCAAGACGGTCAACACGCTGTATCGCAACGAACGCATCCTCTCGCGCGGAACATGGCCGAGCATCGACACGCTGGCCGTCGCAGAGGCGCTTCATCTCCAGTGATTTTTCAGCCCGAGTCTCAGCGGAAGGCGACGCTCAAGAGTCTTGGGAAGTAGACATCTCGGAGATGTCAAGCAGCCGCACGCGATTTGATTGGAGACTGAGAGCGTCGTCGCGCATCAAGGCCAATACTCTCACGAGAGGCTCTACGCAAGACAGTTATGTGAAACGATTCGATCCCTCCCATGCGTCTCTGCAAGAAGGCCAGACTTTCTACCAAGAGGTCAAGGCATATTCAGAGCGGTGAGTCGCCCTTTCGATCACGTCGCGTCAGAGCTATATTCGTGTCACAGCTTTCTGCCGTTACTGGATTCAGAACAGGCAGAGGAGGAGAAAGAAGTAAAAGACCGTCTGTCTAAATGGTCAATCAATCGGTTGAAGACCGAGGGGTACTGCATCTCTGGGATGTCAGCATATTGGCTAGACAACACGCGATACGGGCTCCCAACGGCAGCTTTCACCTTGGGTCCTGGCGTCAACCTTCCTGGGCATAAGTTCGAGTGCGTCCATGTGTATGCGCTGCTGATCCCAGCTTCTCATATTTGTGCGCATAGGGGCGGCACGCAGTTACTCTTAACTCGTATGGATCCTCTTCGAGAAGTGCCCATAAAGGGTCGCATCGTATCAAGCACGGCAACCCACCTGCGGGTAACGTTTCCGGAGCTTTTTCCAGATCTGAGAGACGGGGAATGGAGGTGCGCCCACAGCTGTCCGGTATCCCTTTGAAGGAAGCTATAATGGTGTTATTAGGGTTGACCTTGGCTATTCAAATGTCGCATTCGAGCGCATGCGGACTGCCATACAAGCTCTGAACCAAGACGTCGCAGCCCAAGAGGCCGGATCGGATGAGCGAGAGCGAGAGGTGATTCTACACGGCACGCACCTGCGCGACGTCCTCCTGCGCGAGTTCTCGCCCGCCGCGGCCGCGCACCGGCCCGCGCTACTCCAGGACCCGGAGGACGTGGCGTATGTATCGCATGAGATGCTCGAGCATCCTGGTCGCATGCCTGGCGAGCACGGCGGCGCATTTAAGGACGACATGCGCGTGCAGAGCTGGGCGCGACGCTACGCGAGGAAGAACCCGGTGAAGGTCGAGGGCGATCCCGTGCTAGGAAACCTGAATGCGACGCAGGTGAGGGCGGTGGCGATGATGATCGGCGAGAGAATCAGCCTGGTTCAAGGAGTGCGTCTTCTCTGCTGTGTCTGATTTGGATGCTAGCTCATGCACTTTATTTAGCCTCCAGGGACGGGCAAGACGAAGACTATCATTGAAACCGTCCGCCTTCTCAAGGTGCGTCAGATCAATGTGCATACCTGACCCACATTCATCGCGCGCCACGTCAGGCGCATTTCGAGGTCGCGGCGCCTATCTTGGTGTGCACCTACACCAATGTCGCAGTTGACAACGTCGTTGAAGGGCTCGTCGCTGCGGGCCTGAAGCCCTTGCGCGTGGGATACGACAAGGTTCAGACGTCACTATACGAGCACACACTTGAGGCCGCGCTTGAGCATCACCCCGATCGCCAGAAGCTTGAACGTCTCATCATGGAGGACGAGGCGTTAGGCAAGAAAAAGAAGAAGCTCGAGCTCAAGTCTGTGGACGCGCGCGATGATGACGGCGATTCTACGAAGGCGTTGTCGAAGGCCTCCAAGCGGCGTCTGGACCAGGCATCGCTCGCACGCCAGCAGTTCGCCGTGAAAGCCAAAATATATAACCTGCGTCAGAAGATGGTGGTGGAGGTGCTGAGGCAGGCGGATGTGGTATGTGCACGATATGACACCGTCACTGTTCACTCATGCGGGGATGATTTGATCTAGATATGCACCACTTGCATATCCTCTGCATCTGTCCCGCTACGTATGATTGACTTTCCCGTTGTCTTCCTTGACGAGGCGTCCATGTCCACGGAGCCAGCGTCCCTTATTCCGATTATGAAGGGGGTAAGCAGTATCTTCGTATTTCAGTTGATGCACTGAGTCATGCTTGTCCCACAGTCGAGGCACATTGCGCTCATCGGCGACCACAAGCAACTACCGCCTGTCATCAAGACGCGGGAGGCGGAAGTCCACGGATTGGGTATCAGCCTATTCGAGCGACTTACTGAGGAGGGCGGTACGAACGCAGATTGATGCCCAGCTCGGCACAAGGATGACTGACACCATTGTTTGTAGTTGTCCCGTCCATCATGCTCGACCTGCAATACCGCATGCACCCCAGCATCTCGAACTTTCCCTCCGCAGAATTCTACAACCGCGCCCTGCTTGATGGCATGCTCGATGCGTCGGGCAATATTCCTGCCCGGCTGCAACCACCGTTGTCTGCACATCTGGTGGCCAATCAGAAGACAGGAGGACATCAGCCGTCAGTGGTCTTCCTGGACCACGCCAGCGTCGAGACGATTAAGGGCCGCAGCAAGATAAATGTGACAGACGCACAGATCGCGCTCAGCATTGTGGAGGACTTGCTCCTGGCGAATCCAGTATGTGTTTCTCTAAGACAGTCGGCGCTGTACTCACCGGGTCGCAGGATCTCCGCGGCGAGGAGATTGGCATCATCGCGCCGTACGTGGCGCAGATCGCGCTCCTTTCGAGGCTTCTTACTGCCGACGCCGCACAAAAGGCACGCTTCGAGGCGACGCTTGGCACCTCGCGCGCCCAACAGCTCGCGCACATCGAGGTGCGAACTGTCAACGGCTTTGAGGGTCGCGAGAAGGATGTCATTCTCTTCTCGACCGTGCGCAATAACGCGTCGGGATACATTGGCTTCCTCGCTGACCGCCGGCGGCTGAATGTCGGTCTCACACGGGCGAAGCGCGCCCTGTTCGTCATCGGCGGGCTGAGCACGCTGCGCGCAGGCAAGACGGGACGCGGGCTCGAGGAGCTGCACACGCAGAGCGGGGGGCGGCATGGCGGGCGCGGCGCAGAGGCATGGCAGAGGTATGTGGAGTGGCTTGAGCAGGGCGGGCTGGTGGTGTCGTTGAGGGGTAACAGGCTGAAGGAGGTGCTGGCGGGGCAGCGCGGCGGGGCGGCAATGGCTGTTCTCTGAACATATTGTTTATTTTGGACTATTTATGTTTCGATTGACCAAGTAGATCTACAGTACGAGTCGAGAATATTGTGTCCCGTCCTTCATTAGTCCGCGTCCGCATAACAATCGCGCAAGCAGACTGACATCGGCGGGCCAGTTTCAGAGCCATGCATAGTTCGAGGCGCCAGAGTCGGCGGTCACTCTCACCATCCGCGGGCCCGTGATTGGTCCGGCCTGCTCGGCGACAACCCGGTGGCCAGCCAGTTTGGCAGTGGGCGCAGCCTGAGTTCCGCTAGAGCGGGCCTGGAAGAGAAGAAAGGTAGGGCCGTGAAAGGCGGAGTGATGATGTTCGTGTATCACTGGCTTTTGGCGAGTGCAGAAACCAAGAAGGCAATTGACGCCGCCCGCGGTCGATTCAGAAGCGTTCGGGATACCATAATGCGAGGCGAGGCGAGACGCATCGGGGGTAGACGTTGGACAATGATCCCCATCAGAGCAGTTGCGGCATATATATCTCGGGATAGACACGTCGCGGGAGGTGTTAAGTGAGGTGGCAAAGAAAAGCGACGACAACGTCAAGCGGGGCGTCGGGGCATGGCACTCCAGCTGCAGACCTTGTCGGGGAGATAGAAAGAGACCGCTGGGGGGACGCAGCTGCCGAGGTGATTGGTGCAAGTTCCTCTCAGGCTTCCTACGGTGCGCGCTGTCGAGACTGGCAGATGATGATCCTCGTTCGTCGCGTTCAACAGCAACCTGTGGCACCTAGGTCAGATTCGCGCGGTTCATCACCAGCGTTCGTATCAGCTAGGGTGCAAAGAACAATACCGAGGGAGCGGGAGTGTCTCATGGCGGAGATTAGAACTTGGGTCCAAGGAGGACTGGGTGTATGCAGTGAATCCCGCTGCGTATAAATACCAGACGAACCGCAGTCCCCGTCTAGCAACAACAATGAGCCAAACTGACCCCGGTCCGCTTTTCACGCCTTTGCAGCTCGGCCCGCTGGCGCTCGCACACCGCATCGTGCTCCCGCCGCTCACGCGCATGCGCGCAGGAGCCGATGGCGTCCCCACGCCGGCCGCACGCACGTACTACGCGCAGCGCGCGTGCGCGCCCGGCACGCTGCTGATCACCGAGGGCACGTTCATCTCGGCGGATGCGGGTGGGTACGCGGGCGTGCCGGGCGTGTGGGACGACGAGATGGTGAGCGCGTGGAAGGAGGTGCGTTGGCCAGCTTGTGGAATGGGATAAAATGGCTGACAGGGGAGGGAAGGTCACGGACGCGGTCCATGGGCAGGGCTCGTACGTGTTTATGCAGCTGTGGGCACTAGGGCGCGCGGCAGACCCCACCGTGCTCGCGGCGGAGGGCCGCGCGCTCGTCGGACCGTCGGCCGTGCCGCTGGAGGGCTTCCCTGTGCCACACGTGCTCACGTCTGCGGAGATCCATGCGTATATCAGGCAGTATGCGGAGGCGGCGGGGCGTGCGGTGGAAGAGGCGGGGTGCGACGGGGTTGAGGTGCACGCGGCGAACGGGTACCTGCTGGACCAGTTCCTGCACGACACGTCGAATGTGCGCTCGGACGAGTGGGGAGGGGGAGTGGAGGGCCGGATACGGTTTGCGTGGGAGGTGGTGAAGGCGGTGGTGGAACGAGTGGGCGAAGAGCGGGTGGGCGTGCGGGTGAGCCCGTGGTCGCGCTTCCAAGGTGCGTGTGCGGGCGGGCAAGAGGGCAGGGCTGACGGGCCGTGGGGACGCAGGCATGCGCATGGACGACCCGCTGCCGACGTTTCTGGCGCTGGTGGACAAGATCAAGGCAGCGTACCCGCGGTTCGCGTACCTGCACGTCGTCGAGCCGCGGGTCGCGGGAGACGAGGACGATGCGACGGCGGGGGCGGCGGGCTCTGTGGAGACGAACGACGCGCTGCGGGCGGCGTGGGCGCCGGGGGTGGTGATCTCGACGGGCGGGTACGACGTGTCGAGCGCGGCGGAGGCGGTGCGACAGCACGGCGGGCTGGTCGGGATGGGCAGGGCGTTTATCGCGAACGTGAGTGCGCACGGTGCTGTGGGGACACGGCTGATGGACGTGCGTCGGGCAGCCGGACCTCGTGCATCGCATGCGGGCGGGGCTGCCGCTGAACAAGTACGACCGGACGACGTTCATGACGGGCGGGGACAAGGGCTACACCGACTATGCGTTTGCGGAGACTGGCCGTCTGGCGAGGTTGCTGGGCTGGGTGGGCCGTACGGTACAACTAGGAAAGTAGTTCATGTACGCCTCTACCAGCACGTGATCACCGTGGGCCCGGTGGCAGTGCAGCGACCATATCAAAGCGACGTGCTCTTCGTCGTCTGCCATCTCTCTTTCTCCTGTCCTCTGCGAGGCTGCCTGGTGCACTTTCTCTTCCTCCCGCTCACTGAAATGCGTTCCGCCGCCGTCTTTGTCGCCCTCTTCCTCGCGTTCGCTGGTCGAGGTCCGCCGTCCCGCTTTGCCCGCACCCGCTCTTACTCACCCCCGGCCCAGCGCTCGCGCTGAACATCGTCCTCGGCGGCAACCTGGGCAACATCACCCAGAACGAGTTCCTCACCGTCAACGACACAAAGCTCACCGCAGACGTCCGTGCCGCCCACCGCTCCCCACCCATTCCGTTGCTAACCAGCGCTCCGGCCCTCGTCAGTGCTCCACCCAGTGCGCTCCCGGCAACCAGGCCATCCAGGTGCGTGCCCCGCGTACGCCGTGCCTCGCGACGCCCTGACCGTCTCTGCCCACAGGCCTGCAACAACGACGACGGCTGCCTCTGCTCCGATGCCACCATCGCCAGCGTCGTCGCCTGCCAACAGTGCATGTTCACCGACCTTATCCAGGACTTCCGCAAGATGCCCGACCTCCGCGCCGGCTCCGCCCCTGCGCTCTCCGGTGCGCTCTCATTGTGTCTTCTCGCCCGCCGCCGTTCGCTGACATTACATGTCTCTCTGCAGCGTATAGCGCGGCGTGCAATGCCTCGGCCGTGCAAATCGTTATCCCGCCCGCGAAGATCGCGCTCGCCCTCCCCGCGACCTGGAACGGGCCCACCGGCGAGCCGCTCAACCTCGGCGGCACGATTGCCTACGTCGCGTCGGGTGCCATCCTGTCCATCGGCAGCATTGTGATTCTGTGCACGATGTAATGCGGATGTGCGTAGTGATGTAGCGTAGTGATGCGGCGTGTGCGTGGAGAAAGACGCGCGCTCGGTGATGGGAAAACGTGATCGATGTGTCGCTTGGGCGCGATGTGCCTCTCCGTTGCTGAGCGGAGTCGCAACCAGTCAATTGACGTTGATTCGAGCCAACGAGTGAATTCCAAGACAAACAGTCCATCTATTCAAACAGACAATCCACGCCCGTCGCGCTGCGCCTCCGTGTGCCAGCGCCGCCCTCCCATCCATAAATATCAAGCCAGAGCACCGAAAATTCGACTGCAAGTCAGTGTATCAGTATCGCGCCAGGTAATCTCATGCGTAAGTACGGTGCAACAGTCAGTGCGCGAGCCGAGTCAGATACTTCCTTCTTCCCATATGCGTGCTATATTTTTCTGCGGCTGTCGGTATGCGTGGAGGGTCAATAGTCAATGACCGCTGATCGACGCGTCAGTCAACGAGCCGGTGAGCGGTGTGGCAACACACGTACGAGCAATTTTTTTCTTCCAATCCCACGCGGGCAAATCTATTCGCGCAGGACGTCCGCGCTGTGCTTGCGCGCGAGGATAGCTCCGGAGCCGAGCATGCGGCTCTCCTCGCCGTCCAGCCGCCAGATGCTCCCCACGGCGGGCTCGCCCTTGGCCGTCTCGTACAGCGGGGCCTGCGCGGGCGCGAGCGGCGCGTACAGCGAGACGGGACTGGCTGTGTACTCCTCCGCGGAGAGGTCCGCGCTCGCGGTCGACGCGGGCGAGAGCGACGGCGACTGCACAATGTCGTGCAGGAACGACGGCAGCAAAAAGTCCGGCGCCTGGGGCACGGTGAGCTGCGCGGGGGCCGCGGTGGGCGGGAGCGACGGGCGGCGGGCGGCGGAGGGGGACGGGGGGGCGGCGGGGAAGGACGTTTGGTAGATCGGCGCGCCGTCGAGAATGTACCCGTGCGAGCGCGAGCGCGGGGTGGGGACGAACGGCGGCGCGAACCCAGGGACCGGGACGTACGAGTCGAGCGAGCGCGCGTGCATGCGGGGGGCGAGGGCCGGCGGGGCGGCAGGGGCGGGGACCGGCGTGGGCGCGTGCGGAGGCTCGAGGAAGGAGCGCAGCAGCGCGATGCGCTCGGCCTGCACGGCGGCGGAGATCGAGTCGCCGTTGCCTTCAGCGTCTGCGGGGAGAGGGTCAGCGAACGGCGAAATAACGCGCATCGCGGGGGACGTACAGGGGAAGCACGTCTGGCAGACCTTGCGCCGGCGCCAGTTGAGGTAGCTGCACTTCCTGCAGACCCAGTCGCCCGGCTGGTGCTCGATGGGGCCGCGGTTGCCCGTGTTGAGGATGGGCGGGTGCTGCGAGAGACGGATGAGCGTCATCCCTGCGCGTGCAGGGCCAAAGGGAGACGGAACGCACCGGGTAGCCGACGACGCCGGACGGGCGAATCTGGCCCTGCTCGGGGAGCGGCTCGTTGTCCGGCCAGAAGACGACGCAGGGCGCGAGCGGGTCGCTTGAGACGTTGCGGGTGGCGCCGCCGTGGGCAAAGGCGCGGCCGGACGGGGTGAGGACGTGGGGCGGGGCGAAGCGCGGGGAGGGGCGGGCGGGGAGGGCGGGGGCGGGCGTGGTGGGAGTGGGCGGGGAGGAGGAGGAGGAGGGGGACGAGGAGGGCGGGGTCGGGTGGGCGGGGACGGGGGGGCGGGGGCAGCCGCAGCCTATGCAGGCGAGGTTGCGTCTGTGGAGGATGTGGCAGGGAAAGGCGTCGGTGAGGACCATCGTCTGCGGACTGGGCGGAAAAGGCAGGGTATAATAGACGGGCGTTGAAACCCAGACAGGGGCTGGCTGCGCGTCCATGACGCGCTCCAATCCCGCCCGCGGAAAAAGCCAAAGGGGAAAGCAGCGACTCACCCGAAGTTGTGCGCGGCGCAACCCGCGGTGCGGCATCTGCAGCCAGTCGTCAGCGAGAGCACACAGGGCGACGCCATGCGGACGTACATCCAGTCGCCCGTGCGAAAGACGTTGCGCGGCGTCGGCGGGTTGCTCGAGAGCACATAGCCGCGCGCGTCGAGGAAGCCGCCGGTGACGGCGTTCTCGGGGACGCGGGCGGCGCCGTCGATGCTAAGCCCGGAAAAGTCGCGCTCGAGCGCGTGCTCTGGGGGCGGCCACGCGTACTCGGGGGTGCGGGGCGCGTCGGGGACGGGGGGCGGCTGCGTGGGGTGAGCGGGGGGCGTCGAGGGAGCGGGGCTGGAGACGTACGGGTGCGATGGGGAGGCGACGAAGGGCGTCGAGCGGGGCGAGCTCTGTGTCGAGGGCGGGGTGTGCGCGGGGAGCGCGACGGAGAGCAGAGTGGGCCTGGGACATGGACGGTGAGCAGGCGATGGACGACAGAGACAAAGAGCGGCGTCCTGAGAAGCCCGTCCAACGTCGTGAAGGCCGCTGATGCCTCGGCCCCCGGCCCGCGCCGAGGCAGCAAGAAGAGCGTGGCAGTGCAACAGGTACGCGCGACTCACCTGCTCGTGCGTCCGGTAGATCGCGTACACATCGTCCCCCGCACCATCCCCCTCCACGAACCCAGGCAGCGACGGCCGACGCGTGCCGTACGTCGGGGACGGTGCCACGAGGTGCTCATGCGACGGGAGGGACGGGCGGCGCGTCAGGGCGGGCGGGCGGCGTGCCCAGACCGCGGCGGGCGGCGGGGCGAGGGACGCGTAGGCGGCGAGCTGCGAGGGTGGGCGGTCAGCGGCGGCCGAGGGCGCGGGTGGGCGACGCACGGGGAGGCGGAGGACGCGGGAGCGGGTGGCGAGGAAGGCGGCTTGGTGGGACGGCGGCGGGGAAGGAGCGTGGATTGCGACGGCGGGGGCAGCGAGCATGGCGACGGGGGGAAAAGAGCGACAGTGGCTGGGGCAGAGGCGGCGGGCGGGCTCTTTAGCTGGCTGGGGCGGTGCGGATCCGGCGGTGAGTTGGTCGACGGCAGCGCTGATCGTGTCGTTGCCGCCGATCCTGCGCTGTCGTCCGCGCCGTCAGCTGCCCGCCTTCCCCCGTAGATTCGCATCCTCTGGCCCTTCCCATGTCCCGCAGATCCAACACCCCGTCTCTCTTGCCCCGCCCTTCTCTCCCCCGCCCAGCAACATTCCGACACGCGCCCTCGCGGCTGACTAATGTCGTGCGAGCGTCACGTGACCGAGGCTGCGCACGCGTGGGGCCGGCAGACTGTGGCTTCACTAGTGTTGCGGGAAAAACCTCTGGCCAGAATCCCCCCGGTAAGGTACCGGTGGCACTCCCAGCCTGGGAGGTATCAAACCGGTACAGTACCAGGGAAATAGTCACGTGATCTTAAGTTCCCACGTTCTAGCAGCTCGATTTTCGCGTACACACGGGGATTTGCCATGGTTTCAATGCATCAGATGAGGATTTAGCAGCGTAGTTATCCATAGACAAGTTGCCAGAGCTTAGCCGTAGGTGCCCCGGCCTGTACGAATTCACTGCTGCCTGCCACAAGTGTCGTGATTTGTCAGCAGACGCGGCTTTTGCAAGGCCACCGCCGCACCACTACAAGCCCTGCGAGGTACATTGTAACAACGCGTACAATCCATGCGGATGCCTCAGGAGGCTTATTGAAACAAGGCATCTGTACTGAAATCATTGTCCTCTTCATCAGAATCCGGTACGCTCTCGTCCCTAGCTCGACCCGCACTGACTCCAGCCGGGTTCCGACGTGCAGGAAGCTGAGCTTCCTCCGCAAGGACCTCGGATAAAACCGCGGACTTCAAGTTGATGTGAGGTATCTTGATGAAAACATTGGCAGGTTCGTACGGCTCTGCCAGATGTTCGCTTTGAACATCGTCCTCGTCCTCGTCCTCTTCGTCCGACATCGGTGCGGGCGCATTTTCTGATGAGGGGAATACCTTCTTTTTGATGTTGTAGAACTTGACCGAAGGGAATTGGTTAGTGTGCGCGCGCACCTGCTTAGTTGATTAGAACACCGTGTATGTCGATAAAGAACCGAAGTCGCTTACCTTGCTCTTAGACATGTGGTACTGTCGGATTTGGGTCATTGCAGACATGTTGTGCACGGACAAACGATTCCTGTGCTTGGGGGTAAGCCATGTGAATGTTGAGCCGGTTCGTTCATCGGGCATAGAGTTGACTCGGACAGAATACAGTTTGATAGCGAGATGCTATGCACGGAAGCATGAGTCGACAGCATTCAAGAGGCGGATTATTACACGTACCGGAAGGATATGCACATTATCTGAGCCGACACGACCCTTCCACCACTTCAGGACCGCCTGCGGAACCGTATCGTCGAGCGGATGATCGAATGGGTACTGGTGTCGAGCGTAGGCCAGAGTTTCCCTGTGAAGCTGGGCTGTAAATGATTTTCCCTTTTTTGCCCACTTCAAAAACGCCTTCTTATGGCCGTGAAGGGTCTCTTTCTCTCCGATGTTGGCCAAGAAGCGGACGACGGTCTCAAAAATTGACGGATGCCGAACACCAATGAGTGTTGCCTTCTCGCCTTCCGGTAGCCACAGGTCGGACGTGATAAGATCTGGCCGATGCACGCGTAAGACAGCGACAAGATGCAAGCAAAAAAAAAGGCTCTAACCGGGGTTCAGATAAGCTGCAGCAAGGTACGCGTCATTAGCTATGTTGCCATCCAGAAAGAGTTGGCGATGTCGCGCATTGAGGATGCCGCGGATGGCGTTTGCAACCTCCGCGTCAAAATACAGCCTAGGATTTTGTAAGGCGTCCTCTGTTGCACGAATAACAGCATGCCAGAATATATAGACGTCGGCAGCAGTTGCCTCCAAAGCCTCAAGGCAAGCTAATGCCTTTGTAGCAGGCAAAGTGGCCGCGATGAATTGGGAGAGACCAGACTCGAACTTGAATGTCCGGTGATCGTCCGGTGCAGGCTGAAAATACTCAGCAATTTCCTGTGTGTGTCATCAGCAAGTCAGTTCGCCTACTTGATCCATCAATTATACCTCATAAAGTCCGTTAGTTGATTCGCTGACGACTTTCTTGATTGCAGCTGAGGACCGATGGACAGAGCGAGCGGAGAGCGGGATTGTTGCGAATCTTGTTTTCCCGATAGCCTCCAGGCCGCGTCCTGTCTTCAGATCTTCACGAGCTTTCTTGAGGGCTGCATGTCCAGCATGCGAGGTGTGAAATAATGTTATTGTCTGCCGCACAACACGGATGATCTGGTGACAAATTAGATCCAAATAAGACTGATAGTGTGAGCATCTGCGCACCGGTTTGAACACATCAATAAGATTTATCTCAAGGATTGTGCGGTTTAAATGATGGCACACATCCGCAAGATTGAGCGCCGTGGGCATGAGGGCCAGGATAGCGATAGAACGTGAGGCTCGCGTATTTCCTGTACTATCACATGTCAGGCCAGAAAATCTGGATGGACCAATGGCGTTGACAATCTGCTCAAAGTCGTCAGAAGGCACTCAAATCGTCGCAGTCTGATATCCACGCACCGGACTGGCGACATTCTCAACAATCCATTCGGCAGTGTGCGACTCTGCAGTCGCCTCCCGAGTGTCCATCAAATATACATCACGCTCCGGGGTTGAGACGTGGACAGTCCAGAAGGACTCGCGACCTGTTGAAGTTCCACCATCATACGAGAGGGTAAGGTCTTCTTGGTCTTGAAGATACTTGAGTTGCTCTCGGCGGACCCACGATGCTTCGTTCACAATGCCTTCGTATTCGATCTTGTCCCTGGTTGAAGGAGTGTATGACGGTAAGGCTATCTCAAACATTTCCCTCCATTCCGGTCGTGAGACGATGTACGTTGGCAAACCCGCGACGCATATGAGTTTAAGGATAGCGAGGTCAAGTTTTGTGTGGCGCTCGACCTTCCCAAGCGCCTTTGCTTGCCGAAAGAACGCGTGTGTTGCGACATCTGCATCTTCCTTTGCCCCATCTTGTCCGACTCCACCTTGAGCTTCGAGTCCCTTCACAACCACTAGGGATCCTTTAGCATTGGTGAGCTCCTGAACCTGCTCAGACAGCGCCTTTCCAGCTGAATGCATGTGCGCTTTCTCCCGCAGCTCTGAGGACAGCTTGGGGCAGTCCTTTGCGTGACGAACGACTCGCATCAACGCTCGATGTCGGAAAGTATGATGGCAGGGATTATCAGGGCCTCCGATGCAACGCCAGAGCATCGTAGTTGGATTGTCGCGGCGACAGCAAGCCTCGGTGAGAGCGTCCATCAGAGGGTCCGGAGGCCGACCTCCCCGGCGCGCGTCCTTCTTCGGCCGCACCCATTTGAGAAGGTCACCAGGATTGAGCTCGACCTCCCCTTCACTCCCGTATTCTTCGCCGATCTCGTCTACATACGGAGCTGCGGCATCCGGAACTCCTTCGTCGTCTGATTTCTGTCCATCAACCTGCTGGTCTTTTGGTATCATCGGAGCGACCGTTTTCTGGACTGAAGGCTTTGGAATCTGTAGTATGTGACACTCCGATTAATCCCTGCTGTTGTGCACTGACAACACGCTTGGATACTCACAGCTGGCGATCCCGTGATATGCAGATTTGTCCGCGAAGGCCCGGACTTGAAGACATTCTGCCACTGTTCCTTGCTCCCGGCAGAACCCCCCACCGAACTCTGTTCCTTGGCAGTGACGTTGCTCTTCATGCGTTTGGCTTGCACGGTGAGTGGCGGTACATTGGCGGCCGCACTGAGTCGTCGTTTTACTGTGCCCTCTAGACTCGATACCTGCGGCTTTGTGAACGCCGATGTGTGCGCACTTGCCCGTATGAGCACTCCAGGCGCTATCGTGACAGACTTGTACTTAAGACTGTCCTGTACCAATGTCCATGGTGAGTCAAGTCCGCAAATACGTGAAGCTGAGCGCACACTAACCGTGTCATGTAGGTAACGCATTATGTCAGCAAGATGTTGAATGCGCTGCACAACACAGTCGGTATCCGAGAGCAGAGGGATGTCGTCGGGGATGAGATGGTGAGCAAGAGCGTTGTGGCTGAGGACAGAGCAGGAGAAGCTGTCGAGCTGTGGGGTGCATGGTAACACGTTGAGTGAAATCGGCCCAGTCGCTCCGTGTTGTCCTAACCACCATTCTATCATCTCCAACAGCTCGCGGGGTGGCTTCCGTCCAAGAGAGTCAGCATAGAAAGCTGTGTGGGGCTCTATGCTGACCGCAACAGATACCCAGTGATTTGTCTCGTGTACGGCTGCTGGCAAGAGCACGTCCGCGCCATCGATCCGCACCCCAATGGCCATTGCAACCTCCTTGAGCGATCCATCGTGAAGCTGCGAGCCAGCCAATCGTAGGGGAGTGATGCCGCGCATTGCTTGGTAAGATGTTCCGCTAGCATCGAGTCGTGCGCGACTGCGGTACGTGTCAATGAGCTTGACTGATGCCGCACTCGGCAGTATACATGCCAGCTCGCCTTGTCTTTGCAGACGATGACCTAGTAAGGTCCCCAGCTGATCCATATGCTCGGCCGCTAGCCAACGATGACCACAGTACGCTGTAAGCGTCTTTGGATCGACACCCATAGTAGTTGGGAGGGGCACGTCCCATGGCCAGTCGTCGAGGAGTGCTGACGTGTCTGCAGCAAGGGCCTTCACCTCGTCGTTGGGCAAGCCGTCGGTCCATGTCTTCAGCCAGGCAGTGGCCGCAGAAAGGCGCGCCTTGGCAGCGAGTATGCGCCGGACCTCGTACCAGTAGGTGAGAACCCACATCGGGGTTTTGAGCGTTTGCTGAGTGACGGACTCAACAGGATAGCCCAGGCAAGTGTGCCCAGTCTCGATGGCGGGGATGAGCCGGTTTTGCAGGATCTCCAACACCTCGGTGTGCGGCGGCATCGGCCTAGAGAGCAGTACCATCGCATTTTCGGCCGTTATAAAGCTTCGACCCTTCGAGAAGAGTGCGCTCTGCTGAAGCAGAAACGGCGCGTTCGCCTCCGGCGGGACAGGGAAAACTTGAATATCGGCATTGCGCAGGGCTCGCGTGGGTAGTAGGATATGTTGAATATCATTGGGAATGGGTATCTTTTTGAGGATGTCGCCCAGAGTCTGAAATGAGTCGATGTCGTGGATGAGCTGGTCATCCGCCATTTGACAGGTATGAGGGTTGGAAAAATGAGCTAGGCCAGTGTTGAAGGAGAAGATTGCGCCCTCGTTCAGTCACTCACTACGGACCCGTTGCTGTGATCGACATTTACGCTCGATCATACACGCGAGTTTTGCTTGACTTGAGCATCGCTGCTGCATGGAACAACACTCCCGCAACAATCCCGAGCCGAGACTTGATGTGTCTATAGCTCTATAGCTATCCGCGTAGCATTGCACGACCACTGTACGACTGCCAGCCATGTCTGTGTGCGAGGCACTGCGAGCCTCATGGCCCATGGGCCGGCGCCGGGCGCCGGACAGGCCGACACACATCACGTGCTGGAGGTATTGTACCGGGTGTATTGGGCCCTCGGGTAGGGCAGGTATGGTACCGGTACTATACAGGTACTTTACCGGGGAAAAACTGTTTCGGGGAAATACTTAGGTTTTTCCCGCAACGCTAGGCTTCACTCAGTCAGGAAAGACTCTCTCGGTCGTGAAAGGCGAGAGAATTATGCTCGTGTTGACCCATATCATAGTGTTTTTATATAATTTCCGTAGCTACAATAGAGGCTCTGGCTGCGGTATATTGGAGTCAATATTGATGTAAGGCGAGTGAAAGTGTGTGGGCGCGTAGCGCGCTTGTGTAGCGCCCGAGAAGCGGCGACATGAGGCTACCAATGCACGGAGCCAGCGCGTTATGGCGCAGGAGCCTAACAGGTTGTTTGCACCTGTTAGGCCGTGCCTCCTCGTTCTCGTGGAGCCACGACTACATCCACTCATACATGTACGCATCCATCGCTGCTAATCAAAGCACACGGGTCGCGTTCACTCCGAGGGATTGTAAGGTCGTGAATCAAGCTATTACACTTTTTTGAACGCCCATTACAAGTGAGCAAATCATTATATTCAGCTAACTAACTATGAGGGTTACAGGATGCCGAGTAGAAAGACTATGTAAACCTACGTTCACTCCAGCACAGACACGTCTCATATCTCGGATATTCCCGGCCTCTTTCACATGCTATACGCGCTCCCGTGATGTCATCCATTCCTACCTGTCACCTACATATACCACCAGTGCTCGACACGTACACTACGCTTCCCTTTTCCCCCTTCCCTCCCACTGCCGCTACTGTCCATTCCCGCCCTCCGTGTCCTCTGTCTCCTAGCAATCCAGGCTCGGTTTCTGTTCTGTTCCGCGTGACTGTCTCAGTGTTGCCGCCTGACGCGCGGCTTCCACTTTTTTTTGAAGACGAACCGTCGCCCAATTGTCACACCACTGTCGCCAAGCTGTCGCCTGTCGCCCGCCGCACTCATTCCGCCTCCCACCTCAGGGTTGACGTCCTGACCGCCAATCGGACAAGAACCACGACCTCGCCTATCCAGTTGTCACCGCTGTCTCTCGCTCTTAGCACCGCTGCCCCGATTCCATCTCCACTGAGCCCCGACGCCCCAATCGCACCGACCACCGTCCCGCTACCGCCTTCACCAACCCTCCCGCCGTCTCCCGTTATCTTGCCAACACTCCCTGCCTATGTTGCCCCGCTGATCGTATTGCTCCCGCCGCCCGCTACACGCGTCCTTGACGACTCCGACTCAGACTCAGATACCGACTCTCCCGCGCCCATCCGTCCCAGCATGTCGCCCACATCCACCGCCACGTTCGAACAATCTGCCCCCACCCGCGTTCCCCTCCTCACGCCGGGCATCATCACGCCCGAAGTCTTGCGGCGCTGGGAACACGGCGCCCTTGCCTATTTCAAGCACAAGAGCATTGACCCGCTGGACCAGGTCCGCATGGTCTCCGATGGCCTTCAGGACCACCGCCTCCAAGACTGGGTCCATATCCAGAAAGACCACGTCGAGGCGCTTTCATTTGCCGAGTTCCTTGCGGAAGTTTGTAAGAACTTCCTCGAGCGCGACTGGGAGTCGCGCATTTCAGCCAAGCTCCTCAACTCTCAACAAGGCACGGGCCCATTCTCCCACTGGTACCTCGACCTATCCGCGCTGAACAGTACCCTTCGCGACACCGATTCCTTCCTCGACGACGACGCACTCCGTCGCAAGTTGATGGCCGGCCTCCACCCCAAGCTCAGCATCGCCGTAACGCGCGCGCGCCTTTCCCCATCACTCTTGCTCAAGGACTGGATCAGCAAAGTTGACGACCTCGACAGCGCCTGCCTGACCCTTGCCAAGGATGTGGCAGCCGCCGTCGCGCGCCTTACGTGTTCCCCCGCTGTCCCTGCTACATACGCGTCAAAGCCCCGTTCATCAACGTTTTCCAGCTCCGCCATGTCCTCCAACGCCGCCGCGGGCACGTCGACCACCCAACGTGTCCCCTTGCCAAAGCTCCTCGACGAAGAATGCGATCTGCTCGCCAAGAACAACGGGTGCTTCAAATGTCGCCGCTTCAACGCCGGTCACCGCTCCGACAAGTGTCCGAACGGCTACCCCTCTGGGGACGGCTACCGCACGCTGACCGCCGACTCGGCCAAGAGCAAATCCAAGAACAAGCTCGCCGGTTTCGTGGCCGCCGTCCTCCCGAACATCGAGGCCTCCCTGCCCAGTGCCGTCATTGGAGACGGTTCCGACAGTGAGGTTGACGACATGTACGTCCCGCCGTCCGTGTGTTCAGTTGTGCCCCCTTTTTCCCTCTCTTCTTTTGCGGATGACCTGCTCCACTGGCATTGCGTGCGTTCCCGAGCGTGCCTTGGCAGCCCTAATTGATGACGGCTCGCAGGTGATGCTTGTGCGCGATTCCGTCGCAAAAGCCCTTGGGCTTCGTTTGCGCGCCCTGCAGGAGCCACTGCCCCTCGGCGAAGCGTTTAGTGCCGGAGGGGAACGGACTCATTCTCATGATTCGTCTCCTGTTTCTGCCACCCATTGGGTGAAGCTCTCCCTGTGTTCTCCCGATTATTTGTTTCGCGCCCGGACTGTTCGCACCCTTGTTGCGCCAGATGCGATGTGTATGCTTGTTATTCTCGGACTGCCTTTCCTGCGCATGAATCGCATGGTCATTGATCACGAACTCCGCACGTGTATTGGCAAAGATTCTGGTTTCAACCTTCTCGCCGACGTCGACGAGTTTCCCGACCGTGCCGCTGTCTCTCTCCCTCCTGTTACACCCTTGCCTGCGGAGGTTCTCTCTGTGCGCAGTCTCGTTCTGCGTGAACTGGAGTCGCGCCTTCTTGCGCAGCGCGCAGAATGCGAGCGCCAGGCTGACCACGTCAGCCCGGTAAATGTTGTCGCCGCCGTTGCACTACGTATTGCGGCGCTCGCTCATGCGGACCAGCTCTCTGAGCTCAATCGCCGCATGAAGACCAAGTACTCTGATTTGTTCCCCGCAGATATTCCGCATCTCGATGACCTGCCATCCGACGTCTACCACTGCATCCGCTTGAAAGACGCGAACAAACTCATCGCCACCCGATCTTACGGCTGCCCGCGCAAATATCGCGATGCATGGCGCACTCTCCTCGACCAACACCTCGCCGCCAGCCGCATACGCCCATCTTCCAGCTCGCACGCGTCACCCACGTTCATCATACCCAAGGCCGACCCCACCGTCCTACCACGCTGGGTCAACGACTACCGCGCGCTGAACGACAACACGGTGCCCGATGCCCATCCCTTGCCCCGCGTCAATGACATCCTTGCAGATTGCGCCAAGGGCAAGATATGGGGTAAGATGGACATGACCAATTCCTTTTTTCAGACCCGCGTTCACCCCGACGACATCCACCTCACCGCCGTCACCACGCCGTTCGGCTTGTATGAATGGACAGTCATGCCTATGGGCGGTCGCAACGCCCCGGCGACGCACCAACAACGCATGACGGCCACCCTCCGCGCGCACATCGGCAAGATTTGCCATGTCTATCTCGACGACATCATTATTTGGTCACAGTCCGTCGCCGAACATGTCCGCAACATCGACACCATTCTGCAGACGCTACGCAAGGCGCACCTTTTCTGCTCGCTGAAAAAGACGGATCTTTTCTGTAAGTCAGTGCATTTCCTCGGGCATGAGATCTCTGCCCGCGGCATCGAAGCAGATCCCTCCAAGGTCGACCGCATCACAAATTGGCCCGTCCCTCAAACCGCATTGCAAGTTCGCGCCTTCCTCGGTCTCGTCCGCTACATCGCCTCCTTCTTGCCCCAACTCGCCGAACATACTTGGATCCTCACCCCGCTTACGACGCTCGACGCACAACACGACTGGCCCGGCTGGACGCTCGCCCACCAAATGGCCTTCAACAACACATGTTGAAGAAAGCCGTTGCTGCGCACGGCAGGCGATTCCATCCAATTATTCCAGCATTCTATATGGGATGCAATCTAAGAACAGATAGAATATATGTTCACATAATGTTAGAGAGTAACTGGGAGAATGTAATAGGGACTTCATGAATAAGGAGAGAATGTTTAGGTTATGATTGGGTCTCAAGATATCAGTTTTGAGAATCACACAATATGAAATGTAACATTCAACTTTTAGCCATATATTGACAACAATGCTGTCCTCCCACATATAGGATTGAAAGGAAGAATTATTTGAGGAGCAGTTTGCTAAAAAATGAGATGACAGCCAATGACATATTCATAATAAACATTGCTTACAAATCATGAAAATGAATATAAATATTCATTTAAAATCGATTGTTTTCCGGAAAAACCTGGAGAGCATTGGGAAAGAGGGTGTTGATAACTGGAGACTGATATATAGAGTCACAAAGGAATAAAATAAGGCAATGATGATTCAAAATATAACATTCACACATCAGCAGGGGAACTCAAGAAATATAATCAATATAGCTGATGGCATGTCATTTCCAAAGACAACATCCCAAAATTCAAGGCAAAAAAGTTTACTTTCTACATTGATAAAGCAATTGATATATCATTATATAAAATTGTGATCAAGCTATTTAACCTATATCTCTACATCTACCCATTTGTTTGGAAAGAAAAAGACACCATCTGGTAGCTTCCCTTTGCTGCTTTCAACTAGTACATCATTCACAAGATTCCGTTGAGTTCTTGTTTTTCTACAGGAGGAACAATTGTTTCGGAAAAACTCGGAAAAGCATTGGGTGGACTCGGGAAGTGCCCCAATAAACGGACACGAGGGTCCTAAGCTTTTCATCTAAAGTACTGATTCCAAATATGGAATCAGAATCAAGTCCCTCGTCCTTAGCCGTGAGTGCCTCACGACGATCGACCACCAAAACGCAGGCAACAACATCATCTGGGTGACCACCGACGCTAGCGATTTCCGCACCGGTGCGGTACTTTCTTGGGGCCCAACTTGGGAATCCGCACGACCTGTCGCTTTCGACTCCATGCAACTCAAGGGTGCCCAACTCAACTACCCGGTCCACGAAAAAGAGCTCCTGGCGATCATTCAGGCCTTACAGAAATGGCGCGTTGATTTACTTGGCTCCCACTTTGTTGTGCGCACTGACCACTGCACACTTGAGCACTTCAACACTCAAAAGGACCTCTCCCGACAACAATGCCGCTGGCAAGAATAATTCGCACAATATGACTTCACCATTGATTATGTCCCCGGCGAAGACAACACGGTCGCCGACGCGCTCTCCCGACTCCCGGTCTCTGCCGACTTGCCGCCTGTCTCTGTCTTCGCCGCCGCGGTCTCTCTTGCGCACCTTTCTCCCTCGGTGGAGGAGGCGCTGTCCGGCATCCGCACAGCAGCCATCTTCCAAGTCTCGTCGGACTCCCAACTTCTCCGCGATATCCAGGCCGGCTACCCTAACGACAGCTTCACCGCCAAACTCCTTCGCAACCTCGACAGCACTCCTGGGGCCTCGCTCCGCGATGGCCTCCTGTACATTGGCGAGAGACTTGTCGTCCCGCGGGTACCTACTCTGCGCAAAACCTTCTTCCGGCTTGCGCATGACTCCCTCGGCCACTTCGGGACCGACAAGTCTTATGCCGCTCTGCGCGACTCGTACTACTGGCCCGGCATGCAATGGGATCTGGACCAAGGCTACATCCCCTCGTGCGCCGAATGCCAGCGCAACAAGTCCCTTTCGACAAAGCCCGCCGGCCCTCTCTATCCACTACCTGTCCCCGACGCGCGCGGCGACAGCGTGGCTATCGACTTCATTGGCCCCCTGCCTCCCGACTCCGGTTTTGACTTGGGGGGGAATGGCCAGTGCAAGCATGGCAGTACGATTACTCTTAATCGTTTGGGAGGGGGGAGGGGAGGGGTAATTCACGACATGTGCAGTTGAATTGAATTTTCTCTGTAAACCAGGTTAACTTTTGAGATATATCTCAGTTGTATTTAAGCTAGTGCAGGGACAGTTGAGTTCTTATAGACTGTGCTATATATCAAAACTGATGCCTTATATCCTCTTGTTTGATATATGTCAGATATAGTATTAAACTTCTCCTCAGATATACACACTCTACCTGTGGTTATTCCATCGTGAAACCATGTTTCAGCTGAGTCCCCTATTATGCGTGCAGTGAAATGAGCATGTGCAAAATAAATAATACCTTTTAGCTTGTACATTATCTTGTTATTGCTACTACCCACATGCATTGTCTGTTTTATCTTCAACTTTGTGGTCCCAGCATGAGGCAAAGCAATGCCCAGGAGAGGAGGAGGATGGGCACTCAAATCTGTAATTTTTACCACAGGTCTTTGACATGATTGACAGAGACGAGTAGTCTTTACTTCTAACAACTTGTTTAGTTCTGATGACACAGGTTGACTCACATCCTTCTCCAATGTCCAGAAAGGTGTATTATATTGTCTGTCAGATACAATAGTATTGCAGGACGTACACTTATGTCTGATGTGAAAGAGGTACTTGTCACTGGAGAGCATCAACCGACAGAGACTGTAAATATCAGTCCCATTCATATTATCCATTGGATATCCGTTGGGATCCCTTTGGTGAAGTTTGGCTTGAAGAGAATTACGAGATTGTTCTAGAGTAGTAAGAGGCTGTCCAGTCATGATCTGATTCCATCCCTCAGATATCAAAGTAATATAAGGATTTATTGCAGCAACATCTCTATTCCATATTTGATCATGACTAATGAAGACTTGGAAGAGAATTGTAAGCAGGCTATCGTAGGCGCAGCTCCAAGTGTCTGCATTCCAGATATACCCCTTACGCTCTCTTCCAGAGACAGCCATTAAGTTTACATTGCCTACAACTTTACGTCTTTTCACAATGCGAGCAGGCCCATTATCGGTGTTGAGTTGAGTTATTGGCTGAGTCCCTATTGCAGGCACAAAACCATTTCCAGGTTCAATGTCATCATACTTTCGCTTTGTCCCCTGTATGGCTGGCTTTGGGTTTGCTGACCTTTTATTTCCCTTGGATGTGACTCGCTGCCATGGGGCGTCTTCCCCCACTTCCGGAATTACCAGTGGGTTATACTTTGACCATTTGATAGAAGAATGCACATTGTCTGGCACATGGTCAGCTCCAACCCAGGCTCTATATTGTTTGATCAGTGTGCTACGTGTTGAAGCATTGATATTGCTGGGAAGTTCACCTATATAGCGCAATCGAGTAATTTCATCTAACAGTTCCAACTCTCTAAACTCCTGGCGCACATGGCCAGGGAGACCCCCTGTTATGATGGCTGCCGAAAAGTCACGCATCAGAATAGTACCATCCAAGCTTGCACTTCTTGATAGACATGTATACATAGAATAGTGAGTACGACACCTGAATGGGTCCACAACATTAAATGGACGTGTTCTTCCCTGCGATGCATAGTCTGTCATTGCAAAATTGGGTACAATAGGAACCTGGTCTCTAGAAATGAAGATGTTGCCGTCATTAGGAGTATTGCATTTGATAGGTATAGATTGTTTGGAGAGTGGGACCACATTCTCTGGCAAACCTTCAAGCTGTACATTGGTTGGTGGCTTTGTTAGCTTTACAAATACAACATCCAGAGTTTCTCTGTCATCATCAAGTGCATGTGATTGCCAACCTACGACAGTGCCTTCTGCACCATTGGTAACACAAACTTCAGTTGCTTCATTGCGTTTTATCATAACAGGTAATCCATGACAAAGCTTAAGTACACCAGGAATGTTCATGGTAACACCATGAGGCAGACTGTGCAGCTTTGCTTGCATCTCAGGCGGTACATTGTTGGACTTTCGCTTAGGGTCGAGTTGTTTTCCTTTAGATTTTACAGTAGTAGGCTCTCTTGATTTCCATTTATCAACACTGTAAAAAGGTTTCAATACTTGATTAGTTTCTAGAGCAAAACGATCTGACATTGTAGTATTAATTTGATCACGCTGTGAGTTGAAAGCAGTAATTACTGACACGAAGCGAAAGTTGGGATGATTTGGATCAACATCTGGATTTTGAGGTCCTTTAATTCTAGAGCGCAGAAGAGCAATGTCTTGCGGAGTACATGATTTGTAACGCATATTTTCCAATGCTACACGGAACTGTGCATCTCTGTCTGTCTGTGAGCGTTGTCGCATATTCTGTCTCAAAAGGACAACAACAGTCGTTTGATGCCATAAAGCCTTGCCAATTGTTCTCTGTTGTTCTCTAAAGCCATTGGTGGTACCCAAAACAGTTGATACATTGTGGCTGTATAGTGCAGGTCCTTTTGTTTGAATAGGAGGTAATTGTGCAAAGTCACCAGCAAAAATCATATTCTTGCCACCAAATGCTTGATCATCACTTTGTAATGCAAGGCTCATCTGAGAGCTAATATGATAAAAGTCACCACAGTCAATCATAGATACTTCATCTAAAAAGACATATTTCACACATTTCAACCGCTCTCGAATCTTCGACATAGTAGTTGCTGTTTCACTAACACCACTGCCAGGTCCCTCTCCTCCTCCCTGAAAGCCAAGAATGGAATGATAAGTTGACCCTGATACCAAGGCAGCTGCAGTACCAGTAGGAGCCATTATTAGAAATACGTAACTACGCTTTTGCTTGTCAAAGAGAGCCATAAGAGCCTTTATAACTTGAGATTTGCCTGTGCCGGCCATCCCTCCAATATGCATTTTAAGTTGTTCAGCAAATGCATCAACAGAGTGATTTGCTATGATGCGATAAGCTCGTTCTTGCTCTTCATTAAGTGTGTATTCTTGGGCTACCTCATCAATCAGTCGGGCATCCTCTTCACTGACCGCTTTAAAGGTCTTGTATAAAAACTCACGATCTACAACTTTAACTTCATTAACATTATACGGCTTTGGTATGCCATTCATGGCTGGTTCATTGTCCTTTCCAACTTGCTGGTACTGTGCCTGCTTCTTGCTGAGAACTTCTTTTTTTTTATCTGACAACACGTCTTTCCATTGCTTTCCTGTCATAATATCGCCATTTGTAATATCTGTATCAATACTCCATCCATTGTCCTTGTCAGCTGCAGCCCAACCCCCACTCTGCAGAACTTGTTCAATCTCAGCCATTTGTATTGCTTTGTTTGTTGTTTTCCCACTGACCTCATCAAATTGAGCACTCAGCCATTCGAGCTCCTTGTCATTGAGTGCTGCATCTGTGTTGCGATCCTCACTATACTGTGCATCCAAGTCATCCTGGAACTGACCAAAGATAGGATTAAGCCCCATTTTCTTGTTTGCTTTTTCTGCAGCCTTGCGCTGAGCATGGAAATCATCTCGTGCATCATTGCATTCATATCGTATATGAAAGAATTTCATCAGCTCCAGCTGTCGAGGAGTAAAAGTGTATGCCTCAAAGGCCTCCTGCCAAGTTTGACCATCAAGTTTTAGATCAGAACCAACACGCCAAGGTTTGAATAAAGTAAGCATAGTCAAACAATATTCCTCATAATTTCCCTTGTCTTTTCTAGGCAGAGTTCCTCCAACAAAATTGGGTACAATTGGCTCATCCTCAGATGCCAGGCGAATGGTATGTGTTTCACATTGAGGATGTCCCGCTAAAAATTGGGGGTACTCTTTTGGCTTCTTATCTTGTGGGGCCTTTTGTTTAGTTCCTTTTTTTGCCTTGGGCTGACAATAATCAGATGAACTATCATCTGCCTCTGTGTTATCAATACTCATTTCATAGTCTTCATCGTCGGAATCATTCACAACTGTGCTCATGTCATCCTGATCAATGTCCATCTCCTCGTCACTGTCAACAATTGTTTTTTCTGTGTCACTTTCAATCTCTATCACCATGGCCTCATCATCATCACCACCACCAACCTGTATTTTTAAAAAATCTGGGTCTTGGTCTATATCCATCATTTCATGTTGATTGTTGGGATCAGTAGTCTCAGGTACTTCTTGCTCATTTGCCTTTTTGCCTTTGGGAATCTTGAATTTGGTAGCAAAGCGACACCAATCGTAAAGAGTCATAGCTTCATAGTCCATAGGGCGCTTGGTAAAATCATCTACGGTTGTCAATGCAACAATTTTCCCTTTTACTTTGTTGATAACAACACGATCTCCATTCTCCTCTTCAGGCTCCAGCGACTTCCAATACCTTTTGACTTCATTAATAAATGGTCGCCAATAAACTGTTTTAAATTTATGACTAGTGTAATGGTCAGGATGATCTAAAACATAGAGAGATGCCATTGGGCCACCTATTTCCATCTTCGTAGTCATAGAGTTTACCACCTGCACCATGATCTTGCGTGCCTTTTCCATTTGCGTTGCAGTTCCGCTGAGAAATTCAGAGTTGCGATTGAAGACCGATTTAATAGCCTCTAACATGACATGAGTCTTTAAAGGTGTCTTGGTAATATAGTCAGTCACATATGCTATAATAGATTTAATGGCGGTTCCAGATAGAAGACTGGCAACATCGGAGTTGCACCTGATGAGATACGTCAAAGTAGGGTTGAATGTATTCAGCCAGGCCTCGCCATGTTTCAACTCAATCGCACCCGTATCCATGTCCACCGATGTTTCAGCATGTACGTCACGAGGAAAACGTGATTTGCATGAGGAATACTTTTTGTTCGTGCAACCTGCATGACATTTATGTCGGTTGGAGCGAAATATCAGTTCATCTGCTGTCTCCCACATGCGTGTCCACCAAGATTTACTTTCAGAGCAAGCCGTACACTCATCAATTTTAAGTGTCGCATGGACAGAGCATATCTTGGGTGGATGCTCTGGCAAAGTACAAGTGGGATCTAAGCCACTGTCACCTCTTTCCAAGTTGTCTTGAATTTGACTATGAACATCATTCAGAGTTCCATTAATAAATTGTCCTTGATGTGAGCTTTCTAGATATTCTACCAATTGTCTTTGGAATTCAGAATCCCCAGCTACAATCCGATCTCTTACCTCCTGTGGGGTCAAGGCATTCTGAATCCATAGAAGCATATGTAAATGCAAAGTCAATCTCCCTTGCTGTTCCACAGTACCATAGTAGGCAGCTGTTTTACCAAACAAACCATCATGGTCTGCACCTACCCCAAGTACAACCTTGATAAAGGTCTCAACCATGAATTTGAAAAAACGCGCCCCAGACACAGGATTGTTTGCAATCAAGCGATATCGTTCACTAGCGGTATATACCTTGGGATAAATGTGTATATCCTGGTCAGCAAAATATAGTGCAATAGGATGTTTGGAGTCTGTTGGTGCAAATGTAATAAACCAGGTTGGGGCCCCAATGTAGCTCATGAGAGCCCAAAGCTCATTACGTTTATATTTATTGTTTGTTCTTGAGCCTTGCACATGCTGAGCTACATGGTCCAAGTCATTGATAATTGCAAAGCACTCTTTTTCTGCATCTCCATTGGCAGATTCAAATTCACCATCTACCATCCTCTGGATCATGTCATTAAGCACAACTTCATTCACATTAAGTAACCGCCTAGCAATATCTGGAAAGGACGCTTTCTGAGTGAGTAGATATCCGCCAGTATTGCTTCGTTTTATTTGTTCATGATTAAATGCTATAAGTGGGAACAGTGGTTCCAATTGAAAGCGCTTGTCATGATACATCAACAATGCGCGTTTTCGGACACTCTCACTAATTTTTGAATACCCATTCTCATTCCCAATACCCCCAAGACCATAAGGAAAAAGCCAAGGAAAGGCTTGAGGATAGAGTTGAGGATTGTCATACGTGCTCTCCGGTGTATCATTATGACCTAGGCCAAGTGCAAATCCATCTTTTGAATTGATATACTGAAGGGCAAGGGCTTTTAACTGTGTACCAGACTTCTTCTCAAGCTCAGCACCTGTTAAGGTATGCATAATGAAAGGACATTCTCCTTCGGCTGTACCTTCGTCATCTTCAGAAGCCTTGTTAACGGCCTTGTCCTCAGAGTCTTTCTCCGATGGTGGGATACGGTAATCAATAATAACAGGGGGTTCGTCTTCTGAGTAAGTTGCAAGATTGTCGTAGGAGATAGTAAGGTCTGCATAATCTGCATGGTTGACTTTGAGCCATTCAAGAGCGGTGGCCACTTTATTTCTACGCACAAGAAATGGGGTTCTCCGATGTTCTCGTATTGTAGGCCGAGTTGGTCCAATATATACAAATGCCATCACATCATCCAATTCATCTGCCCGAGGTGGTAAAACACTGTATATTCGAGGCATAGGCATCGCATACATTACTGCATTTGCAACCATCTTATACTGACCAGAGGATTGTACTTTGATCACACACCCGTTACGACACACCCTAGCGATAAGCATCTTCTCAGCAAATGACAAACCTTGCAATTGTATGGGTACATCTCCAATCCAATTTCCATTGGCTAAAGCCTGAGAAGGAATCTTTCCCTTTTCCAAAATGTCTAAGCATGATTTGCAGACCTTGGAGCATGATTTGTCAAGAATTGGACCTTCTTCAAACAAAATAGGGTCGTTTATTGACTTACGTTCCATCCGGGTGACAGGATAAATACCGTTGTTATTCACAAGTAGGTTACGTTCAAAATCGGCTTCATCTAAGGGAATCATTGTTTTTGAGACGGTCAATGTCCCACACACTGCACATCCTTCCTCCAGTAAATTTTCTTTCTCAATAGCATTACAATAATTTGTTATTATTTTGTGAAGTAGAGATGGTGATGGAGGCTTTGGGGGAAAGACTGCAATAGGGGCTGGCTGCACCTGCAACTGCTTAGCTGTCTTGGTCCTCTTCACCTTGGGTTTATCAACTCCATTGAATTTGAAAAGGGTAGTTGCTTCTGCACAAGTAGTACACATATCAGCATGTAACATGTGATCCTCCATCATGTCATAAATTTTATTTGTCTTGTCATTCCATTTGATGCTCAAATTATGCATGGCGCATATCTCAATTAACTCAAGCTTATGTAGTCGAGTCAATTCTGCCAATGGCATCTGACAAAGTATCCACTGGACGTCATCTTCGTGATTCTCTGGTAATTTCAAGGCATCATGTGTACCGTGGCCACAGAATTCAAATTGAGAAAGCTGATGAAATTCTTTGGTTGAAGCAACGACTTGATATTGGACAAGCTCACTTAGCAACCATAGTGGCTTTTTCTTTCTTCCACCACCAATTAGAGTCTGTTTTGCGTCCTCCAGTATGTCAGTTTTGTGTAATGAAAATTCCCATTGTGAGACGTAATTCCACAGATAAAACAGAACAATGCTTATAATTGCATAGCACAGCACGTTGCGTATTGGCCCTTGCCACATAAGCTCTTTGACTTTAATGTGCTCATTAGCTGTTGTCCTTTGACATGAATACAGTGTAATGAATAAGCGTGTGTCGCGCAAGAGCTTCAAAGGATGTCCCATGATGGTGGTTCAGTTTAGGGAGAAGCGCCGGGAAAATTTCACCTCAATGATTGCCGATGTTTACCACGATCATGTGATTGTATGCCATCGCCTTCCCGTTCCATTCCATTCAAGTTGCAGTCATGGACGAACTTCTCCCTCTGCGACGTATCTACTTAGATGCGACAACGTCACCGATGGAAAATGAGTGTGTCTTTGAGATGCCTGCGGGGCATATCGGAGTAATGGATACTAGGTGCGTGGACCTTTGTATATGGCGTCTACGACACCTCATCTCAGTCCAGACAACTCTGGAAATGGCAGGAGGATGCACAATCATTAGAGGGGCAGCACCTGGAGATGGGCCATAACATGTACGCTGTCTTATATCTTGGGGAGAGCTGGGTATGCTAACAACATGCACAGGGTGAGTGAAACCTCGTGTGTTGTTACCGGCACTCTGACCTGGTTGCAGTACGGCGACCTTGCCGCGATGGTCTACATTGCACAAGACTACAACGTGAACATTGCAAATGCGATGGATCATCGGGTGCTCATGGGCGAGCATGACAAGCTCGTATACATTACACCCCCACCTCGCTATTTGCACCTCCGACCTGGCCTGCTATATCGTGCCTATCCACCTAGTCTTACGGATCCCCATGCAGACTTGACGTCGCCGCAATGGTACCCTTCCCTCATTTGTGTTGATGAGATTGGGCCTGGACCGGACGAGATTATATTTAGTTGTCTGTCTGACGATGGAGTGGTGCAGACGTGGGAAGACATGCCTATGACCCCGGAGGTTTTCACTTTCTGGTGCCCATCCATGCAGTCGTGTATCCGTAGGCTTCAGTTCCCCCTTCTACCATTAGAGATGAACCCTGCTGCGGATCCCATAACAGGGGACGCGGTCATACCTTTTGAACCCTGATCGTTATATACTCAAATGCTCATACAGCCGCGCGGACCTGCGATGACCACTTCGTCGCTATGAGTGAGAGAGGAACACCGCCGAAAAGGCCTTCCTCAGTTTCCCTCAGCTAATCTGCATGTCTGGAGTATGTACATTGTACAGGAGCGGTGCGAGCAGGTTCCCGGCTAGCGTCTTGACACATGAGCTTACCCGGCTTGAGTCTTCTGCGATCCGCTTCCCCCGGAACGGCCGAGTACATGCATGCACACACATTAACTTCAAACAACTTAAACACTCGACGGAGCGAAACTCCAGCATGTCTTGTATACATGAGGATGCCGGTTGTTTTCTCGTCATTCCCAGCCCGATGGCACAAGGGCTCACTTTATGAGTTACTTAGAACACATGCTGCGAGCCTATGGGGGTACAGATAACATGATTCGTGGCTATCGTACAGACGTGGGGATACAAGTGGTCGCGAACAAAAAGCAAAGCCGTACGCAGACAAGTGACCACAATGAGAATAAGGCAAAAGGGATGCATGAAGAAACAAAGACGCAGAGCAAGCACCCACTAACACATCCGGCGGTGCACAGGAGCGCATGACGGTTTGCTGGGTCTAAGGCCGGTGCGGAGTCAGTCCTCGTTTGACACCTCAGCCGCTTCCATGTCGCAGGGCTCCAGGGCCGCGTCCTCAGCCTCCATCTCCATCACCGCATCGGAGTCTTGCCCGTCAGAAGTGTGCTTGGTGCCGTCAGGTGCCTGAAGGCCCAGTATCATGCCCTCGGTTTCCTCCTCATCGGCGGAGGCCTCGGAGTCGGTCTCATATTCATCCGCGAACACCTCCTCGCCCGATGCACTGGCCCATGCGACCTTGCGGCCCGCGGCCACCGTCTCAGCGTTGTTTTCTGTGACGGGTTGGTCTTGCAATTCGATCGGCCGGGTGAACCACACGCCTGGCGAGTCGAGGACCGTCTCCCAGCGGCCACGCTCATGGCGATGCATCGTCGGGAACATGACCACCTCATCCAGCAATGCCTCGATGAACCTTGTCCCAAAAATGTCTCCGCGCTCGAGCTGCACGCTCCGGCCCAGGAAGATCTTCCATTGGTCGCGGACCTGGAAGGCCGGCCCCGCAAACTCCTTGATGAGCTTCCAGTCAGCCCACGCGACGATGTCGCCATCGTGTGTGTATTCCAGCTCGTATATCATGCACATTTCTGGCGAAGCGCCGCGCTGGAGGAGGGCGGTGTAAGTGATGATGCTGTCCAAGTAGATCCTAGGCACAAGTGCGCGGTCAATGTCGTTGATAGGAATGATCGGGGTCGAGCCGCGCGGGATTGACCGGTGCATGGAGCCAGTGTGCTCGCTTTCACCCAGGGACTCAGCGTCGTCCGTTTCATACTGTGGCAAGTCAGTCAGACTTGCATCCATCTCCATGATCACTCACCGAGTCGATGCAGTGTTCCTGGCCGCACATCACGCAGCCGGCGTTAACGACTTCCCACCCGCACTCAGTGCATCGGAGGACATTGTCATCTCCATCCAGAACGGCTTCAGGGACCGGCGGATTGAGCTCCATCTCTTCATCTGAATCTTCGGAGGTGGAACGATCGTCGTCGTAGGAGTCCCCGTCGCGCCGCATGCCCTGATCCAGAATCTAGCCCAACGGTTGAGATTAAACCGCGACCAATGTCCGCCACGCACCTGCTGTACCCTTTCCAGCGTCCGCTGTTGGTGCGCGATCTCCTCACTCTGCGCGACGATTGTCTGCCCATGAATTGTTAGCGGAGGGCCTATGCTGAGCAATGTGCGGCAACTCACCTGTCGCAAAGCATCGAGTTGTATGGAGGCAGTCGCGGTCAGTCGTGCGGCCATTTCGTCGAGTCTGACAGGAGTTGAGTGTGCTTGGTTGCAAGAGCAGAGAGCAGGGTAGAGCGGAAAGCGGAGACCGCACGGCGTTCTCAAAGTCTACCTCGGGCGTCTAACACTTAGATAAGATAAAGAACGGGCCGGTTCACCCGCTACTCGCCAGCGCCCAAGGCACGTTCACCGTCGCCATCATAGAGCGCGGTCGTAGAGAATACATATGCCATACCAGGGTGTCCGGTTCTCCTTGGTGTTCGGCAGCGAGTGCAAGGCTTGCGGATAGGCGGAGTAGGCCTTCTGGAGGTCGTCCTGCACGAAATAACAATGGCTGAGGGCACTCGAACTCACGCTGTCGTCCTGCCGCAGTTGGAGGACAAGGTGAAACGAGTCGATCACCATCTCCGGCGCACCACGCATGTCATCAACGTAGGTATCGTACAATTAAAGAGGAGGCATGGACGAGGCGAGAATGACGGAGCCGAGCCGCGTTTGTGTAGCTTAATGACCACGACTACTGACCACCTCTGACAACATGTCAGACGAAGGAAACCTGGCTCCGCGGCAGAATTTACGCACCCGGCGATCGCCATCCCGGGTTCTTCCATCGCGTCGTCCTCAATCTCCTCTATCTCGACGCGGGCAATGCGCTCCCCTGCGGTAATCGCAACGCGAATATTGGTCTCGCGTGTGACTTCGTCCCTTTCAACGTTGTCCAACAGGGTGTACACGATGTGCAGCAGCCCGGTTACCAGGCGCCCGACATCGCTTCGACCTTCGACGTTCGTGGGCGTGGGCAGGAGGGTGGGCGTCCCGTCCTCGTTGCAAGCGGGATCGCGGATCAATTGCGACACAGGGATCAGTGAGAAATACTAGAACGCCTCAGTTAGCGATCTCGCGGCCAAGCTGGATTCATGACACTCGCCATCGGCCCCGTAGGGGGAGGGAGAACGGCAAACGTGTCGGACATAGCGTTGCAGATCGCTTCACAGGGAATGGGCAGATGGTGGTTGGCGGATGCCTGCAGGAAGACACGAGGTGCGATGGAGGGCCTCTTTTAAGGTCTGCCCATAAGCGGCTTGAGGGAAACGTACTTCCACATTGAGCGCACCTTGCCCGCAGTGGCCCAGCGGTGGCTAGTTCTCCTTGACCCAAGCAATTCTAACGACTTCTGTTAGAACCGGACTAGACATGGCGTTGCGGCAGAGCTTGGTCTCTTAGGCGCTGACCGCGCGATCCAGATCACCCATTTCCTTGGCGACGCTGTCTACCTAGATCTGCACTGGCCCAGTCCGCACGCACTTGATAGAGGCGAAACACGCATATCACATTATTAGCTTACAAGAACAAAAAACAGCCGCCCCCTTTTACTCCGGGAGTCTTGACCGTGAGCTATATCCAGTCGATCGTGCTCCGCCGCTATGGAAGGCACCCGTCAGCAATGAAAACCACACAATAAGGTGGAAAACACTTACCCCCAGACTCCGAATTTTCCAACATATCTCCACCTCCACAGCCATCTCCCGACACAATTGCTGGAGCATGCCCAATTGAGCGCGCGACAACATGGGAGTAGTACTGACACGTTGCAAATTCGGCAGCGTGCGCAGGGCCATGAAAAAGGGCGTGAACGGCACTGGACCCTTGAGTGGTGCGCGCATGGGGTCAGGGTGATAACCGACGTGTCGAAGGCTTTCCTTGAACACAAGGTCGCCCGGTGGAAAGTCGGTAAAAGCAAAGCTCTCTAGGTGGGCCATGCGCGAGAAAAACTCCGGGGTTGGGTACGGCCCATCGATCGTCAGAGAAACAATGCGAGTGAGCATGCCCGAGAGAAAAAGCTTGTGGTTGAAAATTTCGTGGGGGAAGTAGGCGGTGACGTTTCCCCGCAGGTGGAGCTCCCGGAGTGCAGGGCAATTCGCCTCAAGTGACACGAGGTCTAATTCGTCGAAATCTGCTATTGAGAGGGCCTCGATGTCGGACAAGTCACATTGCCGTCGAAAGCTGGGGTACGCCGCGCTCCGTATGAAGTCCAGGCAGCGCACAGTCGGCCACAAGTGGGTGAGGTCGGTGACTGCTTTGCGGTTGGCTTCAACCCGAAGGACCACGGGGTGCAGGTCAAGGGCTTGTACACGCGGCAGGAACTGTTCCCAGTATTGCACTGAGACGCCGGTGACCTCGACACACTTGATGCTTGGACACAACTTCAGCAGATCGGCGCAGGTGGTGGAAACCCCATTGTAAGCCAAATCCGCAAGGTCGAGCTTGATGGAGAGGACGTGCGTTCCAAGCACAGGTCGGCGGCGAATGGTCCGGAGCAGTGCCTTCGCAGTGCCCTGGTTGCGCATGCAGAAATGTAAGGAGAATTCCAGGCGGCGGAGTAGGAGGCGTTGTGCCGTGGCTGTCCATGCCTTGCGCACAAGCGCGCACGCAAGTAAGGTGGCGTACGGAATCCGGTCGTCCTGTGAATCCCTATACACCCACTCGATTATCAGTATCTGAAGTTCCAGCGGCATGGACACTCCGGCGATGCCTTTTGAAGCAGCATGGATATGCATCGTGTGTGATGTTGCGACTAGTCGAAGGGTTAGTCTACCGGACATCCTGCCTGCGCACGGGACACCTCACCTGGTCGCCTGAAGCTTGCGGGCTGAGCCACATCTGACTCTATTGCGACCCGGGAGGTCGAGGGTGCCGAGTGGGCCACTCGCGCTTTGGCCGCATCCTGCGTATGCCGGGACTGACGCATGACTTCTTGAAATTCTTCCTCATATGCAGCTGTGACCGTGTTCTCCACTGGGTCTGGACCCTCGTAGACCGAAGGGTTTGATACACGCGCTGGGATTGCCATATCCATGTGACCACGTCAAACGCAATGCAAGCATGCCACGTACCTTTCCCTTTACCCTTCCCTTTGGGAAGGTTCACATGCGATGCCAACCTTGCTAGGCCTTGCGCCGCCCGTTCTCTGCGCGCAGCCCCGGCCGTCTCAGCCTCGTCCTGTTGGGTCAGCGGGGGTACGTCCGGCAACTCCATGGACGGCAAGCCCTCGACAATGTCACCGTCCTCAACCTCCTCGAACGCCTGCATGCGCCCAGCAAACCCATCGGCGCTGCGGTCCTTCACTTCCCATGCGCTCGACCTCGCACCAGTCCCCATGCTTTTCTCATTTGTGTTCATCTTGATCCTTCTAACGGAGTTCTCCGCTATGGGGAAAGCTTTTTCTGACCCACGGTTGGCGCTGAAGTCGCAATCGTTGAATGTTGTGTCGATGGCGTACTCGGTCACGCACACGCCGCTGCCTGTACCAGCAAGAAATCCCTGGAAAGAATCGTATTCATTCCAGGCCACCAGCAATGGACTGTGGCATGCTCACCGGATGCACCCCAGAGGACCCTAAGCAGGCTCGATTTTCCGTTTCAACTGCCTGCGAATGCCCGGAGTGACCGGTGGGAGGCAGGACTGGCCCTCCTGGTGATGTTGCAAGCAGATGGCCGTGGCGAGACAAGGATGAATGTAGTCAATGTAAGGGACATGGGCAGGATGACCGCGTCAACATACCTTCCAGTTAGACCTTAGGTCAGAGATTCGCGACCTGGCCGCTTTGACTGCTACGGGGCCCAAGTGGGAGGAGCGGGAGAGAGAGACAAGGGTTGCGTTACTAGCCTGTCAAGACTAACAAGCCTAAGGTGCCTGTCAAGACAGCCCTTCTGCCAGGTGCGCCGCTGGATGAACAGAATCCCCGTTAGGTGAAAACGCGTTCGTGAGGCGGGGCGGTTACCGCAGACTCTGTCGGCGTACCTTTCACCGGGTACTCAGGGTGGTCCTCGGCGTTTGTAGTCTGAGCGGTGATTCGTCCAAACCTATTGCCTTCGTAGAACCGACATTGTGTGTGAGCGTAAGCCATGGCCAAGATGACAATGGGTGCATGGCGATGAGTGCGTACCCTGCTTGCTGGCCACAAAACCACCGGATTGAACAAGTGCGACTCGCTAGCCTGTCAAGACTAACGAGGCCGACGGGGTGCCTGTCAAGACAGCCCCAACGCCCAGGTTCCGCCCCAGGGAGGGATGGGTGTGGAGGTGTCGGTGGACAGCAAAGGGGCGCTTGTTGTGTGGGGTTGTTCAGATAAGCGTCGTTGGCTTGTCAGGCGTTCAATTCGATGCCAATGGGGGGGAGGACAGTGGAGAGCGGCGTCCGGGACGGAGATGGTTGGGGAGGAAAGGACGGGTTGGAAGCGCCGGTCGGATAAGACCTAGCCGCCCATCGGGCGGCTAGATAATTTTGAAGCGCCCGCTCCATGGCGTCCAAACCTTGCCATGCCCGAGCGAATTATACCATGCCCGGCCCCGTTCCTTTGGGCTTTGAGTACCGGGCGTCCGGTTGCCATTGATCAAAAAAATGAGCGTGCTCGACACTTGTACCATTGGGACTTCAACCCAAATAAATATCCGAAGGTTCTTTCCATTTCACCCCAACCCCTTGAAAGCAAGGCCGGTATTCGTCGAAGCAGGTATATTGCGATTATTTAGAGCAAGCAGTCATTCACACAAGAAGTTGACGCGCAGAGAGGTTTTCATAACGGAGCACATGCTACGACCCAATACAAAGTACGAACAAACACATAACCAGGCCTTAAGCCCCTGGCAATCCATCCGCCGACAACCACCTAGCCTTGATACACATAGCCACCAAGGGTGGCCATGACTTGAACCCCGACAATGTTGAAGCCTAGGCCCCACGACTTGTCGTTGCGCATGAATCGCGTGGCGGTGAAAAGGATATTGACCAGGGACGCCCGAGGGATCTCGCCCTGCCAAACAGGATCAGGCATGTGGCGGCCACTCTGGCGAGAGATCATAGGTGGAAGGACGTTGGGACGAACAACGCCATTTGTCTGGTGGTAGAAATGACGACGGGAGTCCCAGACAGGCACTATGGAGGACATATGAGAGGTTGCCTTGAAAGGAAGCATCGTGCACTTACCCTTGTCCGTATGTTTCAGGGGGGTGCGGGCGATATCCTTATGGACCAGCAAGGCTGGCCCATTGGCGCGAGTGACAACCGCTGCACGGTTGGGACCACGATCTATCACCCCATCAATATAAGTAGGATATAGGGAGAGAATGTCTAAAGCACATACCAATGCGGTTGGAACTGGTGCTTGGCTGGTTGTCGACAGACCCCGTGGTGGTGGTGAAACGCAATGCCCCAGTCGTGGTTGACCAGTAGGACATTGTCGTGTCATCAAAGAATACCCCAAACATCGCCAAGATGCGGCGAAGCTCTACGGCCATCCCAAAGGCCTCGATGCCGCGCTGCGACCGATTGCCGAAGGTCTGGCCAAGCCCGAGCAGAAAAGAACCGTCGACAACACCGCCCATATGGAAGACGGGAACACTCTTGGTGTCAGGATCCCACAGGCCCCAAGATTCCATGTCCTTGCGGTACCCGGTCTTGACGCATTTGATCCGACTGGGGTCAGAGATGCGTACGGGGCTCTGGATGTTCGCGGCATCATCCGACCCATGAGACAGCATGTCATACACCTGGCTGTAAAAGACAAATCAGCATCAGCATTCGACGAAAGCAGACATTGGACATACCTCATGTTCACCGTGCCATAATCAGCATGACTGAATGCGTTCCAGTCGCCCTCCTCGAGCTTAGTCTTGTTATTCATTTCGACATCGCTGCATATGTATGAGCAAAATGGCAGTGCCAAACATCTTAGATGATGACTCACTGCCGAATGGCTACCAGGAATTTGAAGAGGTTCCTTATTCCCAGGGGTATATCATCAAGACGTGTCACCGCGTCGTTGTCCATCCAAGCAAAGCTAGGGAATGTCAGTACAGATGACAAGAGAAATGAGGACAACCGAATGCAACATACGCGTCTTGGTCTGACAGCTCAACAGGACCATTGGGAGCGGTATTAGAATGAGGGGTGGGCATGGCTGGCGCCTCGTTGGTCGCCGGCGTCTCGTATGTCGTAAGTGTCTCATGGGAGCTTGGTGACGGCGTGTCGTTGGCAAGGAACGTATCTGACTCAGCGGAGATGTAGGGAGCCTGAGAGGGGGAGACTAGACTCGGTGACCAGGGAATGGAATCAACAAACTCGTCCGGTGAGACGGGGGACGAGGGAAGGCTAACATTGCCAAGTATGAGTGAGTATTCAAAGGAGAACAAAGAGAACTCACATAGCGGGCTCAACCGCCTTCTTCTTGCCATCCCTCTTTGCCTGGCGCACGCGCTGCAGCATGGCCTTCTCCTTCTCAAGCTGTCGCTGGATGACCTTCTGTTTCAGAAGAAGATGCTTGATGGCCGTTTCGCGATCAACCGTGGTCGTCGGCGTGGCATGGGTGGAAGGTCCGACTGGAGTGGACTTGGCCACGTGAGTTTTCGCCAGTGTCTGCTTGCTAGAGGAGCATGTTAGTTGTATAGCGTAGGAATGCAGGAGCATGAGGGACGTACACCGGAGACTTCTGGTTCTCCTTCTCCGCCTCAAGGCGGGGCGCGCCCGAGGAGGTCATGAAGCTAACAATCAGGATGAGTTTGGCGACAAGACAGGCGACCAGAGAAGCTGAAACGTACACGTCGTCGTTGTCGGAGATGAAGCCGTCATTGAAGTCCAGAAAGTCCTCGTCGTCGAGGGCAGACAGGCTGATGTCACTGAAGCCATCGCCGGACTCCTCCGCAGTGTCGTCGATGAACAGGCGCTTCGTCCCCTTCGGTCGACCCCCAGTCCTGTCATTGTCATAAGCGCATGTAAAGGTGGATGCTAAGGCAATGACACTTACCTTATGCCCACCTGCTCGTCGAGGCCTTTGGCATCCACAAAATCTGGCTTCAAGGCGAAGGGACTTCTACGCCATGTAGTTAGTCATAATAAGCGTGCCGCATTATCGAAACACTTACGAGAGTTTGCTAGCCCCCGCCTGGAAGGGCTTCACCTTCTGAGGCGCTCCAAACTGGATGGGCTGCGCCCTCAAGGCCCTATACACCAGATCAATGTGACATCAATGAGTCCATGCCGCTCAAACATACTGCGGAGTGACATGGACAAAGTCTTCGTCAGCGCCTTGAGCTTGCAACCTGGGTGAAGGTCAGAGTAAGTCCGCCGGCAGAAAAAACGAACGCACATATTGAACTCCACAGGAAGCTCCGCCTCCTCGGTCTGGATAGGAGCAGCCTTGGCCTTCTTGACAGGCCTGCATGAAAATGTAAGTCAGTACGCAAGGCGGCTCAAACATCACATACCTGGCCGGCACGATGGATTGTTTCTTGCCATTGGGTGGGCCACGCTTGAGAGTGGGGGTAGGCGTCGGCGTAGATGCCAATCCACCGTCAGAGCTGTCGCTGTCGACGTCGATGATCGACCAGGTGGACACCTTTGGCATCGCTGGCGTGCCCGCAGTTTTCTGGCCAACAAGAGCACCGCTAAATCAAAGTAAGTGATCAGTAAAGACATCACGATACAGACAATTAAGAACTTGCAGGTTCGTGCGCCCGAGGACGGGCTGCCCAACGTAACGGGCCGTAGGCTTAGAAGCCGGGGCGGACTTGGAGGACTGGTTGGATCTGGTGGAAGGTGCCATTGGAATGATGGGTCGGAAAGAGGTTCAGGAAGAACAGGGAACAGTCAAAAAGAAGCAAGTAGTCGGAGAGGTAGTCTGCGTGTGGGGCAAACTGACGTTAAAGAGATGGCAGCTACGCTCTTATATACATACGGCAAGCGGCCCCTGCCCAAGTTTGTGAGAATATCGACTTGCAAAAAAGCGTAAAGACGACCTGGTTTCTGCATGTCAAGCTGACTACGCAGTGTTACGCCGAGACAGAGCAGTCATTGGCTAGAGCTTGAAAAATCCGTTGGGGATGGACCCCGAGTGCAAGCCAATGAATACGGCATTGTCCAGAGGATGTGCGGACTAACCTGCATTGTTACCACCGACGAGTAAGTGGATTGGTCTGAAGGGCGATCTACGATCTGGGGTGCACAGCGGAGAACAACCGTAGAGGCACGTCTTCAGTTTCAGAATGGGACCGCTAGCAAACGAACTTGGGACGACTTCGGCCAGTTACCCGACGGCCGATAGAACCGGAAGAAGACCGTGCATCCATAACAAGCATTGGCAATGCAAAGAATGGTGCAGGGACGCCCACGCATACCCGATGTCAGAAATCTGGCCTGCATCCCCGACGGCCGATGTGCCCGCAGACAATCCAAGGCAAGCGCGCGGCGGCCGCAGGCACCGGAAAAACGGCATGCAAGATTTGAACGCGGTCAGGAGACCCGCACGCCGCGTGCGGAGTTGACGCGTCCTCCTATTTTGGCCAGGGTACTAAGAGATTTGCGGGACCCGGCCAACCGCAGGCACCCCTACGGAATATCCCCTTGAGGGAGAACCAACCTTAATCCATTCAAAGCAAGGCTTCATCTCATCATCGCAGCTTCCCAAGTAAGGCGATGATGCCTTCCCAGCTGAGTATGCGCAATATCTTGACGGAGGGGCAACCAGAACCACAACTAGCAGCAGACAAGGCCGGCCATTTGTCAGACGACCTTCGGCAATCCAGAGCTAGATGTCATCGCCCCATGGATCTTGTCGTTTAAGGCGTTCGAGTTGGCGGAGTATCCATGTTGCGGGAGTTGCCTGGAGACAGGACCATGCATCCAGGGTGCAAGAGAGCGTCAGTCTAACCACATACGCAAAGTGTGAGACCAGAGATCCACATACCTGTCGTTGGGGGCAGACGATTGGCGGCCGCGCACGACGGAACTACAGCAGGAAAGAGTTTGGCGCCCTGAACGCGGTCAGGAGAGCAACGTGCTGCAGGGTTGACGCGTCCTGTCGTTTCAGCCAGGGTACCAAGACAATCGCCCGGCGATAGCGACCTAGGCCACCGTCAGGCACCCCTACGTAATATATCCTGTCCGCCGGGAGAAGGCCCCCAAACCTAAACCCATCGAAAGAAATGCATCATATTATCATCTCAGCTTCCCACATAAGGGAATGACACTTGACCATCTGAGCATGGACAATATCGTGGGGACAAGACCCACCGGAACAACAAGTTGTAGACCGGGCATTGACAATGTGTCAAGCGACCCTCGGCAGTATAGAGCGTATCGCCCCATACATCGTGTCGGTTACGGTCGCCGGTAATGGCGGAGAATCTACTCCCCAGAGTAGCCTGGTAACTGGCGCATGCATGCATGCATGGGTGCAGTTGGAATTCAGTATATCCAAAAATGACAAAGCGCGCGCAAGACACGGAGGAAGAAAAAGCGAAAGCAAGATGAGATCGGCCTTATGCACCTGAATGAATCGAACTGCGACCTGTTCGTGAGCATGGCCATGCCAGCGGCAAGGACTGAAACACTTCGGGGACTCGTATTGATTGGATCGTTCTTTACCCGATGTTCGAAAATGGGAAACACTCGCTCGACGGCGGCCGTAGCCAGGTACGACGTGCAAGCCATGCCGTACCCTGTGTTTGTCTCATGAGCAGAGGAAGGCACTAGGCAAATGGGACTTAACGTGTCGTCACTTGCATCCCCTCTCCCTCTTCCAACCGTGTGACGGCCGTGAACGTTTCGCGACTTGCATCCCCTCTCCCTTGTCCAACCGTGTTGCCCACGTTCATCCGTCCCGGGTCAGCTTCCCTCAAGATGGCCCCCAGCGACTTGCCTACCTTTTTAGCGGACCAGGACTGCTGTGCGCTTGTTGTCACTCATCTGCGCATAAGCTTACACGTCCGCCCAGTGAAGCATGTCCATGCGATGTTAACGGACTTCCACGGCCTGCGTGATCCCAAAGAGCAGTTGACAGCGGTGCGTCTTGCGAGCTTGGGACCTACGTGTGAGGATACTGATGTGTTTCATAGGGGAGCAGCGCGCCTGAGCTCACCTTCACTAGAAATGGCACCGACGTTGCTTACATCCTGCAGAAGGATGCAACCGGAGAGATGTTTGAGGCTGTGTTTGAAGTGCAAGGGGTCCTGATGGACTTTGACTTGCCGCCGGTCACGGATAAGAGTCAGTAAGTGCTTCATGATACATTTGGTTGAGGCGCAACTCACAGGCCCACTTAGACTTATGCCGAAGCCAGTTTGGGCGAAGCAGTCGGTCAAAATCTGCGGATTAGGCTCGCAGGTGTTTGACTCTGCCATTCGCGGTTTGAGAACGCTCGAGCGTAGAATGTCGTCCCTCTACAAGGTTGGCGCCCTACAGGAGTGGTCGCCATCAGCTATCGGAGACTGGCCAAGCCTCGACTTTGCTACTCGCTACGTCACACCTCATGCATTTGCCAAAGGTCAACCAGTCGTCCCATTTGCAAAGGATGTCGATCCTCGCGGTGTTCTTTCCAAGGTGATGGCATCCGTGGGAGCGCATGTCGAAGACAACCAGGTTTTGTACTACGAGGCGGAATACAATGAGTGAGTCGGTTCCGGTCTGCTGAATGCATCGATAGTACTGACCATTGCACAGAAAGCGCGAACTGGTCTTCCAGCCCATTGACCCTGCCATTATTCGAATTGGGCATCTCGTTCAGCTGCAGGTCGCCTTCACATCCGTGCCACTTTGGGGCAAAAAGGGTCAGCATCAATTGGCCTGCAAATTGAGATCGCTTGCGATTCTCGACCGCAACGTGCAAGAGGTATGTCCCCTTGTGCGTCTACCCTTCCCCTAGCGTAACACATATTGTCAGGCATTTCAGTCATCGGTGTACATGCAAAACGAACGCACCCAGGCTGCCGCGTCCAGTCGCACCGCACCAAAACGTAGAGTTGGGTATCTCAGTGCGATGGAAAAGCGGATCAAAAGGGACAGTTCTCCAATGGCAATGGAGAGCGATATGGCTGGATTATCAATAGGGCAGAACACAGTGGACAAGGAGAACGTCCGGCCTGTATATGCTTAGTACTTCTTTGGCAATCTATGCAGCAGATTATGGGGCAGACAGCCAAGCCAAATGCAATGCACGTATGCAGAATGAAAAGGATGACTTGTTCAAATGGAGTTGAAGCAGAGCGAAGCGATGCTCAAGGCCATTGCCGTGTCTGCGGGATCAATTCAGCAGTTCTTCCCCCAAGCCTGTGAAAAGGCCAACCATTTGAGTTGAACTGGAAAAGATCCAATATGCTCGAAATGGCCGGAACCCTTTTCAAAGCCTCACAGGAAGAACGACAGAATCCATCATTCAAACATGGGGTGGGGCTTGGCGGTAATGGTGAAAGTGGGTTTCAAGGGAAATCGCGGCCGGAAGATGCATGTGGGCCTCAACGCACCTCCGTGCCTGCCTACCTGATTCAGGACCATTACCTACAAGACACTCAGAAGGCCAACCGTTGACATTGCAATAGGAAACGCCCAATCCAACGCCAATGGTGGGATCCTTTTGAGAGTCTCGTAGGGAAGAGACCGAAACGAGGGAGGCACGACTCGTGGCTGATTGCAGGTCTCGACACACAGGCAGCCGCCAATAGCTGGAATCGATGTGGAAGAGGTGTGGAAAGCAACACGGAATCAATCAACGCCATTGCCGGTGGCTAGGTCTTCATGATTAAGTGCCTTGGCCAAGCCGCTCTCGTAGAGGGTTTCCAATTCTCGCTCTCGCTTTTCTTCGCGGAACAGCTAGGAAAGCACTAGCAAGTTTGTACCCGCGGAAACAGGAGAAATACGCTCACCGGTTCGTCAAGTTTCTCCCAGACTCGGATGGACTTGTCGTGCGAGCCAGTGACAACAACGACGTTGGATAGTGATTGTTGACATCCGAGCGGCCAGCCAGAGCCGATTCTCCTTGATATCCGAGCGGGCCTCCTTGAGATCAGAGTGGCCAGACATAGCCGGCGCGACGCATAGCCGGAAAAAGGCGAGGGTCAGGACGGGCGACAACGGAAGAGCAACGGAAGACGGACCTCGGGCAGTAGGGCACCTGCTGGGTGGGATCCTTTTGAGAGTCTCGTGGGAAAGAGACCCAAAAGATGGAGGCACGAATCATGGCTGACCACAAATGGCCGGAACCCTTTTCAAAGCCTCACAGGAAGAACGACAGAATCCATCATTCAAACATGGGGTGGGGCTTGGCGGTAATGGTGAAAGTGGGTTTCAAGGGAAATCGCGGCCGGAAGATGCATGTGGGCCTCAACGCACCTCCGTGCCTGCCTACCTGATTCAGGACCATTACCTACAAGACACTCAGAAGGCCAACCGTTGACATTGCAATAGGAAACGCCCAATCCAACGCCAATGGTGGGATCCTTTTGAGAGTCTCGTAGGGAAGAGACCGAAACGAGGGAGGCACGACTCGTGGCTGATTGCAGGTCTCGACACACAGGCAGCCGCCAATAGCTGGAATCGATGTGGAAGAGGTGTGGAAAGCAACACTGAATCAATCAACGCCATTGCCGGTGGCTAGGTCTTCATGATTAAGTGCCTTGGCCAAGCCGCTCTAGTAGAGGGTTTCCAATTCTCGCTCTCGCTTTTCTTCGCGGAACAGCTAGGAAAGCACTAGCAAGCTTGTACCCGCGGAAACAGGAGAAATACGCTCACCGGTTCGTCAAGTTTCTCCCAGACTCGGATGGACTTGTCGTGCGAGCCAGTGACAACAACGACGTTGGATAGTGATTGTTGACATCCGAGCGGCCAGCCAGAGCCGATTCTCCTTGATATCCGAGCGGGCCTCCTTGAGATCAGAGTGGCCAGACATAGCCGGCGCGACGCATAGCCGGAAAAAGGCGAGGGTCAGGACGGGCGACAACGGAAGAGCAACGGAAGACGGACCTCGGGCAGTAGGGCACCTGCTGGGTGGGATCCTTTTGAGAGTCTCGTGGGAAAGAGACCCAAAAGATGGAGGCACGAATCATGGCTGACCACAGGCCTTAACGCAGGGGCAGCCGCGCGACTCGTCCGGATACATGCATTGCGAGCGAAGTCCTGCACCGTAACCGTCGGGTCGGAGTAGTTGTTGGTATGCTTTGTCCCATTGAGTCAGAAAGACAAAGCCTGTCAGGAACAAGCGACTTACCCACATATACCTGACATGTTAGATGGGCCTCATCGGAACTTCCTGGGCTTTGGAATACACCAGGCCATGCTCTGCACCGTTCGTATAACGCTCATCGACTGCCGCGACACTTATGTTGTCTTTCCAGAAACACCTTATACACAGGTTACGCAAAGTGTACCGCGCATACTTATAGGAACGCGGATGAGACAGGCAAAACAGGAGGACTACAATTGAAGATGGCGCTCCAACCGACTTATCTTGCAGAGGAGGTGTTCGGCCATGATGACATCCCAGCCCATACGTGTTTGCTCCTCTGGTGTCAGCCGTGCGGACAGCTGGCTGAAGAAAAAACCGAATGCTTGTTGAATGGTGGTGTGTCGATCCGCATCCGTTTCTTGACGACTATAGCGATGCAACCCAAGAATCCGGAGGCCGCTACAGGCACCTGCATCCAGGCGGCTAATGAGACGGCCTAGTTGTGGCACAGTTGGCATTTCTACAGCTCCAGCGTGCACGTAGTCCGCGGTGAGGAGATACCCAATCAGAGAGCCGCATTTTGGATAAACACGGTTGTTGTCCTCGTCAAAGCGAGTGACATGGTTGTAGAATGTTGAAAATGGAATGGTCGTGGGCTTGCGCCCACTGAAGGGTAAATCACGGGCTGTCGCACGCCATAGGGCCCCTACGTCGTCCATGGTGCGAAAAGTCGGGCCGCCATATATGAGGTTGTCGACGAAATAACCATGGTCAATGTTGGATTGGCGCATCAACTTGTTGTATTGGGTCGTGAGTGCTCTTCCATTGGGAATGACCGTGGGGTAGTCGAAGAAGTATCCGGTGCCAAAGGTAAGAGTGCGAAATACGAGTGCGCTGAAAAAGCCAACACGTGTGCGCAGCCATGTTGAACTGAATGGACCATCGTCAGTGCGGACTCGTTTCAAGCTGGGCGCACGTTCTCGGAAGGGCAAGAACTTGTCGAGTCCACGTGATACGACGTGCAGAAGCCGAATGTCGAAGTCGTCTGAATTGGGCGGGAACTGGAGGGATGAGGCGCTGTGCACGGCGGGGGCGTCGATGAAGCGCTCGAGAAGACGGAGAACGCGCGCAACCTCGTCGAATCTTGCCCCAATAATTGCGTTGTCAGCGCTCAGCGGTGCAGCGGGTGAGGGAGGAGGATCAGGCCCCGTCGCAGCACCATCGCCTGCGGAACTGCCGGGCACTGAGGGGGCTACCCAGGTTCGCGCCCTCTCAAGTAGAGCCTGTTCGTCTTGAGTGAACGGATCAAAATTTGATAAGGAGTAACGAGTGTGAAGGTGATCCATGGCGTGCAGCAAGGCCGCCTGGTGGGACAGTGGTTGGCGCAAAACGTGGTCTTGAAAAGACATAAAGAAGGGGAGCAAGTCTGCGGGGGAGTGGACAGCACGTCGCCAATTGAGACCGTATTTCATGACATGCGAATAAAGGGACCAAGTCTCCGACAGGAGCAGGACTGGTCTGCCGAACAGTCCTACCAAGCCCGCGAGGAGCCAGCTCTGCGGCAACGAGGCAGGCTCTTGCGGAAAGTTCATCCATACTTTGAGCACCTTGAAGAGCATTCGGTAGAGCCTTGCCTGTTGTGCGCGAGGGGAAGTGTCCGACAGGTCTTCTGTGCGTTGCGACATCGGGACCAAGAAAGGTTCGGTGGGGAAAGACACATGAAAAGATGAAGGATCAATGATAGCGCCAACGCGGCGTTCCTCGATGATGCCCCGGAGTTCCAGGGCCAAAGACTTCAAGCCGTCACGTTCGGGTAGCTTCTCCGGCAGCGAATAGCGAACACAAAAAGACTCGAGCCAGGTCCATAACAGGGTGTGATTCAACATCAGTTGATACCGACTGTGCTGAGAATCCATGTTCAACGCCGAGGAGTCCATTTTGAGGACGTTAAGCGCACGCCATGCGGAACACATGTCACGGACCGCCGCATTTGAGTACCACGACTGAGAGCCGAGGCGGACAAGAGCATTGCGCACTTGTTTCCGGGACGAGGTAGCCAGCGCAGCCGTCTGCATGCCCGTGTAAGATGCTAACATGGCGTGAAACTCGCTCTCCAGTCTCACTTCCGAGAACGCATTGCTCGCTGAGACAACGTCAGCACAAGAGATGCACGTCTAGTCAAAGGAAGTACACACGAGAACCAGGGAACTGTAGGTACTTTTCATGAAATGCTGGGCCGTCGGTGGGGTTGATGGCGAATGACAGCCGATTGTGCCAAGCATTGACCATGCCGTCCGACTGCTTCCATGGAACGACATTTGCCGTGCTCCAGGGGCTTGGGCCAGCCAACGCTTGCACGAACGACATCCACGAGCCCCGGTTGAAGGCAAGTCCTGCAGTGCCCGCCTCGAAGCTCAATTGCGTGCCTTGAGGTGGCGTGGTCGTGCGGCCTGGTTCATCTGGACGTAGTTTGTTGGAGTACTTTACATAACAAGTCAACAACCCTTCTTACCATCAGAAACCGCCCGCGTTCGTTGGCGCAATGATGCCCTACGCTTCGGCACTATCACCAGCAGCCGAAATCGCCGCTGCAGAACGCTTGCCAAGCACGGAACGGCCTGGCACGGAGACGTTGTTTGCCGTCCTTTGGGCTATCTTGTAGGCTTTTGCACGCTCTGCTTGTTCTCGGGTCATCGCACGAGTGTGGTGAACAGCGACGTGTGCCTGCGGCGCTGCAATCGCATTAATAACAACTACGTAGTGGTGAAACAACCATACCTGAAGTCGCAGCTGCAGTGGCTTCAACGGCCTCCACGTTTTCATCGTTGTCATCATTCTCTGCACTTTCACTTTCAACGTCATCATCGTCGACAACCTCTGGCGGCGTACGGGCTACATGATAATTCATGAGAAATCCAGGGAGCTGATATTGCAGACTCACCAGCGTTGAAAGCATGCTGCGCAGGCCGACCACCATGATTGGCCGCATCCGGGTCGTAAGGCTCTGTGGCGATGTCAAACAAGCGCGGCTTCTGCGCTTGTAGGTAAGGTAAGAATTGTCCGACATGGCCACGATATGCGGTCCACTCTTCCGCGGCTGCACGTCGCGGCGCCCCAGCCTCCACGTCTGCGCATTGGAGTCAGAGGCGGTCAGTTCGCCGGTTACGCACATACCATTCAAAGCTGGGGCGAGACCCCAATCGGCGACTTGGACCCGCTCTGCGTTCTCGGCTTGAAAAGAAAACGAAGAGAGGAACTGGGCACGATCGACGTGCATCTGACTCGACAGTTGGTTCGCAGGTCCCGTCGCGGTTGACAATCGTAACAAAGACTCACATGCGATTCGGGAGGCATTTGCCCAAGGACATACAGGTTGAATAAATAAAGCGATCGCACGACGAATTCCACTTGAGATGCCCTGGGCATTATAGAGGATCCGTCAGCCACGAAAGTGGCGTGATGCGACCATGGTTGCTGCGCCGGATCTTCCGGACTAATGGAGCGGGGGTTAGATATGCCCACAATGGAAACATCCAAAGCTCACTTATTGCGCATTGCCGGATCGAGCGTAAACAGTCGACGGTAACTGCTTTGCACGTCCTCTGCTTCGTTGGCTGCCGGTGAACGCAGGGCTGCAATGGGCATAATGCCCCGGTTCTCCAACACAACACTCGGAGGGTAATTGATGGTGACATAGCGACAGGCCCAAGAACAGAGCGTGTCGTCATGGGAGCGCGGTGGGGTGCCACCATGGCGCCGTAACCCATTGAAGTACATGATTTTCAAATCATGAAGCTCAAGAAACGCGCCCAACTCCAGTAAGTGAAATATACCTCGGTCGTAACTGCTCGGGAGATCAGAGTCGCAGATCATGCAGGTCAGGCCGGTGCCATCGTCGTTCTTGTCGCGATGAGCTGCGCCAAAGACACCCAGAGATTCAGAGAGATTCTTGGCCGCTTCGCGCGTTATCAATACCAAAGCGCGGGACGGCATACAAATGACACACACCGTCTGTCAAGCGTACCGCGCTGGCGAGATTCAGTTGCACATTGAAAAACATGGTGTTGTTCGCCGTGCCCAGGCGAGGCGCGTTGACCAAGTCGGCCTGCCTGCGGAGCTTGTCACAATGCGCGTCCGGGAGGTACTCGCTCGCCTTCATGGCGAGGCCAACGGAACCCTAGGACAAAGGCGATATAAGACAGACAAACCCAACCACCGACACCTTTGATGCTCACCTTTATTACATCCCCACGCATTATCTGGCCACGTGCTGGGCCGGTACTGCGAGACATCTTGTTACCAGCATTAGGCGCGAAGAGTTGGGTAGGCTTTTCGAAGGAGGTTCCAAGGCCGTACGCGCGGGTGCCTTGGACAGGATGTGCTTGGCCTGTGCGTTCGAACGCAGTGCCGCCTACCCAAGTTCCATCAACATAGCGTGCCTTCCCGACGCAACGGGATGCCCTTGGCCCGAGGACAGACTGCCTGGGCGTTACATGCATGTCAATTGCCTCTTGTCCTCCTTCAAGGGAGCGAACTTCCCCGCTGTGTGGTGGGATTAGTGGCACGCAACCACAATGCGTGTGCGCAAGCATACCTCCCCAAAACCAATGCCTGCAAGACATCGTCAAGGCCATCCGCACGTCCCCCATACTTCGAACGAGCGAAGATCGCATCGCCTGGGAGCAGACGAAGAAGTCCTGCGAGAAGAAAAATGTCAATCAGGGGTGGTAGATACATCATTTCGCAACGCACCCCTTTCGGCCTCGCATGCCGCAGCACTTAAGCTGGGTACCTCCAAAGTCTTCAAGGCCTTGTTGAGCTTGCACATGTGGGCCTTGGTGGTATCCTCCAAGTATACAAAGGTACGCCCGACCGGAGTACCATCGTCGTTTCTAAGTCGTCGCAGTGGATGGTGCCCAATAACCTCCTGAAGCACCGGGAGATACCAAGGCCTCAGTGGGGAGGCGCAAGGCGCAAGAACAGGACACATTGGCAAAGGAGAAGCCATGGGGGGATGCATGGTATGCAAAAGCGTAGGCAACAAAGAGAGGCGGATAAAGGGGCGGTCCATGCCTGTACGCTGTGCTTAGGTAACAGAAACAAGTTTTGCTAAAAATTGTAAGGCAACAGGGAGCTAATCAACCGCGCATGACGTCTCCGAGCGCTGAAATAACAGAGATCCCGCCCTCGTCCTGCGGGTCACGATGAGCGCGGCCAAATAAGCCCAATGTATCGGATATGGCCTTCAAGTCTTAAGATTCTGTCAGTACCCTCAAAGAGAGCGACCGGGCGCGGCACTGACCAGCCCTGAGCGGTCGAGACGCCTCGCCAATCTCGCCGCTGGTGGATGATACGGGGGCGGTGGCGACGACATGGCCGGAGCGTATGCACGTGTCCATGACAAAAACATGGAGGACATCGGCGACGCCGTCGTCGCACCCCAGCGTCTTCCCGCAAGAAAATATCGCGTCACCGGGATTAAGTTGAATCATGCCTACAAATTGAAGATGTAGCCAACGAGTTTGGGGTAGGATATGACCTCACCATTTTTAGAGTCGCACTGCTCCCGTGCACCGTTGGCCGGGGCCTCCAAGGACGACTCTTGAACGTACACAAAAGTGCGGCTGGGCGGCGTGCCGTCCGCATTGAGGACCACATGGAGTGGATGATGTCCAACGACCTCATAGATCATGGCGCGACACCCGGGACATGTCACCGTTGTGAACGCCGACGGCACCGCCAAGGGGAAGGACATGGATGGAGGTGGGGCAAATCCCGGTCTGACAGAAAACAATCCATAAGACATTCGCCTGGGCAGAGCAACCAAAATTGACCTACCGCGATGGGCGGAATCCGCAGAGTATGCGCCAGAGGGGCTCGGAGGAGGTCCGGGGTGGCAACTCCGAATGTGGGAAGACAACCCGCCGGCCCGCACCTTTGAACCCTGTTGGTGTCGTGTTTTCAGACATTGAAAGGCAGCGGCGAGTCTAGGAGAGGTAGAGGCGGGCGTCGGCAACGGGCACCGCGAACCCACGACGCTAAAAGAACCGGGAGCGTCCCGGGGTTGCAGTCGTGACGCAGAGGGGCGCGCCGGCTCCTGTCCGGAATAAGTTCCCACCGACGGAATGAAATGCGATCACCTGAAACTTTACACAAAAGAAAGGGGTGGCAAATGTGAACGCGCGCAGCATAGCCCAGAGAATGCACCCACAGGAAATGCGTGCCTCTCAAGACAGCGCTCCAACGATAGGTGCCTTTCAAGACAACCTGAGGAGGTTAATTGATGCGTGGACGTCAAACTTGATTGCGTGCGGCCAGAAAAACTATACTGATCGGAAGGAGAGTGGTGTCGCAGGAGGTCAGCCGAGGGCTCATCTAAACGGGGCAAATCATGTAAGACAAAGGACTTACCGGAGCACGTGGCCTCTAAACCCATGCCCTCCAGCCCACTTAACGGTGGATTTGCGGTGCTGCAAAACCGGCAGGATCATGCTGCAGAGTGCATACAGGCGGCCAGACCAAGCAACGGTTTGAGAGGAACCGAAGGTAATATCTTAGAATATTTTGATGGGAGAGTCAACCGCCATTCAGACCCAGCGGCGATTTGGACAGGAGTAGAGACTCGGCGACAGGAACAGTTCCTGTCGCCGAGCCAGCCCAAAACCACAAACTTACCAGGAACCTCGCGGCCTTTCAATATTGCCAACACGTCCTCTATCTTTTTGAATGCTCGAATCATCCCAACCGCATGCTAATGGCATCCTAACCTACCGACAACGGCATGGGCCACTAGGGACATGCCAATCTCTGCGGGACCGCAGACATGTGCTCCGCGACCGGCGTCCCCGGGCTGAAGAGCACAACGGCGATCGACTGAGCAAGCTCAAATTGAATGGTGACCCCAGCCCAAACGCATACCTATGATGTTGTGGGATCCTGACGACGTTTTGTCTTGACGCAGAGTCCGGCGATCTGACCTGCGCCCATACGACCCATGCCTTTCAAGACAACGATCGAGCGACAAGCCAAATCAAGAGTGCCTTAGAGACAGCTCAACCGAACTCCAGAGGGGCATAGCCCAAGGAAGAGGAAGGAAGTGGCGAGTATGGCGAGGAAAGATTGGGTGGAGGAGAGTGGTGATCGCACTGGGCGGTGACTCGGAGGAACGAGAGATGGGCTGACATAAGTCGCTCTTTGCACTACCGCCTGCGCCCATGGACTATCGCGGGCGCCTGGAGCCTTATCTCCGGCGCCTGACCACTATCGCTGGCGCCGGCGCGCTATGCCTGGCGTCTACGACTTGTCCCTCCGCCTTCCACACACACACCTGATCCACCGCGTAGTCCTCCTCCCTTCTGGAACTAATTTGACCGGTTCACGTCAGGCCCACGCCCGCATTTCCCAGCCTTGCCCCGGTCGCACTCGATCATCCGCAGCCCTCGTCTGCTGCCACCGGCCCATAGCTTCCGTCCGTCACCGCGGACTTACTCCAAGGTCGCGGCAAATCCTGTTGGGTGACGCTGAGTTGGCGAGCTGTCTTTCAGGCACTCGATTGTTAGTCTTTAAGGCTAGCATTGCTCCTACTCGGGCTCCGTCGCGTCTGGGCGTCGAATCGTCTTTCAGGCACTCGATTGTTAGTCTTGACGGCTAGTGTTGCTCCTGCGTTGGGCCGTCTCCGTCACGTGTGCCAGGTGCGTTCGTCTTTCTCGCATTCACATGTACAGGGATTGAGGTCGGGCCTTCCAAGGACTTCGGTTGCCGGACGTCCATAGTCCTTGCAGTGGACGCGGAGTCGCTCACAGCAGTACGTATGTGATCGTCTCTCATATGTCGCCCGCGCGCTGATCCGTTCCGTTGTGGCCATCTCATTGATCCGATCCCTTTGGCTCTGCTCAATAAACTTTGCGACGACTCGTGCCCGCATACCACGCCCCCCGGTACCGCTGATGCCGCATCGCTTGCGATGACGCCTACAACTCGTGACGCGCGCACATGACTTCCCTTCCGCGTAACTTGGACATGGCCTACTTACAGCTATCCTCCTGGGCTTCCGCAATCTCGCCGACGCATCTATCCACGAGGTCTCCAAGCGTGGGCCCGGTCGTCCTAGAGTGTCCTCAGGGCTTTGAAAGACGACGCGGTATCCTCCCGAATTGACTTGAAGGCACTCCATCAGTGGTCATTCAGGCTTTGCGAGCATAATACATTCCGCATTAAAATCAAATTCGCCAAGACAATACTGAACCGCACAATGTCGATACCTGGTACGTTCCAATGGGTCTACACCGTCCCGATCTCATCAGCCTCACAGCTGCGATGACTGTCGGTGCTGCAGTCCATTCATCCGGGCTCTTCGGTATGCATGTTCGCCGAAAGAGTGAGTCTAAATCTGACCTTTGTGACAGAGATGTTTGAGTCTTGGTGCGAGTCGACCATAGGCGACGACGCTGGAGACCAACTGCTAGACTACTTCCGCACCGGCGGCGATCTCTTCACCTACGAGAAAAAATACGAGTTCAGAAAATCCACCGCCGCATACAATGACGCATATGGCGTTACGCGGGTAGTGGTTGGCCAGCATGCGACATTCATTTCCTCTCCAAATGTCGATTTCGTGCCTGCCCTGCCGACACGGCACCTCGTTGACGAATTCTGCTATTACGCGGACGGAATGCTCGGCCCATTCGAGCATCTCAAATGGCCGCAAGCGTTTGACAGCGAGGAACCACACCATATGGCTGCGCCCATTAACCCTTTCTTCTTCAAGTACAGTGACGCCCTTACCGACTGCCCGCAATACGCCACCCGCACCGAAGCCATCCCGCGGAGAGCGGTACTTCCCCCGCGCCGTGTGGCGGAGCTCGATGTCTGGGATGACCCCAACGCTCCTTGGATTGACTGGCGGGAGGAAGACTGGCAAGTCGACCCGTTCACAAGTAGGGAACTCGGACAGTTCACGCCCGCCATCATCACTCGACTGCGTAACGCGTATCGAAACGCAGTAAACCTCCTGCACCCAGGATTCGTCCACAGCTTGCTACCGGGGGACAAATACCAAAATGCGCGGGGCTATGTCAGCAGCCGTCAAATAGCTCTCGCGCGGGCAATCACGACATTGGAAATGGTCCTGCCATTGTCGGAGGCAACACAGTGGTTCCGCGAGGCCCAGCGTATGCTGCTGGACATCCGCGCTTGGTACAACTACATGGTTGTAATCAAGCCCCGCATGGACGCCTACCGTGCCGGTAAGGCCCCTTCTGTCCCGCCTCGTGCGCTGCCGCTGCGCGGAGCATTCACGTCACGCCGTGCCACTGCGGAAATCTTGTATCGAATTGGGATTCCTGTTTGGTGGGTGCGCCCGCTCTACACATTCAACACCAAGACGCAGATTGGGTTTTGTTTGGAAGTTCTGGATTGGCGAGGCGCATTCTCTGCAGTAAAGAAGCGAACGATGGGACACAGCGAGATTGTTGCCCCGGACTGGACACAAAGTCTCACCCTGGACTCGACCGCGGTGGGTTATTCAGAACGTCTGAGACGACTGTCGCTGTTCAGTCGGGCCCCCGTGCGCAACCCAGCCCCCATCCTCCCGGCAGACATTCAGACTCAGCAGAACGACGCGCCAGTGGGGGCGGCTTCAGGTGAGCTCAATGGCGTCATTGCATCATGCGAGCTATTGCTCACCCAAGCATCAAATCGCGGTCCAGCACGTATCAAGGCAAACAAGTCGAAAAAAGGGCCGCCAGAGAGAACCGTCGCTCAGCGGGCTGACTGGATGCCACCAGTGCACATCGCGTGGGCACCCGTCCATGCAAAGGTGCAGGGTCTCGCCAGCCTGCCCAACACGGACTCTCAAGAGCCCCCCGAGCTGCTCTACGGTCTCCCGCCTGAAAACGCCTTCTCGGGCAAAGTCGCAGACAAGATACACCACTGGCTGCGCTTGCGCGGAGCTTGCTACTCTGCGACAGTCTCACAAGATGGGGACGCCGGGGTGCCCATGTTGCTGAGCGCCAACAGCTGGCGCTTGGCTTTGGACGGGCATTACTACCGATACCCCGTGCCACAAGACGTAGATCTCCGGTCAACGCCTGAAGACATTAAAAAGTTGCCCAATCCACCAACGGCTCCGAATGTGCTCGGCAAAAGAGAGCGTTCTTCGTCACCGAAACGGCGAGGCACTGCGCGGACTGCTGCCAGGAAAGCCAGACGCGCGGCTGACCGACTGGACATCGCTGTGCACTTCGGGGTCGGCCATGGGATTCCCCCGTACCAGCCAACATTGCAACCGTGGCCAAAATGGAGGCAGGTCCCAATCGATCGCACACGCGTGGAAGGCGATCGGGCCTTGTGGGCGGAAGTGCTCTGGGAATTGTCAGTCATGCACTTCCGCATGGAAATCATCTGGTTCGACCAGGAAGTCATGGCCAAAATTCATTCGGCACGGGCGGGCGGCGAGGTGGCGAAGATCCACGACATGAGACTCGACAGATTCGACGCCTGGACCAACGTCTGGAACCTATCCGGAGGGCTCATGGGAACAGGGAGCTACGCGGACGACTGGCTGCTTTCAACGGACTGGACTATGCGCAGGACAGGCGTCTCCAAGATGAGCACGCTTGTTAGCCACTGGCCTGACATCAACGTAGAGCCAATCCGACCTCATGACACGATCTCGGTGAGCGCGTTTGTGGAATACGAACAGATGCTGTACGAGAAGTACTGTCGCTACTTCCATGCGCACAAGGGACGTTTGCCGGTGCTGTCTTTGGCCCGCCCCGCACATGTGTCGCAGTCCGGTTTTGCATGAGTCGGGAGTTCATGACGATGCCGATATCAAACAGTGCATTGGGTCTTTACAAAGTTGTATTCTGTACTTGGTCGTGATGTACGTTCTCTTACGCGCGGACGTACAGTCGTCGTTCTACAATGTTTGCATATACTGGTACGGTACATCTTCTGACATAAACTTCATGCGCTTCGGACAACAATGTACAACAATTTGAGGATTTGCGACATTGCGACGTAATAATCACGCAAGTGTAGTCAAGGGGGTTGAGGGGTGGGTCCGCCTCACTCATTTAAATAACCCTGACAGATTATCCGAGAAACCGCGCGCCGTTGTCTCCTCCTCCATCATGCTGGAAGGCGTGAAGCTGGCCCCTCTTCAAAGAGAGCCAAATGAGGAATACGCGCAGTAAGTCCACAACCATAACCTGGATGGCTTCTGGACTCGCCTAAAAATGCACCAGTTACCAGGACAGGCTTGAACACTTCTCCGCACCACAGATGTCCTTCATCTCTGTATGCTCGCTCAACATCGAGACCAAGCTGCACTGGATGGATAGACCTAAATATGGGGCAGTCCTGCGTCTACCGCGCCGCCATTGCCCTCTCACCATCTCCTTCGTCGGGGAAGTGACGGCTGCAAGCGATCCGCCACCCGGCGGTCGATTCGTGTCCGTACGCGTTCGCCCACAGCAGGAGGAGCACGCTTTGCTTTTGAAGAGACTGCTCAACAAGTATTCAAGCCGAGACAATCGTAGGTGACAGCAGAACTCCTCTGCGGTATGGGCTTACCTGCTTCCAGATGCCAAGTGGCCATGCGGTCACACCTGTCATGTTACCCGTGGTTTTGATTTTCGCTTTGCGGAGGAAGCCATTCGCCTGGTCATGTTTGATGCATCATGCAGGTGGCACCCAAACCACAATTGCATGATGCGCTTGGCATTGCAGAGCTTTGTTCCGGGCGCAAAGGTCTTGGTTGAGGTTACGGTTGCAAAGGGCAGGCTGCGCAGTTACGCGGACGGTGAATGGGCAGCTATACTACGTCTCTCTGCAATCAGCTTGATACCACAGGGCTCCACACCTCACAAGTGCCAATGCACATCTTCAATATAGTTTGCATCGGGCGCCACGGCCCATCTTCACTTTAAAGTAGACAGTACCATTTCAATCAGGTCGCGGGTCATGCGTCACCGGGCGGTCCAGCGAGGCGAAATCTGGGTGCTATCCCGGGTCACAGGGCGGGGTGGCGAAGGCGGCCTCCAAAACAGCGCCGGGAAGGCTGAAAACCAACATAGACTTGCACAACCGGGGCTAGTATAACACTGCGGCACCACCGGGCAGGTGGGGCAATGTCCCTTGATTTTGGTCCAAACTTTGGGACTACATGATTTTGGGCCGGGAAATTCGGGACGCATTCCTAAAGTGACTTTCCTGACGACGGGCGGTTTGGCTGTCGTGGTTCTGGAGTGGTTGTGGGTGTAAAGGTCAGGCTGAACGTAACGGATGGCGGAAACAATACTAGGCCTGCTGCGGTTGGCTTGATACTCCCGCTCCACACTCACACCTGGCGATGCTCGTCTCCTCAAGAAGTCAATGAAAAACATCTACATGACATGCAAGTATTAGTAGTGGGAGGGGCTTGCACGTAGGACCACACCAGCTTAGCTAAGATTACTGAAAAAGGCAGGTTGCAACGACGCGACTTGACCGGGGATCTATTTCCTAAAGCGACTTATAACTCGTTCGACTTTTGGCCTGACTGGGTTGAGAAAGAAACGATTAAGAGTAATCGTAACCCTATCGTCTCCATGACAGACCGCTCCGGCGCCGACGTCCGCCTGGTCCCTATCAAGTCGACAATTACTGCCGAACAATTTGCGGCCATCTTCTTCGACCACTGGTTCTGCGAAAACGGCCTTCCTTTTGAGATCGTCTCGACCGCGACAAACTCTTCGTCTCCAAGTTCTGGACGGTGTTGCATCGCCTTACAGGTGTCAAGCTCAAGATGTCGTCCACCTTCCACCCGCAAACTGACGGCTCTTTCCGAACGCATGAACAAGACCGTCAATCAGTGTCTCCAATTCCATGTCGATCGGCAGCAGCGCGGCTGGGTCCGCGCGCTGCGCGGTGTGCGTTTTGATATCATGAACCCATTAACGCTTCCACAGGCTACTTGCCCTTCCAACTTTGCATGGGCCGTCCCTCGTCTCATTCCGCTCTCACGCCTGCTGCCGCCTCGGACGCCACGCGTGCGCTCGGCCACG